>JARQOC010000005.1:481259717-481859717 GCA_033576535.1 Allobates femoralis | reverse complement strand
AGAGAATCTTTGAAGCGTGCAGTGCATGTGTTGTGAGAATTCAGAATTCTAACAATCATGCAGACCACCAGCAGTACATAATACATCATCAGGACCACCATCAGTTCATGGTACATCAATTGTAATGAGAAGTCCCACCCATATACATTTGTATCACATGAACTTACAATTCCCAGTATGTCCTTAACAATGGTAAGGAGGGAGATACTGGGAGTCAGGGGCTGGCTGGTGCTTCTGAACCCGGGTAGCAGTTTTAATTTGCCAGCCCTTAGTTGAGGAGCGAGGGAGTGCTATCAGAATTTTTGATGGCCCGGGGGGGGGGGTTTGCTATCAGAATTTTTTGATCACAGCGCTGGCCGCAAAGCACGCCGGCCCAATTCTGTGGGGGGGGGGGGCAGCCCAGATGAAGGCTATACCACCAGCCACTGCCACCTGGGCCAGTCCGCCCCTGCTGGGAGTTGTTGTTATGAGTCATTATCAGACCTTAGAGGAACTTGAAATTAGTCATTATCACAAATAAACATTTATATCCAGGTACCTTACAGATTACATCTTCTCTACATAGTTAAATAGGTTGAAAAAAGACCTAGGTCCATTGAATTCAACTTACCTCTGTTATGGAAATCAATGTACATCAATATATGAAAATATCCAAAGATTTATCATTTTGCTTGTATCCTGTATTGTACTGCATATCTAATATATATATTTATATAAGTTTCTGCTTTTAAGAAGATGTTATTCACTGTGAGTTATAGGATGGATATAGATCACCTGTGAAGGTTACATGGTCTGAGAATGACGCCAAAAAGTCTAGCATGTTTTAATAACAAGGTAGCATGTTCCATAAAATTAGATAAGTAAGGAATGTGATGATTCAATAAAGTCGTTAACACTAAATGATGAATCAAATCATTCAAGAATATGTATTTAGAATAGATTTGCATAATTCAATCAGAATACAGTTATTAGTGACCAATGGTTAGTTATGTTTAATATTCTGTAATCAATTAATGAATGATCCTATCCTGGGGCCAATGTGCTTCCGCAAATAAACTCAGAATTTCTTAGCATCTTGAACTCGTGTCAGGTGTCCGTTATCCTCAGTGCATGTGTGCATTATTATCAAAGATTTGGCTGCAGACGGACTAAGGTTGATACTCCTGTTTGAGTAGTCCACAACACCTCCATCAATTATACACTTTTGTGTATCTCCAAGTCATTTATAAGCAACAATATGTTGGTCCTTAGTATTGCCTTTAGATGGAATACGTCATGTGCCAGTCCTTTGTATTGACCACATATATATTTATACATATGAGATCTCCGAGATGTCTTTTTACTAAGCTAAAAAAAACAACTTTTCCAACTTCTCATTTTATGGGAGGCCTTCCACCCTTGTAATAATCTAGTTGCCTGTTTTTGAACTGCCTAACTTCTGAATTTTCTTTTTAAGATATGGAGCCCAAAACTAGATCTCGTTTTCTAGATGTAGACTTACAAGTGATTTATAGAGGAATAACAATACGTTGGGATGCCGGGATATTTCTCTTTCTATACACCATAAATCTTGTTTGCTTTTGTGTCATGTGACACATCAAACTTATTGAGAATTTCATAGGAAAACCAATTGTGTACTTGTTTTAATGTAACTTTATTCTTTTTATGAGTTATTTACAAGTTTATGACCACTTAAAAAATGTGTTCAAAGTGCTGCCAATTGTGTTGGATTGTCAATGCAACCCTCTTCTTCCACTTTTGATACAGTGATAGCAACACCACAGGAGAAATGCTAGCACAGGCCTCCAGTATCTGTTCAGATGCTGCACATCTTGTATCTTCACAGCATAGACAATTGCCCGGATGAACCATTGATATGGATACACCTAAAAAAAATGGGAATGAATGGTGATATCAACTTGAAATAACTCATGAAAAAATAAAGTTACGTTAAAACCAAGCACATTATTGTTTTTCTTGTGAAATTTTCAATAAGTTTGATGTGTCACAGGACCCTCTTCCCATTGAAAAAAATAAAGTTGGATCCAAAATGGCCAACTTCAAGATGGCCACCATGGTCACCACCATCTGGAAAAGTTTTCCCCCTCCCATATACTAATGTGCCACAACCAGGAAGTTGACATCACCAAACATTTCCATTTTATTTTGGTGTATCCATATAGATGGCCCACCCGGTATAATAGTAGCAGGCATTAGTAAGCAACATTGATTTGAGTCTGCCATCTCTAAATAAAAGGCTTAACATCTTACCTGGATTACAGAAACTGAGAACCAAGGGTTTTTTTTTTTTTTAAGAGAAGCAAGAGGGTGACATTTATCTCACCTCTGCATGCTTAAAAAAGACTGACCAAATGGTCCTTAGTGGCATGGCATCACATTCTCTCTTAACTATAGGAAGGGGTGTGCTTTGAAAAAAACAGGGCATTTAATTAGCAATGTATCCATTACTAAATGAGCCATGGTCCAGTCACAGACCTGAGATTAGCATATTAAAATTAGAGGCTGTGTTGGAAACCAGAGCCCAAGGCCAGACATAGAAAAGTTAGATGGCACAAAAGAAAGTGGTTCGCCTGTTGGGGTCAGCTGATGCTGATGTGATGCATATTTCAGCTCTCCTTCCCCCAAGGAAACAGAAGAATAACTTTAGTCTGAAGTTTAGGTATTTTTGTATTTCTCCCATTTAAGTATATGACTGTTTTGCATATCTGTGTGTCCTTCTTACTTTTATATATTTTTATTGTAAGCACTGTAATGTCAATATTAAAGCTTTAAACATTAATAAATGTGATCCTTATATGCTCTAAACCAGAGGTCCCCAATGTCAGTCCTCGAGGGCCGAACCAGTGCAGGTTTTCAGGATTTCCTTACTATTGCACAGGGATTGGAATCATTGCCTGCTGTGCAACACTAAGGAGATCCTGAAAACCTGCACTGGTTCGGCCCTCGAGGACTGACATTGGGGACCTCTGCTCTAAACAATCCATAGCCTTACAAAGAGTATATAACCCTGTAGTATATTTCGTGGACTCCTCACCCCATGTGTTTCATAAGTGATGGCAGTGTGTTGCATAACTGGGTGTGTGGACAGTGTCAGAGTGTGATTTAGGCTCATTTTAAATCCTAAAACAGAGGTTGAGGGCTGGATTGAGTGAGAGGAGATAAATGAGTCCCTGCAGAAGCACCCCAAGTCACATGCTGAGGAGTAGGTATGTGACAACTATTAATACTCTGAGTCAAGTGGTTCTCTTTTCTTCATCTTGTCCAGAGGCCATGATGAATTTTCACAGTCACAGCTTGTATCTGCTAAATTTCATCTTCTCTCGCCTTCTACATCCCAACACAATTCCCTTAAACAGAGGCGGATCTAGGTTTTCCGGCATCTGGGGCAATTATTCAGTTTGTATATCACCAGAATCAGCATCAGTACAGAAATACCTCATCAGACCCACTATCAATACATTATCAGACCCACCATCGGTACAGAGATAAATCACCAGAAACACCATTAGTACCATAATATACATAAAACCACATAATATACATAAAACCACCAGCAGTGGAGAAACACAGCATCACAACCCCCATTAGTACAGAATTAAAGCATCACAACCATCATCAGTACAGAAATACATTACCAGAACCACTACCGTGTTTCCCCGAAAGTAGGGCGCCCCCGAAAGTAAGGCATGGTGCCGGTTTTAGGGGGGTCGAGTAATATGTAAGGCATACCCCGAAAGTAAGACACTGTCTTACTTTCGGGGAAACACGGTATATACAACAGCAGCCCCAATTGTGTATACAGCTGCAGCCCCCCCCTTGCTGCCGCCGCCGCCAACCTGTAAAGTAAAATATCATTCTACTTATCCCCGCCGGTGTCCCGCTGGTGTCCCACTGCTGTCCCGACGCCATCACGCTCTTCTGTCTTCATCCGGCTTTATCCGACTTCCTTCTGGAAGGAAGACAGATGAAGGCGAAGGAGCGTGATAGCGGCGGGACAGCAGCGGGACACCAGCGGGGATAAGTAGAATGATATTTTACTTTACAGGTTGGTGGCAGCAAGGGGGGGGTGCCTGTATACTCATGGGGGGGGCTGCAGCTGTATACACCACTGGGGGCTGCAGCTGTATACACCACTGGGGGCTGCTGCTGTATACACCACTGGGGGCTGCTGTATACACCACTGGGGGCTGCAGCTGTATACACCACTGGGGGCTGCTGCTGTATACAACACTGGGGGCTGCAGCTGTATACACCACTGGGGCTGCTGCTGTAACACTGCTGGGGCCTGTATATACCAATGGGGAGGTTGCTGTATACCACACTGCTGGGGGCTGTATTTTATGGCTAAAACAAAAATCGACATTTATTTTCCCAATATAAGACATACCCCGAAAGTAAGACATAGTGGGACTTTTTGGGGTAAAAGAAATGTAAGACAGTGTCTTACTTTCGGGGAAACACAGTAGTAATACAGAAACACAATATCACAACCTTCATCAGTGCATAAATACACTGATGAACAAAAGGGTAATAATGATTTAAAGTTTTGACTTTCAGGCTCTATATCTCACAATCCACTACTGATTTGAGCATGGGACTAGCTCTGTCTACTGAGCTATTTGCTTGTCAAGCCTCCATTAAAAACCTTGTGTCCCACAAACGTCACAATCCCAGACGCATTGATAATTGAGAGCATCATCACTATGCCAGCAATTGGGAAGGAGTATGCATGAGTGTTGGTGCCATCTTGGTAAAGAACAACCCTTGAAATGGGATATACGACTCTATACAATTACCCATATACAAACATAGAATTACATATGCAGGACACATTATATAGCGCACAAGCACAACTTTAAATGCCATTTTTGGACACATCAGATTAAATATATAATCTAGAAATCAGGCCAAAAATGGCAAGAAGAATAAAGTGTGAAGAAGAATATAAAACCAAAAAGTGTAAGTGAAAAAGAAAAATAAAGAGATAAATAAGAGTGTGTTAAGTATAAATGTGACAATAATCATAAAGAAGCAATTAAACTGTCACACAAAATATAATCGACACGGAAAAAGTGACAAGTGCATACAGTTGTGCTCAAATGTTTACATACCCCGGCAGATTATTTGCTTTCTTGGTTGAATTCAGAGAATATGAATGATGACACAAACTTATTTTTTCCTTTCCTGGTTAGTCGTTGGGTGAAGCCATTTATTGTTAAACTACTGTGTTTTCTCTCTTTAAATCATAATGACAACCAAAAACATCCAAATGACCCTGATCAAAAGTGCACATACCCTGGTGATTTTGGCCTTATAGCAAGCACAGAAGGTGACACAAATGGGTTTGAATGGTTAATAAAGGTAACATCCTCACCTGTGACCAGTTAGCTTATAATCAGTGTGTGTGTGTGCATAAAAGCTGAGTGAGTTTCTGGGATCCAGACAGACTCTTACATCTTTAATCCAGCCACTGACATTTCTGGATTGTGAGTCATGGGAAAAGAAAAAGATTTGTCAGTGGTTCTACAGGAAAAGATAGTTGAACTTCATAAAACAGGAAAGGGATACAAAAAAGATATCCAAATAATTGATAATGCCAGTCAGCAATGTTCAAACTGTAATTAACAAATGGAAAATCAGGGGCTCTGTAAAAAATAAACCACAATCAGGTAGACCAACAAGAATTTTGGCCACAACTACCAGGAAAAAGTTTCGGGATGCAAAGAAAAACCCACAAATAACATCAGCTGAAGTACAGGACTCACTGATAACTAGCAGATGCACAATAAGGAGTTTTAAGATGCACAATAAGGAGACACATAAAGAAAAATGGGCTGCTTGGTCGAGTTGCCAGAAGAAAGCCATTACTGCACAAATGCCACACAGTATCTCACCTACAATACGACAAACACCACAGAGACAAGCCTCCAAATGTCTGGAACAAGGTAACTTGGAGTGATGAGACCAAAATGAAACTTTTTGACCATAACCATAAACATTATATTTGGAGAGGTATCAACAAGGCCTATGATGAAAGGAACATCATTCCTACTGTAAAGCACGGAGGAGGATCGCTGATGGTGTGGGGATGTGTGAGCTACAAAGGCACAGGCAACTTGGTTATAGTTGAAGGAAAGATGAATGCAGCACGTTATAAGCAAATACTGGAGGGAAATTTGTACTCATCAGCCCAGAAGCTGCGCATGGGACGTACTTGGACCTTCCAACATGACAACGATCCAAAACACAAGGCCAAGATGACTTGTCATTGGCTACAGCAGAACAAATTGAAGGTTCTGGAGTGGCCATCTCAGTCTCCTGACCTCAATATCATTACTGCACTCTGGGGAGAACTCAAGAGCGCAGTTCATACAAGAAAGCCCATGAATTTACAGGGACTGGAGGCTTTTTGCCAAGAAGAATGGGCAGCTTTACCATCTGAGAAAATAAAAGCCTCATCCACAACTGCCACAAATGACTTCAAGCTGTCACTGATGTTACAGGGGGCAATACACGGTATTAAGAATTGGAGTATGTGAACTTTTGATCAGGGTCATTTGGATGTTTTTGGTTGGCATTATGATTTATAGATAGAAAACACAGTAGTTTGACAATGAACGGCTTCACCCAACCACTAATCATGAGTGGAAAAAAAGGTTTGTGTTATCATTCGTATTCTCTGAAAAAAGACAGAGAAAGCAAAAAATTTGCCGGGGTATGTAAACTTTTGAGCACAACTGTATAGGTAAAGCAGATACACTCCCTGACAGAAGTTATGTTGCTTATCCATATTATGTAAACAAAAGCTTATAACTTGATGTTAAATTCATCCATTGGTTTTATAAATGAGTCTTTTGAAAGCTGAAACCCTCCCAAATGTGGTTTAGGCTAAGAAAATAAATTGGCATCAATCCTGAAATATTGATCATTTAATGAAAACAGAATGGTCAGATTTTGGCAAGACAAAAGTTTTGTCGCCTACAGAAAGTAATGTGATATTCTAACAAATAATTAACTTAAAATACAAATATATGTTGCAAAACATTGGTGAATGAAGTTGTGGTGCTATTATAGTCATTTTTAATATTTTGTGTGACTTCCATGAGCTTGAAGGTCTGCATCCATGCAGTTCAACAATGATTCATACAATTTATTAATGAAGTCATCAGGAATAGCAAAGAATGCAGTCTTACATGCCTCCCCGAGTTCATCTAGATTCTTTGGTTTTGTCTTTCAAGCTTGCTCTTTCATCCTACCCCAAACATGCTCAATGATGTTCATGTCTGGTAACTGCGCTGGCCAGCCCTTGAGCACCTTGATCTTTTTTGACTGGAGGAATTTTGTTGTAGAGATGGATGTATGAGATGGAGCACCATCCTGCTGCAGAATTTGACCCCTTCCATGATTTGGAATGTAAGAGGTAGCTAATACTTCTTGATATTTTAGGCTATTAATATTGCGTTCCACCTTGCAAATGTTTTGCACACCTCCATACTGAATGTCACCCCAGACCATGATCTTTCCACCAAATTTAACTGTTTTTCTAAGTGTATTTTGGATCCATATGGGCTCCAGTAGGTCTCCTCCAGTATTTGCGGTGGCTGTGGTGTAATTCTACTGAAGATTCATCGTAGAAATCCACCTTTGCCACTTTTCCAGCATCCATCTGTTTAGCAGGCTGTGGGACTTTGCAAATGCCACACTAACTTATAAAGTTTTAAGGTCCACTAACTCTTAAATGGGCATCACATCACGTCACGCATCAAACCACAAATACCAGGAGGGAGATTACAGGATTGCAGGTAGCAATACAAAGTAATTACTTTGATTACTTACTGCATCCTGGCTCCTCTGTCCCAATCACTCGTGGCTGATGTCGGCTTCTTGTGATGCCCGCATTCTCCAACACATTTATGTCACGGCAAAACGCCTGAGCCTTATCTGTTTAGTGGACGGAGAAATTTGACAGATACACACACAGCTCAGGTGCAAAAGCAGGGACTCCTGAGGTAGGCATCCCACAGCTCTATTATATAGGCAATACACAAATAGTTTACCACACATTGATTGGTTCTTCATGGTTACACCTAGTACTTCTCAGAATTAGCAGGGTACATGACATGATGGAAGCTTCCAAGAACAGGCAGAGTGTGTGTGTCTCCATGACATAGAGATGTGTCCTGAAATGCTCTCTCTTAAGGCAGCTTCACACGCTAGGACATCGTTAACGATATCCTTAGAACGATCACAAGACAGTGATCGTTCCAACATCATTAGTGCATTGTCACACACAAGGATATCGTTAACGATATCCCATTCAGCAACGCACCAGTTAAATAGGAGAGAAAGGACTGAACGATCTTTTAAAGTGGCAGGAATAGGAGATTTTTGAAAGACATTGTTCAAAAAGGTGTCACACTGAACGATGTGGCTTCTTCACAGTTCCTTAATTGGACGACGAACGATTGATTTGAGGTCAGGATCTCATTTTTGTGATGACAATTCCAACGATTTTTTCATCCTATATCGTTCATTTACACACAAGGACGCACTAACGATATCGTTGGAACGATCACAAATCTGTGACATTTCAAGGATATCGTTAACGATATGCTAGCGTGTGTGTGAAGCGGCTTTAAAACTACTTAGGGCGGCTTCAGACTGCGGCAGCGTCCGGTCCGGGGCTGTCAGAAGTGACAGGCTGGAGCGGAGTTTTTCTGCATAGAATCCTGTCGGGCTGCACGGAGCTGGATCGCGGCGGGTGGTAATTAGCTGCTATCCGGCTGCCAGCTCGCCAGATGTATCCTGCAGAAGTGGGGATTTGTCTGCCGATTCCAAAACCGGTGCATGCAACGTTTTTGGAATCGGCAGACAAATCCCCACTTCTGCAGGATACATCCGGCGACACAGCAGCCGGATAGCAGCTAATTACCACCCGCCGCGATCCAGCTCCGTGCAGCCCGACAGGATTCTATGCAGAAAAACTCCGGTCCAGCCTGTCACTCCTGACAGCCCGGACCGGACGCTGCCGCAGTCTGAAGCCGCCCTAACATATATCATCTTAGCGGCTAAACACATATATGTATATATGTTTATACGTATATACTTCAGTAAATCAAACAATTACTTAGTATTATTAAACAATTACTCAGCAATGTCAGGTAATTGCCCTGACAAGACATTAATTTATAAACTGCATTGTTTGTTTACTTGTGTTATCTTTGTCTGATATTTAAATTTGTTTTGGGAACTAAAACATTTAAGTGTGGCAAATATGCAAACTGCAAAGAAATCAAGAAGGAGCAAACACTTTTTCACGCCACTATATATGCTTCAGCTATATTATTGTTTGCACTATATGTTTTTATGTGTGTTTTTGGCTGCATGCACACATTGCGTATTTTGCAGCGCTTTTTTACGCGCGCGGTTCAAAATACGCAATGTGCCTTTTGTCTGCTAGCAAAGTGAATGTGAAATTCACTTTGCAGTGCAGACATTGCGCAAAAATACGCAGTGCGTTTTCAGGGAGAAAGCGCAGCTGCGTAAAGAATTGATATGTCAATTGTTTACGCAGCTGCTCCTGCGTATTCTCCCTGTGATGTCACAGAGGGAAGGAAGAATACGGCTTCCTTCTCCCCTCTGTGACAGCTGTGGCCGCCCATTAGATTTCACAGTGTATTAATATACACTGCGATATCTAAATTAAACAAAGGCAAGTGTATGAAAAATAAAAAAGAATGAATACTTCACCTCTACGACGCCTTTTCCGGTGTTCGGTCTCCGGTTCCAAGTGAGAGGTATTCTGACAGGACCTGTGGTGACGTCAAAGGGGCGTTCCCAGGCACTCGCGGTCATGACCGCCAGCAGCCAATCAGCGCAGGGAACGCCCTGGGAACGCCCCTCTGACGTCACCACAGGTCCTGTCAGAATACCTCTCATTTGGAACCGGAGACCGAACACCGGAAAAGGCGTCGGAGAGGTGAAGTATTCATTCTTTTTTATTTTTCATTCACTTGCTTTTGTTTAATTAAGATTTCACAGTGTATATTAATACACTGCGAAATCTAATGGGGCTGTCACAGCTGTCACAGAGGGGAGGAGGAAGCAGGATTCTTCCTCCCCTCTGTGACATCACTCCGCTTTCTGGAGTAAAGAAAGCGCAGTGTGTGAAAGCCCCTGCGTATTTTGTTGCGCTTTTTTGCGCGGCCGAAAAACGCGGCAAAAAGCGCAGCAAAATACGCAAATGTGTGAACGCAGCCTTTAACTGTCTTTTTACGGCAATATACAGTATTTGCTTTACATATATGCATGTTTCACTTTCCCATGTCGACTATATTGTGTCTGACATTTTATTGCATCTTTATGATTACTGCCACATTTTTTATTAACACACTCTTATTTATCGTTCTTTTTTTTCACTTACACATTTTGGTTTTATATTCTTCTTTACTCTTTATCGCTCTTGCCTTTGTTGTTAGTCCAATTTCTAGATTATTCCCATCAATATACATGCCTTATTGGTCTTATATATTTAATCTGATGTGTCCCAAAATGTAATTTACTGTTGTGCTCTTTATATGTAATTATATAGGGTTGTCTCATGGCTTGGTCTTCACCAAGATGGCGCCCGAATTCACGCATGTTCTGTTCTTCCCAACCACTGGCATAGTGATGATGCTGTCAATGAGCAACATGTCCGGGATTGTGATGTGTTTGGGGGATTTTCCCCATCCCAGCGCGCTACGTCTGATGGCCAATTCACTCTGTAGTAAAGTGCTCAGTGAAACGAAGCATGCGCTATTTAGCCTTGATTACTAATATTTAGGACAGCAGGTTCATAAGGGAGGCTTGACACCCACATTATAACAACCCCCTAAGGAAGCCTTTGTAAAACGTACGTAGGGCTTGCGCTAGTATGAAGTCACACAAAGGGAATGATAGGTAAACAGTGATGCTACTTTACTGCATTTCCAAAAATAAGACAGAAAAAGGGCTAGGGTTTACTTTTGGGGGAGGGCTTATTTTGGGCCAGGAAAAATCATTCAAGCAAATTGGAGCTATATATTCCAGGATAAGGTTGAATTATACCAGGATTGCCACCATATTATAGGATGGGGCCTATACACTGTGGGTATATATATATGAGCCCCATCCTCGTGGTATATATGACCCCCCATTTTGGACAATCCCCCTCATCCTGGCACATGGCCCCCTCATCCTGGGTATAACCCCTTATGCTGGGTAAAGCCTCCCATCCTTGATATAGCCCCCATCCTGAAATATAGCCCCGCATCCAGGTACATGGCCCCCCATCCTGGGTATGGCCCCCACTCTGGCACATGGCCCTCCATTCCTAGTTATATGCCACCCCTACAAGCACATACACTAAACCAACACTGTGAACTTACCCTCCGTAGCTGCCAGCATCACTGCAGTCTTCCTGTATCAGTGCTCCCATCGGGTCATGTGACCAGCACGGCATAGTGACATCACTGTGGGCACCGGTCACATGACCCGATGTGAGCACTGATACTGGACGTTTGCGGTGATGCTGGCAGCTTCGGAGGGAGAGTTCACAGCGTTTCTTATTTTAGTGTGTGCGCCAGCAGGGGGGCCATATAGCATGATGGGGGGGCCATGTAGTAGGATGGGGGGTGAAGACACTAATAATAACAATAATAAATCTTTATTTATACAGTGCCAACATATTCTGCAGCGCTTTACAATACAGTGGTTTGTTTACGAGCAGTCATAGGTAACAATAAAAAATATACAATACAGTAAGTAATTAAAGTAGAGAATCAATGTAAAAAAATCCAATACACTAAGCAGAGTATCAACGTAAAAGTACAATACTTAAAGCAGAGAAACAGTGTAAAAATTACAGTACAGTAATTAGATACAATACAATAAACATAGAATAAATGTAAAAAGTACAATACAAATAATTAAAGCCAAAATAAAGGTGACCCTGGTCAAAAAAGGTTACAATCTACAACAGGATTGGGGTTACACAAGGTACAGGGGCTTATTACAGTGATGGTTCAGACATCTTGAGGAAGACGGGGAGAGAAATAAAGTTACATGAATGGTCACCAGACATCTGTGTAGAGCTTTTGGGTTTGGTGGAGTTTAAAGAAGAGATGATTTCCACAGAGATGGTACTGTATATAGCCTATTCACTAAGGAGTTCTATTAGTGAGCATGATAGGCCACCTTAAAAAAATGAATTAGTCCTTACCGGTAATTCCTTTTCTTGGAGCCTTCCACGACAGCATTGGAGGATGTCGTCCACGCCCTATTGGGGGACAGGAACACAGAGAAGTTAAAAGCCCCTTCCCTTCCTCAGTACTCCAGTGTTTACCAAGATCACCCTTAGCCATGGATTATCTGATACAAACCGGAACCAAACACCAACAAGGGGGGAACTGATGCTGTCGTGGAAGGCTCCAAGAAAAGGAATTACCGGTAAGGACTAATTCAGTTTTCTCCATTCGCCTTCCACGACAGCATTGGAGGAATACCACCGATACTCCTCAGGGTGGGAATTTTGCCTGTAGGACTCTCCTACCAAAGGACAGATCTAACCTATAGAGGCGAGAAAAAGTGAGGAGAGGCTACCACGTAGCCGCTCTGCAAATCAGCTCCGATGAAGCTCCAGCCTGCTCCGTCCAGGGAGTAGCAGCAGCCCGAGTTGAAGGAGCCTTCAACCCCACCGGAGGAGCAAGGACCGGAGCGACGTAGACCTCACAGATCGCCTTCTTGATCCAGGAAGTGATGGTAGCCTGGGAAGTCTTCTTCCCTGTATTATTCCCAAAAGCCGAACAAACAGGTTCTGATCTAACCTCCAGGAAGCAGACTCTCGGAGATAGAGGAGCACAGTCCGACGAACATCCAAGAAGTGAAACACGGCCTCAGCCGCATTAGCAGGAGATTGACAAATTGAAGGCAGAACCACATCCTGGGACCGATGGAAAGCCGACAACTTTCAGAAGAAAAGATGAATGCAACCGAAGCGTAATGCGAACAACGGACACCACGAGGCACGGAGCCCGGACAGAGAGTGCCTGCAGTTCTCCAACTCTGGGAGCAGAAGTGATGGCCACCAAAAACGCCACCTTGTGAGAGAGAGACGTAAGGGATGCAGCAGACAAGGGTGCAAAGGGACTTCGAGCAAGCCCTTGGAGAACAAGCATCAAATCCCAGGGAGGGACAGAAGGCCGAATCCGGGGACGCCACCCCCAAGCAGAAGTAAAAAACTGCTTGAGCCATGGATGGGAAGCAAGATCCTGGGCAAAAACCGCCCCAAGTGCCGACCTCTGGACTTAAAGAGTGCTCGGTCGAAGCCCCAAATCCAAGCTACGCTGCAAAAATCCAAGAGTTGGGCCACATTAGGATGATGAATGGTCGGGATGGAAGGAGCACACCAGGACAGGAACCGATTCCAGCCCTCCCGTAAATAGCGTTTGTCACAGGCTTCCTGCTCTGCTGAAGCATGCGGATCACTGCCTGGGAGAGACCCTTGGTCCTCAGGATCCCAGCCGCAACAGCCAGGCCGCCTGAATGAGCCACTGAGGGCCCGGGTGAAACAGAGGACCCTGGGACAGTAGGTTGAGACTGGGCTAACATAATCGGTCCCTCCATGGCCCAGGTCTCGGATAGCGTCGTACCACGCCAGTTTGGGCCCCAGGGGAGCCACCAGGATAGTGTCACCCCCTCCGCCCGAATCCGTTGCAACGTCTTGGGAAGTGGCGGGATTGGAGGAAATGCATACACCAACCGGAAGTCCCAGGGATGGGCAAAAGCGTCCAGCCCCCGAGGATGGTCCAAACGCGTCAGGGAGAAAAAGGTTGGCACCTTTGTATTCGAGCCCGAAGCGAACAGGTCGATCGAAAGGACACTCCACCTGTCCGTAAGAGAGCGAAATACTTCCGGATGGAACACCATTCTCCTGGGTGGACCTCCGTGCGGCTCAAGAATCTGCCTGTACATTGGCCATTCCCTTCAGATGTACTGCCGAGGAGGAGGGAAGATGGCGTACTGCCCACAAAAAGAACAGTCTTGCCAGCCCCTGCAAGTGTAAGCCACGAGTACTGCCTTGGTACCGCAAGAAAGCAACCGTAGTCACATTGTCTGACAGGACCTTGACATGATGACCCCGAAGAACGTGAGCTGCAGCAAGAAGCGCTTCCTCCACTGCCAGAAGTTTGAAGACTGGCGACTGACCGAGCGACTCCAAATCCCTTGGAACGGTGTGCGAACTACCATCGTGCCCCAACCGTAACCGCTGGCATCAGTGGGAACGGAGGTCACAGGAAGGTGTCTGGGATTCATCCCCAGGAAAGCGAGGTTACCACCCGCCCCGGAGCCCGGACCCGCGAGTTTAAGGAATCCTGACGTCTGTCCCAGGAACTCAGTATGTGATCCTGGAGCAGTCGGGAAGGAGCCTGAGCCCATGTTACTGACTGAATGCAGGCCATCATGGCCCCTAACAGGGACATTGCTTCCCGCAAGGAGGGCGACCCCCTTGCCCGGAAGCGGGTCAGATTCACGCGGCGCAAAAGCTGATATGCCGCAGGAAGGAACGAGGTCTGTCTGGAGGAGGCCAGCAAGACTGCCAAAAATTGACGTCGGGTTGCAGGCACCCGTTCCGATTCCCGAAGATTGGGTACCCATCCCAGGGACTGAAGAATCTCCAATGTGTTGGAGACCTTTGTGCGCAGAAGCACTGCCGAAGGAGCCACCACCAACATGTCGTCTAAATAGGGAAGCATACATATCCCCTGGGTCTGGATGAATGTGATCGCTTCCCCCATGAGTTTGGTAACCTCTGGGGCCGACGAAATCCCAAAGGGCAGCACATTAAGCCGAGAATGGACCGTCCCGCCTGCCCCGGAGATCGTGAATCGCAGAAAGCGCTTGTGGGACGGGTGAATGGGGACATGAGAATACGCGTTCTGGAGGTCCACAACAACCTGGAGTAGCGCCCCTGGCCCTCCTCTCCAGGAGGAACCGGGCACCCCACACCCGAATCCAACAGGTGTCGCAGACCCGACAAGAAAAACCGTGCGAGAGTCCCCTGAGGAAGGGAGAGGACTTGAAGACACGGAGGGGCTGGCTCTCGAATTCCAAGCGTAGACCCTCCCAAATGGTCGAGAGGATCCAAGGGCACAAGGAGATTGCTTGCCACTGTGGCAGAAACCGCAGGAGCCGCCCCGCAATGGGGAAGGCGACCTTGTTTAGGGACGGCTGGTGATGCCGCTGCTGGGGGAGCAAGATATTACGGGTCTTGTTCCCGTACTGGAATGCCCAGCGACCCTTCCCTTTAGACTGGGAGGGTTGGCTGCGCTCAGGCCAAAAGGACTGCCTCCGAAAGGGCTCCTGTTCCGGGAGACACCTTTTCCGGTCTGACACCTTTTCCAGGATGTCATCCAATGCCCTTTGCAAGGGGAGGCCACACAGCTGGAGCTTAGACTTGACCTCCCCATTCCACCTTGTAAGCCACACTGCCCTGCGAGCTGTGTTAGCCAACACTGCGCACCTGGCGCCAAGGCGGAACGACTCAGCAGAGGCATTGGCCAGGAAACCCGTAGCACGTCTCAGAAGTGGAATGGAGTCCAAAGCTCCTCCCTGGGAGTACCCTGCAGGAGGAATTCTCCCAGCTGGGTGAGCCACTTAAAGAGAGACCTGCTCACATGTAGAGGAAATGTACACCATTAAAGAAATAGCTGCCGCCTCCCAGGATTTCTTGAGGACACTCTCCATTTTACGAACGAGGGGGTCCTTCAACCGGGAGGAATCTTCAAAAGGCAACGCGGTCTTATATGCTAAGCTTCCCAAATGGAATACTGCCATAGACCTTCATGTTAGAAGTCCCATTGACTTTATAGAGACTTCCATAGAGATTCCCATTGGGTCTCTCATGAGGTCTCCCATCCAGCCCGTGACTGAGGCTCCTGCTGCTTAGCTTCAACAGTGTGTCAAGGGCATGCACAATGGGTTTACAATAGCAGCTGATTGCTACCCTGGCCACCTGCATGTCCACCTTCGGGACCTCCCAGACAAAGTCATCACCCTCCAATCCACTCGGATGGGGTGAGCCGCTTAGCCTTCAGGCCTCTGAACATTTAGTCCTGCACAGAAGAAGGGGATTCCACCACCTCTACTCCCATGGTACAATGGACAGTGTCCACCAATGCACCCATGGACTCTGTGGAAAAATAGTAGTGTCCAGATTCTCGTGTCTGGACAGAGGCAACAGCGGCAATATCCTCGCCGTCCTCTAACGCTGAGCTCTGGCCAGCCTCCATGAGATCCACAGAGTCACAATCCTGGAGCTTCCTCTCTTACGGAGGGGAAGGCCTTGAAGCTGCAGCAAAACCCTGCAGTGCCGAGATAGAAGCCTGCACCTCTTCCCTAATGGATTGAAGCTTCCTCAAGCAAGGATGGGGAGTCCATCCTGACAACCCTGTCAGTCATGGCCGACACCTTGTTGTAGGAAGAGGGAAATTTTGTGCCCCAGCCACATTATTGCTGCCTTTCACAGACGGCCCTCGTCTCCCTATAGACAAAAAGGGAAGAGAAGGGGGTCCCAGTGTGAGTGCAGGGCTTAAATAACTCTACCCCTTGTGACCACCCCCAGAAACACTTACATGAGCTGGGGGAACGCTGGGCTCTGCAGAAGCAGAGGTGGAAGCCTATCACCTTCCATGTTTCAGGGATCAGCCTTACCTGGGTGTAGCTTCTGGCGGGTACTTATCCAGAAGTACAGTGCCCCCAACGAGGAACACCTGTTCCCTCCCTCCTCCTGGTCACCGGCCGCGGGCAGTAGCGCGCGAAAGTCCTGCTGGGATCCCTGGAGCCGCGCCCAGCCTGCCACAGCCCTTACAGGAGCCGCCGCCCGAAACCGGAAGTGCCACACCCGAAACCGGAAGTGCCTCTGCAGCACCTCTGATGCATGCCCCAGGGACCGCAGCTGGAGGAGGGAGACGCAGGAGAGCTGAACAGGCCTCCGGCGTTGCAATACACGGCCTGCTTTGCCCCGTAAGACGCAGGAAGGCCGGATGGTCCCACCACGGGAGCCCTGAGAAGGAGGAGGAGGCCGCCCCCGACGTCCATCCCTGGCCCGGCTATAAGTACACCCCAATGCTGCCTCTGCCGGCCTGACAGCACTGGAACCTCTCCATGTCCCAAGGGGGACAGGAAGACATTGGAGTACTGAGGAAGGGGAGGGGCTTTTAACCTCTCTGTGTTCCTGTCCCCCAATAGGGCGTGGACGACATCCTCCAATGCTGTCGTGGAAGGCGAATGGAGAAAGATGGGTTTTTAGGGAGTGTCTGAAGCTATGCAAGTGTGGCACCCCCAGGGTTAATGTGCCACAGTAACATCACAAGGGTTAACTCCCCACACAACACTGGACACTGCACTAGCACCTCTAGGCCAGAAGGGGGAGCTCAAGCAGCTCCCTGATATATTCTGGTCTGAGGAGGAACTAGTTAATTGATAGTTGAGAATTGACAGTTCAGTTTAGTGCAGAGAGCACTAGGAGGAGGACCTGTAAATGGGAGCAGTGCTGAGCTCCTAACAGGGATCACTGACTACTTTCAGGCATGAAGCCAGGGTCTGAGGAGAGGAGTACAAGAAACAGAGGAACATATCAAGGAGACTGAGTTACCTCATAACTCGCCCCAGAGGAGTGCAGAGACCGGATACTGGATCCAAATCTGTGACTGATACACACAGCACAGAAAACACCGGGATAGTGGAGGTTGTAGATCTACACTGTACCTCAGCAAAGCAACATGGCAGGGTCAGAAGCACACAGAAAGACTCAGGTTGCCTAGCAAGAGGGGGTTCCTGTGAGGAGAAACAGGGCCAGCAGCCTAGCTAAAGCGGCAGCAGGGCCACACACACAGTGCAGCAGTGGGAAGCTGAGGTCCTGGACAGGGTGGGAGCAACCCAGCCCTGGTACAGACTCTGTGGACAGTACTTTACTGAATACCATAACCAGTAAAGCCTTGGAAAACTTCAAAACCGTGAGTGTGTGTGATCCTTGTGCTCAAGCCCTGCGTGCCCTCACAAACTACCATCATCTCTACTACTATCCCTATCCTACAACATCCATAGCCTCAATCATTGACTATAACTATCACTGCCCCGGGGAACCAAGCTCTACCTGCGGAGAGCCGTTACAACTCCAGCTGCCAAATATCATCCCCGGAGGTTCTGCAGCAGCGGTGGTCCCCTCACTGACCACAACGCGTGTGTGGCGCCACGACAAACTCCCCTGTAAATATCCCCCCATTACTTGCGGAACCCGGGACACGGTCGGACCAAGACCGCCGTGATATCCCCAGCAGTACCCCAGTCCGGTACTAAGTACCCCGTCCCAGTGGGCTCCACACAAGTTGTGGATAGTCCTGATTTCTTGGGGTAGAGCATTGGTGCAGCTACAGAGAAGTCTTGGAGCCGGGAGTGGGAGGATTGGATTAGTGCAGATGTTAGTTGAAGATCATTTGTAGAACATAGAGAACAGGTGGGGTGATAGACAGAGATGAGGGAGATGTAGGGAGGTGCTGCACCGTGAAGAGCCTTGTGGGTAAAACAAGCCATTTGAATTGGATCCTGTAGTGTATAGGCAGCCAGTGCAGTGACTGGCACAGAGTGGAGGCATCTGAGTAACGATTGGCTAGATGGGTGATCCTGGCTGCTGCATTAAGCATGGACTGGAGAGGGGAGAGTTTTGAAAGGGGAGGTTGATTAGTAGAGAATTGCAGTAGTCAAGGCGGGAATTAATTAGGGCCACAGTGAGGGTTTTTGCTGTTTCCATGGTGAGAAAGGGGCGGACTCTAGAGATGTCCTTCAGGTGCAAGCAACAAGAGAGGACGAGAGATTGTGTATAGGAGGTCACTGAGAGATTGGCGTTAAACATAACACCCAGACAGTGAGCCTGCTGCCGAGGCGTTATTGTGGTGCCGCACACAGGGAGAGATGTCAGATTTAGGGAGATTAATGGAGGGCGGGAACAGACGTAGTTCTGTTTTGTGAAGGTTGAGTTTAAAATAGAGAGCAGACATGATGTTGGAAACTGCAGCCAGACAGTCATTGGCATTCTTTAATACCGCAGGGGTAAGGTTAGGGGCTGAAGTGTATAGTTGTGTATCATCAGCATAAAGACGGTACTGGAAGCCAAATCTGCTGATGTTGTGTCCAATTGGGGCCATGTAGAGAGAGAAGAGAAGAGGGCCAAGGGCTGAGCCCTGAGGGACCCCAATAGTGAGAGGAAAAGGAGAGGAAGTGGAGCCAGCGAACATTACACTGAAAGAGCGGTCAGAAAGATAGGAAGAAAACCAGGAGGGAGCCGTGTCCTTTATGCTGATGGAGTGCAGCATAGAGAGTAGGAGATGGTGGTCAACAGTGTCGAAAGCTGCAGAGGGGTCAAGAAGAATTAGCAGGGAGCAGTCACCATTACGTTTTGCCGTCAGAAGGTCATTGGTCACTTTGATGAGGGCGGTTTCTGTAGAGTGAAGGAGGCAGAAACCAGACTGTAATGAATCTAGAAGAGAGTGAGTGGAGAGGTAACAGGTAAGGCGGGTGTAGACCAGGCACTCCAAGAGTTTAGAGATGAAGGGGAGATTGGAGACTGGTCTGTAGTTATTTGTGCAGGATGGGTCAAGAGAAGTTTTCTTTAATAATGGAGTAATGATAGAATGTTTGAAGGAGGAGGGGAAGATGCCAGAAGAGAGGTTGAAGATTTTGGTTAGGTGAGTGGTGATGACCGGAGAGAGAGAATGGAGTAGGTGTGAAGGAATGGGGTTAGTGGTGCATGTTGTGGGACAAGAGGAAGAGAGGAGCCTGGAGACGACTTCTTCTGTGACTGGGTCAGATATGGAGGGTGAGCCAGAGGAACTGTGAGGAAGAGTGGGAGTAGCAGTGCTTGGAAGCTGGGAGTTGATTTCCTGGCAGATGTTGTCCATTTTCTCCATAAAGTAAGAATCCAGATCATCAGCACAGAGGTCAGTGATAGGGGCCTGCACTTTAGGACTGAGGAGAGTGTGAAAGTTGTCAAAACATTTTTTGGATTGTTGGATAGTGAGGAGACCAGGGTGGTGAAGTAGGTCTGTTTGGCGAGGTGAAGGGCAGATTTGTAGGTTTTTAGCATGAATTTATAATTGATAAAGTTTTCTGGTGAACGAGTTTTCCTCCATAGGTGTTCAGCACTCCTAGAGCATCGCTCCAGGAATCGAGTTTGCGATGTGAGCCAAGGCTGTTTCACTCTGTGTTTGGAGGTTCTGAGGGTGAGGGGACCATGATGAGTGTAGAGAGTCTGTGAATGTATGAGGGTTAATGGCCTGTAGATTTCTGGATTGTGATAGGTAAGGGTGTGCTGTGGTGGCGAGGGTTTGTGAGCGTGAAGAAGAGAATGTTATGGTCATAGAGAGGAAGAGGTGAATTATTTATGGAGGAAGTTGAGCACAGCCGGAAAAGACAGGTCAAGGGTGTTACACTCTTTGTGTGTCTCCGAGGTTGAGAGCTGTAAGAGGCCAAGAGAGGTGGTTAGAGACAAGAGCTGGGATGCAGATGGGGAGATGGGGCTGTTTATGGGAATGTTAAAGTCTCCCAGAATGAGGGTTGGTAATTCTGAGGACATGAAGTGCGACAGCCAAGCGGAAAAATGATCGAGGAAGTGGGTGGGTGAACCTGGGGGGCGGTATACAACCGCTACTCTGAGGGGGAGGGGATGGAATAGCCTAATGGTGTGGACCTCAAAAGAGGGCAATGAAAGTGATGGGGCTTGGGGAATGACCTGGAGAGAACATTGTGGGGATATGAGGAGGCCGAATCCACCACCATGTCTGTTCCCAGGTCTCAGGAAATGGGAGAAATGTAAGCCGCCATGAGAAATAGCAGTAAGGGAAGCAGTGTCTGAATCCTTGATCCAGGATTCAGTGAGGGCCAGGAGGTTAATAGTGTTAGTAAGAAAGTAATTGTGAATGAAGGGAAGCTTATTGCATACAGACTGTGGATCCAGAGAGCACAATTAAAAGCGGGAGATGAAGGTGTGCACGTAATGGTAATAAGGTTAGTAGGGTTTCTATGTGACGTAGGGGAGGGGCTGAAGTTAGCAGAGGGTGGATCAGGGTTGGTGGAGATATCATCTGAAAGGAGCAGCAGCAAAAAGAGAAAGAGCAATAGTTTTGGATTTAGGACATGGTTTGTTATGCAAGACTTTGTAACATGATGGGCTGAGATTCTTCCGTAAACTGAAGATAGCTGTACATAGAGTAGGGAAGGAGAGAGGTGTGATGTGAATGAGTGGTGATGGAGGGGTAATAGGGTGTTAGAAGAGGGTGTCGAAAGCACATACGAAAACAAACAATGAAATAATAGACATGGTAAAGATTGGTAGTGAAAAGGTTATACACATTGTTTTTAGTGGCCCTCTATTTCATTACCTTCCAGTCTATCCCAGTCAGTTCCGGTCAATTTCAGGTCTATTTCAAATCTTGACACTTTAATCAGACTCTTTGAAGCAGAAGAGTAGCAGATGCAGATATGCTCAAAAAAGTGATTTCAGGTGTGGACTAAGGGGGAGGGAGGGATTCCATTAATCCATTACCAAGCTGTTTTGAGGAGTGGTTGTCATCGCCTGCGGCTGGGTGGGGGCAAATATGACCATAGGGGGTCGGGGTGCTGGGACAGGCTGTGATTTATCATCCAGTAGCCTCCTCCTATGCCGTCGGATAATAAGGGCTTCATCGGCCAGGGCTGCAGCTCTATCCAAGTGGGCGGCATGAGTTCCAGGACCCATTCCCATATTTCTGAAGAGCACTTGGCAAGAAATTGTTGTATAAGAAATACCTGTACATCTTCCACAGTGATGGCGTTTTCTGTTTTCAGGCATCTCCAACATGCCTTAGACATCTTATGGTCATACAACCTAAACTATCCCCCCTACCCTCCTCCCCCCCGTGGTGTATGGGAGGTCTCGGAACTGGGCCCTATTCAAGTCTGAGGTGATAGCATGGTAATCCAAGATAGTCCGTTTTACAAAGTTATAATTCTGGTTCCGCTGTGAGTCAATGATTCGATAATCCTCAGCCACACTTCCATTCAGGAGTTCTACTAACAAATGCATCCAGCCAGAGTGGGGCACCTCCATCACGGCACACTGCTGCTCAAAGTCCTTACGCCCATTGTACACATTGAGTATTTGGTGAGATTTTTACCACAGTATTTATATCCAAAACCAGGAGTGGGTAAAAAATAGATGTGGTGAGGAGTTTTTATTATATTTTTCTTCTGATTATTCCAGTCTTGGTTTTGGCTAAAAATACTGAGGTCAAAAACTCACTTAATACTGATTGTGTGCATGTGGCCTTAAAGAACCCTTCCACATCTCCAGAAGTCTCACCAAATGGCTAGAAGTCTGTCTGGGTGATCTGTACAGGCTCCCAGATCATTGGGTTTACATTCCAAATCACATTACTCCCTCTTTCAAGCTCCATTTCTTGTCTCCGCTATGCTCGGTGAACAGCCTCCTCCTTATACTCCTGAGAGACGCCTGGGCCCAGAGCCACCATCTCTTTTTCATACCACTCCAACCACTGACTTTTAGGGTTGAGTGTCACTGAACTCCAGCGCTTGTCTGTTTGACATATGGGAGGTGGACAGACTAGCACCCACCAGTAGATCAATTAAAGCCTCTTTAGTCAGTCCTTGGTAGTTCAGGCCCAGGTCTCTGGCTCTCTCCTGTAGACTGGATACAGTCCAGTGTCTGTACCCACTATGTGGGTGGTTCTCCATTGAGCTGTGCTCTGTTGATCCCACCAGTTGACACGGGGTCCTTCTCTGGTATCCCACCATCAACAGAGCGAGAGATGCGTGAACAGCCCAAGAACCTTTATTGCTTGAAAACACAAAAATCCATAAACCAATCCAGTAGTATACTGTATCCAGGTAAACCATGTTTCTCTGAATTCCTTTTGTGGAGCTGGTCTTAACTCAGAGTACCACACACACAGACATAAACATACTGCCTGTCCACAGAAAGACTCAAATCTAACATCCTCACCTCCCAATATCCAAAACTAGGTCTATTGACATACTCCAGGGGGCAAGTACACACATTGGCAGGCAGAGTATTAGAATGACCAAATAAGGACATGTCCACAGTATTTCAATTATCAGATTCTCTGGAGTATAATGAGTACACAGGAAGTGGGGAAGGGCTGAATACACAGTATTTCGCTCATAGCCAAGCCTTTAACTAAGGCTGCTTTCACATTTTGATTTTTTGCAATCCGTGGCCATCTGATGTAAAACAGACAGCCACAGATCCGATTTAGCCCCCATGTATCCCTATGGGCAGCGGATCGGATTGCCCTTAATGGCATCTGATTTGTGATTTGTAACCTATCTGCCTAAAAAGCCATCACATTGTTCCTTGTATCTCTTGAGAAACCAGACGTGAGATGCTAAGACAAGACAATAAAAATGTGCAAAAATAGGCAGGGACCCAGAGTGAGGAAACATAAAACATGTGCACAAAGAAAAAGGTGAAGTAGCAAATGCAAGCTAGGGTAGCCTCCTACCAACCTGTAAGCAAACATGAGAAAGTTGTAGGTAAGATAAAGAACACAGAACAAATTTCACACTGGTGTTTGTCTACCAAGAAAAAATTTCTAGTACCGCTTCTGGACCTCCTCTTAGCAGAATCCACATAGTAATATAGCGAACAGAGAAGGCTGGTATCAGAAGAATTTCAATAGTCACACCCAGAATGTGAGAAGACAGAGGAAATGAATAAGTGAGAACACCTTATACCTGCAAACCAAAAGGAGGGAAACAAAAGTAAAAGACACTCAGCTTTGAAGATCCTCCACATTAATCCAGGAGTTATCTTATGCATGCGCAAAGCAAAAAGAGAGAATCCATTTGAAGAGATACTGCAACTAATGCCTGACATGCATAGATCCCAGAACTTGTTTCACCTCATACTCATCTCTCCCACCATCCTCCACACATATCTTACCACCTCCCCAAAACTGTTCCTCCACATAAAATCCTTTGTCTCCAGAGGCACACAGCCAGCCACCTCACCCACTCTCCTGCTCCCACCAACTAACACTTTCTTCTTCTCCTCATTGCTGGCGATGTCTCCCCAAATCCTCACCCTGCTCATCATAGCCCCACAGTCATTTCTAACCCCCACCCACAATCTATCACAAATTTTTGCAACCCTACTAACCTTATAATCATTCATCCAGCCCCTTGCTTTCCCAGTCCTTCTACCAGGAGACCTATGGAATGCACGCTCTGTCTGCAATTAACTTTCATACAATTATGAACTTTTCATTACTAACAAACTCTCTTTCCTTGGCATCACGGAAACCTGGCTCACCCCTTCTCACCCCTTCTGATAAAGCCTTTCCAGCTGCACTTTTTTAGACTAAATGCTCACTGCGAATATTTCTTGGGCTGCATTTGTGCCATTACAAAAACACATGCATGCATTTCTGGTGCATGTTTGCTGCGTTTTTGTAAGGGCTGCGTTTTTCAGGTCATTACAATGACTGTCAACTGGAAACCGCAGCCCAAAAAAGCACAAGATACTTGACAGGGACTTTTAAAAACGCACACTTTTTTTGGCACCACTGAAAAATGCACATAGTGGGCACAGCCTTTTCAAAATACCATTGACTTTCATTACAAAACTGTGGGTCATGCGTTTTTGGTGCAGAAAATGCAACGCAAAAACACATCAGAAATGCACAGTGGGCACATAGCCTTGTGGTGGATTCCGGCTTTCTCACCTTCCTTCAATATACACAATTTAATCCTGGGTTGCTCTTATCTTGATCCACAAATCCACATGTGTGTTTTCAGTTTCACTTTACATGCTACCAGGGCTGATTTCTGGCCTGATGTAATCCTAACAGACCAGGCTTATATCTAACGAGGAAATGGTGGGAGTCCTAACAGGTTGGGGAGGTTCTGTTTCACTGGAGCAAGTGGAAGGTTTTTTTTTTCCAAGCCCGTCAGGGTTGTGAACGAGTGTGGTGATAGGATGCAGGTTGCGTCGATCACCCTCTTTCACTCCCTGCACCTGCCTGGGTCTGTGTAAAATGGTGCAAAGCTGACCTAACGTGTTTCCCAGGGGGTGCGGAACATCACGTTTTGATAGAATTGACTAGACCATATTGCGTGACCCGGACGTATCAGACGTCTGAGCGGGGCTGTGAGGTGCGGTTCATTGCAGTAATTTTATATAGCTTTCCCTGGTCCCACTATATTCTTTCCTTGTCAGACCCAGCAGGAGGTTGGTCTGCAAAACATCAGCTTCTCCAGACTGGGATCTGTCAGTGATACTCTCTGGAAACGCTGATGGACTGCAGGCCTCGGCTAGTGGGATACTCCTGTGCAGTATTACAGTCCTTTCCTAATGGTGCTGTCTGGGAACCATTACTAACTGTATCACACAGGACCTCAGGCGGGTTTCTGGCGTTAACCTTCTCCGTAGCATTCACCTGACAGATTGAAATATATTGAGATACCATCCTGCCCAGGTCTGTGCCCAGCAATACATTGGTAGGGATGGCATCATACTCCCACTTCCTTTTCCTGCTCTCTAGTCTAGATTACACACAAGCCAGAGGCATGGCAAGCCTGACTCCACCAACTCCGGTTACAGACAGTCTTTCTTGGAATTATATCTGCATAGGTTACTATACCTGGAGGCAACAGAGTTACCTCTGCTCCAGTGTCTCTGAACCCAATGTGACCTTACTGCCTACAATGACAGATTGTTAGTTATCCTTCACTTCAGTGCCGTCACAAATAAGACAGCAGACGATGAGGATTCAGGTGGCTTTGTGATCACAGATGGGCTCCTTCTGCAAATGACACTAACCTGCAGGGCTTTGGAGTCAGAGTTTGCATCTATTTTGGATGGAGTCAAGAATCAGGGAAATTGAAGAATCAGATATGTGGCTTACTGACTTCACAGCCATGGCTGTGAAGTCTGAGTCGGTGTCCATTTTGGTGGAGATTGAATTGGTCAGTGGGATTCAGGGAAATTGAAGAGTCGGATGTTCAGTTTACCGAATTATTATTATTAAGTACCGTATATTCTCGTGTATAAGCCGACCAGTGTATAAGCCGACCCCCCTACTTTTGCCCCCAAAACCTGGGAAAACCTATTGACTCGTGTATAAGCCGAGGGTGGACCCCAGCACAGGTATACAGGCCCCCCCAGTGGTATACAGGCCTCCCCAGTGGTAGTATACAGCAGCCTCCCCAGTGGTAGTATACAGCAGTCTCCCCAGTGGTAGTATACAGCAGTCTCCCCAGTGGTAGTATACAGCAGTCTCCCCAGTGGTAGTATACAGCAGTCTCCCCCTGTGGGTAGTATACAGCAGCCCTCCCCCCTGTGGTATATACAGGCCCCCCTGTGGTAGTATACAGCAGCCCTCCCCCTGTGGTATATACAGGCCCCCCTGTGGTAGTATACAGCAGCCCTCCCCCTGTGGTATATACAGGCCCCCCTGTGGTAGTATACAGCAGCCCTCCCCCCCCTGTGGTATATACAGGCCCCCTGTGGTAGTATACAGCAGCCCTCCCCCCCCTGTGGTATATACAGGCCCCCCTGTGGTAGTATACAGCAGCCCTCCCCCCTGTGGTATATACAGGCCCCCCTGTGGTAGTATACAGCAGCCCCCCCCCCTGTGCTATATACAGGGCCCCCGTTGCTGCCGCCACACACCTGTAAAAGAAGAGCTTTCATACTTATCCTCCTCGCTGTCACCGCGCGCGCATCCTCCGCTCTCCTTCCTGCTTGTACCCGGTGTCCATCCACGTGACCGCGCACAAGCAATGACGTCATTACAGGTGCGCGGTCACGTGGATGGACGCCGGGTACAAGCAGGAAGGAGAGCGGAGGATGCGCGTGCGGTGACAGCGAGGGGGATAAGTATGAAAGCTCTTCTTTTACAGGTGTGCGGCGGCAGCAACGGGGGCCCTGTATATAGCACGGGGGGGGGGGGGGCTACTGTATATACCACTGGGGGGGGGGAGCCATCACTGACTCGTGCATAAGCCGAGGGGGGCACTTTTCAGCACAATTGTTGTGCTGAAAAACTCGGCTTATACACGAGTATATATGGTATTTATATAGCGCCATTGGGTTACATGGCGCTTTACAAATGTGAGGGTAGACAAAGACACGTAGTAAAACGACAAATCAGTCATACGGGTACAGTAGGTTAGAGGATCCTGTCCGCGAGGGCTCACAGTCTAGAGGGATGGGGAAGGAGACAGTATGAAGGGAAGAGGAGAGGGTGAGGTGATGCAGAGGATGGGTCTCAGTGTGGGCCGTAGGCTTGTAAGAAGAGGTGGGTCTTCAGGTTTTTCTTGAAGGTTCCCAGGGTAGGGGAGTGTCTGATGTGGTGGGGGAGGGAGTTCCAGAGTATGGCAGAAGCACGAGAGAAGTCTTGAATGCGGTTGTGGGAGGTGGAAATGCGGGGGGTTGAGAGGGAGTTCTTGAGAGGAGCGCAGGTTGCGCGAGGGGAGGTAACGGGAGACCAGGTCGGAGATGTAGGGAGGGGACAGGTTGTGTATGGCCTTGTATGTCAGGGTGAGGGTTTTGAAGTGGGATCTCTGGGAAGTGGGGAGCCAGTGGAGGGCTTGACGGAGAGGGGAGGCGGGGGAGTAACGGGTAGATAGGTGGATGAAACGGGCAGCAGAGTTGAGGAATCCCACAGCACTGCTAACCTGTCCGATCTTATTACACGTAAAGCATCGGCGAGTATCAAGAAAAGACTGTCTGGTCCTAGGGGCCCCAGGAAAGTAAATGTAGAATGACCTGGGGATCGGTTGGCAGAGGAAGAGGGGTCCCAAACTGGTTTACCTCCCTTCCAACAATTTAATATTTGGTTACTAACCCTTTGGAATAAATTGAGTGCATCTCTACCCCTGTTGTAAGGCCTGCTTGCTGGTATATAGAGAAGTGAACTATAAGAGATAGGGATCATGGAGTACGCCTTGTTGCAGTAGGATAGCTTTTATACTATTTTGATCAAAATAGAGTCAAAGAAGTACCGTACCTTATGTTATTTAGATTTACTATTACTATTTACTTCCTGCTGGGAATTTGCTCATTTTTTCATCCTAGATAACATATTTTGGCTATATTTTTATCACCACCACTGAATTTTTTTTTTCATCTAAAAGGAAAATACAACAAATAATTTTTACAAAGCTTTATTTTAACATGAGAAAAGATGTGCAATACTAAACACATTACTGGGGTGTAAGAAAGGGAACAGAATAATCATCACTAATCCTATCATATTACAGTACAATAAACCAAAACGTTCAAAACGATAAAGCTTTTTTCTACATAAAGAGACAAGAAAACCAACATAACTATAGGTCTCAATCAAAAAAGATGAGCCTTACAAATTATATGGGCGATTACACTGTATGGCACATATATAGTTCATTACAAAACTACACAAATACCAAAAGAATAAAACATTAAACGAGAACATGACGAAACGTATACAGGGAATTAAAAAAACGTAATCGATCATCGGGTCTGGTTTTATAATCCTGTATGAATGAATTCAGCTGTGCTATTAATATCCCATGAAATATAATAGTAAGTTGCTTGTAGACGATGGCATGTTTAAGATAGACCTGCAACTTTATATCACAGTATTAAGCAATCTGAGGCTAAATGAATGACCAATCTAAAACGTCCATGGATGTGTAATGGAATTCATCTGTACATGTAACAGATGCTTAAAGGGAATCTGTCTTTATAATTTTGCTACCTTATCTAAGAACGGTATAATGTAGAGAGTTACAGACCCTGATTCCAGCAATGTATCACTTATAAAGCTGCTTGCTGTCATTTTGATAAGATCACTAAATGTTGAGCTCTGTATAACCCCGCCCAGACCACTGATTGACAGCTTTCCGTTTTGTACATTGTACACAGAAAACTGCTAATTATTAGCGAGGGTGGGGTCATGCAGAGCTCCTGAATACACTTGGCCACTTGGCAGTAGGTTTACTAGAACTCGAATAATAATATCCTTCTGATTGAAAAACTAGAAAAGACAAAAGGAGAACAATAAGGTTTACCTATTAATACTTTTCTACAACAGTGAATATGGTTTCGCTCACCTGGAGGTTGTGAGGAGTCACAACCACTTTACTCACATAGGACATCCAAATTGATATCCAAGCGAACGTCTTGCAGCAGTTCCCGACCAGTTGACATCCAAGATAAAGAGAGCAGAAAAAGGGTGTAACAAAGCGCTACTGTAGCCAATACAATGCTAAAAAACTTAAAAATGTGATCTATGTTTTCTACACGTTTTGGGGTGATTTTTTCCTGAAGGGACTTATGACCCCGAAACACGTAGAAAATACAGATCACATAGATTTTTACGTTTTTAGCATTTTATTTTCTGTGGTAGAGTGGCGTTACACCCCATTTCTGCTCCCTTTATCTTGAATATCCTTTTGACAAAAGGGATTTTTATTAAACTACAGCAATCATCCCAATAAGTAAAACATTGCTGGAATCAGGGTCTGTATCTACATTACTTTGCTCTCAGATTCGATGGCAAAAAACTGGTGACATATAGCCTTTAAGGTGGTTTGTGTAATTACAAATTAAAGACTGCTTAATGCCAAAAATAGAACCCCATCAGCCCATTGTGTCTGTTATTCCAGCTCAATAATATTCATTTCAATGGGGTAAAGCTGCAATTCCAGTCATCTTATTCCCAGATATGGCACTGCTTTTTGAAGGTATCAAGATATCAATAGTGATCATCTGGAGAAGATTGTGCTTTTATATTGTTCTATTACGCAGATGTGCAACAGCTATATGCTACCAATCCGAGGATTGTAGAAGGTTATGGAACAAATAAGATGTAGAAATATTTATTAGGCGGCCGTCACACGCTTCAATATTGCGAACGATATCGCTTAAGCGATCTGCTTTTTGATCGCTTAAGCGATATCGTTTGTGCTTCGCTGCGTGTAATCAAGCGATTTTACAATGTAAAATCGCGTGATCGTGACATCGCAGATATGAGAGCCGGAGCTCATATCAAGCGATAAACGCTTGTTCAATCTGCTTCATCATGGTGTGTGACACCACGATGAACGATCTCCCAGCTGCAGAGCCTATGCTGGGAGATGGTATCTATGGTAAACGTCGGGTTACTAAGCACCGCGCGGTGCCTAGTAACCCGATGTGTACCATAGTTACCAGCGATCTCGCTGGTCCACATCGTTGGTGAGTCTGTCTGTGCGACAGCTCACCAGCGATGTGAGCGATATCGTTAGCGATCGCACGTGCACGTGATCGCTAACAATATCGCTCACGATATTGATGAGTGTGACGGCCGGCTTACACACACATTGATATACAAAATGTTCCTGGGTGGAACTTTATATGGAAACATAACCTAATCCTGGATTTTATTTTTGTGTCTTCTTCAAGCCCACTACAGTCAACCACTCATCACTCAAACACAATTTTACGTCATAGGAGGTATAATAATTACACGTCTGACGACAGATACTTCTAAGAGCGAGGGTGACCAGTTCTATTCCTGGCAGAAAAGTCCTTGATCTCCCATCCATAATACAAATCTATAGGGCCTAAAAACTGTTGAAATGACCCAATGAAATTAATAAAATATTCAAATGACTAAGGCCCCTTTCACATTAGCGTTTTTTTCAAAATGCAGCAGATCAAGCAGATTTACAGCATCTGCCGCCTAACGGCCGCACTTGCGTCACACTTGCGGCAAGCCCCATGCATTGTCTATGGGGCTTGTGGCACGTGCAGCACATGTGGTATAACAGCGGTCCGGCACTTGTGACTGCGGAAAAAAAAAAACGCAGCTGACCGCATTTATTTTTCACTGCCGCAAGTGCTGGAACCGTGGCTATACCGCACTTGCCACACCTGCCACAAGCCCCATAGACAATGCATGGGGCTTGCCGCAAGAGCAACGCAAGTGCGGCCGTTAGGCGGCAGATATTGTAAATCTGCTGCATTTTGAAAAAAACGCCTTAAACACTCATTTGTCTGACTTCTATCTGCCAATTAAGTGTCCTTTATAAGAAAAACGTAGTGAAGCACCGTCGGCAGCGGCTTATCTCCCCGGCAAACAAAAGGATCAGCTGTTGGATGGTTCAGATCTTCCTCTTCTCAAGACCATCTTTTATAGCAGAGTCGGGAGGTCCCGATACACATTAGCGTTTGATCCAGCAACAAATCGGCACGACTGGACAACTTATCTAATGCGAATGGGGGCCTTAAAATTAACTTTTTGTTCGACTTTACATTTTGCAACTTATTGATGATTTTCACTTGTATTTTTTCTTACAGTATATCTTTTAACATATCATTTGTGTACTGACTATGGTGATCAACGCGGTGTGAAAATATTTAAGTTTTTAATGGTATGTAGCATTTTTTAAGCAAAAGTTCAGTGCTCTATTCATACAAATTTTTTCTTAAAATTAAAAAAAATAATAATCAGTTTTTTTTTACGATATCATAAAAATTGAATCTACCAAATGGATTCACACTTGCATAGGTATTCCCAATCTTATGTTAAAACTAGTGTCAAAATCCACAACAGAAACACAACATTTAGAAGTTATACACTGATAGAGAAGCTATGAAAGGGATGTAATAATTGGGCTGTAATCATTACATATTCACTATATGTCACTTGCTTTATACCCATCTCTGATATTGTCGTTTTCTCGCTGGCTCTGTACACTTACATGAAAACCATCTTCACTTTTTTGTGCCCCAATACCAGTTGGTTGTGTATATAAGAAGCTCTTGTTGCAGTGAGTGGCTGGATGCTTTGCATCATTTTATCCCTGGGTTGTGGTTTGTGATCTGCCTAATATATATTAAAAAAAAAAAGAGAATCTTCCTGTTCCTTGGATCGCTGAGGAATACAGGCTATGAAGCAATCGTCCCTTATTTCCAGGTTTGTGTCTAAACACCAAGGTGCATGTGTTGGTTAAAACAAAAACTTATCATGGCTTAGAAGAATCCTATACATTTTTTTTCCTAATTGGCAACAAAAAAAAAAAAAAAAAAGGATTGATCATAAAATATCAAGATTTCCAAAATATTAAAACATTATTTAAAAAAAAAAAAAAAAAAGACATAAAAAGCACAGTAAAAAACGAACACAATTATACACCGAAAAAGTTAAACATTATAAAACCTTGAACTTTTTTTTAATCAAATCAGCAACAGACCTGAAAACACAAGCACGTGGTACATTGCACGGCCGTCTGCTGTGAGGCTCAGGTAGTTTCTGTGGTAAGTAATTCTTCAGTATAGGCCACTTAAGGACAATAAAATCCACAGTAAAGTGCTATATCAACTGAATACTGTAGAGGACGCCATTTCTCCACTTCGATTTCCAATTCTTCTTCAAGTGCTGTCTGAATAGCCCCCTAGCAAGCAAGTAAGCTGCAGGTTTGAGAATGCATGGCTGCCTTAGCAAAAAATCTATGGCTAGATACCTATCCAATGTGTAGAAACGGTTTAATGCTCGTTAGGTAGCATGTAAAAACTTTGGCAGGTTACTCTATATAAGTCAATGAAATATCAAAGTTTCCTCATTATTTTAAGGAAAACATCAGAATCAGAACTCTCCATTCATACGCAACTCAACATTGCTGCCAGGTCTAGTCGGTAGACAGGGTGATGCAGATACTTGGGGACCTCTGATGGAGATTCGGTTGGGTTTACCAGGCACAGTAAGTTCAGTCCTCTCAGAAATGTACACCAGGTTCTCCTCCTGCAGGCTACATGCGCTAAACCGATTTGTTTCCACACATGAGCCCGTGCCAACGTTGTTTACACCCACAGCATTATGTAAACCTGCTGCCCCGCTCATTTGCTCAAAGGATTTACTAAATAAAGATGTTGCAGTTCGTGCAAGACTGTGGCTTCCAGGCTTGGGAAGGGACTGACTAGTTGTTAAGGTCAGCCTCTTCAGAGACACCAGCTCCAGGTTCTCACTCATTGCTCGCTGGTTCTGTTTTCTGCCAAGATTCTCACGACAAGAATCTCCCCCAGAATCTCTTTCTTTAAACCCAGCCCGGGCTCCAAGAGATCTCCTCTGGGCTTTCACCAATGGTGGCCTGCTGAAACTGCTACTACTGCTGTGAGACAGGGCAGACTGGCTGGAGTTCGATGCGGCCCTTGAACAAAAACCTTCGTCCACCTCAGCTATTTCGGTCAACTCATCTTGTATTGTTAAATCTGCAGAGTCTGAAGAAAGAAAAAATTAAGTTAATATCACATTTCTATGAACAGGTGGAGATTCTAATGTTAAAGTGCCATCCAAAGCCAAATCATTGGGAGCGGTTCATTAAAGGGAACAGGTCACTAGAGTTAAAATGATTACACCCCAGTATAATTCTATAGTTCGTGTTAATACCTTTATAAGCATTCTAATTAAACCCCTTTTATACCATCTGAGGGAAAATAAGGTAGTAAAATTGAGCACTCACTCACCAAGTCATCTGATCATTAAAAAATGAAAAAGCCTAAAGGTGGCGTTACACACTAGGATATGGTTGACGATATCCTTAGAACGATCACATGACAGTGATCGTTCCGACATCGTTAGTGCGTTGTCACTCACAAGGATATCGTTAACGATATCCTATGTTGGCAGAGTAACTGTTAAATAGGAGGAAGGATGAGCGATGTTATAAAGCGGAAGGAATAGGAGAATTTTGAATGAGATCGTTCAAAAAGGCGTCACACTGAACAATGTACTTCCTGTTTTCGGGTAATACGTGAATGTAGCGGTGACGGTTACCACACTTTCTGCGTATAAACAGTATGGATGGGCGGCCCTTAATATTAACATACATTAGATGGGGTGTGTGAGTTTGGAAGCGCCCACATGAGGAGTTACCTTATGATGTGTGTCTGGGTTGGACCAATCTCCATTTGGCTATACAATCATGGGAAGTGATGTGGTTGTTCAGGTGTGCTGTATAATGACTGGGCATTGCATCACAGATGAGATGAATAATTAGACAATGGCATAGCAGGTGATGTGACTCTATGGGGTATATAAGCATTACTATCACCACTACCTGCCCCTCATTTCTAACTTATGCTGACATGTGAATGCAGCTCTGTTTGTTTCCTGTCTATGACAATGAACCCCTAATGAGTCCTATGAAGAAACGCGTCAGGATAGGACAGTAGGGACAGTGGTAGGGTTGTATGGTTAAAGAGCAGAAGTGGACTGTCCTTGTAAGGGTGGGAGTTTTCTGGTGAGGGCTAGTACTTTGTTGTTTTGATGTAGGGACCATAGAAGAGTGACGTTTCGATGTGTGGGCAATCACTTGGTCTGCTGCAAGTGTACTTGGCCTGTTAAACTCCTAGACCCTTTGTGAGATCAGTCCAATTTGTTTCTTTGGTTGATGAATAATTATGTGTGCATAGTGCAGCACATACTGGTAACCGGTTCACTATAGCTTACAGATTTTTATACTATAGGCCAGGGGTCTCAAACTCCAGGCCTCGAGGGCCGCACACAGTCCAGGTTTTACAGGATTTCCTTGGAATTTGACAGTCGAGGCCTGAAGTTTGACACCCCATGCCTAGGCTGTCCTTTCCATGCAACTTTTTATGTATTGTGGTACTTGTGACTAGGCAATAGAGACTCTTATCTGTGTGTTTGCTGTTGTTCTTGTTAAATATTTAATGGGGTTTCCCCCACCCCCATTTTTAACGAATTACCAATAAAAGGCGGTTTTAATTTTGTGTAAATTTCTTTAACACTTCAAAAATTATGAAGAACCGTCATGCTGCAGATTTAAATCACGTTTGAAGGGTCAAATCTGCAAAAAAATTAAATAAGCAGCCTCTGGAGATTTCAGAACTCTGCAACCTGAAAATGCTGATTTTACCCCACAATAAAAATATGTTGAAAAAAACCCCAATGTTTGAGCAAGCACTTAGCCGACCAGGATTGTCTAGATGATCTTTGATGAGCATTGCCCACTGTTTAATAACTTCTAGGTCATGGTTAGAAAGGCATTAACAAGTTCCACCGCAGCCTGCTGGTGGAGTAATCATCTTAATACTAGTGCAAGTTTAAATACTTACCCAGCAATCAAAGCAAAAATTAAGAAGTCTATTGTGCAAATTTACAAATAAAAGCACAAAAAGGTCAGAGGAACATGCGTGCGTTGATTGTACAGAAATCTCAGCTGTTAATCATGCAAGCAAGTAGATTGAGAGATCACCCAAATCATAGCCAACTGCAAACTCTAATTTTGCTGGAATTTAAAAGGTAACAAATGGAAAGGTCGTAGGATGCATGATGTATCTCACCAATTGATCTATATACTACTGCTCCATGAATATAGGGGAAACCATCTGTAGCAAATATTCCTTTACAAATCTGTATGCATTCTAGGTTAGTCATCTATATAACCCCCTGAAGCTGTGGCTGGAGGGAATTGAAGCAGAACTGAGCACTGTGTACAGTGTAGAAGAATATACAAGACAAGCATGCTGGACCGAGCTCATTCTAAACACCATTGTGTGCATCCATGCATTGTGACCCTTTCACTTGCAGGTACCTTAACGCCCATCTATCAAGAGATTTAACACTGCACTCTGCCAGGTGATGTCACGCCGTCCTCCATCAATCTCCTTACAGATTTTTGCCTTCTGATCTCTGGCTTGCCCTCAGCTCTAGCTTCTGAACAGATATCCTGCATTGCCTGTATGTGCTGAGCATCATTCTCTGTTAATGATTTCACTCTCTCCCCATTTGGGATTTTGTCTCCGGACACATTTGTGACACTAATCTCGGGAATGACGAGGTTTCCCGAATCTGTGGAGTCATTATTTGTGTCATTTTGTTCTAAATGAGAAAAAAAATAAACAAAAAGAAAACGATGGCTGAAATGATGACGATGGCTTTGCTGGGGAAACAAATACAATGAAATGTAATGCACAACACAAAAGTTACATGAGCAATGAGAAAATATTGGTTTAGGCAGTGTACAAACCTCACAGTTTAAGCCATTTCTGTTTTGATTTTTGGGACCATAAAACAAACACAAACACACAGCCAGATCCCATGGATTTCAATGAGATTTTATCATCTAGATGTGTCACAAATGACATTTGAGGCTACAAGTGCACCAAGGACAGATCGATACCGGACAAGTGCAGCGCTCCTCCAGGATTTGCCGCCTAGCACCACCCCTATGGACTTGTATGGCATCTACTTAGGTACGCCAGGTTACTGTTGTCAATAATGCTGAGCAAATGTCAATCAAACCAATCTGTGGTGGTTCCAGGCGGGGGATAATGCGGAGAATCAGAGCCCTTGCTGGATATTGTCCTATCCTTACTGCATTTGCAGCTTCATTAACATAAAGATTAAGAGTTCCAGGTATGGAAAAATCTATTAGTGACCAGGAAGATATGTGTGAACGTGTCTTTAATTATGATGCTGGGTTGTGTATCAAGTGCGGCCAACATAAAGCTCTCGACAGGTTCCCATTACACCTTCCAGTTGCCCCAAGTCAATGAAAGAACAAATAAATAGAACAGATGACAACTAAAAGATATTTATCGCATCATCTTATTGACCTCAATGTGATTTGTAATAACATAAAATAGATGACAAAAAATGACAATTAGAATAATGTGTATGGTTTTACAATAGGGTTAATGTATTCTTAATGAGCATTAATGTTAGTTCTTGTTAGAGGTTTAAAGATACAGTGAGACATTATCCAAAAAAAAGAAAAAGATTTAATCTGCTTAAAATCATCTGAAATCGCATAAATGAAACCATATTATTTACTGCCCTTATTGATCTCTTTTATAAGGGGGCCTCTGTCCGCTAGACTGACTGTCAAACCAAGCCTCTGTCAGCATAGACTGACTGTAAACCAAGTACAGGCACACAATGCATCATGGCATGGCTAAACACATAGGCGCACCTTCCCACCTGCTCATTTTTCCTCCTATTTACACCCCCCACCCCTCACCCAGATGAGAAGGTGCATTTAAATGTGTGGCCACGCCATGATGCACCGAGCGTCTGGACTTGGTTGGAACAGTCATTTTGTGCTGACAGGAGTCCCTTTAAACCTAGATGAAAAATTACAAATTAGACACATCATTTAAAAAAATAAAAAAAAACACGAAAATTACAAGAACAACTGTAAAAATGATGACAATGGAAAAACAGAAATAGTTCTTGCAAATCAATTTCATGAGTAAATCAACTTATAGGGAATCTGTCAGCAGGTTTTTGTTATGCAAGCTGAGGACAGCATGATGTAAAAGTTAAAAAAAAGCAACTGTGCTTCTCTAACCAGTGTGTGTGCTCTTGTTTACATAAACTAATGGCTTTATTAACCTGTGACTAACATTACAGGACTAGAAAAGTAACGCGCACTGCAGTCCGACACGCCTGCTACTGTAATTAACACCTCACAGTGAAGGTACAAACTCTATGGAGAGCCTGGCGTGGGCTGGAGCAGCTATCTCAGCTCTGCTTTTCTTGAACATAAATGATTTGATTGTGTGAGAACGGCTGCAGCCAGCAATCTGTGCGATACCTCATCCGATTCACCGTTTCTTTGCCTACGTTATATTGCAGTCAAATGAGTTAGCAAAAACCTGCTGATAGATTCCCTTTAAAGTGGAGGTGGTCAATTTAAAGTAGATAATATTTATTCATTTATTTAGCACTATTCATTCCATAGCACTTTGCATAGATCATCATCAAAACTACACGTGCATCTCAAGGAATTAAAATATCATCAAAAATCAATGTGATATTGCCATGTTTCAGGGCGTTTCTGGGAGCCTGAAACAAGTTTATTAATAAATCAATATTATATTTGCACTTTGATGTTTCGTAGAATACGGCAGCATGATTTTTAACCCTTTATCCTCCCTACTTTCATTTTCTGAGATAATGACATTTGGGTTTTCTTTGGCTGTAAGCCATAATCATCAACATTAACATTAAAAAAACACCTAAAATAGATTACTCTGTGTGTAATGACTATTTACATTTCACTTTTTGTATTGAATTAGTGAAATAAATTAACTTTTTGATGATATTCTAATTCATTGAGATGCACTAGTATCAGGACAGCTTATTACATCTATAGGTCCTACTTCTTGAGGCCAAAATGAAACAAAAGTTTCATTTGACTACCAAAAGTGCTGAATGAATACACTATTCATTAGTAATTAACGGTTTTCTTTCATTTAAAAAAATAGTGATCAGTCTTTCAAAATTATTAATCTTTATAATATGCTTCATTATCTTATTCTGCCTTTCTCCCAACCTCCAGGCTGAAAGTGCATGAACAAGGCAGGTGAAACAGCACTAAGAGATTTCAACTACAGATGGACCAAAATATCCATACTCCAGGACTTCTGTGCTCCCCCTTCCAAGATCAGTAAGGGAGCGGGTTCCTAAATAATGTCTAAGCATGGAGAGTGGAGCAGAGAAGCCCCTGGGTATGGATATTTGGTCTAGCTGTAGGTCATATCAGCTACTGTAAGTGAATGAACTGGTCAGATGAAACAGCAATTTTAACATGTAGTTTTGAAGAAAAGAAAAACACAATAAGGTAATGGAGTAGATTTCTGAGGATTCATAACATTCTGCAAAGACAAAGTGTAGTTACTCTTTAATAAACCAGGTTTATTCACAAGAGCTTCCCCTGCCTCTCCCTGTAGTGAATGAGAGACAGCCATGTAGACGTGCATTTATAGCAGACTTACAATCACCACCTATGGTTTGACCAGATCTTCATGATGCTCAAACAAAGCACATTACTGTAAAATTATACAGCAATCAATGAATATTGTGGCAATCACACCTAAAACGGGATCAAAAGTCAAGTTCCCATCCTTAGTAGGGTCATCACTTCACAGTCATACAATTCTGATTAATGTATGGTGAAGGCATACATGGAAAAATATGGATGGAAATCTGTACACAATAGAAAACTCTAAATTTGGTTTGAAATGTCCCAATTATTTATATTTTCAAAATATCCCACATAATCCATTGTAAATGATCTACAATCTCATTAAAGTACAGCAATAACGTATGCTAGCAGACACTTAGGGCCCGGCGAGATCACCGCCAGCCCCAGCGAGGATCGGGAGGGGTGCTGGTGAGCGGATTTGGGGGGGGGGTGCTGGTGGAAAGGATTGAGACGGGGCGGCTGCGGACGGAATTTTGGGACCGGGGTTGTGGAGGTTTGAGGAGGACCGGAACCGGTTCAGAAGGCGCCTGATATCACGCGGCGCGCCGTGCGTGCTCGCCAGTAGCAGATGAGGAGGGCGGCAGATCTCACAGCTAATCCGCCTTGCCTCCGGATCGCTCGCTGGGCTGCCACACGGGGCCCCCCAGGAGTGCGGTGTGCCCGCCCAGGGCGGCCAATGGCCTCAAGCGGCGGGGGCCGGGGCGATCCCCGCTCGCCCCCGCAGCTACGCTAGAAGTACAGGTTAACAAATACTGTCTGTTAAGCAACACTTACAGGTGAGCCAATGCACAAAGAACAAGTCTGTAGGACTGTGTACACACTACCGGAAAACTAGATCACAAAAAAATAAAACGTATAACAAAATTTGTATACTGTTTTTTTTGTGATCTATGGCTGTCTAAACAGCTGCACACTATCCGTGGGCTGTATATGCAATGCAGCTCTGCTCCACTTAATAGAGCTGAGCTGTGATACAACTCAATCTATGGACATGTTCAGCATGGTTTTCGGGAAGAAAACAGCCATTTCTCTTAAATCCTAAAGTCAACAGTAAAGATGCTGCCTGATGATTTACTGACAAGTCACTCTGGTTTAGCACTTATACATTTCAGCCTTAACTTGTTATGTTTATCTAGTTTGCAATCGCTCGATAATCTTCTCAACACAAACCAAGATCTGCTTTGAAATGCTTATCTCTTATTAAGCTCATCTCCGCTCTAAGCATGTACCGCGCGACTCTCCACTGTGAGCTCATCTAGGGATTTATTCAGTCACAGGGTTTTACTTCGACTCATTTAGCGAAAGGCTGCATGAGCACACGTCTTATGTCTCCAGACAAGATGATCGAAAATCACAGAAAATCATATTTCGGTTCTTGTGTTGCTGCTCAATAGGACAACCCATCATGGTTTGGATCATCCTGTTCATGCAGACTTTATTTCGATTTTCTGCCATTTACAAACCATTAAAAAAGATTTAGACCCAGATTCATCAAAGCAATGTCGCCAGAACTCTGGCATAAATTGCTGTGAAAAGTTAATTGTTGGCGCAACCGGAGTTAAACGGTAGATTCTCCCAACTGGGGCATGACAGGGGTGCGATACCACAGCTCCGCTTATTCATGATGAGTTGTAGGTATGTTTATGCTAGAAATCTTAAGCCTGTCTGATCTAAGATTTTTGACGCGGTGCACGACACGAGTTAGATGCTCCTGATTTATGCATGCTCCACTCATGAATCTGGAGTGTCTGACTTCATCACACCCCCTTATCAAGACCAGAGAGAAAATTGCTGGTCTTGATGAATAGGTGCCTTAAAATTGATCTGTCAATAGATCACTTAGATTAGATGAGACTGCTGTATTTGCTTTGAAAATCCAAATCGGAATGGCTCTATAATCCTGATTTTAGGATGAATACTTTACGAGTCCAGACATAAATATAATAAATCAAAGTGTATTTAGTCTCTGCCACCTTCACCAACAGCTGTAGCTTGTACTCAGCAATGTACAAACTAGCAACAGAAGGGACACTGAGGCGCTGTCAATCAGACTAGGTGGATGGCGAGTGAGTTAACTGTTCACTACAGGTTATACAGTTATCTAATACTTTTCTTCTACAGCAATTCTTGGAACTGCCATACAAATGTAAGAAATGAGTAGTTTATGTATAGTCACCCTACCATCCATAACTGGCCCTTTTTTAATTATGTAGTCCAACATCCTAGTTAGTGAAATGCTTGGGCACCTCCTTATTAGAGTGGCAACTCTTATAAAATGTAAAATATATGTGGGGCTGGTACATTCAATTCTAAGCTATGAGATGAATCAATAACATGATAGTTACCATTTCATATTTGAAGGAATCTGTCAGTAGGATCAACCCTCCCTAAGCCACCAATAAGAGCATAAGTGAGGAGTTGGCTGTGCACTAATGACTATTGGACTTTTACAGCTCAGAGAGCTAGTTACATTGATATGATTGTGATTTATTAAAGATTTGCTTGCTTGTCAGTTTTAAGAGTGTACACAATTGGAAGGGGGGGAAGGGATGGTAAAAGTGTCATCCTAATCAGCCTCCATGGCCATAATGCAATCATGCCTACATTAGGGTCCAGTCACACTTGAGGACTTTCCAGCGATCCCGACAACGATACTACCTGGTAAGGATCGCTGGAATGTCACTACGTCACACACGATCAGCGATCTCACAGCGGGGGTCTGGTCGCTGCTACATGTCAAAACAATTAGGCGTACATAAAAACCTGTGACGCAACAGCGATCTTGCTAGCGATCTCACTATGTGTAACAGGGGCTTTAGCATTCAATGTCCTGCACCTGGTGAGAGAATCTGTGTCTTTTGTTCTCCCTGCAAGGGGGCCTCCTGGATACATATCTTCGCAGACTAGCCAGAGACTTAACTTTTTTTTACTTTTGAATTGAATGTATATATAGTTATGGGGGTTGGGTGTGCTTATTTTACCCAACCAGATGGGCCAATTTCAAAAAAGGAGAAGATGACACATTCTTGGTGGAGGTCAGTTAATGTTGGGACTTGGAAGCAAAAGGATCTGTGCTGAGCTCAGGTCCTGAGCTTATGGATGGACTATAAAGAAGTTGGGAGTTGGATTAATATCTACTATATATAGTCGTTTTATCTAATATATATATTATATATATTATACTACATATATAATATATATATACATACATATATATATATATATACATATATATATATATATATATATATATATATATATATATATATTATATATATATATACACACACACAACACTATATACTATATATACACCATATACTATATATAGTCGTATATCTACTATATATATACTATATATACTACTCTATATAGTCGTGATATCTACTGTCGGAATTTGAGGATCTACCCTAAGGATTATTGTGGAGCTGGATAAATGTGCTTTGGTCGTGATATCTGTTGTCTGGAGGAACTTAAGGACTATTGTCATCAGCTAGTTTAGGATCCTGTGGACTGGGCGCATTGCATTGTGGCCATCTACCTGGAGATGCTGTAAAACCGTGTAATGATACAAATAAAACTTGTTGTATTACTATCCTGCCTAGGTGATTATTACAACCCGCAATTTCTTATCCTCACAGCATGTAAGTCATAGCAAGCTATCCACGATTCAATGTCAGATACCAGAGTAATTCATATTTTTCTTATATGTAAATGAGTTGTTCCTGGCAATGAGATTCTACCCCGAGGCTTATTTTTAACATAAGGTGGAGTTACTAGGGTGAAACGTGTAACTAAAACAGAACAGTAGAACTGAACTCTGTCTTCTTACAAACATGTTAGCAGCTGCAGCTCTCACAGCTCTGCTGTATTCTAACAATATTACAGCACTCTGCCAGTGAGATGCAGGCTGAAGTTAAGAGGAACCTGCATATGTCAGTTATAATCACACACTGCTCTGCAGCGAGATCAGCCATCACACAGGTAACTATCACTTTTACATAATATAATATATGGAGGCAGAATATTATGTAGATCAATGTGGGGCCAATAGCCTGGAACAGCTCATTTAGAAATAAGAAAAATGAGGATTTAGAATAAATCTTTAGAATAAGACATTGGATCGCAGATATCAAGGCATAATTTCCTTCAGCTTCCTATGACCCGCGTTCCCATATGGACAGCTTAGGAGGGCTGATTCTACTGACAGATACCCTTTAAAATGTCCTCTGACAGTTGACTGATAGCTGTATAATCCCCCATACAGCTCAATCAGTCTCCCTATAGATTTCTTTATGCCCAAGGTTGCTTCAACCTTTCTGAACCCTGAATGTCTACTTGCACTACTTGAATACGTGGATAAGCCAATACAAATTGACTGCTTGTTGTCTTAGCATTATGTATCCTTACACAACTAATACCAAAATGCAATATCTCCTTCTGTGGATACATTTCACACAGGCTGGAGGCAGTAAACAAGATGGAATGATGAGTTACGGAGGAAGAGCTTTAGCCAGAACAAAGACAATTTGAGGAGAACATTGCGCGTTATATCATCAATGATCATAGAAGTAAAATATCATTTCCACTTCCTCCAGCACATAGTGAAGACAGTAAGCCATTTAATGCAGAGATTTACTTTTCGAAACACAGATTCAATAATATTTTGCCTAAATGAAATAACACATTGCTGAATTATCACACGATTAGCGTACCTGCTACACTGCCTCAGGAAGGGGATGGAAACAGATCAATTTTAACAGCACTCATTATGCTGTTATATGAAGGTTAAGTGATGCACTTTTCTGTCTCAGAACATCTGAACACTCACTGATGCTCAGGAAATTGAGGCTTATTTAGTGTATTTTTATAAAAAGGAACATTTTGATGTAATAGCTCTCAGTACTAAAGCGTGTAAGGAAATTGTGGATTTGCTTGCGAATTCAGAAGATGGTTGGGAGTTAAAGAATATCTTCAATGACAAATAATTTCATGTTCAGTACATGTGCAGCCCTATTCCCTTGAAAAAGAACCGGTCATCAGCTTCATGCTGCCCAAACCACAGGAACAGGAATCAGACACCGGTGGTAATTCTACATGCAGGAAAGTTTTAAGTGCTCAAAGTGCTTCTCCCAAGCCCACTCTCGATGACCCACAGGTCTCTTTCTTGAGGTGCTGGTCACACGGGGCCCTGGTAATTGAGGGCGAGGCAAGGTCGAGGCCGCAGAGCAGCCCTGACTCTGCTGAGCCTGCCCCACCTGGCTAAAGTTCTCTAGCAGCAGTTACAAGTTACAGTTCACAATCACAGTTCTTTCAGTTAACATTGCTCCAGGTAACTGGGTTATGTAGCTCAGGCAGCTCCTCTGCGTTGCTTCCCTCAAGTCCCCCCAGGCCCCTTCCTTTCTCTCTGTCTCCTCACTCACGGGTCTGGTATGGCCTACGCTGTCTCCTGTGTGATGATTCCCTCTCTGTAAGGGTCACTAGCCCTATTCTGATGGCTGTGTTCCTAGACCATGGTGGTAGGTAGGCTGCAGGTCTAAAGTACCTGCTCCATGTCGGTATGTCCTGTGATTAGGGTCTTAGAGTGCCCCCGGTCACCTCTACAGAGCCGGCTCTCTGCCTGTAGCGGCCTAGCCTCCAGTGTTCCAGGTATGGCTGTGGGATCACCAGACACCCTCTGTCTCACTGTGGAGTGTCTCTGTTCTTTTTGGCTTCTTTCCCTCACTTACGGCTATGGAGCGAGCTTTCTCTCCTAGGAATTTTGCCTCTAGGATTCTGTGTCCTCTAGGGAACCTCTCCTCGTAAGAATAACTGCCTACACTAGGTGTTCCTAGGTTTTTATTGTTGGGCTCTCCACCAACTAGTTCCATGCTGCTCTACGCTCCACCCACACTACTCTTAACCCCTGCTACCTCTTGCCTAACCTAGAGTCCTAAGCGTAGGGTCGGTGTGTGTACCTGTGTGGATGTGTTTTTCAGTCAACCGTCTCTACTTTACCCGGCTGCAGTTCATCCTGTGGCCGCCCTGGTCGCAGGGGCGCCACTCTCACTAATGGTCCAGAGTCCACATCCCGTATCCAAGTCCCGGGGGTGACCCAAAAGGCCTGTCCGAATTAATTTGGACAGAAGCTGGGCTGGGTTTTGGTTCCCTTTCTTTCTCCTATGGACTCTCTTGCTCCCCACTGCACAAAAACCCCTTTTATTGACCAAATATAAATAATTATTAATAACCCCTATCATGACGGGGAATAACCAGAGAGTAGCCTTTACATTTGGCTACTAGATGGCCTCACACCTACCGCTAGACATGTCTACTCTACTTTTACAGAAACAAAGAACACACCTACAAGAGGGAGAAAATTACCCTGAACCCTTTATGTCTCTACATGCGTAAATGGGGATAGAGTTGTCAGTCAAAGGAAAACCCGGCTGTGCACCGGCCTCTGACTGGTCAGCCAAGACAAGTACTGTCCTGTCCTGCTTCTCAGAGTTGGTTTACTCTGGAATGGTCAGGGGCGTAACTACAATAGGTGCAGGGGTTGCGATCGCACCCGGGCCCTGCAGTCTAGGGGCCCCCAAAAGTCCTTTTGGCCCATAGAAAAAGACTAATATTATTAAAGATTTGTAATAATTGGGGGCCCGTTGGAGCTTTCGCATCGGGGCCCTGGGCCTGAAGTTACGCCACTGGGAATGGTGTAACATTTCAAAGTAAAAAAAAAAACCTTGCTGCAAAAGCACAGTCATGGTCTGACTCCTGCTCCCCATGGTTCAGGCAGCATGTATTGAATGGCAAATTGTCTTTCAAAGCGCAGCCCTGTCTCAACTATCTCACGGTTATATATGGTGCTTGCTAACTAATTTACACTTGCTACTGCTACCCTCCCCTCACACTCCTTGCTTGAATCAGTACCAATGCTGCTGTGATCACAGGACTAAATTAACCAGCATGTTCTTGCTAGAAACACACAGCCTGCAGCTTTATATTGGTTAAATACCTTCCAAAGAATCTACTAGATCTTTCTTTTCTCACTCTCTTAGCAAGGAGGAAGTTTAGGACTGCAACTTTTCTGGTATCCTCCTACTCCACAATGAAATAAATTAAAATTATGGCCTGGAACTGGATGGAAAGACTATGGATTTATTTCAATTACACCATGAATTATATCATAGGCTCTGTTTAGCAAAGGCTAAAACTATTATAAAAAGGTCAAGCATTTGTAAACATAATACTCTATACACGGACCTTTGCTTTCAGCAGTATAACATTTGGCAAGGAAGGTTTTAGAGAAGTGACATCACCTAGTTTCAGAACTCAATATGGCTGTCTTCATGATAATTAACAAGATATATCTGCTGTCTCTAGGAGACGTTTCATTCAGTACATACTGCATTTTATTGATCCATGGCTTTTTGCAAATAAGTTTCATAGCTGAGGAAGCTTTTATTCTGTTCTATACAACTGACTGCCCAGCTGATGGCGAAAGTAGTTTGAACGTGATCTGGATTTGTTACACAGAATGGTGTTTAAGTGTAAAATGCAGTGTGGGCAATACGTTATGCATGCCTGTCTGGATGAAGCGTGCGCTGCCTTAAAGCCTCATTCGCACAGAGCGTTTGTGCTCTGTTTATGGTGCAGTTTCTGCACCAAAACAATTTTTTTTTTTGCATAAAAGCTTTACAAACACATTATCAATTTTTGTTGCTTTTTTGCTCCGTTTTTGGGGTGCACAGACAGCCAGATACATACACATTTTAGGACCCGCCCAGCAATCTAAAACTGAGCACCGGATCCCACAGTGAACCCCAGCAAGGTCTTCCTTCAAGGCATCGACAGGACCTGCGGGTACAGTACTGAAAGGACCTTGCCACTTGACTCAGGTTGAGTCACATGGGCAGGTCCTATCAATACCGTACTCACAGGTTCTACCAATGCCCAGAAGGAAGACTTCGCTGGGGCTCACCGTACGATCGCCAGGGAAGGTTAAGCAGTGGAGCGTTGGTGTAAAAAGCGCAGCAGAAAACGGAGCACAAATTGAAATGCTCATTATTTTCTAGACGCACTTTATGCGCCTCTAACACAGCAGTCAGAAACGCTGAAGTTTGCACAGCAAATGGAAAGTCCCATTCACTTTACTGGCAGACACAAAGACTGATACGTTTTTGCTGCAGTTTTAAAAAAAAAAAAAAAAAAAAAAAAAAAAAAAAAGCTACACCAAAAATGTCCAGTGTGAACACAGCCTAAGAGTCACTGAATTTGACATTACTCTTAATTTGGTGCATCTTTCAGATGCTGTTTGCATTCGCCAGAAATGGTACTCCACTCAGGGTCTGGAGTGTATGTTTTTTAAAGGGAACCAACCACCCCAAATGACCCCCCGGACTGTTAATATGTGTCCCTACACCCAGCACACACATTTGGGGCAATCGTTTTTGCTAAAAAAACTGATTAGTAGAAGCTAAGATATAGCTTTATAAACTTTAAAAAATCTTGCCGACTGGGCGTTACCTAGCTTGTTCGGCTGCCGGGGGGGGTGTGGGGGGGGTGGAGCGCTGCGCAATATGTACTACCTGGTCCGGTGCCGTCCCTGCAGTCCTGTCCCTGCTGCTCTGTCCGGTGCTGTGCCAGTCTACATGCTGTGCCCCAGGCCGATAACGTGATTATCGGTGCGGGCGCCGGGCAATGGGGACGCTTCCTGCTTCCTCCTGCCAATCCCCGCCCAGGTCAGCCCTGCACCAATGAGAACGCAGGGCCATTGCGTCATGTGATCGCCGCTGTGACCTGTGACTCACGGGTCCTGAGCCAATCACAGCGCAGGGGCGGTTACATTACATCACTGGCCCTGCGTTCTCATTGGTGCAGGGCTGCCCTGGGCGGGGATTGGCAGGAGGAAGCAGGAAGCGTCCCCATTGCCCGGCGCCCGCACCGATAATCATGTTACCGGCCTGGGGCACAGCATGTAGACTGGCACAGCACCGGACAGAGCAGCAGGGACGGCACCGGACCAGGTAGTACATATTGCACAGCGCTCCACCCCCAGGCAGCCGGACAAGCTAGGTAACGCCCAGTCGGCAAGATTTTTTTAAAGTTTATAAAGCTATACCTTAGCTTCTACTAATCAGTTTTTTTTAGCAAAAACGATTGCCCCAAATGTGTGTGCTGGGTGTAGGGACACATATTAACAGTCTAGGGGGGGGGGGGTCATTTGGGGTGGTTGGTTCCCTTTAACAAGCTAGTTGGCCATTTTTTGCCATGCCCCATCCTAGCTCCATCCACTTTTGTAAAATGTTGGCAGGCCTGGTGAAATGAATCAGGCTCATAGTTTTCAACGCATGACTGCACAAAGTATAACAAGCCAGATAAAGTCTCACCATTTCTCTTCCACCGATGACCTCGTATAGACATACTAGTCACAGCATTTCTAGATATCCTGGATGATGTTGGGGCAATTTCCACTTGGATACATTTAGTGCCTTCCTTCGTTCCCTTAATGGCTCCCTGTGGTAATGAAGCCTTTATTGCATTGGCAACCTATAGGACGCAAAACGCTCAACATTAGCAGATTGAAATTTATGTTCATGGTAACATTATCAAATTATACTCCTGAATATCTGGGAAGTGGTGGTGCTGATAACGAGATGTCGGTGCAATGAAGAACTGATGAAAGTAGAGATTAAACATGCGTTCCGACAAGAAGAATAATCCCGTAATCCATACACATACCAGTAGTGGCTCTGGGAATAATTCCAGCTGTGCTCTGTAGAGAACATCGTCCAGTGCCCTACGTGCTGCATCCCATTCTCCATTGTAGCTATGAAAGGACAGGAACGTGTTAATGCCAAGAACTGCTGGGAGATATCCTCCATCTACAGTTATAATATCACTTGCATCAAGTGAAGAAATAACAGAAATATAGGAATAGTGAATATTTATCCCAAGTCTTCCATTTCTCCTTCTAATTAAGTGATATTTGGGATTTTAACGGATTTAGAGTAAGGAAGGAGGTCAATAATGCAGAAAGGTTTCTCATTTACAGACCTGGAAATCTCCTTACATTGCTGAATTAATACACCGAATACCAGGATACACATACATATACACACAGGCATATATCCAGCTATAGTGTCATTAAATAGTTAATTCAGGTTTTCTTGATTATACCACGCCTGAGACGCACAATTTACACCGAACATGATACATCCTTCGCCCCCTTGCATATGGCCTTGGTTAGATTAGCAACCATGAAAAATAAGAATGAAGGTGGGTGTAGGACGGAAAATTGTTCCTTTCCTAATGGCATAAAGTCTCCCATGTACGGTCGTGGGTACCTGCGCGTACCGGTTGCCATGGTTTCAACACTTTCTTTACTTTTCATGTCCTTACAGCTATAGAATAAAAAAACCTGATAAATTAGCATTTATTCCAGAACAGATTGCCATTTCTATTCTGGTTTTAGTCTGCACTTTTGAAATATATACAGTGTATTATATTATATTATAGATATATTATATTATATTATATTATATATGTTCACATATGCGGTAAAAGCTTTATCTGGAGCCTGTGTTACAAAAAACAAAACCAAATACAGTGTTCCCCGAAAATAATACAGGCTTTTATATTAATTTTTGCATCAAAAGATGCATTAGGGTTTAGATTGACAGGATGTTTTAATTCTCAATGGATAACAATTGACTTTTTTTCTTGCACAAAAATAAACATTAATATTGTTTAAATGTAGTTATGACCAAAACCTAACCAGAGCCTTTGTTCTCCAGTCACAGATGAGGTCTACCTGCTCAGTGCTGCCGACCTGACCACACTTTTGCTTTTTAGCATTTCCCGTGTTGACTGAAGTTATCGTCCTCTGCTCACCATTTTTGGACCATTCAGATATCCAACGTCTTCTCTTTGCAGAAAGCAGTAAGACTTTCGCCCTGAGAGTCCTCCACAATTCCTTATTTGTACTCAATGGAATAACTCTGCCTTCATGCTGTCTGGGGACAGTCAAAATACCAGTATGGTATATTTCTTGTTTACTTATGGTACTGTACCCTAGTATATGATGGATAGACCCTTCACCAAGAAAAGACGCACCCCAAAAAGAATGGCATTCAAAAGACCCCAAGAGACCCAAAGAGATTGGACTGTCCTGCTGGCATCTCATTTCACAAGTGCGTTATGAGCGATGAAGTCCCTTGGCGTTCCAGCTGCGCTCTTCCTTGTTCCACTGCTACCTAGTGTAATGGATCGCTCCATCTGGCGAATGGAAGCAACCACAACTCTCTAAGCCTGTGTGCACACGATCAGTATTACCAGCGTTATGAATGCAGCATGTTTGCGCTGAGTCCATAACACAGCATTATACAGTAAAAAGCACATTGGACCGATTTCTATAAATCCTGTGCCCACTGTGCTTCTTTTCTCCACAGCGTTAACTGACTTATGGGATAGCTTTCCAAGCCACCGCTTGTCTCCAGCATGTCAATTTAGCACTGCAGACTTGGAAGCAATCTCAGCAGCTGAATGGAGGGAATCGTTGATGCGCTCCGAACACTGACTGTGGGCACAGGATAGCAGCGTTTCACCCTCATAGATCACCGGTTTCCCGCAGGAGAGGAGTCACTGTGTCCAGGACGCTGTGTCTCCAGATCATGTGCACATACCATAATATGATACACTCAGGAATGGATTGATTCTAGCAGGATTACTTGATCTGTGTGTGAGAGCCTGGGACTTGCCACCCCTTGTTAATTTAGGTCTCGTTGGTCTTTACAGTGCGATTCTTTTGGGGACGTCTGCTTTCCTTGGTGAAGGGTCTATCTGTCCTGCTGCATTCTATTGCCAATTGATTTAACATGTAAAGCTGCCTGGACACTATTTAAATTGATGTTTTTAGATACTTTAACTGGAGCAGAGCTTAAGTTTTGAGTATCCTCAAAAATCCTGAAAATCCATTTTACATCTCTTACAAAACTACGTACATTCATCCATTATAAAGGGGTAACGTATTACAGATCTCCTGCAGCAAACTGTCTCTCCTCCATTAGTGGCTTTCTAAACATAGGAACAGGAAGTCATACACAACTGTCAATATAGTGAGACAGCAAATAGCCTGATGTCGGCCTCCATTTCTTAAAGGGACAAAGTTGTTATCACCAAATTAGAGAGAACACAATGTTCTACAGTGTCCGTCACTGGTTTCTGTCGGGACCTTTACTGCTGGACTCCCATTGTGGAAGAAAAATATATGCTGCACTGTGGTATACAACAGAACAGTTTGCTGTTCAATTTCATAAAGAGAAAATAAACATTATAAAACAGCCAACGAAGTTTCAGTAGGACCCTCTTTCTTTCATTGGTGAATGTGGCCTATATATTTCCAGCACTGAGGACATGGATTCAATCACAAAGTGACTCTGCAAGGATTTTGTATGTTCTCCCTGTGTTTGCGTGGGTTTTCTCCGTGTTGTCCGGTTTCCGCTCACACTCCAAATAAACAAACTGATAGGGAATTTAGATTGTAAGCCCCAATGGGGACTGTGTTTCTGATGTACGTAAAGCGCTGTGGAGTTAATAGCATTATATAAGTGAATACATATTACAGCTATATTTGACATTTGAGAACCCAGGTAACATATAACAAGAAGAACCTACCACATGTTGTAGCCTATGTCCACCCAACTTTATAAACCAATTTCTATTTTTAAAGAAGACATATAGGTCAAAATCTGCACTGCTACTTCAAATAACTGAAGCCCAGGGGCCACAAAAGCAAAGCTATTCTTATGTAATACTCAGATGTTGCTTGACATGTAAAAATTCATATATAATGACTGTATGGGCCCCTTATCAAACCCCTGGTAGGAGACCAAGCATTGTGCATATAGAATTCGATAATACCACATCGGTGTAATCTTACAATGAGTAGTAAATGCCAGTCAGAAGCTGCACCATAAACTCGGAGGACACTGGTATTCTGTTTCTGACGCCTTTAAATTTTCTTGCGTGTTGTCGAGGATATCCACATAGACAGAGCCTGCAAAACAAGATTAGTAACAAACAGCATTCAATGCACAAAAACAAAAAAACAAGGTCAGAATAAGAAATAAAAAGACATGTCCTTAGGGTTAAGAACTTCACTTTTAGGCTACATTCAACCAGTGTTTTAGATGCGTTTTGTGAGGATCCTTTTTGCAGTGAAACGGATCAAGTTCTGAGATTACCAGCAAAGTCAATGTGTTTTCAAGATTTGTCATACAGATTTGGGCATACAGATTATAGACTGCTGAAAAAAGTCCTATATCTATGTCTCATTTCAGATCCTTTGCTGCGCAGGTGTGTTGTGCAAGGTTGCTTCGCACCGGACAATGCTGGGAACGGAAGTAACAAGTGACTCACAGCACCTGCACAGAAACAACGTGAAGTCTATGCCAATAAGAAGGTGGAACAGTGAAGAAGAACAATAGGAGATTTTTTTTACATTTTTGGACGAACACCCAACGCCACAGGGATAGAGTGATGCTGCGGCAGGAGATGTATATAATGAAGTGAGGAGGCAGAGTTATGTTCCAGGCAATGTCTGTCCCATACAACATCTGGAACATCTCATTTACATAAAGTGATAAAAGATGATTTCTCCACAACAAGGCATCTGATATGAGGCATACAGGTAGGACTTTTTTCAGCAGTCTATTACCTGTGTGCCTAACATTAACAAGTTAAGTAGCTCATATGTGATGACCGATGACCCTTCAAAGTGTTTCTTTATCGGTCTTTGCACCAATAGGTATACCTTGAGGGTCTCAATGTATAGAGAACTATAGCACCCTCCTACAAATGTCCTGTATGATACTGGTGTCGTGGCAGCAGGAGCTGTTGACCCTCTTGCACAATCTTGAGTCTGATCGGTTTTGGCAGGCGGTTTAAACTGCTCAGCTGATGCTGTCAGATGACACATCAGCTGATCGGGTTGCCACCTGGTCATCTGGTCTTTGCAGAGATCGGACGCCTTCCTGGGAAGGTTTGCAGAGAGGTGAGTATTTTATTTTTTAAACCAATGCTTTCTATTATTTCGCTTTAGTAGTATATGTACATACACTGCTAAAGCAAAAGTACACACACGTCACACGGGAATAGGATTATTCCATCCCCCGTGTGACATCACTTCCTCCTGCGCTTTTGGGGGGAAATACTTGTCCGCAAAGAACTGGGTGTGTGAACGCGCGTTTTTTACCGACACTAAAACACGTGGCTGCAAAACGGGGAAAAAACGCCCACACTAAAAAAAAGGGCAAAAGTGTTGCATGTGAATGCAGCCTAACAACGGGGAGGAGGCCAGGTCCCCTGATGTCCGATTTAACATCCCAGAGGGGAGAGGGAGCAGCAAGGAGCAGCACCAATGACACACCAAATTACAGGGACAGGAACAGCACTATGAAGCTCAGCTTTAGAGTTTATGAGGGCAAGAACAGTAGAAGAATGTTTTGTATAACTAGAGTACTCCTTTAAAGAGAGCTCCTTATAAGAGTCATGGTGGCCAAATAAGGGACAACATAAATGAGAGACCAGCTCCAGCATTACCAACATATATGTTTACTTTTACAATGCTGTAAGGCTTTAAGAAAGAAAACACAGCTGAAAGTGTGGCCACTGGTTAGGTGACTAGCCCAAGAGGTAAGATCGCAATGGCTTCTCCTTGACCGCTCTGCGAGACTGACATGTCTATACTCATTTATGCATGTCTCTTGGGCTAGCAAATTCTTCCCTGATTAAGTTCAAATATGCTTATTGCAGAAATGACAGGATAAGTACCAGATTTACTAACTGAAATTATATAAAATATTTAACCTAAATTTTGGTTATTCATGCCATGAGCTGCACTTTTCTGTATTTTAGACACTTATTTCACGGTGCTCAAAAAGGTAGCAGAAGAGGATAACATTTTTGGCACATATTGGAGTATCTAAATATTGGTCTAATGGTGGGTTTACACACACCAATCATTGTATCCAATCTCTGAACCAATCTCTGGTTCCAGTGAAATCATGGACACATAGTTCCATTTTGTGGCTGTGTACAACATGGAGCAATCTGTCCATGATTTCACTGCAACCAGAGATTGGTTCAGAGATTGGATACAATGATTGGTGTGTGTAAACCCACCATTAAAGTTACTAAGATGTGCCAACCTTATTATCCAGTGTGAGTCATTGTGATACTTTTGGCTCATTTTAAGTAGTCAATAAATTAAATAGGATTAGGCTACTTTCACATTGCGACTTTTTTCCTCTCTGTGGGGATCCTGTTTTTTGCAAAGCACAGACAAGCGGGGCACTTTCACTTTCGCAATGTATATACATACACTGCGGAAGGGCAGCAAGGGTTATAAAAAAACAAAACAAAAAAAAAACCTTATTTCTCCGATGTGTGTCCCGCGATGTGTGCCATCTCCGAGGGCTTAAGGACCTGCATATCAGCTGACAGGGCGGGGCAACCCAATCAGCTAGTCAGTCACATGATCGGCCGAAATGGCCGATCGGTTTTGGCGGGTGGGCTATTTAAACCGCTCAGCTGATGCGGTTATGTGACCGATCAGCTGATCGTGTTGCTCTGCCCCGTCAGCTGATACCCAGGCCCTTAAGCCCTCGGAGATAGATGGCGCACATCGCTGGACACATGCCGGAGAGGTGAGGATCTTTTTTTTTTATTATTATTTTTAACCCTTGCTTCACTTCCGCAATGTGTATATACATACATTGTGAAAGTGAAATTACATGCTTAAAGAGCAGTTTTAGTGTACCGAGTATGTTCAATACACTAAAATCGGGTCCGGGAAAAGATCCGATGTTTTCTCGGACCCGTGCTCCATAGGCCCCCATGTTAATTGCTGCAGACCGCGCCGGAGTCAATTGTGTCCGATTTGGTCTGCTGTGCCCAAAATTGGAGTAGTCTCCGATTGTGGGTACAGCAAAAAGTCGGACACAATCGGATCAGTCACAAATCGGATGGCAATAGAGCACTAATCCATGCTCACAGGAATACATGGTGGCCAAATCGGATCCGTGGTTGTCCGTTTTACAACGGACAGCCATGGATGGCCAAAAATCACGATGTGAAAGCAGCCTTAGTAAATCTGCGCCCAATGAGAATATTCTGTTACAAGGTAAGGTTTAAACAATTTGTCATGTAGATTGTTAATGCGATCACTAATTATTTTATCCTTAGTTCATCTATACACGGCCATAAAAGCAGACGATCTTGGTCACAATCTTGCAGTTTGCTAATACTAAGGGCACGGATGTCATCCAAATCAGTCAAATCCTTATCACACTGGAAACTGCAGCTGTGGACCCTGCCGCCTGAAAGCACGTAACACCAGACACTGAGTAAGGCCTTTACTTTGCTCAGTCACACAGAAAATTAAACTGTGCGGGCTCCTTTCTCAAGCACTGTGCTGTCCATTAGGTACTATATTAATACTTGGCATGCAGAGATGATTGAAATGAATTGAGATGAAGAGTCTAGTACTGTCAGGACTATTGAGTGACTCCGCACTTAATTAGTTAGGTGATCAATACACTCCAGTCAGCAACTGCTCAACTGCAGTGCCCATTTCCACTATAAACTAGTGCATTCGGAAGAAAGCTTGAAAGAAATAATAGGTATTTTGCCTCTGTTGAAAGCATTACAAAATGCTGGATAAATTGCTCAGATTCATTCTCACCGGAAAAAATAACCATGATGATACATGAATTAAAAAACTTCTGCTAGGGGTTGAGTTTTCTGTATTAACCCCTTCACCACCAGCCCATGTTGGCCTTACTGACCTTGGCATTTTTTGCAATTCTGACCAGTGTCCCTTTATGAAGTAATAACTCGGGAACGCTTCAACGGATCCTAGCAATTCTGAGATTGTTTTATTTGTGACATATTGGGCTTCATGTTAGTAGTAAATTTAGGTCAATCATTTTCACGTTTATTTGTGGGGTGGGGAAAAAAAAAAAAAGAAAACATCTAACAAATGCAAAATTTTTACAATTTTGCAATTTTCAAATTTTAATTTTTTTCTGTTAAACCAGAGAATTATATGACACAAAACAGTTAATAAATTATATTTCCCACATGTCTACTTTACATCAGCAGTCTGTGGGCGACATATTGTTTGGATACTCCCTCATGTGCCTAAACAGAGGAAACCCCCCACAAGTGACAACATTTCGAGTTCACTGCCTCAGGGAGCCCTGGTTACTCAGCGAGTGAAGTCACAACTCCCCTGTGGCAGTTTCTGACTGCTGCGGTGATGTCACTCACAGAGTCCCTGTGGTCAGTGTGATTGCAGACTCTGCAGGGAGAGGATGCTTGTTCTCTCTGTGCAGAGTCAGCATGAAGGATCGTGGAGTGTTATTTGGGAATAATAGAGATGGAGTTAAGATGTGTTTGTTTTTGTTCTAAAAAAAACTATTTTCTCTGAATGTTGTGTATTATTTACTAGAAATTTTTAATGGCCGGGTCTAACATTGGCCCGACATTTTGAATCTCGGGCATAGTGTCAGGTGCCAATACAAAGCTGACATTAACCCCTTTATCACCCAGTTTGCCACCAGCACCAGGGCAACCGGAAGGATCGGGGTAGAGCAGCAGAAAATGGCGCCTCTAATGAATGCACTATTTTCTGGGGGGGCTGTGGGTTGCAATGTACAGTGTGGGGGGCCCATAACATTTGTGTTCTCCACGCTGAGGATTCCATTCCCGAGCTGCCAAGTTGAAACTGGTTGACACCCAAAAATACGGCGAAACTACGTTTATTTTTATTTGTACAAATAATTGGGGAAAAAAAAAAAGACGTGGGGCTTCACCATATTTTTGGTTTCCAGCCAATTACAACTTGGCAGCCAAGAACTGCCACCACCCCAGCTGCCTCGTCATACTGGCTGGCAACCAAAAATACAATGAAGCCCGACATTGTTTTTTTTAAATTTTATTTATAGCCCTAATTTGAGAAAAAAACAACAATGTGGAGCTCCACCATATGTTTGGTCTAGCCAGGTATAACTAGGCAGCTGGGGGCTGGAATCCTCAGCATGGAGAGGCCCAAGCGTTCTGGGCCCCCCATGCTGCAAATTGCTCCATTTTCTGGGGTGGCTGCGGGCTGCATTCATTGAAGTGCCATTTTCTGGCACTGTACCCAGACTCTTCCAGTTGCCCTGGTGCCGGTGGCAAACTGGGTAATAAAGGGGTTAATGACAGCTGGCACTAAGCCCAAGATTCATAACGTCGGGCCAATGTTAGACCAGGCCATTAGGAATCTCTAAGTAAATAGTAAAACAAAAATACACCATACAGTGAAAAATCTTTTTATTAGAAAAAAAACAATGAAAATTTGGACTCCATCGTTATCATTATCCGACGTAGACTGAGCAAGGGATCAAGTGTTATCCCACAGAGACTGCAGCAAGGGATCAAGTGTCCTCTTGTTGCAGTCTTTGCTGTCATAGTGATGGTGCACTGTATGGCAGATCATTGCAATCCACCTCCACCCCCCCCCCCCCTGACCTCAACCCCGGTGTGCAACAGCGCCGCGGTAACCGTCGTAATGTTGTACAACAAGGTCGGGAAGGCACCGACTTTCATGACGTTTCTGTAACGTTAAGGGTCGTCGGGAAGGGGTTAAAAAGGGCTGTCCACTCCTCATTAAATAATAATGGTAAGCCAAAAGAAAAGGAAGTCCAAAATGCTATAAATAATAAAAGAAGGTATACTCATCTTACTTTCCCTTGTGGCTATATTTCTCCTTGTTCCTTCCAACAGACATGTGAAATCTGCAGCCAATCACTGGCTACAGAAGTGATACTTTGGTCACTGTTGATGAAAGTGATTGACTGAAGTGGTCACATGCCCTTCCAGACTAAATATGATGTAATGATGGTGTCAGGAACCAAAGCAGCTTTAAGAGATTGGGGATTATCGGTGAGTATTTGGAGTATCGGCGGGGTACGAGACCATACTTATGATGATCAGACATGGAGTTTTCATCAACCCAGCCTATCTTGGGGATTTAGAACAGGAGCTTGGACTTGACCATGACTGCTTAGGCCTTACAGATAACTTGGAGTTCACCACTATAAGTGAATGGGTTTAAGGAATACTATTATACAGGCCTATCTACAAAATGAAGGACGAGTGTGCTCCCTGGATACCATCTGCAGAAAAGTGGTGTCCAGGTGTCTCTGGGACTACGACATACTATAGACTAACAAAGCTAGTCTAGTCTATTAGTTCCACCCACCAGCACCCACCGTGTGAATCCAGTATCCACACCCACCGTGTGAATAGGAGTTGGCCTGTTTCACATAGCCATGATAGTCTGTGCTCAGATCAGATTGCCTAGCCCCAGCATTGGGTCTTCTGACCTAAGTGAATGCCTTATAAGCATATATATGGATGTTCACTCAAGGAAACCAAGCAGTTGGATCAGGTGTTCCGATCAGAGGCAGATCTTTGAACAAAGACCATATTATACCGGCCTAACCCTTTTTAGTGGTCTTGCTCTGAAATTCAGCACTTATTGTCCACAAACTACAAATGATATCTGTGAGATCTAATAATGGGACATTGTGATATGGGACCCATCTAGCTAAAGCAGTGAATATTGTCTGATATCAAAAGAATAATTCAATACACAGAAATCTCTCTGTCCTACATGGTTCTCACCGGGGCCAAATATTATAGTAAATGTTCTAGTTGGAAGTTGTAGGGGAAATATAAAATTAAAATTCATGATTGATATGATATCAAGTTTCTACGTTTTGGTTGGAGTCGGAGAAAATTATTAGGGGGCATTTGCAATTGTTATTTGCAAAGACACCTTCTGGTTGACTAATAAAAAAAAGTAAAAACAGTTGAAAAATTCTACTTTTAAACCACTGAAGTTTTTACACATCAGAATTTCTGAAGTCCATAAATAACAAATTAGACTTTTATTGCTTAGAGTGGTATTTAACTGTGCAATTACGTAGTAATTTGTTGAAAAATGAAAACCCTTAACTACTGAATGTATAGAATAGGGTTGTGCAAAATATATTCATGTCAGTACTCCGGGGCAGGACAATAAGAACTTTCATGGTCAACACCTGAATGATGGCATCCTGGTCGACTAAAGGGCCTATTACATGCTCAGTGTACCAGCGATACGACCAACGATCCGACTTGGCCTGGATCACTTGAACATCGTAAATTGATCACTAGTGAGGTGTCACACGTACAGATATCATGAACGACGCAGCGACAAGCGAACGATATTAGCAGTCATTTGGATGCCTATGTTCCTCAGTTCTGAATAGGGGAAGTCGTAAACGGCATCGTTATCAAGCCAATGCTGCAGGTTGATCGGAAAACCAACGACTGATTTATGGTCCTGTTCATAAACCTGCGATCAACGATCAGCCGACTTATCATTGGTTGTATCTACGTGTCACAAGCAACGGCGTCATTGCACCGCCCCAAAAGCCGTGACGTTTCAACGATTTTCGTTCACGATATCGTAGCGTGTAATGGACCCTTAACAATTACTGGGAAGTTCTGACATGGCATGATACCTGGACAGTAGACCCCATGACATTATGGGTCCTAGTAATCACAAGAGGTATCTAGAATGCAGACATCCACGTGTCAGTAAACAAAGTTCTCATTGCCCCGGTCCAGTGGACACGTAGGATTACCGACAGACACCAGACCAGGATCCTGACAATCTCTTTGCTCAACTTTACCCAGAGACCTTTTTCAGGAATATTGAACATATACCCATTATGCTTTTGAAGTGCTGAAAAACACTTTTGACCAACTATTAAATGGTCTACAAAAAATTAAATTGCCTGCGTATACACAATATTATCTACAATACAGGACACATTCTAGCTTTATTATTTTTTCGAAATCTATAAAAACACACACACATTATATACACACTACACATACATTGTACACACAGTTATATATTTGTATCATAGTGTTAACAGATATAACGGGTCTGATGCAAACATTACAATAAAAAATTCTTAGAATTTCTAGCAAGATGTTTCCTATTTTTTCCTATTTAGCTGGAAGCCATGGAAATCAGCCTAGTGGAATCTATAATCATGCAAGCTGAGAGATGAACACCAAGGACTGAGGCTGGGGAATACCAATTCAGCTCCATCTGTCAAAAGATTCAAATGTACAACAGGCTGCCATTCATTTAGGAGTTAGATTTCACAGGCTTATGAATGAATGAATGAATTCAGCTCTACAGCCATAGCTACAAATCATAAAAGACATCAATGTGAAATTCCCTAAGTGAAATTCTATGATGACAAGTTAGTTCATTTTAGGATAGAATTCACCCATGCATGAAGAAAACACAAATAGATTTAAAAGAAAAGAAAAATCAGTTGTCATTCTCTTCTCATTTAAGTACGGTGAATACCTTCCTAGGGGAAACTTACATTTAGAGATTTTAAAGTGGACGCGTCACCACATTTCACAATATAAAAGTGTATACGGTACATCATTATATAGATTTGGTACTTGCCAAGACTGGGGTGCTTATTTTAAAATGCACTTCTGAATGTTTCTAAAATCATGATATTAGATGAGATTTTAGGAGCTTTTGGATTTGGTCTCTGCCCACCCACCCTGACTGGCAGCTGCTCCCTTTACGGAGTTGTGTGCAGTCTCAACAGCAGGAGAGGTGGGACATTAAGAAGATTTAATCAGATTAGTTGGAGGATATGGAGTTTAACTTTCATAGGATAATACATTTTCTAGGACATGGGCTGCAAACATCTATATCTATTTATGTTGTGAAATCTGGAAAGATCAGCTTTAAAGGTAGATATAATATCCAAGACCTGACAGATTCTTTTAATGATTGTCAGTGTGCCCATGTAGTACTGCACCAGTCTAGAGAGCGATCAGATTAATGATTGTTGGTGCACCCATGTAGTGTGGTGCAAGTCTACAGAGAGATTCGATTAATGGATTGTCAATGTGCCATGTAGTGTGTACCAGGCTACAGAGTGATCAGATTAATGATTGTCGGTGTGCCCATGTAGAGTGCTGTGCAAATTAATTGGGGCAAAGCATTATTTTAAGTAAAATCGTAAGTTGGTTACCAGTCAGTGATTTGAACCAGTTTTAACTGCTTTGAACAGGTGAGTGTACAACCTTGAGTAAACAAAATGTGGTTTGATGGTTTTAGTCAGAAAGTAACAGCTAGCTGCCCCCTCAGCTTCAGTTGAGAGCTTGTTTCTGTGAGGAGTGGTTTAGTGTACTTTTTCTCTGTGTGATTCGTGCCTGTAAAAATGGATGTTACTCCACAGAAGAGGTCTAGAATTATTACTCTTAATGAACATACAAGTCTGACTAAGAGAAATCGCTTCCACCGTTGGTATTGGAAAATCTACGTTTCAAGAATAATTCACACACACAAAGAAACTGGATCGTTTTCTCCAAAACAAAAAGGGAAATGTGGAAGAAAAAGGAAAAAGACACCAAGAACTGATAAACACCTATCAGCAATAGGAAAACTAATGCAAGAAAAACAAGTAAAGACTTGCTTTGTCCCAATTAATTTGCACAGCACTGTAGTGTGCTCCACTCCACAGAGTGATCAGATTAACTATTGTCGGAGTGCCCATGTCGTGTGCTCCAGTCTACAGAGAGATCAGATTAATGATTGTCGGTGTGCCCATGTAGTGTGATCCAGTCTACAGAGCGATCAGATTAATGATTATAGGCGTGCCCATGTAGTGTGATCCAGTCTAGAGAGTGATCAGATTAATGACTGTAGGTGTGCCCATGTAGTGTGATCCAGTCTAGAGAGTGATCAGATTAATGATTGTAGGTGTGCCCATGTAGTGTGATCCAGTCTACAGAGCGATCAGATGAATGATTGAAGCCTTGCCCATGTAGTGTGCTCCAGCCCGCAGAGTGATCAGATTAATGATTGTAGGCGTGCCCATGTAGTGTGCTCCAGCCCGCAGAGTGATCAGATTAATGATTGTAGGCGTGCCCATGTAGTGTGATCCAGTCTACAGAGCGATCAGATGAATGATTGTAGGCGTGCCCATGTAGTGTGATCCAGTCTACAGAGCGATCAGATGAATGATTATAGGCGTGCCCATGTAGTGTGCTCCAGTCTACAGAGCGATCAGATGAATGATTGTAGGCGCGCCCATGTAGTGTGATCCAGTCTACAGAGCGATCAGATTAATGATTATAGGCGTGCCCATGTAGTGTGCTCCAGTCTACAGAGCGATCAGATTAATGACTGTAGGTGTGCCCATGTAGTGTGCTCCAGTCTACAGAGCGATCAGATTAATGACTGTAGGTGTGCCCATGTAGTGTGATCCAGTCTACAGAGAGATCAGATTAATGACTGTAGGTGTGCCCATGTTGTGTGCTCCAGTCTACAGAGCGATCAGATTAATGATTATAGGCGTGCCCATGTAGTGTGATCCAGTCTACAGAGCGATCAGATTACGGATTGTAGGTGTGCCCATGTAGTGTGCTCCAGTCTGCAGAGCGATCAGATTAATGACTGTAGGTGTGCCCATGTAGTGTGATCCAGTCTACAGAGCGATCAGATTAATGACTGTAGGTGTGCCCATGTAGTGTGATCCAGTCTACAGAGCGATCAGATTAATGACTGTAGGTGTGCCCATGTAGTGTGCTCCAGTCTACAGAGCGATCAGATTAATGACTGTAGGTGTGCCCATGTTGTGTGCTCCAGTCTACAGAGCGATCAGATTAATGATTATAGGCGTGCCCATGTAGTGTGATCCAGTCTACAGAGAGATCAGATTAATGACTGTAGGTGTGCCCATGTTGTGTGCTCCAGTCTACAGAGCGATCAGATTAATGATTGTAGGTGTGCCCATGTAGTGTGATCCAGTCTACAGAGCGATCAGATTAATGACTGTAGGTGTGCTCATGTTGTGTGCTCCAGTCTACAGAGCGATCAGATTAATGATTGTAGGTGTACCCATGTAGTATGCTCCAGTCTACAGAGCGATCAGATTAATGATTGTAGGTGTGCCCATGTAGTGTGCTCCAGTCTACAGAGTGATCAGATTAATGATTGTAGGTGTACCCATGTAGTGTGCTCCAGTCTACAGAGTGATCAGATTAATGATTGTAGGTGTACCCATGTAGTGTGCTCCAGTCTACAGAGTGATCAGATTAATGATTGTAGGTGTACCCATGTAGTATGCTCCAGTCTATGTAAAAGGATCTATGGACTAGTCCTGATTGACATGACATAACTGGGGATCATTTAAAACAGCCAAAAAAAAAAAATACAATAAAATGATCTAAAATGTGTACATAAAACATGATCCATGACTGGGCCCTTTTACAAAAACATAAGGGGAACTTCTCAATATTTTCATTTTGCTTGACCAACAGAACAGATAAAAAATGGATGGAGCCCATTATAGGACACTACTTTGCATATGGTTTGCAAAAACGTGTCTGGAGGTTCATTGGCTGCACAGCTGGAGGCTCATGTGCGTTACAGTCAGAGCTCGGAGGCCATTAGGAAACACACAAAGTGCGGAGAAGATTAAGATATTGCTTTCATTTATGAGACACACATGGTTTTCCTCATCAATTTTTACTTTAACCCCTTCCTACACCACAACATACATGTATAGCCCAGGAGGAGGCAGATCTCACACTGTGATGTTAATGGCCAAGCTTGAGAATGAAGAAACAAAACATAAAAAATATTATTATTATTATTAAAAAAAAGTAATAAAACTGTCAGGATACATTTTCAGTTTGCTCCAACTCATAAAGGAGGTAACAAATGATAATAGCATATTAATGTATATGATGTTTGTTCCATAAAACTTATTTTCAAGAGAAAAATCCATTTAGGATGAAAAAAAAAAAAAATGATCGTCTTACCTTGAGGACATCTGACACAGGGATCGGAGGGACGGAGCTGGCATGAAGTTTAAGGCAGAATTATAACATAATAGGAGGAATGACAACACGTCAAACCTAGAGGAAAATAGATAGAAAGTCACTGTAGGAGCTCCAGAACACAAACAAAACTATTCCATAGCTGCTGGTCAGCATCAAGTGCGTTTCAATGCATGTTCAGCATGCATGGCTGTTGAGGAGAGCCATAGGATCAAATACTTAATTAATCTTAAGACATAAGGGGTGGAGAGAAACAATCCATTTAGTGTATTACTTTACATTGCATAAGCTTTGATTTACATGGCTGCCATTTCCTGTTTCATCACACCATGCCATGCTGTGCAAGATGGTGACTGGACCTATGACTACATCCTGTTCAAGAAGGAAGTTCCTGGAAGAAGCTGGAGTCCAGGGGAAGACTGAATGACACATCAACGGATGACTTCATGGAGCAACCTATCCTGATGACTAAATGAACCCGCCCATGGACTAGCCCACATCCCAGTTTGTTGACCAATGAATACCTCTGAGTAGGGCTGACCGAGCCCCTTTGTGAGATTTTATAAGTCCATGCCTCTTTAAATAAAGGTCACTTGGAGCCGACCAAGGAGAGTGTACATCTGACTCTGTGCGTCTGGTGTCATACTTTCATGCCGGTACTTGATCTTTATCTATTTGGTCAGGAGCAGGCAACTTATTAATATTATAAAATATAAATCCATAACATGGCGATAAAAAGGTCCTAACATTAATACTTGACAAGTCAGTAGGGTTCAGTTGTGAATCAGAGGCCTGATTCGTGTCCTTGTGGCCTCAATCTGGCTGGTACACATCAGTATACCTCAAAAACTACAAAATAAACCATCGCCAACAACAATATTTTAGATCACTGAATGCAATGAAAAATTTTTCTTTTAAACACCAATTCATCATAGTTGCTTATGTAGGGGATTTTTTATATAGGAATCCTTTAAAGTGTATATACCATCACATAATTAACCATTGTTAACCTCTTTATTACCAAGTAAATGTACATCCTTGCCAGCTCCCTCCCTTTGATCATTCCACACACGTCAGCTGATCTGATCAGCTGACGTGTAACTAACAGCAATGATCCGATGGGCAGCGTTAAGCCTTCACTGACAGCATCATCCAAAGCACCATGGCAGGGATCGCGATGCTGGATGAGACCATGGTTGCTTTGGTGCCTTGATACGTTGCCATGACAGTGCGGGGTCAACTGATGACTACAGGTGCCATCATGAATCACTTCCTGCCAGCGATGAAAAAGTGACGTCGCCTGCAGAAAACGAACATTTGTGTTCTGCAGAGGGATGGTGAAGCATTATCTCACTGTACAGCAGAAGTGATCACACTGTGCAGTGCTAAGGCACCCTAAGGGGAAGAGTAAAAACAAAGGAAAGGTTTAAAAAAAAAAAACGGAAAAAAAAACACTCCCGTAAAAGTCTAAATCACTCCCCTTTTCCCCTTTGAAAATAAAACGATTAAAGAAAAAATACACATATTTGGTATCGCCGTATTCAGAAATGCCCAATCCATCAAAATATAAAATCAATTACCGTATATACTCGAGTATAAGCCGACCCGAGTATAAGCCGAGGCCCCTAATTTTACCCTCCAAAACTAGGGAAACTTATTGACTCGAGTATAAGCCTAGGGGGGAAAATGAAGCAGACTCATCACGGTATACAGCCCCTCTCATCATGATAAGTGGCCCCCCCATTACTGGTATATAATCCCCCATTCCCGGTATATAGGACCTCCATCACTGGTATACAGTTCTTCCCCATCAGTGGTATATACAGGCCCCCCCAGTGGTATGCAGGCCCCCACCCCAGTGGTATATACAGGCCCCCCCCAGTGGTATACAGCTCCTTCAGTGTATACAGGCCTCCTTCAGTGTATATACAGGCCTCCTTAGTGGTATATACAGGCTCCTTCGTGGTTATACAGGCTCCTTCAGTGGTATATACAGGCCTCCCTTCAGTGGTATATACAAGCCCCTTCCGTGGCACACCCTTAAGTGATATATTACAAGCCTCCTCTCGCTGTCAGGCGTAACAGCCTCCTCGCTGTCTACACGGCGTCCTTAGTGGTTTGAGCAGAAGCATGTCGTCACTGCGGCTGCGCCGACCGTGTACAGAAGGAAGAGCGACGAGGGACACGCGTGCAGCGAGGAGGATAAGATGAAAGCTTTCTTTTACAGGGTGCGCAGCAACCGGAGGGCACGTATACCACTGGGGTGAGCGAGGGGCTAAATATACACACCATGGGGGGGGAGCGGGGGCCTAATATACCACGGAGGGTGTGGAGCGGGGGGCCTATATATACCACTGGGAGCGCTTTATATGCACCGTTCTCCCTGCCACTAGATGGACAGGGGAGCTAGTGATATGCATTGCACTGATGAAGGCGGCCAATGACTGCCGCTCATTAAGCCCCCCCGACTGCCGCTCTTCAGCCCCCCGGTGACCACACGCCCCCCCACACTCAGCCGTATACTGACTCGAGTATAAGCCGAGGGGGCACTTTTCATCACAATTTTTGTGCTGAAAAACTCGGCTTATACTCGAGTATATACGTTAAACAGATCTGTAAACTGCGGAGTGGAAAAAAAAAATGCCAAAATGACATTTTTTTTGATCACCACAACATTGCAATAAAATGCAATACTGGACGATCAAAACGTTGCATCTACCTCAAAAAAGGTATCATTAGAAACGTCAGCTCAAGAGGCAAAAAATAAATGGTGGCTCAAGTGGTTAGCACTGAAGCCTTTGCAGCGCTGGGGTCCTGAAGGTCCTGGGTTCAATTCCCACCAAGGACACTAAGGACAACATCTGCAAGGAGTTTGTATGTTCTCCCTGTGCTTGCGTGGGTTTCCTCCGGGCACTCCGGTTTCCTCCCACATTGTAAAGACATACTGATAGGATGTTTAGATTGTGAGCTCCAAGAGAGACAGCATTACTCATATATGTAAAGTGCTATGGAATCAATAGCGCTATATAAATGAATAAATACATATATAATATATATATAACTATCACAAAGGCTCAGATCCCGAAAAATGAGAACACTACGGGACTTGGAAAATGGTGAAAAAAAGTGCAATTCTTTTCTTCAAAGTCTTCTGAAACGTTTTTCACCACTTAGATAACAGTAATAGTATACATGTTTGGTACCTAGGAACTTGTACCGACCAGAGGCATAATAATACCGCCTCACTTTTACGATATAGTGAACACGGTGAATAAAAAAAAAGGTTTGTAATTGCACTTTTTTTTTTGTAATTTTACCACACTTGGAATTTATTCCTGGCTTTCAGTATACTATATGGAAAATAAATGAGGTCATTCAAAAGTACAACTCTTCCTGCAAAAAACAAGCCCTCATATGTCTATATTGACGGAAAAATAAAAAAGTTATGGCTCTTGGAAGAAGGGGAGGGAAAAGTGGAAAATTGCCCAGGTGTGAAGGGGTTAAAGACATCGGTCATCAAACTTTCACACCAAAAACTATATACAGTACAGACCAAAAGTTTGGACACACCTTCTCATTCAAAGAGTTGTCTGTATTTTCAGGACTATGAAAATTGTAGATTCACACTGAAGGCATCAAAACTATGAATTAACACAGGTGGAATTATATACTTAACAAAAAAGTGTGAAACAACTGAAAATAGGTCTTATATTCTAGGTTTCTTCAAAGTAGCCACCTTTTGCTTTGATTACTGCTATGCACACTCTTGGCATTCTCTTGATTAGCTTCAAGAGGTAGTCACCGGAAATGGTCTTCCAACAGTCTTGAAGGAGTTCCCAAAGATGCTTAGCACTTGTTGGCCCTTTTGCCTTCACTCTGCGGTCCAGCTCACCACAAACCATCTTGATTGGGTTCAGGTCTGGTGACTGTGGAGGCCAGGTCATCTGGCGTAGCATCCCATCACCATCACACCTCCTCCTCCATGCTTCACGGTGGGGAGCAGGCATGTAGAGTCCATCCGTTTACCTTTTCTGCATCGCACAAAGACACGGTGGTTGGAAACAAAGATCTCAAATTTGGACTCATCAGACCAAAGCACAGATTTCCACTGGTCTAATGTCAGTTCCTTGTGTTCTTTAGCCCAAACAAGTCTCTTCTGCTTGTTGCCTGTCCTTAGCAGTGGTTTCCTAGCAGCTAATTTACCATGAAGGCCTGCTGCACAAAGTCTCCTCTTAACAGTTGTTGTAGAGATGTGTCTGCTGCTAGAACCCTGTGTGGCATTGACCTGGTCTCTAATCTGAGCTGCTGTTAACCTGTGATTTCTGAGGTTGGTGACTCGGATGAACTTATCCTCTGCAGCAGAGGTGACTCTTGGTCTTCCTTTCCTGGGGCAGTCCTCATGTGAGCCAGTTTCTTTGTAGTGCTAGATGGTTTTTGCAACTGCACTTGGGGACACTTTCAATCAAAGTTTTCCCAATTTTTCGGACTGACTGACCTTCATTTCTTAAAGTAATGACGGCCATTTGTTTTTCTTTACTTAGCTGCTTTTTTCTTGCCATAATACAAATTCTAACAATCTATTCAGTAGGACTATCCGCTGTGTCTCCACCAGACTTCAGCACAACACAATTGATGGTCCTAAGCCCATTTATAAGGCAAGAAATGCCACTTATTAAACCTGACAGGGCACACCTGTGAAGTGAAAACCATTCCGGTGACTACCTCTTGAAGCTCATCAAGAGAATGCCAAGAGTGTGCAAAATAGTAATCAAAGCAAAAGGTGGCTACTTTGAAGAACCTAGAATATAAGACATATTTTCAGTTGCTTCACACTTTTTTGTTAAGTATATAATTCCACATGTGTTAATTCATAGTTATGATGCCTTCAATGTGAATCTACAATTTTCAGCCACGCCGGACCCACTTTTCTTCATTGGAAGAAAAAAAGGATGAGAAAAAATAGAGAGTAAAAATGGTCGTGTGCCTCCTTCGACACTAAGCAAAAACTGGAGAAGCACTTCCTGCTACAGGGGTGTAGTGCTGCAGAGGAGGAGCCACTGTTACTCTTTTGCAGATTCTGCTTAGTGTCGCCTCCTAGTGGACAGCAGCATAACACCCACGGTCCTGTGTCCCCCAATGAGGCGAAGGAGAAATACAGAAAACTCTTTGATTGAGAAGGTGTGTCCAAACTTTTGGTCTGTACTGTATCTGCACATGAAAAACCTTTATATCACCAGTCTGTTCCTCTCGTACTGAGAAAACAGGGTTTGACTTGATATGCAAATGAGGCTGAAAATCTACTGTGTTTACTTGAATACTCTGTCATTCCAGCTCTATTCCCCACTCAATGCAGCTCCTCTAGATTGTATGTCTGCTCTTTTGCTTAAAGTGACACAGCATAGAGGTGGTCAGTCAAGCAGGAGTAGGTAAGAGAGGGCGGAAAATAGACTTGGAGCGACAGAGGCTTCAGATCTACAACAGCTCTTCATGTTTATTTGCATATCAGTTCAAAGGCTGATTTCTCAGTAATGGTGGGACAGATCAGCCAAATAGAGATATTGCTGGACTTGTTCTTTAAAAAGTTACACGCACTTATAATATACAAGGTGAGCCATCTATATGGATACACCTAAATAAAATGGGAATGGTTGGTGATATCAACTTCCTGTTTGTGGCAATTAGTATATGGGAGGGGGAAAATTTTAACAGATGGGTGGTGACCATGGTGGCCATTTTGAAGTCGGTCATGTAAAAAAGGTGGAACAAAGATGCAGGGGGCATGAAATGCACTCGAGCAACAAGGTGGCTGCAGCACAAGGGCCTGCCTCCATGGTTCTAACTAAGTTCTCCTAAGCCTATATTTCGGGGTACCAGCCGCACAGAAACATGGGGGACCCCTTGCCTGAATGCAACATACATGCTGCACTTAGATTCACATCCATGCAGGGGGGGTGACAGGTCCTCTTTAATAATACTTTTTACTAACATTGGCATCTATTACTCATGATCTGTAACAGCATATGTTTAATGTATAGCTATTGAAAATCTCTGGATGCGTCCATTAATACGGTAGTATGATAATCTATGGGAGTCAGATGACACCGTTGGGTATCCACGATAGCTTTGTTAACCTCTACCCAAAGAGCTTTTCCCTGACACATACATTACACCTGAGATCAAGGCCCGATAGGTCATTTCAAGAATAAACGTACACTTCGCCTTCACATCGGTTCATTACCCCTTAGTGCAGTTTACAATCAGCCATAAAAGTCTCAGCAAACCAATTTGGATAGGAAAGTGGAGCAATCAGGGGAAAGCCATATTGTGCCTGTGCTTCACACCTGGACTCCCCTGGGTCTAATACACAGAACTCGCAGCAGACTATGGAAGTGCTGTTCTGCAAGTTCACAGGACCCCGGCGGGGGACGGGAGGTCCAGGTGTTACTTCCATTAATGGATATTGTTATACACATGTAGAAATGCTCATCCGAATAAGATCTAAAAACTAAATAATAAAATAGATGAAAATTCACGAACGATAAAAACATCAGTATTTCTTAAAATCTATTTAATTTTCTCGTTGCAGCTTTTTCTCCCTTTTATAAAACCATAATAACAACGTGTGTGTGATTACTGCTTACCATAGAAGAATAGCAACACTGAACTTCCTTATTCCTATAGACCGCACACAAATAAAAGGGATTTCAGCACACAATGCCAGACTGGGGATGAATTGCTTTTGTCTGAAGTGCTCAGTTTCCATAATGACTGCATATAAATGGAGATTAAAATTGCCTTTGATACCGTTCTCCTGCAATGTGCCGAGACATGAAGTGGTGCTCCGCCGAAATGACAAGCCACCCTAGACCCAGCTAAATGGACGGTGTGCTATACTACATCAAAATAAAACTATGATCACAATTCGTTCATTGCGCAGTGCGAATATAAAAACTGGATTTTTAAATATTGACAATGTGAAGCGTGTCAAACACTATGGACACCTTTCACACGGACAAAGCAAATGGCAACCTTCAGATAACGCATTCAGTTTCAGACCTTTTAATATGGTTTGTATCAAGTTTCAGATGGTGGAAGTGTCTCTTCCAGTGGTCGGACACATCCATGTGTGCTTAGGGTACTGGGGTTTTCATCACCTAATATATCAGTACAGCTTCTATCCTGCACTTAATTCCTCCTTATCCTCCTCCTTTTCAACACACGGTTTTCTCTGCCCTTCCTGAGACTTTGTATGTTTTCTTCCCTGTCACTATTTATGTTTTAAGAAAACCCGACTGGTCCCCATGGCCTCCAACCACCAGTATTTGTGTATCTATTACTAAATACCCTGGCTAACCAGCCCTTTACTGTACTTTACTCCTAATTGTATGCTTAAAGTGGCTTTATAAGGCCTGTTTGAATATGCTAACTAGACTTTGATTAGTCGATGGGGTGTTTGTTTTCCCAGACTAGTCGGCCCACTTAAAGTGAACTTATATGTGAAACTAAAATTGCCACCTTATGCTGCTTTTTAAGCAGATGGCTATTATGCCCCAACTCCCCTTGTAGACCCAATAAATACGTTTTAAAAACTTATATCTATTGAGGCCCAGCGCTACCTCGTACCCCTTTGTAATGGCGTATAGAAAGAGCACGTATTCCCAGATTTATTCTACAATAATAATAATGCGGTGAATGTAGGCTGCTTTCGGATATGAGGGTCCGATGTTGCTGGAACCTACTCGGGACACTTGTGGTTTGCTCCCTGGTATCCTAAAAATAATGACAATACCCTGGGTCAGTATTGATCATGTATGTTCCTGTTTTATTTATATGGGTGTTTTCCCCTAATTTTTACCTTAAGTTTTTTGTGTGGTTGACTTGATGGTTTGTGTCGAACATGGTTGAGCTTCAATATCAGTGTGGATCATAGTAGAGACGTACTAGAAAATGGAATAAAATCTTTTAGTATAAAAGTTTGGTAGTCGTCCCATATACCACTGGGATGTTGGGTTACCTTTATCAGTGGATGAGGCTTGGACTTTTGATTTGTGGAGTTCTGGGTAATTGTGAGAGTACTAAAAATCAACCAATACCTTTTATTATAATGCTACAGTGGTGGCTTAGGGGAAAATACCCATCCAAATAAAACAGGAGCATTCATGATCAATACTGATCCAGGGTATTGTCATTATTTTGGATACCAGGGAACGAACCACAAGTGTCCCAAGCAGGTTCCAGCAACATCGGACCCCGATATCCGAAAGCAACCTACGTTCACAGCATTATTATTATCGTAGAATATTTTTTTAAAACACAGTTTTTTAATCATTTTAATGTTCCTGGGTTTCCATTACCCAGAGTATGTAATCCTGAACCATTTTAATTTTACTTTTAATTTGTAATTAAATTTTAAATAAACATCCCAAAATAAGGGTCAGAACACATCTGGGAATACGTGTTCTTTGTATACACCATTGCAAAGGAGTACGAGATAGCACTGGGCCTCAATAAATATACGTTTCTAATAAACCAATAAGCTAGAGGGAGATAACACGGTACCCCTCCACAGGCTTTAACAGCAACCCTTTGGCCAGCATTATTGCACTTGCCAAAGTTCCCTATTGACTTGCTCCAGTGTACAAACTCTAAAAGTTTAAAAATTTCCCATCCTGTATTATAAATACCAGTTTCCAGTCCAATGGGCTTGATTTTAGCTTGGTCCATCCCGCCTCTCCTCGATGTTTGACAGCCTCTTCTTCTAAATGACATCTGAACCGCGCACCAGCGCAAAGGTTGCTCCGGATCGTGTAGGTGCGCTTGCGCAGAGACCATGGCGGTTTGCGCATATGCAGAACAGATTTAGACTGTGCTCGGAGTAGGGCAGACCACAGAGCACAGGCGCAATTCCAAGAAGCCTTTACCCTGCCTAACCATCCTTTACTGTGTTTTACTCCGATTGCATTTTTAAACCCTGTTTAACAGGCTAATTGGGCTTTTGACTAGTCATGGGCATTTGTTTCCCGCATTATCAGTCCTTTCCTCATGTATCACATCACTGTGGTGTGATAACATATGTAAGAGACGGTCATTGTCAGCTCTCTGCAAACCTTGCAAAGCTCCTCCTCTTCTGGACATATGCAGTGCGCCCTCCTGAAACCCGGATGTGTACACCCGACTTCAGAGGCATAATGATGTTGTGAAGAAAGCTGCGTGCATGTGCAAGGTTTGCAGAGAGCTGGTGATAATGTCGTCTCTTGTAAATGTAGAGAATAAAGCGCACTCAGTGTGGTGAAGCGCTAGTAGATACACGATCCTCAATTTCAAGATTATTACATAAAGATCCGCATAGATGCAATATCCAGAATACTCAATAAGCCGTAGTATGATGCTACTGGGACATGACATTATCATAAAAAAGGCCAAATTCAAGCACAATAAAATCTGTACTTTACCTGTTTTGTGCAGTTAACATTTCCCTCTGTGGATGAGGCCCACTGTACACCACTCTGCTGAGCCCATGCTGGGATAAAGCCCCTTCAGTGAGCGCCATAGACCCTATACTGGATGGCTAGAGGGGAAAATAAAACAACAAAAAACACATTTAAGAAAAAAGAAATTCTTCTGAAATTGCTACATGCTTCAGATATCCAGTGGCATTGAGGTTTCAATTGATGAAGAATGGCCCCACTATCTTTGTACCCCATATACCACACCATACCATCAATTTGTGTCCTAACAGTCTTGGAGGGATATATTCCACTGTGGGTTAGTGTCAGATCAATAGCAGAGTTTTTGTTCGTTAACTTCACCATTCACAAAAAGGTTTGCCTCATGCCTCATCTGAAGACAATTGTCTATGCTGTGAAGATACGAGATGTGCAGCATCTGAAACAACGGATACTGGAAACCTGTGCTAGCATTTCTTCAGCGGTGCTGCTATCAGTGACAAGAGTGGGAGAAGAGGGTTGCATTGACAATTCAACACCATGAGCAGCACTTTGACCATATTTTATAAGTGGTCATAAACTTGAAAATAACTCTTGAGAGAATACAATTACGTTAAAACCAAGCACACTATTGTTTTTCTTAAGAAATTCTAAATATGTTTCATGTGTCACATGACTCTCTTCCCATTGAAAAAAATAAAGTTGGATTCAAAATGGCCGACTTCAAAATGGCTGCCATGGTCACCACCCTTCTGGAAAAGTTTTCCCCCTCCCATATACTAATGTGCCACAAAAAGGAAGTTGATATCACCAACCATTCCCATTTTAATTTAGGTGCATCCATATAAATGGCCCACCCTGTACAATAAGGTAGCGACGAAGATTAGAGATTCCAAACCCGCCGATGTCCCCAGTGATTTGGACTATTGTGTTACACTGTTTGCCTGATCTGACCGGATAAGATTCTATCATTACAGCATCCACATTTTGAGTAGAAGAAAAAAAATCACAGAGGTAAAACTTCACACAGAATAAATCCTGATAAAAATCAGATCTTTACCCCTCTAACATTACATGAGAATGATTTCATGTTGGGATCTGTAATACCAGATACATTAGCAAGAAACCTCTCCCTTGTTTGTCTAGATTGTGTTTGGCACCAATGTGGTACTTACTAACCTTGTGTAAAGGTGGAAATGTGATCACTAATACTGAGTCTATTTGTAATGGATTTACAATTAAGTCAAGAATGTATTGCTCTGCTCTCACTTCTATTTCTTCTTCTCTATCAGGTTTTTATTTCTCCTGAATAGTGATATTATACTAAGTAAATAATAATATAAAAAAAATATGTTTCAAAGTTACTGGGATACATAATACAGTGTGAACTGATCCTCTCTTCTGGCATCTTCCCCTCCTCCTTCAAACACTCTATCATTCATCCATTTTTTAAAAAAACGTCTCTCAACCCATCCTGCACAAACAACTACAGACAGTCTCCAACCTCTCCTATCTCTAAACTCTTGGAGCGCCTGGTCTACACCCGCCTCACCGTTACCTCTCCACTCACTCTTCTAGATCCATTACAGTCGGGTTTCCGCCCCCTACATTCTACAGAAACTGCCCTCACCAAAGTGACCAATGACCTTCAGACGGGCAAAGCGTAATGGTGACCACTCTCTGCTTATTCTTCTTGATCTCTCTGCAGCCTTTGACACTGTTGACGACTATCTCCTACTCTCTATGCTGCACTCAATCAGCATCAAGGACATGACTCTCTCCCGATTCTCTTCCTATCTTTCTGACCGCTCTTTCAGTGTATCATTTGCTGGCTCCACTTCTTCCCCTCTTCTTCTTCACTATTGGGGTCCCTCAGGGTTCAGTCCTTGGACCTCTTCTCTTTCTACATGGCCCCAATTAGACAGACCATCATAAGATTTGGCTTTCAGTACCATCTTTATGATGATGACACACAACTATACACTTGATCCCTTGACCTTACTCCTGCTCTAATAAAGAACACCAATGACTGTCTAACCGCAGTTTCCAATATCATGTCCCTCTCTATCTGAAACTCAACCTTTCCAAAAATGAACAACTTCCGCTCCCGCCCTCCACTAACCTCACTAAATATGACATCTCTCTCTTGGTGTGCAGCACCACGATAATGCCTAGGCAGCAGGCTCGCTGTCTGGGTGTTATGTTTGACTCTGATCTTTCCTTCAACCCATATATAAAATCTCTCGCCCGCTCTTGCCGATTACACCAGAAGAACATCTATAGAATTCACCCCTATCTCACCTTGGAAACCACAAAAACCCTCACTGTGGCCATAATTCACTCCTGCCTTGACTATTGTAATTCTCTTTTAATTGGCCTCCCCCGAACTAGACTCTCCCTTCTCTAGTCCATCCTTAATGCAGCAGCCAGGATCACCTATGTGCCTAACCGTTACTCGGATGCTTCTGCTCTGTGCCAGCCACTGCACTGGCTGCCTATACACTATTGGATCCATTTCAAACTGCTTGTTCTCACTACAAAGCCCTTCACAGTGCAGCACCTGCCTACATCTCCTCCCTCATCTCTATCACCCTACCTGTTCTCTTCACTCTGGGAGTTAGTTTAGACTCACATCTGCATTAATCCGAACCTTCCACTCCCGGCTCCAAGACTTCTCCTGATCTGCACCAATTCTCTGGAATGCGCTACCCCAAGAAATTAGATCTGTCCACAACTTACATAGTTTCAGGCGATCCTTAAAAACACATCTTTTTAGGAGGCCCATCATGATCCCTAGTCAAAGTCATTTAGACATAACCTATCCAGTCCACCAGACTCAAATGCATCACAAATAATGGTGTAGCCACTTACTGCTCCTATCTGTTCCCCATCTCCTCAAGTTGACTATACTATCATTGTAAATAAGCACCTGTACTTTGTGTCACCCCCACCTTATTGTTAGATTTAAAGCTCTTATGAGCAGGGTTGTCACTATTTTGCTTTAATTATTGTATTTGTATTGTATTATATTCTGTATTATATTATATTCTAGTAACTGTTTCTTATGTTTGTTTGAATATGTATCTCTGAATTGTTAAGTGCTCCGGAATATGTTGGCGCTATAAAATTATTATCTTCCTTGAGCCTCCTTCACAACACATTTATGGACATACAAGAATTTATTTTTGTTTAATATCATCTCCAAGAATATAATGTATACAATGTAATAACATAGAGGTGCACCGTCTGTCTGTCATTGGTACATTTCTAAGATGTACGGGTATTTTGACATGTCTAGTGTATAGAAACCTAAACTGGGACGATGTAAAGAATCACTCAGGCATTATGTTTTTATTTCACCACTGGAGTAGAGCTTCTAATCTAGGTTTTCCTGCACCTACTTTTTATACTCCACCCTCCAGCGTCTTCATCTTCTATCACCATCGCAGCGGTCAGCCTCTGGAGGCTTGTGACCTGCCGGACTGCTCCAGTGTTTCATGGAGCGCGCTGGAGATCACTCTCCAGTTCAAGTCTAGGAGAGCTTGTAATTTGTGACATTCGGCTTGTCAGGAGTTGTGGTCACAAGATGGGGCAGCGAGACCGGAGTGGTGCCAAAATAAGATGAAGACACAAGGGGGAATAAGACCAAAGGCAGGAAGCTTAACTTAAAGGCACCCCTCCATTGGTGAAAAACCCTGCTGAAGTGGTGGTATTATTGTGAAGAAGACGTATCCACAATCTCATCTCACTGAATGCTCTTCTATAAACCAGGCCTATTAAAAAAAAAAAAAATAGGTAGATTACATACATAATGACTTATGTCTAAAATATGGAAAACATTTTTTACGGGAAAGTTTGGGGGTATTTTCTTTATTGTTAATTCACAGGAAAATGAAAACTAGGTCTGGTAACAAAACTTTCCTACTCAAAATGAGTGTTTGATGTGCAATTTTGCACCTATTATTAGTAAGTAGTTTAGGTTAATTTGTGTTTTTCTGTTAGATTGATGAAGAGGATTGTCATGTACATGTCTTATCCCATGTGAATTCATATCGCCATCATTGTAAGCTTCATTTTTAACTATGGCAAACATTTCTCTAAGTGTTGATACTGATGAAAATGGCAGTTTGTTTACATGCTAGATGTCTGAACAAGAAACTTGAGAAATAAAGAAAAATACTCAGATTAAAAGGATTCTCTGAGAAATGTAATAAAATAAAAATAAAATACATATTTAAATATGAAACATTTTTCTAAATACAGTACCTCTTTTCATCAATAACGTTTGCTTTATCTAGTGCACCGGTCAGGATTTTAAAGATGGCAACTGCCATAAATCACAACCTGTCCTAGATTTTAAGGCACACGCATTACAATGGGCTGCAGGGAGAACATCTGCTTGAGACAGACACCAGGTCAGGACAACGTCCTATCAGGCATTGTGGAATTGTATTCCTCTGACCAGTCAACCAGATGGGAGACTGAATTGAGCCGGGCTAATGGAGAAGATAAACAAGCTTCTTTAGCTGATTTAGGATGAATATCTATCTCTGTCAGCCTGGCAGTTTTAGTGCAGTGCAGTGAGGACATCGGTCTCTCTTTTCACGCAGCCAGTCCCTACTGTGTGCTACATAAGTTTTTGCTTAATAAACGTTATTTAGAAAAGTTTTTACATTTTTATTTATTTTATTACATTTCTCAGAGAACCTCTAACTAATTCAGCAAAAATATGAGAGTTTTTACCATGTAATTATTGTTCAGCCATCAAATACTGGCTGCCTCTGTTAACTCTAGAGGCCTATTAAAGTAAAAGAGCCACCTTCCGCAGCACTTATGCTGCATTCTGTGAAGGTGGTTCTTATCTCTATACCCCTGGGGGACACCGAAATAAAGCATTTTATAAATTTCCTGCCATGTATGTTAATATCTCTATTAGGTCCGAGAGGTACACTCTCTCCCCAGGACCTAAACGCCTCGCTACTGTCCATCATCCTCCTCCAGCCTCCGCCTCCTCTCTTCCTCTAGACGTCATCCTAGCCTGCACTCTTCACTCAGTTCTTGAGCATGCGCCAAGCATGCTGCCTGAGAACTTAAATCACATGATTTAATCAGATCCCGCCCTGCAGTGTGTTATGATATATTCACACTGCGGGGTGGGGAGGAAAGATGCAGAGGGAGATGAGGACAGGCGCAGTGAGGTGCCAGATTACCTGCCCCGCAGTGTGGATACATAACATGCCGCAGGACAGGATCTGGGGCCTGCACTACATGCAGACACGATCTCAGGAGATCATGTGATCTAAGTTCTCGGGCAGTGTGCACTGGATGAAGAGCGCAGGCGCGGATGACATGCGGAGAAAGAGAGGTGGCGGATAGATGGTAGCGAGGCGTTTAGGTCCCGGGGAGAGAACGTACCTCCCGGACCCAATAGCGGTATTAGCATACATGGAAGGAAATTTATAAAGCTCTTTATTTTGGTGTCCCTGGGGGATACAGAGATAAGCGCAACCTTTACAGAATGCAGGCTTAGTGCTGCTGAAGGTGGCTCTTTTACTTTAATAGGCCCTAAGGGAAGGGGGGTTGGGGGGGGGCCAGAGGTTCCCTTTAATGATGAGCACACAATTACACTGCAGCCTCTATTTATATGACAGATAAGAGACTCATGTCCTACCTCATGGAATACGGAGGGCTTCGACAAGGATGGGATTGTGAAAGATAAGACCCTGCTGTGCCCTTGTTCATCCATAATTTCCTGAAAAAAACAAATACATTTTTTTAATTTAAATGTTAAAGCATTAGCGGAAGCAATTTTTATCACAAATCAATTAAATCTCTGCCTGCACCCATCAGGTGTTATTTTGCTGATATATATAAGCCTGATGTTACACATGAACATGAATGAAACACGCAGTATATTAAAAATATATCTCTAAAATGAACAGCATAAGAGGTCAGACCTTTATATAACAATACCACTTTTTCACATTCTAAAACAAAACCAGAAATATCAAAAACATATACAGGGTTAAAAGCATAGTCTCACTTTCAATCATCACCTATAGGGAGGTGTGAACCTGAACTGTCAATTTCGGGGTTCATACCAGAAACCGGGTGTCCAGGGCTTGCTCTCCTACACACATTTAAAAACGTGTGTCCAAGATCAGTGTTTGGGTACTGTTTTACATGTTAATAAAGCTTGTTAAAAGGCTGCAGGGTAGCCAATCAACAAGCTTTAGTGTATGCAGAAAGTGACTGTACTTTGCTGTGAACAATGAGGATAGAAATTAACAATGAAGAATTAACAATGAAGAAGTTAAATTAATTAAATAATTGAAAACACTGACATGGACTCCATCCTATTTTTGATAATCAGTCAAGGTAAAGCAGACAGCTGGGGTCTGGTATTACTAGAGTTGAAAGGGCCATGATTATTTGCCCCTTCCCAACCTACATATACCAGAACGAACTGCCCCAGAAGTGGTACATCCATTGGTGCTTTACCTGACTCTTGCTGATTGACCTGATGCAGTGGCAATCAGACTAATGGTTAATGGATTGATGTCAGCTGTTAAAGGGATCCTGTCACCTACAAAATGCCTCCTAAGCTATCAAAACATGTCCCTGCAGCATCCATTCACTAATCTCACACTCCTTTTGTCTCCTAAAAGCATCCTGCGAAAGCGCATAAAAACTTTTAATACTTACTCATTAGTGATTATAATTAGCAGGGGCTATATTCTTTAGTCACCAGGGCGGGCTGTTTTGCAGCCTAAATGATCCACCCTCTCTCTGTCTGTGCTGCTATGTGCAGCTGAAGGCAGGACTAATGATTTGCATTCTGTGAGTGATAGAGAGGGGGGAGGGCAATGCCTGCACAAGCACGGCAAACAGACAGAGAAGGGCAGGATCCTGGAGCTGCAAAACAGCCCGCCCTGGTGACTAAAGAATATAGCCCCTGCTAATTATAATCACTAATGAATAAGTATTAAAACGTTTTTATGCACTTTCACAGGATGCTTTTAGGAGACAAAAGGAGCGGGAGATTAGTGATAGGAAGCTGCAGGGACATGTTTTGATAGCTTAGGAGGCGTTCTGGAGGTGACAGGATCCCTTTAATTGACATCTGGCATCAAGCCCTACTGTTAGTAATAGAGCGGGGTCTATCAGACACCTCCATTACTAACCCGGGAAGAATTGAATGTCATACAGCGATTGGCTGCATTGTAAATAGCCAATACCTCTAGTGCCAAAGACTGATTAACAGCAATTCAATAGTTAAGTTTGCAAGTTGCTGGAAATGTGGGTGTGGCTCATACTATATAATGTGTGTTTGTTGGAGTACACAGTGGCTAACAGGGAGAGACTGGGAGTCTCAGGAGAGACTGGCCCCTATAGGGGGTGACAGCCACAGGAAGCCTTCAGAGGAAGGAGGTCAGTTGTAATCACAAGTGGTGAACCTTGAGGTGGGTGCAAATGGCACAGTGGTGCAAGCTGGAGGCCTGTGACTTGGAGTGTCAGGCCCGTATGCGCTCAATGATAGTGAGTAGTGACAGGTACATTGTATTAGTTAGTGCTCAGGTGGGTATCTCGGTGTTGTTTCATATGATGTAACCATGCTATGTAATGAGTTTTACCACATGATGTATTGTGTGGGATCTGAGGATGAATGTAAATGCCTGTATACCCCACACATGGACTGTTTGCATTTAAGTCACTGCCATGCCGCACGCTAAAATGCCAGTTGCGTTACAAAAGGTTAAAAAACGATGGGGGGGAAAAAAAAGTTTATTTGAATAAAGACTCCCCCACACGTCCTTGTTCTGCAATTTATTGATTCAAAATAATCCTGAAAGTTCCGACACAATCCAAAGAGTAATGTCCCACATCAAATTCCTATTGTGAATCGTTCTGAGAACTGTCTCAAAGCGACGCTCCACAAGTCACTATGCTACTATCCGCACATACCACTGGCCGGCAGTGACCTCTGCTTCTCACAGTTGCAGAGGTGGTCGTTAACTTTGGCAACGAGTTGTAGACTTTAGAATTAAAAATGCCTCTGATGGTTTTGCAAGTGCTTTGAAATTTTACAAATTTAAGTAGACAACCTGCTTGAGCGGAAGTAGAAAATATAACAAAGTTTCAGATTTCCCTGGTTGTTCAGGTGGTGGATGGATTAATACCCTTTTCGCTGGTCTAGTTGAGAAGCTAATGTTTCCTTCCATGGTATTGGTAAAGCTAATGTTTGCTTCCATGGTATTGGTAAAGCTAATGTTTGCTTCCATGGTATTGGTAAAGCTAATGTTTCCTTCCATGGTATTGGTAAAGCTAATGTTTGCTTCCATGGTATTGGTAAAGCTAATGTTTGCTTCCATGGTATTGGTAAAGCTAATGTTTGCTTCCATGGTATTGGTAAAGCTAATGTTTCCTTCCATGGTATTGGTAAAGCTAATGTTTGCTTCCATGGTATTGGTAAAGCTAATGTTTGCTTCCATGGTATTGGTAAAGCTAATGTTTCCTTCCGTGGTATTGGTAAAGCTAATGTTTCCTTCCGTGGTATTGGTAAAGCTAATGTTTCCTTCCGTGGTATTGGTAAAGCTAATGTTTCCTTCCGTGGTATTGGTAAAGCTAATGTTTCCTTCCGTGGTATTGGTAAAGCTAATGTTTCCTTCCGTGGTATTGGTAAAGCTAATGTTTCCTTCCGTGGTATTGGTAAAGCTAATGTTTCCTTCCGTGGTATTGGTAAAGCTAATGTTTCCTTCCATGGTATTGGTAAAGCTAATGTTTGCTTCCATGGTATTGGTAAAGCTAATGTTTGCTTCCGTGGTACTGGTAAAGCTAATGTTTGCTTCCGTGGTATTGGTAAAGCTAATGTTTCCTTCCGTGGTATTGGTAAAGCTAATGTTTCCTTCCGTGGTATTGGTAAAGCTAATGTTTCCTTCCGTGGTATCGGTAAAGCTAATGTTTCCTTCAATGGTATCGGTAAAGCTAATGTTTGCTTCCATGGTATTGGTAAAGCTAATGTTTCCTTCCATGGTATTGGTAAAGCTAATGTTTGCTTCCATGGTATCGGTAAAGCTAATGTTTGCTTCCATGGTATCGGTAAAGCTAATGTTTCCTTCAATGGTATCGGTAAAGCTAATGTTTGCTTCCATGGTATTGGTAAAGCTAATGTTTGCTTCCATGGTATTGGTAAAGCTAATGTTTGCTTCCGTGGTATTGGTAAAGCTAATGTTTGCTTCCGTGGTACTGGTAAAGCTAATGTTTGCTTCCGTGGTATTGGTAAAGCTAATGTTTGCTTCCGTGGTATTGGTAAAGCTAATGGTTGCTTCCATGGTATTGGTAAAGCTAATGTTTGCTTCCATGGTATTGGTAAAGCTAATGTTTGCTTCCATGGTATTGGTAAAGCTAATGTTTGCTTCCATGGTACTGGTAAAGCTAATGTTTGCTTCCATGGTATTGGTAAAGCTAATGTTTGCTTCCATGGTATTGGTAAAGCTAATGTTTGCTTCCATGGTATTGGTAAAGCTAATGTTTGCTTCCATGGTATTGGTAAAGCTAATGTTTGCTTCCATGGTATTGGTAAAGCTAATGTTTGCTTCCATGGTATTGGTAAAGCTAATGTTTGCTTCCATGGTATTGGTAAAGCTAATGTTTCCTTCCATGGTATTGGTAAAGCTAATGTTTCCTTCCATGGTATTGGAAAAGCTAATGTTTGCTTCCATGGTATTGGTAAAGCTAATGTTTGCTTCCATGGTATTGGTAAAGCTAATGTTTCCTTCCATGGTATTGGTAAAGCTAATGTTTGCTTCCATGGTATTGGTAAAGCTAATGTTTGCTTCCATAGTATTGGTAAAGCTAATGTTTGCTTCCATGGTATTGGTAAAGCTAATGTTTGCTTCCAAGCCATTCAGTTCCCCATATTCTGCCCGATCATTGAGGAAATGGTCAGGAGAATCTGTTGATTTGGGTTCGGATGTTCAAGTAAATTACGTTGTAATGTCCACACGATATGAGGCATTCACAAGAGTAAACTTTAACTGTACTTTATTCTTGTCTTCTATCTTTCTCCATCATATATCAGAACAGTCTTTTCCTGCAGCATGCCCTAATGACAGGGTATCTAGAATATTCATCAATTGTTACTAGAATGTACTGGCCATTGGGTAATGGTCCATATATGTCGACTGCCACTTCCTCCCAGACAGCAGTGGGTAGCGGAGACATTTGCAGTGGTTCTAAGTTTGATGATGGAGTAATGAATTGACAGGTGGAGCAATGTCTAATCTTCTCTTCCACCAATTGATCCATGTTTGGGAACCACACTTTTTCTCTAAGTAATCTTTTAGTACCAACAATTCCTAGATGACCTTCATGTGCGATCTGTATGACTAAGTTGCGCAAAGTCTTAGGTACAACCAGTTTGGTACCTCGAAGAATGAGGTGTTCTTCAGTGACTGATAATTCATCCCATACACTTGAGAATAGTTTTAATTCTTTCAGATCAATCTCAGAGTCGGGAAATTTTTCTTTTTGAATTTCATGCCACCTTCGATTTTGTATGATTTCTATTAAAGCACATAGCGTCTTGTCACTTGTTGTTGCATTCACAAAGTGATCAATAGAGAGTGCTTTAGGCACTGCATGAGCTGTAATGAAGCGTATGTATTCTTCAATAGAGGATTGCTCAGGTGAGGCATCATTCATAGGATGTCTTGAAAGATAGTCAGCCGGATTGCTGTATTTTCCAGGTTTGTGAACAATTTTGTAGATATAGTCCTGTAGACGTAGGCCCCATCTTTCAATGCGTGCAGGCATTTTAGCTCTGGGATTTCCAAAGATTGTAAGGAGTGCTTGATGGTCAGTGACAATGGTGAAGGGAGCTCCATAGAGAAATAAGTGAAAGTGTTCACATCCCCAGACAACTGCCAAGCTTTCTTTTTCAGGTTGTGAATATTTCTTTTCAGTGCTTGTTAAACTTTTACTTGCATAAGAAATGATGTGAGGATCTTGATTATTATCCTTATATTGTGCTAAGATAGCACCCAGCCCCACGGGACTGGCGTCCACAATTAATTCGGTTTGAAGTGCCGGATCAAAATAAGCCATGGTAGTGGTTGAGCAAAGTTCATTTTTAATTGCTTCAAAAGAGGTCTGACAGTCTTGGGACCATTGAAAAACACAATTTTGCTTTGTAAGTTCTCTTAATGGACTGCTGATAGTTGAAAAATTTGGAATATATCTAGCACAGTAGCTTGCCATTCCAAGAAAAGAGCGTACTTCACTGGCAGTTTGTGGAATTGAGGCTGTCTTGATGGATTCTACTTTCTTAGGGTCGGGTTGTACTCCTTTTTCCGAGAAGATGTGACCATAGAACTCTAATGAACTTCTATCAAATTCGCACTTTTCTTTGTTTAAAGTGAGTCAAGCAGAGAGCAGGCATTCAAAGATGTTGTATAGCGCACGATTATGTTCAGCTTGAGTTTTACCAAACACCAGTATGTCATCACTGTAATTAAAGGCATTTGGAACGTGTTGAATGACGCTCCTTATCGCATCCTGAAAAATTTCTGCTGCTGAGCAGACTCCAAAAGTCAATCTTTTATATCTTCTGAGGCCCACATGTGTGGAAAATGTTGTTAAGTATCTGGATTCTGGACTCAGTTCTAATTGGTGATAGCCTTTATTGAGGTCGAGCTTTGAAAAGACGGTCGCTCCATTTAATAAATGAATGATGTCATCAATCGTGGGTGAGATATGTCTTTCTCTCTGGATAGCGGTGTTGGGTAGGCGCATGTCAACACACAGTCTCACCTGCTCTGGAGTCTTTGGTTTTGGAACTACCACAAGTGGAGAGACCCACGGAGTGGGACCAGTAACAGTTTCAATGACGTCCTCATCCATGAGGAATTGAAGTTCTTTTTCCACCTTCTTTCTCAGGTGAAAAGGAATGCGTCTATGTGGTTGGGCTACCGGACGAACGCTGTCGTCCACATGAAGATGTATTTGAGAGTCCTTTAATTTCCCCAAACCACTAAATAAGGAGGGAAAACTGTTTACCATGGCCTGTACATCCATGTCTGCTGGGTCAGTTATGGTATGAATAATCTGGATGAGACCTAGCTTCAATGCAGTGTGATAGCTGAGAAGACAGCCTCCCGATCCTTGTAATGTGTGAAAAGTGGTTTTATGCCTGTTTTCTTTATAGCTGATTTCCGTGTCAAATTGTCCTCTTGTGGCTAGAGGTGTTGTAGATCCATATGGGAAGATTTTTGTGTTCACTTGCTGTAAAACTGGCTTATTTTTCAATTGTTCATATGCAGTGCTGTCTATAATATCCACTGAAGCACCCGTATCTATTGTAAAGGTGATATTGGTGTTGCAGAGTGGGAGTGTGATGCAGGGAGACTGTACGGAGCCAGTGGCAGAAGTGGTGAACACATAGTTTTCCGTCCCGGACATTTCTTCTGTGTCCTGATTTATCATTTTTATATTTGCGGGCTTTGTCAGAGGCAGAGAAGACTTGTATTGTGCTGACCTGCAGACAGCTGCAAAATGATTCCCTTTTCCACATTTACTGCATGTCTGTCCTATAGCTGGACATTTGTTCAGGTGGTGAGGGAAATCCTGTCCACATCTATAGCATTTCCTCTGTCTTGGGGTTTGCTTGTCTTGGGCATTCTTATACTTGAGATTATGCACATGTAAATTATCCCCACTCTCCATTGCAGTAGCCTGATGATCTGCTGTTTCTATAGCACGTGCCATTTTGAGTAAATCATGTAGAGAGAGATCCTGCTGCAGAGCCTTGCGCCTTATGTTAGTGGATGAGCAGGTGACAATTACTTGAGTTAGAATTTCATCATCTACATCTGTGAATGCACATCCATGTGCCAGCTCTCTCAGCCGGGTGACATAGGTGTCTATGGATTCTTCTGGGAGCTGCTTAGCAATTCTGAATTTGTATCTTTCATATCTGATATTTTGTTTGGGATTGAAGTAGTCAGTGAGAGCTTTGGTGCAATTCCTGTATGTGTCTGTCTCGGCTGCAGGTAATGTGCTGTATACATCATAGACTCCTGAGCCTGCACAATGTAAGAGTACAGCCTTCCTTCGTTTCTCCTCTTTTATGTCCACGGCTTCTAGAAAGTTCTCAAATCTGTTTAGCCATTTTCTCCAGTTATGGGAGAGATTAGTAGCATCAGTCATATCAAACTGTGGGAAACTGTGTAAGTATTCAGCCATGATAGAGTCTCTCAGTGATGCTGGTGTGTGAAGCAGTAAACAGGGATCAGTACTCACAGCAGCCGGTGGTTATATCATCCCATCCTCGTCGCCAATTGTAATGTCCACACGATATGAGGCATTCACAAGAGTAAACTTTAACTGTACTTTATTCTTGTCTTCTATCTTTCTCCATCATATATCAGAACAGTCTTTTCCTGCAGCATGCCCTAAAGTGAAACTAAAACTTAACTCTCCACCTCCTCCTCCTTACCCATCATACAACAGCCTAGTTTTCTTAAAGAGGCAGATCTAATTATTGTACATTACATACGTATACAATTTTTTTTCTGCTAAAGTTTTTATAGTAAGGGCCTTTATAAACTAAACCTAATGGTACTCGAATAAGTGAGCTGACCATTATTAGTTAATAGCATTAAAAACAAATAACCAATTACTCTAATCAATCTCTAACAATCGAGAGCAATAGATTCCTGGCTGTCGTTTATTACAATGTGACTCTGTCCATGGTGCAGCAGGAACTAACAGCCCAGTATGCTTAGGCCGGTGTCACATTTGCGTTCACGACGCAGCGTATGTGGACACAGCCAAACGCATGTGTACTGCGTCCCTATGTTTAACATGGAGTCACATGGTACCTGCGTTCGCATGCTTATGCGTTCGGATGCATTTTTTCTATACACCCTCAGAACGCAACATGTTGCATTTTTTGTGCATCTAAGGATGCTTTCTTCATACGCAGGCGTCCTCAATCACACAGAAAAAAAAATGCATACAGCTCAATGGAGCCGCAGCGCCATCCGGAGGTCACCGCAGCCAAATGCATCTCTCTCTCTATGACCAGGAATATATTCCTATGGAGATTAATTCTGTCAATGCATGCAGATGATCAACGCTGCATTGACAGAATTAACGATGTGTTCCATACTGCGATTGCATCTAATGACCATCCGCATGATAGTGTGAAACCGGCCTTACACAGATCACCTTCTTTGCTCTTAGTCCTGTTTTCCCCTTTTGCTATTGCATTGGCAGATGTTATATTTTGGCACCTTAGAAAAAAAATGAATATCTTACCACTATAATTATTAGATCCCAAAAGTAGTGTGACTAGTTACATTCATCTCCAGGGACGTTTATTCTATGGTATGTTTGCAACTAAATAACTTACTTACGAGATCCCAATATTTACAGGTAGACAAAGATCAACCTATTTTGGGTAGTATGTGTTGTAGTTCAGCGTAATACTTGGGACATTTCCCTACAGTGTATCCATATACAGTACATTACAGATCACCTTACATTGGGAAAAGGGTGAAGCCATCCATATTTAGTTTGATTTTTGTAAGATATCTGTCAACAGGTTTTTTTTTTACTGTGTAATAGGAGAGCAGTATGTAGGAGTCGAGGCCCTGATTCCAGCGATGAGTCACTTGCTGTTTTGCACCCTGTCATTTTAATACAATCACAGTTTGCTCTGCTGTTTATCCATCAGTGCTCTGAATGCAGAGCTATGTATAACTTTGCCCCCATCCCCCCAGCTCCACTGCTCATTAGCAGCTTTCTGTTCAGGTGCAATATACACAAAAAGCTGCCGATCAGTGGTGGGGACAGGGCTACGCAAAACAGTTGACTAGGTGGCACAACACATCTAGTCCTGTATTGACAATTCCCTTCTGATAAAACACTGGTTTTAGTGAAACAACAGTCTAATAAAGTAACAAATCAATGGATTCGAGTTTTCAGCCTTTACATCATGCTGCTCTCAGATTACATAACAAAAGCTTTTTGACAGACATGAAGGGATTGTCTCACAACAGACATTTATGGTCCTCAGAATTGACAAATTCCTAAAGATGATTAGTCGGTCGACAGGGTAGGGGGTACTCGGATACCGGGACAAATGGTCACTTTGATCACAGCTGGTCGGTTCCCGGTTTCGTTCCCTGGACCCTTAATGGCGGGGATAGTGGGGGATGATGATGATGGATGGGGAAACGGAAACTTGACGCCACCTGTGGTCCCTGGTAACATGGATACCAGCCGCTGAGGTGATGGAGGTGCAGCTCAGAGTAGTACAGCTCCTCACAGGTGGAGCTTTACTTCAGGGCAGTGGGGGTAGATAAGAGGAGTCATTGTCCTCAACTCTTCGATGCTGTGGGAGCCCTCCGGGCGGCGAAGAAAAGGAGTACAGACACCAGATCAGCTCAATAAGTTCTTTACTGGTACCAGGTGGATGTTGAAGTACACAGTACAGTCTGGTTTAACGGGGACGTAGCCACAGATTTTGAGGTAACTTTGCAGAGTTTGTCGGTGGTCCTTTTTAGTAGCTTTATGGGTTCCTCTTTAACTCTCTTGAACCACCCTGAAGAGCACTTTCGCCAGTCCCCTGGTCTGTTACTGTTAGGGTACAGTCGGTTCCTTACCGGTATGGACGGGAGCGACAGAAGAGTAATCCTTCCGCCACCGGAATTCGATCCTTTCAATAAAGAGTCCTGGACCCAATTTGGAACCGAGTTAGGGATTCAGTCCGTGACGCTATGGCTCCCCTATGTCGGTCCCACAGTTTGTTTGTTTGCAGTCAGGGATAGACCGACTTATTGCCTCGGCTCCGGTATGCCGGTGTTGACCCCGGACTCCCCAGTCAGCTCCAACCAGTCCTGGTTTGTCCCCTCCGATGTCTGGGTCACCCCTCTCCAAAGAGGTGCCCTCCTGTCACGATGCAGTCTCCTGACGTCCGTCCTCCTGCTCACTCACTCGCTGACTGTCACTCAAGTCTCCCACTCTACTCTAGCTCTACCCCTGGGACCTACTGAATATACGGTCCCCTATCCTAAGGTGGCTAGTGTGTATGTGTGCTTATGACAGACTCTGTAAGAACCTCATATCCATGACTACGGAGGCACTACACCTTCTGTTTGGGGTGCAGTACCTCCCTGTGGTAGCCTTCCCATAGGGGCGCCACAATGAGAGTCCCACCTCTGGGATCCAGTATGAAGTTTCCCAGGTAAACTGTTCTTTCCAGTGCCTGACCTACAGAATAGGAGTGATGGTACTGAATATGTGCCACTCTCCATTTATTGTTACAAATAAGGCACAGTAAGTGCACTCACACGTGGATGCTAGAAATGTCTGCTATAAGACATCCCCTTTAACTTCAATTATCAGTAATGCCCTATACAAACACCTGGTGAATGGAGTATAAAACACAGCTGTGATTGTAGAAATTTTACAACCTGAAAGGTTGAAGTATTGCTTCACTACTTTTATATGGATGACGAACCTTTAGGAAAAGTTATCAATATCAGATTGGTGGTAGATCCGACACCTGGCAATATCACCGATCAGCTATTCCCAGTATGCTGGCAGATAAGCCCCTCTTCATTCTGAAATGGGCAGATCAGCCGTATCCAAAAACAGACACTGCACAGCTAATATGGGCTGTTTTTCAACTCTGCATCCGCTAACATCTGGAGGATCATCTGCCCACTCAGAGGCCGAATTCAGATGTCCATGATGCACAGATAGGCAGCGGGGTCCCCTAGCCTAAATTTAACAGTCTTATAGGCACATATGATGCTGATGAGTTTGGATAGGGAGAACTGGCAAGGTTTCACGGTAGCCTGAATTCAAAGTGTGTACATGTAATGCGTTCATGATTCCTTTACATTCCTTCCTTCTTGATATCAGCGATTGGCCCTTACGTTGGACCCGCAGTGATAGCAAATCCTAACACTGAGATGGGATAACCCTTTAAAATGATTGATTTCCACAGTCTTCACGTGGCTATAGCACAGCACCAGATCCAGACAAGATATAAAGCAATCTAATGAATGCCTGATCAATTCTGCACAGTATTTCATCATTTGTATTGCTGGACCCATAATAATTTACAGCATTTTTTTTGCCCCATAAAAAAATAAAACCAACATTATTAGCTTTGATAGGAGTATTTGTCTAAATTGTGCAAGGTAAAAAAAATGTTTGTACTGTGTTAGCCAGTATATAGAAAAATATTAGAACCCGAGAGTCCTCAGTGGTTTATACCTTTTAATGGCTAACTGAAAAGATGGTAAGAAAAAGCAAAGCAAGCTTTCGAGACACTATGGCCTCTTCATCAGGCTTGATGATATATAAAAAGCAGGGTGGGATAATGCAATACATAACACAGGTGATGTGAAGCATGTAGTGGTCAGTTGGGAGGGGGAAAAAGCAGCTGGGGAAGTAAAATCATAGATAAGAGGAACAGACAGTTTTATAGTCCTTCGATTAGTGGTTGGTCCAAGAAGAGAAATGGGTGGAGGGTTGAAATGGTTGTGATAACAGTTTACGTAAGAAGTGTCAAAGTTTATTGTCCTCCAACTAGGGTCTGTTCAAAGATGTGATATCCCCAAATGCCCTTTCAATTGATGTAAAAAGACATGAATCCATGTGAAACATTAATTTCTGCTTTGAATGTTTCAAAGTCATTATCAATTTGTATTCCCAAATTCTTCTCTCCCTCAGATTTGAAGTTACTTTTTAAAATGAGCAGATTCATGTCTGTTATACTGTGATCAGAGCTACAAAAATAAGAGAACTACCGGTATGCCAGGCAACTGCACCACTAATAATGTAAAGAATATTAGTTCAAGCCCTGTGCTACACAACTAAGACAGGTGCAATAATAAAAGAACAACTATGTGTTAAACAGCACCACGGGCGGATATGACAATATGACAGGGACTAAGACACTACAACGGGGTGTTAGTGAAAAATTACAAAAATCAAGTATATTCAATACACTTACATGTGCAAAGCATCAACACAAACATGGCAAGTATATATGAACAAAGCACCAATATATCACCTTGCTCCAGTATATGGAGCTATATATGCATTGGTGGTAGTACCAGGCAGGCTATAGGGAGACAAGGAATGGAATGCTTTGTTCATATATACTTGCCATTTTTTGTGTGCCACTTCTGTGCCTCGATTTGTGACCATATGGGTTGTGATTATGTCATCTACTAATCGGCAGTTGGGAATTCGGGCGTTGTCGCCGAATCCCAACATGCTTTGCGGGACTGCGAGTGATGACGCGCAGCGTCATCACGAGCCGCAGCCGCACTACCCTTAAAAAAAAAATAAAAAAAAAAAAAAAAAAAAAATATGCTCACCTCTCCCCGAGCCCCTGCCATCTCCTGCAGTCTTCCTCCAGGCTTCCGGTGGCTGCCGCAGGCTCCCAGTGTCTGCAGAGCTCTTCTACTGCAGTCAAGGACCTGTGGTGATGTCACAGTCACGTGACACCAGATTACTCCATGGTAACCTGGTGTCACGTGACTGTGACATCACCGCAGGTCCTGAACTGCACTAGAAGAGCTCTGCAGACACTGGCAGCCTGCGGCAGCCACCGGAAGCCTGGAGGATGACGGCGGGGGCTCGGGGAGAGGTGAGCATTAACTTTTTTTTTTTTAACCCCTGCTTCCTGTTTGGAGACCTTTTACTGTACTGAGCATGCTTAGTACAGTAAATGCCTCCTCCAGCCTCACAGCCTCCCCATCCTCACTGCCTCCTCCAGCCTCACAGTCTCCTCCAGCCTCACAGCCTCCCCATCCTCACATCCTCCTACAGCCTCCTCCAGCCTCACAGCCTCCCCATCCTCACAGCCTCCTCCAGCCTCACAGACTCCTCCAGCCTCACAGCCTCCTCCAGCCTCACAGCCTCCCCATCCTCACAGCCTCCTCCAGCCTCACAGCCTCATAGCCTCCTCCAGCCTCATAGCCTCCTCCAGCCTCACAGCCTCCTCCATCCTCACAGCCTCCTCCATCCTCTCAGCCTCCTCCATCCTCTCAGCCTCCTCCATCCTCAGCCGCACTACCTGACACCGCTGCCATCCTGCCAACCGCCCGCTCCATCGCCACCGCCCTCCGCGAGGTCCATGCTGCCCGGATGCCGCCGGAGCCTTCCGCCCCTCGCCACTCTCTCACCGCTGGGCTCTCAATGTCGCCATGCTGGTGGAGTAGCGGTCTACGAGCTGTGGCCGGGTGCCGGGAGCCAGGGACGTCGTCCTGTGGTCGGCAACAGCCAATGGGAGTGAGCGGACCGTGTCAGCCTGCAAAGCCTGACACGCCCCGCTCACTCCCATTGCCTGCCCCCGCCGCCCCTGCAAGCGGATTGGGCGCTGTGTTGTACACATAGGACGCCCATCCCATTGCCCAGGACTTGGCGTCCTAGACCAATCGGATGACCGTCCTGTCTTTACCACACACCGCCCAATCCGCTCCTTCTGCTCAGGTCACATGTGTGACCTGAGGACAAGAACTGATCCCTCTCTGCATCACACAACCCGCCGCAGAGGACAATGCCGTGTGACTGGGGCTGCTATCAGCCCCAGCACGCAGCCACGTCCTGCCGCCGAGCGTTGATGTCACCCCTCCAGCCGCATCTCTCCTCACCCCTCCAGCCGGACCTCTCCTCACCCCTCCAGCCGGACCTCTCCTCACCCCTCCATCTGGACCTCTCTTCACCACTCCAGCCTCTGCTCTCCTCACCCCTCCAGCCTCTGCTCCACTCACTCCTCCAGCCTCCCGCCACATCATACTCTGCTATCCACAGAGCCGCCTGTATACTCTCCTACCCACACAGCCGCCTGTATACTCTGCTGCCCACAGAGCTGCCTCTATACTCTGCTGCCCACAGAGCTGCCTCTATACTCTGCTACCCACAGAGCTGCCTCTATACTCTGCTACCCACAGAGCCGCCTCTATACTCTGCTACCCACAGAGCCGCCTCTATACTCTGCTACCCACAGAGCCGCCTCTATACTCTGCTACCCACAGAGCCGCCTATATACTCTGCTACCCACAGAGCCGCCTATATACTCTGCTACCCACAGAGCCGCCTGTATTCTCTGCTACCCACAGAGCCGTTTCTATATTCTGCTACCCACAGAGCCGCCTCTATACTCTGCTACAAGAGTTCTGGGGTCAATGTTGTGTTACAGTCCGCGCTGCCCGATCATCCAAAGGATCACAGGGGAAACAATGTTCCAAGCAAAGTTTTCTTTATTCTTACAAACCGACGCATTTCGGCACCCAATCCTGGCACCGTCCTCAGGGTATACTCTTGTAGCAGGGTATACCCTGAGGACGGTGCCAGGATTGGGTGCCGAAACGCGTCGGTTTGTAAGAATAAAGAAAACTTTGCTTGGAACATTGTTTCCCTGTGATCCTTTGGATGATCGGGCAGCGCGGACTGTAACACACCATTGACCCCAGAACTCTTGAAGCACCCACGGCCCTGTGGAGGTGGAGGTCCAGCAGCAGCCTGCATTACTAAAACCAACGCTCTTATTCCAGTTGTGGGAGTCACAAATGGACCAGGTTAGTGCAAACCTGTTTTTACCGATAAGTCCCTATTCTATACCAAATGATAGGGCACTATTGCGCCTCTGTTTGTCTCCCCTTATATTTTATCTATACTCTGCTACACACAGAGCCGCCTGTATAATCTGCTACCCACAGAGCCGTTTCTATATTCTGCTACCCACAGAGCCGCCTCTATACTCTGCTACCCAGAGAGCCGCCTGTATAATCTGCTACCCTCAGAGCAGTCTGTATACTCTGCTACCCACAGACCCGCCTGTATAGTCTGCTACCCGCAGAGCCCCATGTATACTCTGCTAGCCACTCACCCGCCTGTATACACACAATTCATTTCACCGCACTCCCGATGCAATTGCATCGGGCCTTTTTACTAGTTTATGTATATAAATAAGTTGATTTGTAACCATATATGAACAATAGGTAGTATTGTGTATGTACAGATAGTGGTACATTGGTACGTGTATCAATATCAGAGCACTTTTTTGTTAGGTGGTCTACTCAGTTGCCTTGGCATATAGGGAGCACACCCACAACCTCATGTGGAGGTTTTTATATGTTTTTTTAATTGTTTTTTAAAGGTTTGTGTTGATGCTTTGCACATGTAAGTGTATTGAATAAACTTGATTTTTGTAATTTTTCACTAACACCCAATTGTAGTGTCTTAGTCCCTGTCATATCCGCCCGTGGTGCTGTTTAACACATATTTTGTTCTTTTATTAGAGCTACAAAAATGCTTGTGCAACATAATATAATATAATCACGAATGGGTTTTTTGCCCCTTCTGAGACCACTCGCGCTGCGAGTCAGCGTGGTCATGTGGATACGCCCGAAGCATTGGCCGCGCAGCGGCCATTGCGAGCAGTTCTAAGGCGACTCGCTATGCCCGCGCAGCGGGCATGGCGAGTCGCCTTAGCAGCGCGAAGCATTGGCCGCGAAGCGGCCATTGCGAGTCAGAGACTCGCTCTGCTAGAATCCCGATGCATGTGCATCGGGCACCCAGCTAGTAATATAATATTTAGAATAGCATGACTCTCTGTGATCAGTTTCAGGAACAGCCATAACTTCTGTGAGAATATAAAAGTAATAAGTCATGTCATGTACGGCATCATTGTGACCTCACTATCAAGTGTTAACTGGTTTTGCGATGAAGGATAACTGCAGATCTATCATGTCATACAACACAGCGAGATAGCATCAGCCGTATAGGAATCTAAGCCATCAGATCTTGCATTTCCAGGCCATGTATGCATATAAAGAAAAGAGATTCAGGATTTAATTTTCAGCCTTGAGTAGTTTTTGTTCCCGGAACTAACGCTGGAACCACTGAGATTTTTTGGTGCACGTCAGATGTAAAATCGGTATTATAGATGATACTGCTAATCTCCACAAGGAAAAACATGGGACATGTGAATTATTGTCAATGGGTAATGTCAGGTTTGTCAGTCATTTAAGTTACATACAGTAAGTATTATTTTTAAGAAAACAGAGTCTATTCAAGGCAGAGGGTCTATCAGGAAAGGTTCAATGTGGCGTCTCTTTCTAATGGAGATGACTCAAAGGTCAACAGCCCTTTCCCCGATCCTTTCCCCCCAATTAAGGCTATATTTGTAGTGACGATGCAGAAAACACAATACCATAAATACAACAGAAAAGTAATAACTCAAGACGTGAAATGCAGCTCTGCAGGGAACCTCAATCATTTACCGCAACATATAGTTATTAACCCGCTAATCCTACACTTCCCCCACAAGTAACTCCTTCCAGTACATGATCCAACAATGGCATCCATAATTACCTCCATTAAAGCGTCACACTGCATCTACATTTAGCCCATCAGTTAAATCACTTTTTTTTTCTTTTCTATTAACAGAAATAAAAGACGAGCAAAAGCAACGTACAGACTCCTATTTTATATTACACAGAAATAGCTGATTGAATAATACAGACATTTCGTGGTTCTGCAGACCTCCTTTATTCACCTTTTACCCCTATCTCCCCACAGAAATCTTCACACTTTCCTTTCAAATGTTCAATCTTGTCAATCGCATCACTGTGTGCGTGATACAAAGGAAACGCGGGGCTGAATGATGGCGATCCGGGGCTAGTGAGGCACGCAAGGCCCCACGATGAAACATACCGTAGTTACTGCAATCACTTACAATAATGGGAAGGTTGAAGAGCTATCACATGGGTAAATGCCTTTGAAAGTTTCCCTTTAAAATGTAAACAGTAATTCTCTTATTTAGCAGGAAAAAAGATTTGGAACGCCTGTCAATTTATGGATAGGGTATTTGATTTCTTTGCCCCATTTAGTACGGTTCTCTCAAATGTTTCCTCTTTCTGTGACGGCCTTAAAAGTTCTTGACCGCTCCTTGAGCAGGAGCTCCATAACATTTTGAACTCTCTTGACCGGTCTTTGCAGACAGTTTAACATACTTTAGACTGCTTCTGCTTGGTGACCGTAGACCCGCTCCGTTCAGTCAGCTCACAAGAGCTTTTCAAAACAGAGTAAAAAAAAGTCGTCTTAACCCCCCTAATACCCTCAGGGCAATTTTCCATTTTTCCCTCCCCTTCTTCCAAGTGCTATTACTTTTTTATTTTTCCATCAATATAGGTATATGAAGGCTTGTTTTTGAGGGACGAGTTGTACTTTTGAATTACATTTCTTTTACCATGTAGTGTACTGGAAAACGGGAAAAAAACTCCAAGTGTGGTGAAATTGCAAAAAAACAAACAAAAAAAAAGTGCAATCATATGATTGGTTTCTGGGTTATTTATTCATCCTGTTCACTATACGATAAAACTGATGGGTCTGTATGATGCCTCAGGTTGGTCTGAGTTCAAAGATACCAAACTTGAATACTTTTATTTTTATCTAAGAGGTAAAGAAAAATTCCGAAGTTTTTGAAGATAAAGAATTGCACTTTTGGTGCCATTTTCCATGACTCAGTGTTCTAATTTTTCAGGATCTGGGGCTATGTGACGGCTTATTTTTTGCGTCTTGAGCGGACTTTTCTAATGATACCATTTTTGGGTGGACACACAGTTTTGATCGCCTGTTATTGCATTATATTGCAATGATGTGACAACTTAAAAAACTATTTGGCGATTGGACTTTTTTCGCGTTATGCAGTTTACAGATCTGATTAACTCACTTTATATTTTGATAGATCAAGCATTTCTGAACATGGCAATTCCAACTATGTGTATTTTTTTAGTTTTATTTTCAACGGAGTAAAAGGGGGATGATTTGAACTTGTTTTTTTTTTTTAACATTTCCTTGATTTTACATGGCCTCTTTGTGGCATCTCTCCGACACAGCTCAATCACTTTCTGGCGGCGATACAGCTCAGGAATTACTGACAGGAAGGGATTCATGACCTCTTCCGGGATAATCAGCTGATCATGGTTGTCATAGCAACGCATCACGGGACTGCCGTTGCCGGCAAGGAACAGTGCCATCCCAGCCATGGTGCTTTGAATCGCGCTGTCAGTGATTGAAAGCACAAACCAAAGTGTTAACAGCACTGATCGGATCTAATTCAATCAGTGCTGTTACTACACATGCTGATCAGATCAGCTCAAATGTGTGTGTGCGTGGGGGGGTTATGTGAGCTCAGTGAACGAGCTTGCATCAGAGGGAGGGAGGAGGCCTAAGGCGTATATATATGTGGCGCCCCAATGGGAAGGCACCACAGGGAGGTACTGCACCCCAAACAGAAGGTGTAGTGCCTCTGTAGCCATGGATACGGGGTTTCATGCAGAGTCTGTTCTAAGCACCCATACACTAGTCCACCTTAGCATAGGGACCGTATATTCAATAGGTCCAGGGGGTGGTGCTTAGAGTAGAGCAGGAGACCTGAGCGACAGTTGAGCTAGTTTTTAGTCAGACAGTGCTGGGAAGGCAGCCAGAGAGGACGTGCCGACAGTGTTCTTGACAGGAGGGCACCTCCTTGGAGAGGGGTGACCATGCAACAGAGGGGACAATCCAGGACCGGTTGGAGTCAGCTGGGGAGTCCGGAGTCAACACCGGCATACCGGAGCCGAGGCAGTCAGAGGTCTATCCTGGACTGTGAACCGACAAGCTGTGGGACCGACAGAAGGGAGCCACAGACTGTACCTCTTCCTCAGTTCCAAAAAGGTCCAGGACACATTAGGGAAAGGACCGAATTCCGGTGGCGGAGGATTTGCTTGTTGTCGCTCCCGTCCATACCAGTAAGGAACCGATTGTACCCAATAGTAACAGACCAGGGGACTGGCGAAGGAGCTCTTCAGGGTGGTGAATGAGAGTAAAGAGGAACACAGACACCGAAAGTTGTGAGAGGGACCACCGACAGACTCTGCTAAGTTACCTCAAATCTGTGGCTACATCCCTGGTAAACCACACTGCACTGAGTACCTGTTTGTCATCTGGAGACAGTAAAGACCTTCTTGAGCTGATCTGGTGTCTGTCCTCATTTGCTCTGCTGCCCGAAGGGCTCCTACAGCATCAAAAAGGTGAGGACTACTACTCCCCTCATCTTCCCCGCTGCCCTGAGGTAAAGCTCCAACTGTGGGGAGCTGTACTCCTCTGAGTTGCACATTCATCACCTCTGCGGCTGGCTGCAGCACTGGTATCCCCGTTACCAGGTACCACAGGTGGCGTCACGTTACCATTCCCCCATCCAACATGATCCTTTTCCTCTATCCCCGCCACTGAGGGTCCAGAGCACGGAACCGGGAATCGACCAGCCGTGACCCCCCATCAAAGTAACCATCAGCACCGGTATCCGAGTACCCCCTACCCTGTCGACCGACTCATATATGCCCTTGGTCGTGAATAGATAAAAGGAACAAAACACAATTCTAGGCTAATTTAATCATGTTACAACTGACAATTTAGATCAGAGGTCCCCACTCAGGCCTCGAGGCCGCCAACAGTGCAGTTTCAGGATTTCCTGTATTGCAAGGTGTTGAATCATACTGTGCAGATGATCACATTAATGGCGGTTACACGTTGCGATATCGTAGTACGATTTCAATGAAAATCACGTGGTTCAATCGTTGGACCCGATATCGTTCTTGCGTTGTATGTTTGAACGTCCATACGATGCAGGAACGATGTCAATGCGATATCGGGATTGAATGAGCGTGCTATTCAATGCCCGATATTGAAGGAGATTGAGCCGGATCGTGCTGTGTAACGCCCAACTACGATGCGATTTGAAACGTCACCCATTCATCCCATGTTAAAGGATCATTCCTGGGTTGGGGGCGTAGACATCGCACGGACGTTGTATTCCGATATCGCAGCATGTAACATCCAATGCGATGCGGGGAAACGTGCACTAATTGCGCGCTCCCGCGCATTGAGTTGCGATATCGCAACGATATTGAAGCGTGTAAACCCACCATAACACCTGTGCAATACTAAGGAAATCCTGAAAACCTGCACTGTTGGCAGCCCTCGAGGCCTAGAGTTGGGGACCTCTAATGTAGAGGGCATGCAAATATAATTTTTAATTAATCAGTATTTTATAATTTAAACTGAACAAAGGGTGTCATTAAGTATATCTGTACACACTGATTTTTATGAATTTTTGATGCGTTTTTGGGGCAGTTTTATCACAAATCTGCATGTCTAAAGCCAGCAAAGTCAATGAGAATTGTGAAGCGATATGCCCATAAGCCTTAGTTTTTCTTGGCAGTTTTGGTGCAGAAGATAATCTGCAGCCTGTTAATTCTTGGTGCTTTTTTGTCTGCTTTTTTCAGCCCTTTCACCTATTGACTTCATTATGAAACGCCAACAAAAAACCCACGTTTTTCTGTCAGGAGATGCAGAAAACCATTGCACAAATATCCGAGTGTGCATCTAGCGCAAGTGCCCTGGCATAGTCTTTAATTTTGTATAATTTTATACCAATAGGTCTTCTTCTGTTACTTTTATTCTTTTCTACATCAAACTAGGAGTTTCTTTATGTCCAAGCAGTTTTACTAAACACTTCAGTTTTCCCAGGTCTGTCTTACAGTGAAGTGCAGGACACACCTGGACCTTCAGCAGTTCATGGTCTACCATGGACTGGGACTGCCAAAGGGCTGGAAAAAGTAGTGTACAACCTCGCCCTGTCTGGATTTCAACAGTATCTGCATCCACAAGATGTGTGTGTATGGTTGAACAGAATTGGGGGAACGGCGTAAGCAAATAGTAGGTTTTCTTAGTCAGTACTTGTGTGGGGAGCTTTAGGGACATCATACTGTGCGAGGGCATTATACTGCGTGGGGGACACTGAGGGCTTCATACTATGCCGGCATCATACTGTGTGGGGGGCACTGTGTGTATCATACAGACAGAAGATGTGGGGACATAATACTGTGTGTTGAGATGACTGAGGGCATCATATTGTATATGGAATACATGCATACAAAAAGGCCTGTTGTAACATTACTTGCAGTAACAGCTTGCCAACAATCTTAATTCTAGACAATAATAAAGGGAACCTGTCATGTTCTTTTTTGTTTTTAAACCGCCCATAATGTTATTTAGATCATGCACGGTGAATTAAAAAAAATCCATGTATTTATCATAACAAAGCACTTTAGATGCTTAGATGTGCCTTCACAGAACAGTCATCGAGGTGGTAATTCAGCTGGTAACAGTCACATCAATCCACTGCAGTCATTAAAGCGTAGTCAAGTCCCCTGCATTGTAATATATTCACATCACTAAGTGCAGAAATAACCATGATGTGAAAGGTCCTGTGGTGATGTCACGACCATGTAACCATAATAGGCGGAGCTAAGCCCAAAGGGTCTTTGACTTAAGGCCTGCTTAGCTCCACCCATTACGGTCATATGGTCATAACATCAATACAAGTGGAACTTTTTTGAACCTCCTTTAAGTCCATTCTTTATGTTGTGTGCCAGAGTCACATTGTTTAACACAGGTCCTTCACCACCAGTGATCAATGTCCATATGCATGTGAACATTTAAAAATGGTAGACAGAAGAGGATTGACGTGACTGATTCCAGCTGTAGTATCCACCCTGATGACTGTCTGTTCAGGTACCTAATGCAAAAAGATAAGAATCTAAAGAGCTTTTTTATGATAAATACATGGATTTATTTAATTTTTATAAACCAGGTTAGTGATGCACAACACATGATCTAAATAACATTGGGGGAAGGCTTAAAAACAAAAAAGGACATGACAGGCTCCCTTCAAGTGAAAAATTAAAATTATATTTATTGTGTAAAATTAAATTCAGCATGGTGGATTGGTCATTCACAAGAGTCACGGTCGCTTGGGAAAATAAAATGTTCTAGGTGATATTCTGCATAGTATAATTAATATTCCAAGGTGCCAATATGGTTCACCACAAAGGTGGAATTCAGATGAACTATAATTAGGATTCTACACACTTCTAAATTATCTATAAGAACCCCTCACATAACCTGAACATACTACAATATTTACTATTCATGAATCATACAAGACGTCTAGGCTCGAAGTGTTGTGCACTTTAGGTTATTTTGGGTTGAAGAGCAGATGCTCACGTCCATTAGGCTTAAGGGCCAGCACTTTCCCCAAACACCCTGCTCCTATTCTGGTCTCCCAATATACCAGAAAATCAGAGGAAGCCCGGCAAAATGGATTTTATCACTAATAGATTATACATTTTTGAATGGGAGCAGGTGGAACGAAATGTTGGCCACGTCATGATGCACCGGGCGTCTATATATACGTTTTATACATAGAGTCCCTTTAATGAAAGCTGGAGAGACTTTATAATCTACTTAGGCAGTTCGCAATACCCAAAAGATGGATGCTCGGCTTGTTTTACACCCTTCACATAGAAAAATAGCTGTGTGATTTTAGTGGAGTAGTAATGCACTTGCCAACAGTACAGCATTGAACTACAGTGCTGTGCAAATTAACTGGGACAAAGCATTTAAGTAAAATCGTAAGTTGGGGTTACCAGTCGGTGATTCAAACCAGATTTAACTGCTTTGAACAGGTGTGAGTGTACAACCTTGAGTAACAAAATGTGGTTTCACTGGTTTTAGTCAGAAAATAACAGCTAGCTGCCCCCTCAGCTTCAGTTGAGAGCTTGTTTCTGTGAGGAGTGGTTTAGTTACTTTTTCTCTGTGTGATTCGTGCCTGTAAAAATGGATGTTACTCCACTAACTATGTGGATTGTTCGTAATAAATAGAATCCCTAATTTGCTAAAACAACTTGGTCCTCATGTTTGATTAATATCAGCAGTTGTAGCAACTAAATTAAATTACCCCAGACTTTTAGTACTGGTGTTTCTAGTAGTAATGCAATTTTCTGTGTTATTCACAGCTATCTATTTACTTATGGATTTCAAGGTCAGAGAACGGGCTTGGCAGTCCCAAATCAACGAGGTGTTCAGTGGAGAGCCGAACGTAGTGATATCCGAAGCACCAAGCGAGTCAAAAAGTGACATCACCCAACTTAAGGTTCTTTTGCATAAACGCACTAGGATATGGTGGAACCGCGCTTTTCTTAATAAATATCTCCAAAAAGAACTCATTCCTAGAGGTCTAAGGATACAAGTGTTCCCTTCATTTGAGGTTTCAGATCAAGGATTCCGTAAGAAATGGGAGGAGTTAGCAGGAATCTGCTCAATGGGCTTCATCAGATTATTAGAGCAACAGAACACTGAGACCTTGAAAGATCTAGACGGGGAAATTGAAAGTATACAGTGCAGATTGCGGGAAAGTCTGAATAAGGAAGCCATGAGCAAATTAAATGCAGATCTGGAAGAATCATTTAAAAAGTGGGAAAAAGAAATCAGGGATACAAAAACAAAGAAGTACCAGAGAGACATAAATGATGTGTCAACAGGGAATGTGTATCGTTGGAATAAAAAGCGAAGACCCCGAAAACCTAGTACCACCCCTTCGGGGGTGTCACAGACATCCACAGAGGGTAGCCAAACTGGGGAACCTAACACAGGTAGTGGAAGACTTCTAAGATCAGGCCAGAAACCAGCCAACCCGAAACCTGATAAAAAGGGCGAAAAACCTAAGGATAGATTGGAGGTAATAAATCTATCGGGGCATGAATTATCAAAACATCAGATAGATGTATTAGAAAAAGGTTTAACCTTTTCCCCTACTAATTCATTTAATCTATTCACAGCCATAAAGGACATACAGCTATTCGCAAGGAAGCTGGTACTTAAAAAGCTATTTGATAAGAACTCTCCATCACCTAATCCAAATACTGACAAGGAAAGGATGGCACTCGATGATCTTGATGAGCTGATGGAGGAGCAGGGGATTAATGCTATGGGTAAGTTTCCTGACTATTTGGCACCTAGGTCCACCAAGTTTCCCCCTTTGTCCATATGTCCGGCGGTGGAGATCTTTACTGACCTGGTTATCAGGGACTTTAAACGGATCTCCCCCGGCAAACAACGAGACAATCTAACCAGAAATCAAAGACGGGCATTGATGGAATTGGCGAACCTTGATGACCTCGTTATAAAACCCGCGGACAAAGGGGGAAACGTGGTGTTGTGGCCAAAACCTTTATACGAAAAGGAGGCCAATAGACAATTACGTAATAAGGAGACTTACCTTAAACTCCCTGCTTCACCTCTAAAAGCCTTTTCTGGGGAACTCGATTCCATCCTATATGATGCTTTTACACAGGGAATAATCCCTAAAAAAATGTATGAAGGATTACTGGTAAAGGAGGCTAGGATCCCCACCCTATATTTTATCCCCAAAATTCATAAAAACTTAATGGAACCCCCAGGACGTCCAATAGTTTCTGGCCTGGGCGGACTGTGTGACCCTGTCTGCAAGTTCATAGACTACTATTTGAAACCCTTGGTACATCTGCTACCATCGTACGTTCAAGACACAACAGATGTATTGAAAAGGATTGATGGGATTGTATTGGAGCCAGGCATGTTGCTGGTAACAGCGGATGTCGAGGCTCTATATACCTCAATCGATCATAACCAGGGACTAGTAGCGACCCGTTTCTTTCTGGGAATGAGCAACTGGGACGGCCGAATCATTGAGCTGGTCCTGGAACTCCTCGAGTTCGTCCTCACTCACAACTTCTTTGTATTCAGGGACATCTTCTATGTACAGAAGAGAGGCACAGCGATGGGTGCGGCCTGCGCTCCGTCCTACGCAAATCTCTTTCTCGGGTATTGGGAGAGGGAGTTGTTTGGTGGGGGCGGGGCGCAGGCCGTATCCCAAGTGCAAATTTGGTTAAGATACATAGATGATGTCCTCTTCATTTGGCAGGGTGGTGAGGCCGAGCTCGGGGACTTCATGGACCGACTCAATCAAAATGATTTGAATCTGAGGCTGACGTATGCATGCAGCGCGAGTTCAGTGGACTTCCTGGATATCAATATACGGCGAGATCATGTTGGTTTACTACAGACGGAGGTGTTCAGGAAGCCAACTTCAACTAATTCGCTGCTCCATGCATGGTCGGGCCATCATCATTCGACCATAAAAGCCGTCCCAGTTGGTCAGTTCCTGAGAGTGAGGAGGATTTGCTCATCCAATGTGGACTTTGAACGGCAGGCAGGGGAACTCAGGTCACGCTTCCAGGCTAGGGGCTATAGTAATCGTTCTATTAAAAGGGCCTATCATAGAGCAAAACATATGTCACGTGATAAACTGCTCCAACCCTCCCCGAGAACAAACAAGGACGTAGGGATAAGGTTTATCTCCACCTTCAATGAGAAATGGGGGGAGATGAGGGAAATACTATGTAGACATTGGGACATCTTACAAAACGACCCAGTGTTGACAAAACACGTGTTGCATTATCCACAGATGACGTGTAAAAGAAGCCGAAACCTTAAAGACATCCTGGTAGAGAGTCATTATATCCCAGAGACAGCAACACCATTTGGAAAGCGGCCAAAAACTCAAGGCTGTTTCTCATGTGGTGACTGCGTTTCGTGCAAAAATACATTGCGATGTAGTAACTTTGAATCTGCGGATGGAAAATTACAATTCCCAATTCGCAGCTACATTTCATGTACGACCAGTCAAGTCATCTACTATGCTACATGTGGATGTCCCAAGGTCTACATAGGCCTGACCTCCAGACAGATGAGGGTGCGAGTACGCGAACATGTTCGTGATATCATCGCAGCCAAAGAGGTTGAAGATGCAACAACCCTAAAAACCATCCCGCGCCATTTTAAAGAGCACCATAATTCAAATCCTAAGACCTTTATGGTTAGAGGAATTGAACACGTTAGTCTAGGGTCAAGGGGAGGGGATATAATGAAGAAATTGCAGCAGCGGGAATGCCATTGGATTACGGTCCTAGGCACGTTGACACCTATAGGGCTCAATGAAGTGAACAGTTTTGTGTCATATCTAGGCTAATCCAGTGCGTATATGTATATCTTTTAATATTACCTTGATAAGGGTGATGTTTTTGGCTTGCAGGTGCTGATTTTAATTGTACATAATTTTAATTTCACAATTCTTCACTTTTTCGGATAGAACTGGCTACGGCGCTGTACTGGAACCTTTTTGAAGTGACCACTGCTTGACTGAGATATGGACAGCTTGAAAGAACCTTGTTGATATACTGGACTACAACTACCCTCTACTTATGTGAAAAAGTGAAACATCTTCTAGGAGGGATATAAGACTGACCTTTTAGCATGATGGGACCTATATACATAGGATTTACTCATATACGATGTTATCATCAATCTAGGAATTGTGAGACCATAATTGTGTATAATGGGAGCGTATGTATATTGAAACATTATGTGCAAATATACAATATGTGCCATAAACTATTGCTGAATGTAACTATGTCTTTGTAGGATATATAGAAATGTTACCTATGGGAGGTGGCATAGATATGGGTCCGGTCTGTATAAACAACTGTAGCTGCAAATGTCAGCAGCACTTCACCCTCTTCCAGTCAGGTGTTGGGTGCGCACGGCCCATCTATCCGCCGGCTCCTGTCCCTCCCACTCCCGTCACCATGGCTGCAGTTTAAACAATTAGTGTGCGGCCATGACGGGGCTGGTAAGAGGACGCGAGCCGTAGCGGCGGGATGCGCATGCGCCACACGGGGCTCCGTGATTGGAAGAGGGCAACCATGTGCATTGTCACATGGTATAAAATAGGGAAGGAATGGTGCCGTAGCCACGCCCCCTGACGAAGCTTAACAGCGAAACGGCGTAGGGGCTGGCACGTGCACGGAGGGACCCTCCACCAGCAGACGGTATGACCGCAGATCTTGACAATAGGCTATGGCTCAGAATAGTGCAGTAAGGGGAAAGACCGGACAAAACTGGTAACTTGAGGCATGGTGAGATACAGGTACTGGTGGCTATAGAGGAGGGTGTGCTCCATCTTAGGCTGCTTTATTTTCACCATATATAAGATACTGAGTCTGTTACCTGAGATGATACTTGTACATCTAATGACCTAGTATGATCTTGCTATCCAAGTACTCTGTGTATACCCTTATATGTTACCATGCATGATACCAAACTGGAAAACCCTTGTAAACTGTATATATTTCTATAAGACCCATATAACTTAATTGTCAGCTGGTTTTTATACTGCTGGGGGGCAACTCTGTGCATGTTATCGTTTGTCTCATCACTGTGCACTTTAATTTTACCTTGGAATATTACTTGTCATGACTTTTTCTAACTATGTGGATTGTTCGTAATAAATAGAATCCCTAATTTGCTAAAACAACTTGGTCCTCATGTTTGATTAATATCAGCAGTTGTAGCAACTAAATTAAATTACCCCAGACTTTTAGTACTGGTGTTTCTAGTAGTAATCCACTGAAGAGGTCTAGAATTATTACTCTTAATGAACATACAAGTCTGACTGTAAGAGAAATCGCTTCCACCGTTGGTATTGGAAAATCTACCGTTTCAAGAATAATTCGCGCATACAATGAAACTGGATCGTTTTCTCCAAAACAAAAAGGGAAATGTGGAAGAAAAAGGAAAACGACGACATCAAGAACTGATAAAACACTTATCAGAAATAGTAAAACAAATGCAAAATAACTTACTTTGCTCCAATTAATTTGCACAGCACTGAACATGTAACAGAGGAAGATTAATCTGGACTCTCACACTTATCTAGGAGTCTATAAGTCTACAGATGGTAACAGAGAATGTCCTGTACATTATGTCACAAATCTGCTTCCCAGCTTGTAAGCACGATTATTAGCATTTCTAATGTAAGCAGAGCACCCCCAGGGAACGCCGGAGTCAGATGTGCCGACAGATTCCTGGAAATACAGACGCATCAAACTCAAAGAGATACAACTTGCAGTTTTCTAACATCGAACTGATGACATGTAACAAAGGTGGGCAGAAAAAGCTACTGTTCTTAGAGTACCTTTAATACAGTAAAGCAATGTCAGCAGGCTTTAGATAGCTCATCTGAGAGCAGCATGATGTAGGCAAAGAGACCCTGAAACCAATGATATATCATTTAGATTACTAGATGCAGCAGCACTGACAGATTTTAGTTTAGCATGTAGCAGAGCTAAAACTAGGCTCTCTATACATAACGTCTATAGACAGTTTGCTGCTAATCACAGCAGGGGGCATGTCAGACTAGATGACCTCTTGCAAACCTATTCTGGCAATGATAATATCCTGAAACTAAAACAAACATTGCAGGTAAGCAACAACACAGTGTGATAAGAACTGAAATTATTTCCCATGTACCCATCGGCATCTTCTGAGGATAACGCGTTAACAATGCTTTATATAATATAATAATAGTTGTTCTGCAATTCATCATCATGAGAAGCAATAGGTTAGAAAACCTGTGTTCCAGTTATGACCCACTCTGGTCAATGATAAGCTGAACAGGCATTTCCAGTGCATTGAGGACAAGATCAGGAAGCACAGACCAGGCGAGTGCCAAAAAGCAACCCAAGAGGATTTGTGGAGTGTATTTGTGGTTTTTTTTTTTTTTATATAATTCTTTCAACTCGTCTGAATATTTAAAAGTGATGATTTTTATTCCTCGAAACACTGTTTGAAACAGAAACCCTGAGTATAGTAATCTAAATTTCCCATAATCTAATATAAGATATAGTTATGTGGAGACTGATGGCAAGGAGATTGCTATTCTTATTTTTAAGTTTATGTGCCCAGTCCACTGCTTGGCTAATCAGTTAAGACGAAATAATACTAAACTGGCCCCTTTCCCCACCTGACCTAAACCCTATTGAGCACTGGCCCTCCTTAAAGGGAACCATCAAGTTGTTAAGGTAGAAAGTAAAAGCAGCGTCGTACAGGAGCTAGGATGGTGAACTGAATCATACCTGCATTCTTCTGATGAGATGTTTGCTTACAGAAATAAGTTTAAAGCTGAAGAAATGTGAGCAGCGGTGATGGACATTTGCAGCAGGGGCGGGACATAGTGGTCCGGGTCCTCCATACAGATTTCTCCTCCTGATGTGCACCCCTCAATTCATTATTTAAATCTCCTGCCACCATTGGCGCTGCTGGTGATGCGTGTGCACTGCTATAAGAATGTCGACATCATTAAAATGCGTGTTGTGTCATGCGTGTCGCCCTCAGGGCCATGGCTTACTCTGGACCGGTCCCTGCAACATGTCGCGTCCCTGGTGCGGAGGAGAGTGTGTGATTTGTGCGCAGGCATCCGCCTGCGTACAAATTACATATGGGAGTGAATGGGAGCACATGGTCATGCGCAGTCAAGCGCAGCACCGTGCGCTCTCTCATTATAAGGATAGGGGCTTCTGCTGGCTGCGCACACATGGCGCTTCCCCTCCGCAGAACACTGCAGAGGGGAACTCCAATGTGAACCCAGCCTTAGATCAGACTGGCCACAGCAGTGCATACAAAAGAAAATCAGTCATCACCAATACAAATTGTCTAATAATTGTGCACAGTGTAGGTTTATTTAGCCAACACATTTTCACAGTAGTAGGCGCCATGAGGGCATCTAGACATGAAACCTAACTGGTTTCATCCAACAGTTGCTCAGTTTCCAAGATTCAATGCCCAAGAGGAGGCGGATGTAGAGAACATTATTTTAGCTCCAAGAAACAATGACATTTACCATGTCCCTCTAAATATGTCACATTGAGATAATCATCTCAGACAGGGTTACAATAATCTGAACCTACAGTCTATTTTTCATGTTGGAGCTAGTTGCTTGTCCATGTCACACCACAGAGTCTCCCGCAGCTTATGCAAATGGCGATATAGTAACTAAAAAAAAAAAAAAAACATTTAAAGCACCATGCCAGCATTTACCATTTGCAGCACTGGAGTGGCTATTTAAATCTATGCCCCCTCCCCCGGTCATATACTCACCCCCCTGTGGCTTCACCTTTTACAGGTGCGCAGCACCATCTTACATGCATAACTTCTGACTGGCCTGAAGTCAAAAGTTTTGTCAACAACTCCCAGTGCATCTCTATGAGAACCAGAACGAAGCTCAAATGAGGCTTCCATAGAGATGTATTGATCTCCAGGAAACACTGGAACTGCTATCAGGTCACAAAGTACAGTAGACTGACCGGAATAATGGTGGAAAAAGATGAAGACACTGGAAGGCGAGTATAAGATGGGGTAGAGAAGACCTAAAAGTTCAAGCAACACTACAGTGCAGCACCAAAAAAAAATGTTGGATAGGTGCTTTATAGCAAACATATCCTTTTTGAGACATTGATATCTTATCAGTAACCAGTTTGTGAAGACAAAAGAATAGCATAAAGAGTTAGTGTAGAGTAGACTTTATATTTTCCCATTTTTTTTACTGCTTACAACTTAAAAGGGAACCTGGCACTTGATTCATGATACCCTAGCCTTGTGAACATGCTGCATGATTACGGCCAGGTTTATATTTTTATTATCATTATTTTAAAAACACACAAGCACTTCAGAGAAGATCCCGCTGGGGACCACAAGCAGAAACGAGACTACTCCTATTACACGGCTGCTCTAGTTGAGTGACCGGTCTCTCCTATGTCTTTACTTAGCAAGGACCTGTCAATCACCTGGAAAGGTGCTAGAAAAATCCGGCCAAAGGTTGCACCAAAGTGCTCTGTGACAAGCTCTTCAAACTAAATTTTCTCTGAAACAGAAGAGCTTTTCAGAGAAAGAAAATATATATATACCTGGCATGAACCATGAAGTCAGGATCTGATTAATGCTGCCAGTTGTTTCTATCAGTATACAGGCAATAGAAGTAACAAATTACCAGCCATGGCAATAAAGATCATCTCCTACTCGGCCTCACCGACTAATCGTGTTCTACTGTACTAGGATGAATGGATAGATGGCTGGATAGATGGAAACATGAGGGGAAAAGAAAGAAATATGATTGTATTATGGAGAATTTACAACAGGATGCATACATTACACGGGGTATAGAGAGGTCTATGTGATATGACCAGGGCTGGGGGGGCACTCTGTCACCGGGTCTGCTGAGTAGGGAGTCACAGGTGGACGGGATCCCAATGCCATGCCCTGGGGATCATTTGAAAGGGGATGAAGGAAATATTTACAGGGGAACGTGACGCCACCTGTAGTGTCCGGTAATTTGGTACCAGCGCTGCCAGCCGGCCGCTGAGGTGATGGAGGGGCAGCAAAGTGTGGTACAGCTCCCCACAGGTGGAGCTTTATCTCAGGGCAGCAATGAAGGATGATGGTGAGGGAGGGTAGTGATGAGTTCCTTTCTGGCATGATGGTGAATTTAGCTGTTAAACAGGCACACAGACACACAAAGATGGTTGTTCCGGTACCTTTTTACTGGTGGTCACATAACAGGTATAATCCAGAGTAATAACCAGGTCCCTGGTGCAATTTAGGATTAACACCTTGGAAGGTAGGTTATGAGGCCTCCTTTATCTCTGTGCTCTGACTTGAGGGATGAGTCCTGCCAGAGTCTGAACCCTCCACTTCTTTATTATCTTAAACTAACAGTGAGGTCCTTCTGCGGGGTCCCGGTTCCACCTGTGGCCCCTGGTACTATGTTTGGTTAGTTTAATGTCTCTTTTTCTCTATCCTCAGGGTTAAACTCCTCCTGAGTTTGCTGGGCTTTTTGCTGTGGCTCTGCAGGCCCACAGCATCGGACTCCAGTGTCCGGTTGTGCTAAAGGGGTATCTCTTCAGTCCCCTGTCCTTGTTCCCTATCTCCTCTACTTGCCTCCGGCCCCTTCCCTGGGGTATGAACAGCCAACAATCGTCCCCTTGGTCTATATTCCTCACCAGAGACCAGCAGCTCTGCCTCCTCCTTTCTCCTCTCCTCACACAAACGAACTGCCAACTGTCTCCTGGGACTAACTGTCTCCTCCTCTCAGCCTGGATCTTCTTAAAGGGGAACTGACTTAATGCAGCCAGTAGAGCTCCCCCTTCAGGTCTGGAGTGGTAGATGTTGTGTGCTGAGCAAACCAAGGTGTCAGTCCTTCCTTGCACCAGTGTAACCTGTGGCAATCCCCTGCAGGGGTGCCGCATATGTATATACATATGCACACATGCTTACATAAACAATGCTGTAGAAGACTTACAGATACAAGAAAAGCTTGGAGGGAGACCTGTGTCTGCAGCAGCATGCACAGGAGCAGTGTTGACCTTTGCTGTATGGATCACTGCTCATACAGCAAGCCCTGCCCTCCCGCACGGCCAGCCCGGCCAACCCGCACGGCCTGCCCGCCGCACCTGCACGGCCAGCCTGGCCCACTCAGGAAGTCAAGGAGAAATCACAGATGATCAGAGAATTTTCTTCCAGAAAACATGTGACCAGTGTAGTAGCTCAGGTTGCAAAATTTGGGAAAACAAGGTATTTGGAAAAGTGCTCATCTATGGCAGTTAATTCACATGAAAGAGACTTTCTAAGTATTGTGCCAAATCTTTTACGTGTAATCGGTCTCGAGCAGCAGAGATGCAATGATGGATTACATTAAGCAGGGGCATTGAGAAGCAGAAGAGTGATAAACTGTATACAGGCTTAGCAGAGAGACTTAATGGATTCCCGATAAGAGAAGTCTTCACGTGGCATATTGGGGAGAGCTTCCTGAATTAAGAGTAAATTAGTTCCGTGGGCATCTTCTCTGAATGAGCCTCATATGACGCCCCGTGAGATCTGCATCTCTAAACTGCTCTCTGTGGTAGAGATCACATCTCCAGTGAAACGTAGGAACATCTCCTTAGGCAGCAGAAGAGGAATAAATGTCCTCTAAGGAAGGACATGAGTATTGTCACATTTACTTACATAAAAGACATCTCAAGTAAAGCAGTTTACTGCCGACCCTTCTCCGCTGCTCTAATTTACTGAAGCTTTATTAACTCTTCACAGTAGAAAGATCAAAGAAATTAACTTGTGACGAGGAGTTGTTCCTTCCGTTACCATAACAGATTACAAATATGAAATCATTTTTATAAATGATCTCATCATTGGAGATAATCTTCATTTAATCAAAAATATGTTGCAAAGGAGAGAAAATAAACTAAGGATTCTTCTAGAATTGACAGCACCACAAAAGACGTCAGATGAGTCATTTCTTAGAAGTGTCCAAAATAGTTCTGTTATTCATGGATACAACTCAAAATAAGTGATCATTGTGAGGATTTACCACTAAAGGAAGGTCCGATTGTGGTTTTGTAATAGCACAAAGCATAGTTTTACTTTATAGACTCTTCTGCTGTCAATCTTCTCTGCAGAGGTATGGACTGAAGACACCGGGCATACTAGTCGCTTCATTTACCCTATAGTGGGGCACATGCCCAATCACACAACCCAGGTGAGACTTTTTCTTACAGATCTGACTGAGCTTTCCTTACGTTTCTAAACTGTATTACACAATGTATTATCATTTTTTCTTTTTCTCTGACAACATCCATCATTAAAATCTTAGCAGAGTTCCTCTCAATTACCAAAGACGACACACATGGCAAGAGTTTCTGGATGTTTTACAAAAAGCAGCATCCAAATGATCACATTTCAGTTTCTGTAATTAAAAAGTTACTAAACTACAGTAGTTGTTTTAGAAATATACATTTTTTAGACTCTTAGGCTTTCCTCTGATCTGCAGAAAAGGTTTCTACTGAATCCTTGCTCCATACTATGCGTGTGCTGAGGCTTAAAGCGTAACAGTCGTTCACATTTTTATTTATATTCATTTGCTCTACATTACTATTAATCAACTTTCCCATATACTTTATTAATCAAATCAGGAGGGAGACCACTAAAAAAAAAAAAAAAAAAAGTTTCCACAAGATGTCCTCAGCAGGCTGTGTGTGAAGCTCATTCTCAGTCACCTCCATCTTTAGGGAGTGTGGCCTAAACTGCATTCACAATAAAGAGGATAAGACTGTCAGATTACTTCATGCCTGCACATCCATTCACATGGCTCTGCTTCTTGTTATCACAGAGCAGAGGCCATGTCAAGAGCAGAGGCCATGTCAAGAGCAGAGGCCATGTCAAGAGCAGAGGCCATGTCAAGAGCAGAGGCCATGTCAAGAGCAGAGGCCATGTCAAGAGCAGAGGCCATGTCAAGAGCAGAGGCCATGTCAAGAGCAGAGGCCATGTCAAGAGCAGAGGCCATGTCAAGAGCAGAGGCCATGTCAAGAGCAGAGGCCATGCCAAGAGCAAAGGCCATGCCAAGAGCAAAGGCCATGCCAAGAGCAAAGGCCATGCCAAGAGCAAAGGCCATGTCAAGAGCAGAGGCCATTTCAAGAGCAGAGGCCATTTCAAGAGCAGAGGCCATGTCAAGAGCAGAGGCCATGTCAAGAGCAGAGGCCATGTCAAGAGCAGAGGCCATGTCAAGAGCAGAGGCCATGTCAAGAGCAGAGGCCATGTCAAGAGCAGAGGCCATGTCAAGAGCAGAGGCCATGTGAAAGGAGAAGTCAGATAAGATCTCACTGGAGCTGTTTGAGGTCAGCAAGTGTCGGCATGAGGTCACACCCTCTGAAGACGGAGGTGAGGAGAATAAGCTTCACACACAGCCTGCTGAGGACATCTTGTGTAAGTTTTTTTAGTGGTTTTCCTCCTGATTTAATTAATAAAGTACCGTATTTTTCGCATTATAAGACGCACTTTTGTTCCCCCACATTTTGGGGGAAAGTGGGGGGTGCGTCTTATAATGCGAAACACTGTTGCGTGGTGGGGAAGAGGGGGGCTGTGGAGCAGTGTTCGGGGCTGGCAGGAGGCTGGAGGAGGCCAGGAGCGGACTGCAGCAGTGGCCCCGTGTCACGTGGGGCCGCTCATTATCTTCTGTAATATGCACTGCTTCCCACTGTCAATCACCAGCGGGAGCAGCCCATATTACAGGAGCGGGACCGCAGCCCAGCGGCTGCGGTCCTGTGTGGATAGTCAGTACTTTCCACGCAATGACAGCGTGGAAAGCACTGACTATCCCTGTGAGGATGAGCATACTCACCGCTCTCCTCAGTCCCTGCCGTCCTCGCCATCCCCGCCGTCTTTGCCGGCATCCGGGTCCTGTGAGCGTCGCTGCAGAGTGACGTCATCACCTGCGCGATGCTCACAGGACTGGATGCCGGGCACAGCAGAGAGCGGATAGCGCGGAAGGTGAGGGAGCGAGGAGAGGGGTGAGTATGATTGTTTATTATTTTAACTGTGCGGCAGCATGTGGGACAGTGCCATCAGAGGGGACACTGCCTGCAGAGGGGACACTGCCTGCAGACAGTGCAGAGGGGACAGTGCCTGCAGAGGGGACAGTGCCTGCAGAGGGGACAGTGCCTGCAGAGGGGACACTGCCTGCAGAGGGGACACTGCCTGCAGAGGGGACACTGCCTGCAGAGGGGACACTGCCTGCAGAGGGGACACTGCCTGCAGAGGAGGGAACAGTGACTGCAGAGGAGGGAACAGTGACTGCAGAGGAGGGAACAGTGCCTGCACAGGGGACACTGCCTGCACAGGGGACACTGCCTGCACAGGGGACACTGCCTGCACAGGGGACACTGCCTGCACAGGGGACACTGCCTGCACAGGGGACACTGCCTGCACAGGGGACACTGCCTGCACAGGGGACACTGCCTGCACAGGGGACACTGCCTGCACAGGGGACACTGCCTGCACAGGGGACAGTGCCTGCAGAGGGGACACTGCCTGCACAGGGAACACTGCCTGCACAGGGGACAGTGCCTGCAGAGGGGACAGTGCCATCAGAGGGGACAGTGCCAGCAAGGGGGACAGTGCCAGCATGGAGGACAGTGCCAACAGTGGGGGGGACAGTGCCAACATGGGGGGACAGTGTACCACCATCGGGGACTGTGCCAGGATGGGGGGACAGTGTACCAGCATGGGGGACTGTGCCAGGAAGGGGGCACAGTGCCAACATGAAAGCTATGTGTACCAGCATGGAGGATATATATACCAGGCTGGAGGGCATATATACGGATTGTAAGACGGACACTGGCATTATAAGGCGAACCCCATTTAACATTAAAAATTATTTTTTCCTCTTTTCCTTCATCAAATGTGAGGGTGCGTCTTATAATCCGGTGCGTCTTATAAAGCGAAAAATACGGTATATGGGAAAGTTTATTATAATCAATTACTCTATATTACTATTAAATAAAAATGTAAAAACAACAGTTATGCTTTAAAGGGAACCTGTCAGGTCCTCTGTGCACCTAGCACCATGAGCAGCTTTGGGTACATATGTCAAAGCCCTGCCTAACAGTCCCAGCATGTTACAGCATAGATAAACTGATCTTTAGAAAAAATATTTCTAAAGATCATTTTTGAAATGCTAATTAGGGCTATGTCTAGTCACGGGGGCACTTGTTTCCCTGAATAGTCAGCCCACATAGCATCTTATCATGCCCCAGGGGGAGTGATAATATGCTTTGCATAGCATCATCATCCCAATCGCTATATTAAGCCGTGCGCGCAGCTGTATATCCCTCACCATTGAGCGTCTGTCTCCGGTTGTGTGCACCCCCGGCTTCAGTGAGCCTCACCGTGCATGATCGAAAGTCGTTGCATTTCCGGTCATGGGCACTATGTCTGCTGACGCGGGATACATACATCAGGGTTTAGAGTACTGTGCATGACCTGTACGGACGACTTTCGATCATGCGCAGTGAGCCTCTTTGAAGCCAGGGGTGTATACACCCGGCGACAGACTATGAGGGATACACAGCCTTGCGCACAAGCTGCTTAATATAGCAATTGGGATGATGATGCTATGCAAAGCATATTATCACTCCCAATGGGAGTAACTAACTTCCCTTCGATTAGTCAAAGCCCTAATTAGCATCTCATAAATGATCTTTTGAAAGATCCATCTATGTTTGCTGCTCGATGCTGGGATTATAAGGCAGGGAATTGACATATGCACGCAGAACTGCTCATGGTTCAGGGTGCACAGGGACCTGTCAGGTTCCCTTTAACTGTGTCATTTTGCCTCCTGAAATGCGCATGTCTTAGTGATCATGAACGTCTCAGGATCTGGACCCTCAATGATGAGCAAAAATTAAATAAATATTATATGACTATATTATGTTATATATATGCAAATTTTAGAAAACCAATCTCCTAATGAGAGTATGTGCACACAGTCTTTTTCAGTTTTTGGAACAGAAACTGAGCAGAAACCCAAAGTTTTGCAGGAGAATTTGGAGATTCTGCTCAATCTTTTCTTCTAAAACTCCATGAGAAAGTATGTTCACATAGTCTTAAGGGCCTGTCACACGCGTCAATGTCGTCAGCGAGATGATCGCTGACGACATTGACGGCTGATCGCTGGTGAGCTGTCACACAGACAGACTCACCAGCGATCAATTGACCAGAGACATCATGGAAACGATTTAAATATCGTTTCCATGATGTCCTGCTCCCGCTGCCAGCATGCTGGAAGCGGGAGCAGGCTGGTCTCCAAGGTAAACTGCGGGTATCTAGGCAGCGCGCGCTGCCTAGATACCCGACGTGTACCTTAGTTACCAGCCTCCTCCGCTCACCGGCTGGTATCTAAGGTACACAGCGGGTAACTAGGGACCCTAGTTACCCGCTGTGTACCTTAGATACCAGCCGGTGAGCGGAGGAGGCTGGTAACTAAGGTACACGTCGGGTATCTAGGCAGCGCGCGCTGCCTAGATACCCGCAGTTTACCTTAGTTACCAGCTCCCAGCGCTTGTGAGAGGCGCTGGGAGCTGGAATATCGCTACTCCCGGTGTCACACGCAGCGATGCTGCGTGTCCACCGGGCGACAATCGCCAGGTTTTAGGACTGGTTCTGAAACCTGGCGATCATCAACCAGCGATTTATCGCTGGTTGATGCAGTATGTCACACGCGTCAATATCGCTGCAACGTCACTCGCAGCCGAGATCGTGCAGGCGATATTGACGCGTGTGACAGGCCCTTTAGAGGAAACTCCTTGTAGAAACTCGCTACTTTAGGTAATAGATGAAGTCCCAAATAAACAACGTCCACAGTCTTTGGAAAGGCTGCCATATTTCAGACAGACTCTGATCACGTGCCATAGACTGGCCATGAATTTTGAGTGAATTTGATAACTCCTACAATAAATGTATAGATGTCTCGTTCATCATCTCCAACAATAATGCACATGCACTGTTGTGGATTTTGGATATAGGCAGATAAATGTGACATCAACAATGATGGCACATTCACTGGGAGAGTAATTAAGCAGAAACAGATCATATGTAACAAAACCTGATCTTGTGCAGGAACGAATGCAGGCTGGAGAAGTCAGCCACAACAGAGGTCAGAATATCAGCAACAATTTTAAGTTGCTAATGGGTGTGTGGAATTATTCCCAGAATTTCAGCATGACAGATGCCTGTCAGCATCGTGAGCAGTAGGAAACTCTACTGTTGTGACCCATAGACAGCTTGACAGCATGCGGTATAACTTATCTCCAGGTCACAGCAGCCACTTAATATTTAGAAAAAGAAAATGGGCAACAGTACAAGCAGCTTATAAGTTAGCATTCCAGATATCACAGTATTAGATCAAAAAGGCAGGGCAAACCATAGTGTGAGCAGTATCCTAAGGCCAGTTTACACGTTGCGATGTACCAGCGACCCAACCAACGATGGAGATTGCTGGGACATCGCTATATGATCGCTGGTGAGCTGTCACACAGGCAGCAACCAGCGAGAATGCTGGTAACCAGGGTACACATCGGGTAACTAAGCATAGCGCTGCGCTTAGTTACCCAATGTTTACCCTGGTTACCTGTCCCAGCGTGCACTGTGCGGAGCTGGGCATCGGCCGGGAGATCGATGATCGTTGGTCTCAAGCTGTCACACACGCCGATGCTGGCCGCCCAGCAGGAGACCAACGATCAAAAAACGGCCCTGGCAATTCCGCAACGATCAACGAGCTGATCGTTACAGGATGTCACACGTAGGGACATCGCTACGAGGTCGCTGCAACGTCACAAGTTGCAGTGACATCGTTAACAATTTTGACATGTGTAAATTAACTTTTACTTCTCGAGTAGTATATCAAAAAGACATGGAGGGCAGCAGAGTGAGCAGCTTCTTCTTACCTTGGCAATCCTGGATAGAGATGAGTGGACCCGTGGAAATTTAGGTTCTGGTGATGCAATCAGACGTTTTTTAAAGATATGTTCGGATTCTAAACTTGACCCAAACTTCATTTGAAGTCACTAATTGGTCAGTTCAGCTCCCCACCCACATGCACCCAGCCATAAGCAAAACCACTTAAGGGGGCGGTAGGGCACGGATTGGTCTTTTTTATTTTACAATCACACTATGGCCGATAAATCTGCTTTTACCCCCAGTGTGAGCCGATCAAACAAGGCAAGCAGCTCGTAAAGGGCCAAGCGTACCCGAGAACAGCAATGCTAGTTGAAGTGCTTTGGATATGTAAAGCACCCATTCTCCTACCCCCAACAAGTTTGCTCAGCTCTACTTCTGGATTTTCCAGTATTCGATCAGATTGACATGGTGGACAGCAGCGTGAGCAGCCTCTTACCTTAGTACCCCTGATATCTCCAGTGTTAGAAGAGAATTACTATAGGGGACACATCATCCTTCACATGAAGGGAGAGGGCCGAGTTTCCAACTGTACATGCCCAAAGACACATGCCTTATTAAAGGGAATCTGTCAGAAAATATCAGTTACATATGGATTTTTGACCTAATTCCTTTCTCTAAGCTCTCTATTTATGTATTTTTATTATTTATACTCTCCTCCTATCCGCTGTAAACTTCAAAATAAAAGATTAATTCCATTTGTCAATCACAGTGAGCTCCCTGCTGCCCACTCCCCCCCAAGGAATGAATATTCATGCATCACCACCAAGCCCTGCCCTCTGGGTTTTATGCTCTGTGACTGCAGACAGTTCAGAAAGGAGGTGGAGAAGATGTGTGCTCTTGCTCTTAGCTGCAGATCTTCATGGCATTTTGTGTATCTAAGAATGTGTGTAGTGTGTGCAGTCTGAGATATTTCTATGTGATGAGAACATTTGATCATTTGCTCAGCAGATACACACATTACATGTCTGCAGGAAAACCAACCTTCATATTATAGAAATCTACTACAGACAGTGCAGGACAAAACACCTCCCCCTCCCAGCACAGAGCACAAAGGGGAGGCACAGAGCACCAGCTTTGGTGGGTGTGGATATTTAAATAACACTTATACAGCCAGACTATTCAGCTGTGAAAGTAATGGACAGGACTAATGTACCAGCTTCCTGCAGGGTGTGAAAATGCTTATAACAAGGAAACTACATAAGGTACAATAATCATTTTACATTTTTTAATAGGTCTGCCCAGGCACTATTTAAGGGTAATATGGGCATCATACTGAAAAATGACCTGACAGAGTCCCTTTAATATTTTAGGACAAGTTTCTGTAAGTGTAACAAGTTTGTGTACATTTCAGGATGCTGTGAATTTTTCTTTATTTTGCTATAATGCCGTACTGTTTTGAGTATGCAAAAACCAATACAAAAACAATGCAGTTTTACCACAATTGCAGCATAAAAAAAATATACCATAGTCCAAAGTGTAAATGCAGCCCTAATGTTCTATAGCAGGGGTCCCCAACTCCAGGCCTCAAGGGCCACCAACAGGTCATGTTTTCAGGATTTCCTAGCAGTGCACAGGGATTGGAATCATCATGTGTGCAGGTGATTCAATTACCACCAGTGCAATACTAAGGAAATCCTGGAAACCTGCACTGTTGACGGCCCTCGAGGCCTGGAGTTGGGGCCCCTGTTCTATAGTGATGACCTCACCAGGCAAAACAACCATGATTTGCTAATTACCTCCTTAATGACCAGAATTCAAAGTGCCTTAAAGGGAAAGTGTCATGAGTAAATGACCTATTATATAAATCATAAATTGTGTGATGTATTTTTTTTTTTTTTTTATTGGGCAATTTTCTTCACTACTGAGCTATTTTAGATCAAATGGCACTTGAAGATAGTGCCTGTGCTGCATCCAGCACCATTTTACTGAAACTTTGGAACCGACTCCAGAGAATCACACTTGCGAACGCGCTGGCCACTGCAACGATAGTGATGGTGGTGCGGAATTAAAATAAAAAAGGGGGGAGATAAGCAAAGGTGAGGAACACAAGAAGAAGATGACGTTACCCCCAAGTCCCACCTCGATGCACAGGAGATAAACGAATGACGTCATTATGAAAACTTTAGACACAGATTATTCAGACCCAAAGATCAGATTTCTTGACTACAAGTATGCGATTAATCAGCAGCATGGCACCATTAAGGCAATGGCTAGACTTTATGGTGCTAAATCCTAGGAGGAGCTCTTTACATTTTTATGCAAACACACTTTTTCCCAAAAACCTTTTGGGGCAAAGTGGGAAGTGTGTCTTATGGTCCGAATATAGGACCTGTATGGCTGTGGGGCTATGCTGCAACGAGCTGCGGCTCTGGAGCAGGCAGGGAGGAGGCGGAGTGGGGCTGCTGAGGCAGCGGGAGGTCACGTGCTCCCGCTCATTTAAATTAAATGAGGTGTACACCTCCCCATCACTAGATATGCCCCCCCCATGCTGCCACACACAAGAAATAAACAAACAATGTAAAACTCACCCTCCGGAGCTTGCCTCTGTCTCTCCCTGCTGCCAGCACTCATGGTCTGAGTCTTTATGTGATCGGGGCGCACAGTGATGCTGTCACTCTGCTGTGCCGATCACGACCGGATGCCCCTGGGACGCAGAAAGACTCAGACCGCGAGTGCTGGCAGCAGGGAGACGGAGGGCAAATTTTACATTGTTTGTCATTTTCTTGTGTGCGGCAGCGATGGGGGCATATCCAGTACGATGGGGAGGGCATATCCTGGATGGTGTTTCGTGATCCAGGATGGTGGGGGCTGTATCCCAGATGGGGCTGTATCCCAGGATGGGGGGTTGTATCCAGGATGGGGAGCTATATCCAGGAAGGGGGGCTGTATCCCAGGATGGGGGGCTATATACCAGGATGGGGGGCTATATACCAGATGGGGGGCTATATACCAGGATGGGGGGGCCATATCCAATATGGGGGAGGTGTATCACCAGGATGGCGATTATATACCAAGATTACTTGGAAAGGGCCCATGAAGGGGACATTACCCCCATAAGTGTCAGCAGCACATCCCCCTTATAACCACATTTTTTGCTTATTTTTTTTTCTCTCTATTTTCCTCCTCTAAAATCTGGGTGCATCTTATGCTCTGCTGCATCTTATAGTCTGAAAACATATAGACAAAAAGTTTAGAAAAAAAAACATTTTGGTTTGTTTTGTCTATATTTTCAGCTGTTGTTGCTATTTCACACTAAATAGAACACACTCATCAGGTTACTATGGTTGCTTGAATACCGAATAAATATGAATCTGGATCCATAGAAAGTTTCAGGGGACAGGAATCGACCAAGTTGCTTTGGGGGAGGGGAGACCATGGCAGTGTTGATCAATGTATTGCTCTGCCTTTGCTCATAGCCTGATACATGACAGTATATATTATTATTATTTATTATTTATTAGAGCGCCATTAATTCCACCGCGCTTTACATGTGGAAAGGGTAAAAACATAGACAAGTACAATGCACCATCATATCATTGTACAGCAAAAGATCAGTGTGTGTTTCTATCTTCTTGGTGACAAGATTGCCATTTGAAGCAAGAACACCCCGGTTCATACATTACATAGGGTGGTATATCAGGGGCTGGACTGCACCGCGACCATGGGGCCCAGCGGCCATACTGTCTGCCGCACCCCCAGCCCATACAGAAGAGTGAGAGGGCAGGAATGTAATTTGATCTTGGTGACCCCAGGGTCCTCACCCCTGTCACACCTCCTGTCACAGCTGCTGCATGAGACTGAATTTCTATATTCCCTGAGGGGGGGGAATGAGTGCTAAAGAGCAGATATCATTTTATTGATTTATAAGCGAACTATAGATCCTAGTACTGAAGTGTACAGCTCTGCTTCATCAGGAGGGCAGGAACAGTACTAAAAAGTTTTAGGTCCAGGGAGTTCCCCTTCAAGCATTAAAGGGTTGTCCCATGATCAAAGTGATCTTGAAGAAATAATACGTTCCACAATTGGATGTTTTGAAAAAAATAAATGTTCCTGTGCTGGTCGCAAATTACTCTTAATTTTGAAGGTAAAACATTTTTTGAAAAAACAGGCAATAAAATGCTTTACCTCACAAAAAGTATCAGGTCCTATACAATCATCCATAGTGCAAATGCTCCTGTACAAGATATGGCGCTCATTGAGCTCTATATAGCCGGCAAAAGACAGGAATGTCTTATGCTCACCGGCTGACATATCCTGCTCTTGCCGTATTGAAGGAGCTCTATCTGTGCCGTAAATGTACAGTACCAAAGAGTTAAAGCTCAAGATGAAGAGAAATACATTTATGGTGCTTGTTTGTCACCAGATAATGGCATTTTATTAGTTTATCTTTTTCACTCCCAGAGAAGCCCTTCATAATCCAAATCTGTACATTAGCAGACACTCACCAAATTGTAGATGCTCAAGAGAAGAGCCTCGATGCAGCCGCTGCTCTGAAGGTCCCTGCTGGTCGACACTGACAAGTAACACCATATTAGTTCTGGAAGGAACTGAAGCGTAAATGTCCTCAGGTTTTTCTCTTTGCTTCGATAGAACTCAAAGAGCTGGTGGCAGACAGGTTCTAGCAGCTGTAAAGGCAAGAGAAAGGAACCTCAGAAGGAGTCAGAGACATGAGCAGGAATATCACAACATAAAACATAGAAAATAATGACAAGATATTACGAGTATGCTCAAGTACAGGTATATAGGCGAGGGTATGCGAGATGAAAGCAACGTAATACTGCTATCCAAGGAGTGTGCACTGTAAGAACGCAGCTTCCTTGTATTCTGTTTGATAGTGGTTTTCTTGTATACAGTACTTCATTAGGTCGGCAGGTTGTCAGTTACACCAGGTCACTGTAATGTTACTGACTGTGGAACAAGTTACATTATCACAGACTATCTGGTGATGCTGCCAGGGCCGTATTTATCATTAGGCACCTGAGGTACGTGCCTAGGGACCGGATTGCAGGGGGGCTGTGCCAGAAACAGCATGTGAAAAAAAAAAAAGTTTAACTGTTCTCTCTCCCCCAGACTCTATAGGTAAACCGGAGTCTTTTTGGGGGAGGGGTGGGGGCAATCACAGCAGTGGAGGCAGGAGGACTTATTTATTTCATCATAGTCTCCGTGCTCCTCGGCCAGGTACTTCTGGGTTCGGGGCCCTGACTGATCAGTACGGTGGGGGGGGGGGGGGGGAAGCCGACTGCTGGAAATGCCTAGGGCGGCAGGAACTCCAAGTACGGCCTGTGATGCTGCCATAATATAGAAACTGATAGGCCATAAGGAAGATTCTTAAAAACGCTGCTGTTCTGCATTTACAATTTTAACCAAACTTGCACATTTGTGATACCATGAAAGTATTCTCACAGCAATAAGTACTGTAGAGAAGGCAGGATAATTAGGACATTGTACAACAGCATTGTGGCCATTATGTTTGACAATGTGCTAACATGTAACGTATCACTGGAAAAGCAGGATTTCCAACAGCAAGACGATGCACTGACTGGGCGGGTTGCTAAGCTGCCGCAAAGATTTAAAGTACCTCGTCCACCTACATGTCTATTCTAGAAAATAAACAGTTTTATGAATCACCATAGCTGGTCTTTACTTCTGTGCCTCAATCAATGAAGTAGAAGTCTACAATTTCACATGAAGCAGTGAATTAGGTAACTCATCCTTCACATAGATCTCTAACCACGCAAACATCTACTGGCAGGATGCCACCAAGGGGTCTGCGCCAAGCAGCTTTTATATAGACTTATACAAAGAAGGAAATAATTGGACACATTCCTCATCAGCGCTGGATAACTCACACATGCACAAGACTGATACACACAGTCCATGAACCAGCTAACTAACATAGTATACAGTGTATATGGTTATATCTATGTTGAAGAAGAAAAAAAAAAAAAGACATTGCTCCATCAAGTTCAGCCTTTCTCCGACAGTTATACATTCTCCATCACTAGATTGTTTATAGCCCCAATACCATTTATTGTGAGAAAAGCATTTGGCCCTTTTTGTAAATGCAGTTTCAGCATCTGTCATTACTACCTATGTTGTGTTAGGGTACCTTTACACGCCGCAACTTTTGGCGGCGATCGGAGGCAACCGAACATGTGCGTGCACGTTCTTCACGGTTGCCTCCGAACGCCGAAGGCGCATTTACACGCCGCAATTGCGCCCTCAACCTAAGGTGATGTGTCGTCCCGGAAGTTCCCACAGCAACATTGGGTAACATCCGGTTGACTCCTGACGCCGCAAACCCCAAAGGAATGTGGGCGTACATGTTCAGCGCCGCAGGAACATAGGCGTGACAGACTTGTGTATTCCGCGCACCAAACACGCTGATTAGACAACGAAATAGCGTCACGATTGTCTAGCCTACGCTGGCCAATCATGACGCCATTGTCATTGTGTATTCTGAATGGACAGCTCTTGAAATATGTCGCCCTGTGAAGGGACAGCCAATGGGAACACAGTAGCCACCACCAATCATCGCTGGGGGGGGGCGGTCTCCAGCACGCTGTGGCACGCCTCCGGGAAATCAGTAGGCGACGCCGATTCCATCCCTATCGCCCCTTCACACGCTGAAACCAGGGCAATTCACCTTCAGGGTTGCGTCTGGTTTTTGAACAATGCTTTGAAATCGCAACCGGGAGCAACTTTCTAAATCACCACCGGGTCCCACAATTTCATAGCAATTTCAGGGCAACGGTGACGGACCTCCGGATTGCCTCTCAGTTTCTACACCGTAGTTGCGGCGTGTAAAGGTACCTTTAGGGAATTCCACAATCTGACTGCTCTAACTGTAGAGAACCCTTCCGATTTACCTGCCAGAACAGACGTTCCTCCACATGTAATCAGTGCCCCGGTCCTTTATAAGGTTTCTGGAATAAGTTACGTGTCAGTCCTTTATATGGATAATGTATGTATTTTTATATGTAAATGAGGTCGCCTTTGGAGAGTTTTTTTCTTCTAAACTTAACAAGCCCACTGTTTCCAACCTCTCTTCTTAGAAGAGGCCTTCCATTGAATGGAATAAACTACGGTAATTAACCATCTTTGAATTAACGTCCCAATATCCTTTTTAAACATGGGATCCAGTTGGCTCCACACTATAACATGTGGCTTTACAAGTGATTTACAGAGCGGTAATACTTTGATTGTTGATTTATATGGTGTGAATGGCAGCTTTGGTTTCTTTCTTATACCATTTCTCCTATTACCATTTTTTATGACAGCAAATTTGTCAATTAAAAGAGTAAAAACGACCACAACTGACATGTATTTAAAGATTAGATTTAATAAAATACAGGTGAATCTCAATGAATTAGAATATCATCAAAAAGTTAATTTTTATCAGTAATTCAATACAAAAAGTGAAACACATATTATATAGAGTCATTACAGAGTGATCTAATTCAAGTGTTTATTTATGTTAATGTTGATGATTATGGCTTACAGCCAATGAAAACACAAAGGTCATTATCTTGGAAAATTAAAGTAGGGAGGATGGAGAGTTAAAAGCCGAGCTGCCGTATTCTACACGATATTAACGGGTGAATATACCCTCTCAACCACACAAGGTGAAGCCTCCGATACCTATTTAGGTCATATTTTATCTCTCAGACCCTTCATCATGTTTTAACTGATAAAGCAATATTATATTCACCCTTCAATGTCTTGTGGAATATGGCAGCGTGGTTTATAACCCTTCATCCTCCCTACTTTAATTTTTTGAGATAATGACCTTTGGGTTTTCATTGGCTGTAAACCATAATCATCAACATTAACAGATTTAAACACTTGAAATACATCACTATAAGGACTCTATATAATATATGTGTTTCACTTGATGTATTGAATTACTTAATTAAATTACCTTTTTGATGATATTCATTGAGAAGCACTGGTATGTTAAGGGGAATCTATCTGCAGGTTTTTGCCATTTAATCTGAGAGCAGCATGAGATCCTGATTCCAGCGATGTTTAAGTTTACTGGGTGCAACTGTTGTGATAAAATCCCTGTTTTCTGATCTAGCAATGCTCTGAATGCTGAGCTCTGTAGAACCCTACCTATAGCTGACGTACACAAAGCTTTGAAAGAAAGCTGCCAATCAATGGTAGGAGTGGTGTTACATAGAGCAGTTGACTGCAAGGCACAAGACACCCAGTAGGGATAATCTCCTGCTGATAAAACATTGATTGTATTGAGGTTGAAACAAACAACCTTTTAAGCAGGGCTGTGAAGTCGGAGTCAGTGTCCATTTTAGGTGGAGTCACATTCAGTGAAGTTGAGGAGTTGGATGTTTAGCTTACCGACTTCACAGCCATGATTGTGGAGTCAGAGTCATGGTGTCTGTTTTGGTGGAGTTGGAGACTGATTCAAGGAAACTGAAGAGTCCGTGTCGGATGTTTGGCTTACCGACTCCACAACTCTGCTTTTAAGCGAGCCATCACTGTAATCATTGTCTCAGCCCCTACACACCATGCCACTCCCAGATTATATGGAAAAAGGCAGATGACAGATTTTCTTCAAATAGGTTTCCGTGATCAGTGAGCTAATTGGTGGAGGTGCTTTTGTGGCAGGACAAGTTGTATGATGCCTAGGGTCAGAACGAGTTTGTAGATACAAAGCATGTATACTTTTACTTTTAATCAAGTGGTGAAAAAAAACACAGACGTTTTTTAAAACTAAAAAGAATTACACTTTTAGTGCCATTTTCCGTGACCCATAGATTTCAGATTTCTCAGGATCAGGATATTTTTTGCGTCTTAAGCTGATGTTACTAATGATACAATGTTTGAGTAGATACGATGTTTTGATTTCCTGTTATCTGCATTTTGTGGCAGTGTTGCGGCAACCAAAAAAAATGTACAGTAATTTTGTTATTTGGACTTTTTTTTTTTACCGTTATGAAGGTTATATATAGGTTTTATTTTCAATGGTGCAAAAAGGGGGGGGGGGTGATTTGAACTTGAAGGGTTTTTTTAAAATTGTTTTTCAATTTTTTTATCTCTGAAGATACCGTTACACTCTGCAATATTGCATGCCATTTCACTGGCAATTTGCTGGTTGCAGTGAAATCATGGACACATTGTTCTATTTTGTTGCCGTGTACAAATATAACAATGTGTCCATGATTTCACTGCAACCAGCAAATTGCCAGTGAAATTGCAAGCAACATTACCGTGTGTGATGGTACCTTTAGCTTCTACACTGCACAGTCTTATTGATCTGCTGTTCACAGCCATGATGATGATCCACAGCTCAGAACAGCAGAAATGATCACTTTCTGTGAGCAACGCTGCTCATGCATTGCTAGCAGGAATTGAGTCATGACAGCTTCTGGGATAGCTGACAGAGGATACAAAAGTGCATATAGGGTCTTATCTTTGCAATACACTGTTGTTTTGTGACTAATGTCACTGCTCATCTGGAAAGATTGTGTGACATACAACCAGCATACAGCGCATGAGACGGCTGCTTCAGGATCCACAATCCACGTGTACTTTGGTAGCCAAATGAGCTGCACCGAAGTCTGCAGTACAGGAGGTCTGCAGTACAGGAGGGCTGCAGTACAGGAGGGCCGCAGTACAGGAGGGCCGCAGTACAGGAGGGCCGCAGTACACAGGGCCGCAGTACACAGGGCCGCAGTACACAGGGCCGCAGTACACAGGGCCGCAGTACACAGGGCCGCAGTACACAGGGCCGCAGTACACAGGGCCGCAGTACACAGGGCCGCAGTACACAGGGCCGCAGTACACAGGGCCGCAGTACACAGGGCCGCAGTACAGAGGGCCGCAGTACAGAGGGCCGCAGTACAGAGGGCCGCAGTACAGAGGGCCGCAGTACAGAGGGCCGCAGTACAGAGGGCCGCAGTACAGAGGGCCGCAGTACAGAGGGCCGCAGTACAGAGGGCCGCAGTACTGCAGGGTTGGTTCCCTGAGGAAGGAGTGATGTTAACACTCCGAAACGCGTAGAATGAATAAAGCCAACATTGTACGATCCACTCCAGTGGTCCGTTTAATCACAAGGTGGCACGGATCATGTGCACAAATTTCCTTTTGGCTCGTATGACAGCTTCTGGGATCATCAGTTGACCCTGCTCTGTCATGGCAACACATTGAGGCTCCATGATCGCATCACGGGGTCAATGATGCCGGCGGGGAATATCATGATCCCAGCCGCTTTAGAATGCTGGAGGTTTTCACACATGGTCTCAATTAAAAATTTACGGGGAAATTAGCTACTGTTCCTAAAACCCTGATTGTCAAGTCTGCCATTAGTGCTATGTTCACATCTGTGTATATATAATCGCCCAGTTTCTCATAAAGAAAAGTTGGCGAGTCTCAGGAGAGTGTTAAAAGGGAACTTGTCAGCTACTTTATACCCCCAAACTTGTCCCTGCAGTTTCCTAGTACATCCCATTTCCAAGCGCGGTCCTGGTGTGTGAAATCCATGGGCTCCTTCCTGGTATGACGGAATGGCCACATCATTTCTGGTGCTGTGCATTGTGGGTGAGTAATTGGGAGTACTCGCTGGCCTCAGAATGCGCAGTGTGCATGCTCTGGAGCTGGCCGGTACACCCAATACACCCCCACAACACACAGAATCGGAAATAACATGGCCGTCACATCATACCAGGAAGGAGCCCATGGATTTCAAACACTGGGACCGTGCTTAATAATTAGGTTATCACGCTCACTGGGGTATGGTGCAAGACTTAGGGGACTATGCAGCTGATGTGAGACTGGAGGCTCGTGCCTGTGGAGTGGAATCACTGGCTCTTCAATAGGACACAGTGAGGCGCGCCACTGCACAGGCACAAGACTTGTGAATTGTGAAGATGACGTCGTTGTCATTTGCTTGCATAGTCAGAAGGGGCGTGTTTTCCATGGAGCGGGGCGGTGACTATCGCAATGCGCAGACCCCATATGACCCGTAAAAATAATTGTCATACAGCGCGGGACAGATTAAGTTATTTTATGAAGTATGAAGGGGAATGTCTGGGGATATAAAAGGAGTTACAGGAACCCCAATTGCATGTTAAAAGTGGCGGGCAGGGTTTAGAACCCCTAAAACTGGTGACTAGTTCCCTTGAAGCATTTTTCCTCACGTAGTATCTGTAATGTCATACAGGTACTATACAAGAGTGCTTTTTTTTTTCTAGGAGAGAAAAAACCCACACACTTGAATTACATTCAGATGCTACGTCAGGAAAAATAAGCATGACACTCCCCTGACTCGCCAACTTTTCTGACTGTGAATCTCAGAGAGTCTATATATGTAAATGTGAACGCTCCCTTGAAGGCAGATTTGCTCTTCATGACTTTAAAACCTTGGTGACTTTCCCTATGGAAGCTATAAACGATGGTCGTATTAATTATTGCTCACAATTTTCTTAAATATATGCAAATATGCAAATTTGCACTTATCTGAGAGGAGGGAAGTGGCTTACAATCTCCTCACCTACTTCGCTGTCTCCATAAGGTTGATGGCAAGCTCCCAGACCTTAAATATATGTAATTAAAATTTAGGTAAAAACCATTAAAACTTTTTTAATTGAATTGAAAGGGGTTTTACACTACAAAAAAATATTTTTGGGGGTACATGACCCTGGCAGCGACCTAATTATAGCGTTCTACTGCTAGGACCTCTACCAGGCCGCAAACGTTCAGATCGTCCCCAGACCCCATCACAGGTCAGGAATTATTTTTTCCCAATTCCGTGGGTTTTCCAAACCAGACAAAGCCCCCCTTTAGCTTCATTTTAGTCAGGTCCCTGTTACCATTTCTAAAGCTCTACAGCCAGCATCGCCCGATTATAGCGGCTATGAAGTGATGAGTTATCTCCACATCACTGTACAGTTTGTAAAGTGACAGTTATATAATTGAAGAGCTAATTAATATTTTAATGATCGCACCCCATGAGGCCTTCGTTATTCACCTAATGACCACTAGATCGATCATACCATGTATACAGGCCGTCATTTCTGCAAGAGTCAAGAAGCACATTTGCTCAGTTGATCTTTAGTAATGGCTCATTAGTTTTTGTGATTCTGAAGTCAGCTAATTAAATACTTAGATTAAAGGGGTATGCTCATCTCATGGCAGCAATGGGAATATCATCTATGCAGCGACCAGACGTGACCGGCTGAGTGATGTATCTCTATAGTACAGCTGGCTGCACATACAGAGACATGAGCCATCACTAATATTTTCATGGTACGGCCTATGCATGTTGGATGTTTGATCTTATTCACTTTTCTGGGACCAGGTTGGCCAAAAAAAAATATGAGATTCCCAAGGTCTCATGCATTGTTTAATTTTTACTAGAATTAAATCTGCAGCAGGTAAATTCATTCATTTTTTTCAGTGCAGATTTCACTCATGCTAATAAGTAGGGGAAAATCTGCACCAAAAACACAAGTAGGGCCCTTTCACATCAGCGTTTTTTGAAATTCGCGGCAGATGCGGTGAAAAAAAACCGCATCTGCCGCGATTACCGCATACCGGCTGCACTTGTGGCGCGGTTGCGGTAAACGCCATGCAAAGTATAGGCGTACTTGCGGCAGGTGCGGCAAGTGCGTTTTGCACTTGCGGCAGGTGCGGCCGCGAAAAAAACCGCGGCTGACCGCTGTTTTTTTTCGCGGCCGCACCTGCCGCAAGTGCAAAACCGCACTTGCCGCACCTGCCGCAAGTACCCCTATACTTTGCATGGCGTTTACCGCAAGTGCAGCCGGTATGCGGTAATCGCGGCAGATGCGGTTTTTTCACCGCATCTGCCGCGATTTGAAAAAAACGCTGATGTGAAAGGGCCCTAAAAAAGCAATCAGAAAATGTGGGAAAGACATGCTTATTTTACACAGCCATCTTCCTGCCAACAGATGCAGAAATCATGGAGGAATTTCTGTTGCGAACACTAAAAGAGAACCTGACAGGTCCCTCATGGCCTCCAAACCACCAGTATTTGTATATTTATTACCAAGTACCTTGCCTAACCATCTAACATGACATTTACAAAACAAAAAGTTCTAAAAACCCTATTTTATTATGCTAATTAGTCTTTTGACTATTCAATGGGGGCGTGGTTTCCCCAGACTAGTCGTCCCTCTCTGCATGTCATCAGGCCCCTGTGGGTTCAACACTATGATTTGCAAGAGCCAGCAATCATTGTGCGTCTGAAGGCGGGTGAATGTGTCCCATCTTTAGAGAGGAGCACGGCATGTCCAGAAGTGAAGGAACGTCTTTCCCTTCCAGACATGCACCTCTCCGAACCCGGGGAAGCTAATGCTCAATTGACTAGTCAAAAGCCCAATTAGCATATTAAGAACAGGGTTTATAAAAAAATGTTTTTATCAAACATGTGATTGGCTGGATAGGCAGGGCATTTAATAATAAACATACAAGTACTGATGGGTTGGAGGCCATAGGGGACCAGTTAGGTTCCATTTAAAGGGGTGGTCCAAAAGCTGAAGAAATTTTCATCAAAATCCCTATTTATTGTCGTATTCTGAACGAATTTCTTATTTGGCTGCATTAAAAATTCCCTACCCTTTCCTAACTACACTAACTGCTATTGTATTTTTCTCTACTTCCTGTCTGATGACGCCTCATTTGAGAGTGCCAGTGCATTCCAGAACACTCATACAAAAATACATCGGGGGAGGGGAAGTAATAAGTTCAACAATTGGATGTGTTTAAAAAAAAAATGTTCCTGTGCTGAGATAATCTTATTTATATGTCCCTGCTGTGTACAGTGTAATGGATGTGCCTGACCATACAGGGACATGGTCTGATCATACCACATCTCCTGTGCTGAAATAATCTTATATATGTGTCCCTGCTCTGTACTGTGTAATGACCATGTCTGACCGTACAGGGACATGATCTGATCATACCGCACCTCCAGGGCAGGGGAGGAAGGAAAAGAGTATACATACATCAAGTCATGGGATCACAGCTGATTCTTTCTGTGAGGTAAAAAGTGTTTCTGCCTGTTTTGAAAACATGTTTTAACTCTCAGAAAGAATTGTGATCCTGTGCTGTAATGTCTGTAGACTTTACTTCTTCTCTGCCCAGGTATGATGAGACCATGTCCCTGTACAGTCAGACACATCCATTACGCAGTACATAGCAGGGACACATATATAAGATCTCAGCACATGAGATGTGGTATGATCAGACCATGTCCCTGTACGGTCAGACACATCTATTACACAGTACATAGCAGGGACACATATATAAGATCTCAGCACATGAGATGTGGTATGATCAGACCATGTCCATGTACAGTCAGACACATCCATTACACAAGTCCTCAAACAACAGAAAAATTACTGGGCACTGCAGCTTTCACCCTATGTATCTGTGTGTGACCTCATGCATATACAGGTGTCAGTGTTGAGGGTCCAGAATAGCGGTGCACGCTTAATGAAGTATGAACAAATTCTTTAAGAAAAAATGAGCGGCACTCACCATGTTGAAATTTTCTATCTTTTATTTGCCAACGTGTAGGCACGACATGGCTGCTGTAGGGGAGGGAGTGTGGAGGAGTGACGACGGGACGTTTCGCGGTGCTGTACCACTTCTTCCGGTCAAATCTCCTGGAGATACAGCACCGCAAAACGGCCCGTCGTCACTCCTCCACACTCCCTCCCCTACAGCAGCCATGTCGTGCCTACACGTTGGCAAATAAAAGATAGAAGATTTCAACATGGTGAGTGCCGCTCATTTTTTCTTAAAGAATACATCCATTACACAGTACATAGCAGGGACACATATATAAGATTATCTCAGCACAGGAGATATGGTATGATCAGACCATGTCCCTGTACGGTCAGACACTTCCATTACACAGTACATAACAGGGACACATATATAAGATTATCTCAGCACAGGAGATGTGGTATGATCAGACCATGTCCTTGTACGGTCAGACACTTCCATTACACAGTAAATAGCAGGGACACATGAGATTATCCCAGAACAGGAACATTTTTTGTTTTCAACACATCCAATTGTGGAAATTATTATTATTCCAAGATATATTAATTACAATGGACTTTAAAATTAACTTTGCTCGTGGGAAAACCCCTTTAAGTCTTCAGCATTCTCAGTCGGCTTCACACATGACCAAGCTCACATCAGGCTTCACTCTCCCCTGCCCGAATGCTGCCTTTCAGAGTGCCTTCAGCTGATATTCCCTGTGACATACAATCTAATGATCAGCACATCACAGCACTTGTAAGATGAAAGCTCTGTACTACAAACCAAGCTCCAGGCTGAGAGGAGAGTAGTCTGATCCTGGCATGTGTGCCCAGACTGCTGGCACTCAGAGGCAGCCCTGCCCCCACCAGTGACGTGCCCAGCTATGTTCACCCCATTCTTGTCCCAAGATTGAAGTACCAGAGCCAGAATCACAACTGAAGAATACAAGAGCTGCATCGAGATCAGCTTACAGGAGCAGGGCAGGTAGAAGAAGTATACTAGGAAAGTGTTAGTTAGGACAAATGAAAGGGGATCAGATTAGTAGTGGAAAACCTCTTTAATCCTGCCATACTTTTATTTCTCAATAGAAGGAGTACATTTTAGCCCTCATGCACACAGTATTTGGTGCGTTTTTTACCTCAGAATTTGTAGCCAAAACCAGAAGTGGAGCAATCAGAGGAAAAGTATAATAGAAACATGTCACCACTTCTGTATTTATCACCCACTGCTGGTTTTAGCTTACATATAATGGAGGTTAGAAGCTCACCAAATACTCACTCCTAGGCAATGTGCCCACTGGACAGGTTTTTTGTGCGGCGTTTGTAAGCTGTGAAAAAAAAAAAAGGCAATGCAAACGTATTGTGTTTGTGCGCATTACAAATACAGTACAAATAACTGGACACATACAGGGACAGACACACACATTCACCCTCCCCGGTGAGCCCAGGGTGAGCTCCGGTGATTTCTTCCGTCAGGGGCTGTATATATGGTAGTTCCAGGACCTTCCAGCCTGAGTCACATGGGCAGGTCCTGCAGTCACCTGGCACAGCTCCTGCTGGTGCCCGGGAGGAAGAAATCACCAGAGCTCACCGAGGGCTCACCGGGTAGGGTGAGGATTGGATTTTTACTCTGGAAATCGGAGTAAAAAAGCATCATAAAATGGACTGTGGGAATACTAAGGTGTTTGTGATGGTTTTTTGGGGGGTTTAGAATGGAGTCAGTGGGGAAACGCAGCGCACAAACGGGACTTTTATACATGATGGCGATCTCTGCAGCACAAACATGCAGTGGGCACATAACTTTAGAGTAGAAGTATCCCTTTTACCCCACTGGAGTACTCTACATTACTCCCATTTGCGACTTACCTCACTCTGAGGTTCCTGAATAACTTCATAAAGTGCAGAAACCAATGTGGTCTTCTCCTTCAGACTGACAGCATAACTAGTAATAGACGCCTCAGGCAGACTCTAAAGACAAAACAGATTGTGTAAATCAACATTACATTGCTGTGAGCTAAAATGGAAAAAAGGCTTCTAAATGCTTGTGCTCATCACAGGGATATAGGAAAGCTTTCTATCCTTCTTAAGCAAGTTAAAAGTCAATTTAAATGGGAGTTTGTATCTATAACATCTAAATGACTCAGAATAATCAATTAAAGTGTAACAAAACTTTTTTTTCACATCATTTGTCAGTCTTTGCCAAGTTATGAATCTTTATGAAATACTCCTTTACATTATCTTGCTCCCTCTTCTCCCAAACACAATGCCGCAAAAAGTGAGCTTTTAACGACCCTGTTCATACACTCAAAAAGGACCCATCATTAAGTCAAGAGTGGCCATTTGCCCATGTTTTACTCCCTCTGCTCTCTTGGGTATTCCCTACCTTTTCATTGTCTTTATAAGGGGGTATTGCTCACAAGATAATACAGACCAGCCTAAAATATGCAAGGGTGCAACAGAAGTGAAAAATAAGTAAAAAACAGTCACTTCTGACCTTATGACAGATCTTCTTTAAAGGGAACCAACCACCTCAGATCACCCTAATACACAGTTAGTACATGTCCCTGCACCCTAAGGATACCTTTCCAGCACTGTTTTTGTGTAAAATCTTGCATTAGTATAACTCATATAAAGAGTTTATAAAGTTACTAGCCTGGTGACTTCTGGGCGTATCCCTCCTTCTGTTATACTTCAGGGCTGTGCATTCATTGCATGTCTGTGCTTCCCCTGCCTCTGTGCAGAGGAGATAACGATCACACCCATCAGGGCAGGGCAGCAGGCACGGAGGGAGGGGGAGGACAGACATGCAATGCACAGCCCTGAAGTATAACAGAAGGAGGGATACGCCCAGATGTCTCCAGGCTAGTAAGTTTATAAACTCTTTATATGAGTTATACTAATGCAAGATTTTACATAAAAACAGTGCTGGAAAGGTATCCTTAGGGTGCAGGGACATGTACTAACTGTGTATTAGGGTGATCTGAGGTGGTTGGTTCCCTTTAAGGAGATGGTCCGCAACCTACATTTTCCTCTCTACATATCTATTTTTGCATCATAACCATTATTTATTATACAAATACCCTGCACTTCTCTTTATCTAGCTAATCCCTGAATAAGTTTTTTTTTCTTAATTCTTGTGACATTTCATTTGAGAGGATCCTTAAGCAGGATGTAACAGGTGGCTGGGGCTGCGCTCACTTAGCTCCATGGAGCTGATAGAAGCTGTGGGAGAGGCGAGTGCAGCGCCGAAACTCTGCTTCTGTCACTGCAGCTTCAAACTGTGAAATAAGATGTGGCAAGGGGGCTAACACAGAGGCAGAAAGTGACACCTGCACTTGGCAACATCTGTTTCAGTTAAAATTAGTGGCAGTGGGGACAGAAGCAGAGTGCCAGTGCTGCACTCACCCCTCCCACAGCTTCTATCGGCATCATGGAACCAGAGCATGTGCAGAGGGCAGCAATGCAAGAAACTGTGATAACTGACATCCCATAGGGAGAAGCGTAGGGTATCTATCTATATAATTACTTTAACCCATCCGTCATCCACTTCCATCCATTTGTTTATCACATGCCAGGGGCAGCCATATTTGCACGCTCAAGTGATGGGTGTGCAAAAATACCACCCACTGGTGGTATTGGCCCCTTGCACAATACTACCAGTGGTGCCGCTGACAATCGAACCCAAAGACAACTGCAACCAATGCCTGGAACTTGCCGCCGCACAAAGCCACCATCCAAAATCATTGTGCATATGGCTGAATTATTAACCGCACTTGCGACTACCTGGGCGCAGATGCAGTTAGTCAGACCACGCCATGTTTGGACACTTAGGTGGGTGTCCAAATATAGTGGCGGCATGAGGCACAGGTGGGGCGGAGCACAGAGCGCGCACAGGGGAAAGACACGGGGAGAGAGAGCACACACGGGAAGACGGCTCAAAGGAGAGAGCACATAAAGGGAGAAGAAAGCAAAGGGGAAGAAGATGACACAAATGGGGGAGAGTGCATAAGGGGGAGACAGTTCAAAAGAGAACACAGAGGGAAGAAGACAGCACGGGTCCACATCTAGTGATGCAATAATCAAGCTATTAAGATAGAACATATTTTATATCATTCAGCACATAATGCAGTTAACTACTGTACCCAATTTATTATATATTTTAGGAGTCGTGGAGTCGGTGACCATTTTTAGTGGAGTCAGTATAAAATGGACTGACTCCACCAAAATGGTCACCTACTCCAACTTCACAGCCCTGCTTAAAAGTGTTGTTCACTACTATGTCTGACACTATGTTTTCTCCAAGTGTGAAGGCACCCTTAGCTGCTGTGCCTCCGCACATACAGAATATATGTATACCTGGCCGCTGTTGAGAATAAAAAAATGGCACCTTAAGTAATCTTTCTTCCATTATAAAAAAATAGAATAAAGACCATGAGTCACAAAAAACTGTACTTCTGTGGACTAATGAAAGACAAATACTGTCTTAACAGCTAGATAAAAAAATAGAAAAAGAAAGTGCATAATTATAAGGCAAGGAGTATAACCAATCATCATTTACATTCACAGGTTAAGGAGAGTTAATTTCAAAGAATGAATACCTTAAATCCTGACAGCCATTCCTCCACGACTCCTCTTTCCGCGCTCAGCATTTTCCCGCATTGAGCAGCTTGTAGCCGGTTGCCTGATAACAAATTAGAAGAATTTACTGTGCAATCGAGAATTGATGAAATGATGTTACAAAGCAGAAGTAAAATTGGGAAGTGAAGTCCATCAGACGGGCTTACGACTATGTATTAGCAAGGAACAATGAACTACATTGATTTTTTAAATCTAAATTTCATTCATTTTTAAAGGAAGTACTGTATGTTTAGGTTTTAATGTGAGAGGACAAAAACTAACAGTTGATTTAATAAAAAGAATTTTGCTATGTAATTCAAGAGCAGTATATTGTAGGGACTGAGACCCTGATTCCAGTGATGTGTCCGTTGCTGGTCTGCATGCTGTTATTTTAATACCAATCCATTTTCTCTGCTGTAGATCTAGCAGTCACATGAATGATGAGCCCCAGAAAATCCCACCTACACCAGTGACTGGCAGCCTTCTGTGCACACTGTATATTGACACAAAGCTGCTATATCAGTGGGGAGGGTGAGGTTACTCAGACAGAGGACTAGGAGGCAAGAGACACCTAGTACTGTAGGGATAATCTCCTGCTGATTACAGATTACATAGCAAAAACCTGCTGACACATTCCACTTAAAGAAACAGGCAGAATTGTTTTATTTAGGATAAATTAGGCTACATGTTTTGGTACTGGACCAGTGCCTTCCTTAGGCCTGAGACAGTTGCGAATTGCAACAAGCCATGAAGCAGAACCAATCATCATTATCATTTACTTTGACAAGGTGAACGTGAAACATTTTCAAGAATACTCACTCACTGAGGAAGGCCCTGGTTCAGAGGCAAAACTCACAGACCATTTTATACTAGATAAACTAGAAAATTATTCTGCAAAGGGGTTGTAACATAACTGCAGATTGTTAAATCTTAGGCTGCTATCTTACTACCAGTTTTCGGTGTGTATGAATCCCGCTGAAATTGGAGGCACCCGCATCCATTTTTATGGACCCATTGTTTTTCAATGGGGCCGCAGGAACTTGCGGGTGCATCCAGTTCGTTACAGTTCCCCCTCATCCGGGTGTCCACGTTTTTTTCACTGAGACCAAAAACACATTTTGTAGCGATTTTGGTGTCCATGTGAAAACCATAAGCACCCGGATCTGGGGCACTATGGAACCCAGATCCGGTGGAATGCAATTCCCGCTGGATCCGAATTTTTGGACTGAGCATGCCCAGAAAAGTTTAAAATGACATACCCACTAGGGGGCGTGTCATTTACAACCGCATCCATCCAAGAAAAAGCACACACTTGATGCAATGGGATGCTCACTCACTGGTATTATCACTGACCCATGAGATGGATCATGATAATACCGGTGCGAGTGCATTCCATTGCATCACATTTTACATTGCGGGTGAATTTGGGGAGGATGCAGGATTTACCCGCATTACCCTGGATTCCAAAACACCGTAGTGTGAAACTGAGCTGTACTCACCCTCCTCGGGTCTCCTGTCACTCCCAATGTCTGACATTGGCTGCGATAGTGACAACATATCAACAGCCAATCTCTTGGGTCAGCTTATCTGTTTAAATCAAACCCCCATTCAGAGCTGCTGAGCTTATGGACTGGGTGCCATTCTGTCAACATGATGCCAACTTGATGCTAGCACAGCAGTCAATGTCAGACACCCGGAGCGGCGGTGGAGACTGCTGGTGGACAACAATACTGACAGGAAGTTGTGGGCCGAGCAGCAACTTTACTATTCCTGACAGCACTCTGCCTGGCAGGAGCACTTCTCCGTAAAAGAGATCTAATCCTCCTACCTACACATGGAGTGCCTGTTTTTACTCTTTTATTTGAGAACACTGAAATCTATATTCACTTCTAAAAAAAAAACGTGGCACCCACTGTTGGTTATCCAGGTCCAGACCATCTAATTAGTGCCATGCATTCAATGCATCTTAGGCTGGCTTCACATTTGCGTTTAAGAACGCAGCGTATGTTGCGGATGTAAAAAACTAAATCCGCATGCGTATTTGATTACCTATCTTTATAATAGGGTACGCATTCATATGCACTGACATGCGTTTGCATGCGTATTTATGCGTTTGCGTACATGTGCGTTTATTTTTTGCCCCCTCTGGACGCAACAAGCAGCATTTTTTGGCGCCTTAAAAATCTGCAAGCATCCGCATGAGTACGCTTGCGTATAAAAAAGCATTATTGTTAATAGGTATGCAAGCGTCCGCATGGTCTTGCGGATGTCTGCGGTTGCAACGCATGCGTTCTCTCCCATGGGCGTTTCTGGCAAAAACAAACATGTTTGACCGAAAAAAAAAGATAAGAAATTCTGTAACGCATGCGGACAAAAAACGCATACGCATTGTACAAACGCAAGCATACGCACACAAACGCTGCGTTTATTTTAAACATTGCGTATATGCATGCGTACAATATGTGCAGTGTTTGCATGCAGATGCATGCGTTTTTGCATGCGTATGCGCATTATACGCTGCGTTCTCAAACGCAAATGTGAAGCCAGCCTTACTGTTACATTTACGATACTGGCTGGAGTTTGATTTCAGCTCTGGAGTAGTACACACATCAGGCGGCAATGGCCACAGCTTTCGTCATACCATATGGGAGAAGTAAACTTCTAGGGTTCGCAGTCCAGCCAATTGGATTGCAGCTTTACTTTTCAAAATAAGCCTCTTTTAAGAATGAGAGCTAGACAACTATTGGTTTCTATAGGGGCCTACTCAATATGGGCACCATGCAATACACACAAAGCCTGAGGATATCTCCACGCCTGGCAAACTTCCACATTTCTTCATATGTGAACTACAATGATTAATATGGTATGTCTCACTGCAAAAAAAAAAAAATTGGCATGCTCTGTTCTTCAAAATGATCATTTTCCCACTTGTGTCGTTCTATGAAACATCCCTTCAGGCACCACAGACAATGAAGAACAATGAAGAAGTGTTTTCAAATGAATAACTAACATCTACAGATTGGTGTCTGGCAGCAGAAACCTTGGCAAGCTTTTCAGCATTCAGGGCATAATCTAGCAAAAAGCACAGAATTTAATCAAGCAAACAAAAAGGTAACAGAACTATGACATGGCGAAAAGGAACGAGGCAGAAATAGATTTCAGGGGGTTTTCATTAAGAAATGATCAGTGATCTTAATCATCTGCATGTTTACAGGGGTTCTCCTACTACCGTAGCAAAGTACATTTTAATTAAAAGATTTTAGAATAAAAATAAATTCCCCAATTAGAAGTGTTAAAATAAAGTTCCTGTACTGAAATAATCTCATAAGATTATCTCAGCACAGGATATGTGGTATGATCAGACACATCCACTATGCTTACTAAGAGCCTGGCCGCGTCATGAAAGGGGGCGGTGCTCCGGTATTACGCGATTTAGCCCCGCCCCTTTCATGACGCGGCCAGACACTCAGAAAGGCAGCAAGCAGAGAGGGGCGTGCATAATTACAAGGGAGCAGCAGACAGGCCAGCCTTTGAGACTATCATAGAAACAAAGAACTCACACAGGACAGACGTGAATATAACCTTTTCTCTACTTTACAAAATCGATTTTTTTCTGCAAAAGGGATGGCTAGAAATGATAAGAGGGGGTGCAGGGACAGGTCTAAAGATCGCGGGGGGGGGGGGGGGTCAGTTTGTGGGGTTAGGTTCCCTTTAATTGTTGACCGCAAATACGAAAATAAGTGTAAAGGTGTATATTTATACTTACAAAATCTCGTACAATCTTTTCAATATAATACAAATATTGATTAGTCATTTCAACTCAGAGGTGTGCAGTACAATCATATATGGGGGTGTGGGTTACTCGGAGACGGGCATCTGGGGGGGCTGTCAAATTGGCGTGACCCGGTCCATGGTCCCTATTGGGCGGTCAGTAAAAAGGGGATTGAAAAGGGGTAAAATGAAGAGAGTTTGTAGTGACGCTACCAGTGGAAGGCGGCAGGTAGAGGGCCGCTGCTATGCATGACCTCTGAGGATAATGGAGTTGCAGCTGTGATGGTTTAGCTCCCAACGGGAGGAGCAGGTCCCCAGGGCATCCGGAGTGGAAGGGAGTTGGGGTGATGGAGGGCCAGCAAGGCAGAGCTGGCTGCAGGGCAGGATCGGGTATACTCTCAAGCAGGCTCCTGCTCCTTTCATTCTACTGCTCCTCAAGTGCGAAATGAACAGTCTGACACAATGCTGAGTTTCAACCCGGTTTACTTGGCTTCTTTCGTCAGGTAGTTCATGTTACAACACAAGTACAGTGGCGGCCCGGGTAGTCCTTGGCAATCAGGATGACTTGTCCAGTCCACCCCCTTTTGTATTCGACCATGAATAAATGAAGTGGATGCCGGCACCTGGAACTAGTATTCTTGAACTTTATTTAGCAAATTCACAACATGAGTAAAAGCATCCTAAGGCAGTGTGCCCTGTCAGACGCGTTTCAGTAAAACTTTCTTCAGTGACCACTTCCCCATCCCCAACAAGCCCTTTTGTATTCCTTTCTCTTGGTCTTCCTTTCTCAACGCTGCCTATTCTCCTCCTTCCTGAATGTACCTCCGCACGCAGAGCCCCGATCTTGCAACCACGGGCCTTCCCAGGCAACTGGCAGGGTCCCGTAGCCCTAGTACGGCTGCCTTCTTTGCGCTGCGTCGGGAGTTGGCCACAGCTCTTGGAGATCTCATGGCCCCGATTCTGTGGTTGGAGCTTGGAGCCTTCCTGCTACTTTCAGGGCCAGGCCCCTGGTTCTCGGCCTGTCTTATTGCTTCACAGCTGATTCGGGCACACGGGTGGATCGCTCACTACCCGCTCCCCTAGGACTCCCTCCGTCCTTCTGCAGTCTGTAGCCCCGGGATAGGCCTCATCATAGCTCGGGCCTCCAGGTCCCTGCTCTGTTTGTCCCGTCTCTTGTTCCTCTCCAACTGAGTAACTACTTCCCGTGGTGTCTTCCTTTTGTTCTCTTTCTTTCCCTAACCACTTCCTGCTCACTTTTCACCCCCACCTGTCTCCCCCGCTGTCCCACAGCTGCCTGAGCCATCCCACTACCTGGGTTCACCCGCTAGCTCTGGGACCGAGGTGTGTTTGTGGCTGACTGGACTTACTGATCTCGGTTGCCGCAAACTAATAGTGGCGACTGGACCGCAGGGGTGCTACATTTATACTTTTTCAGGTTTTTGTTTTTTCTAATGTTCAAGGAAGCCTATGTATAACGTACGCCACTGTGCGCTTCCTTCACAATGGGGTCATATCTGTATACAAAATTGGACATGACTCATCTTGATCCAGCAGGGTAAGTGGTCATTATAGATGATTACCAACTGTGTTTTTTAGTAAAAGCACTAAAAGGAAACCAGTCAGATGATTCACTCCGCCCAAGTCATTGGCAGCATCAAAGTACAAACTCCTTCAGTTGCAGACATCTATGTTTCACTCTGAACAGCTGCAAAAAGTAAGGTTGTGTGGACACTGCATCTTTCAGACACCAGTTCTTTATTTACCATTCTCACTATATGGTAAAACTGACATGACAGTAGGATTCCCCTGGTCGCTACGAGTTCGTAGAGAACAAACATGTAGGGTCTGTTCGCGTGATGCCTATTTTCCAGCGTACAACCAACAGATCTGCACTATATATGCTGCAGCATGTTTTCCCAGCCAAGTCTATGGGATTTGGGAATTCCTGTCTGCACGGTGCATGTTTCCACTCAGCCGATCTACTGCGTATTTTATTGCAGGAAAATCTGCAGCATGTCAATTCTTTTGACACGTTTTTCCCATGCCTTTGGGGCGGCGAAAAAACACTGCAATAACCGACATGCTGCAAATTTGTTTGCACAGCAAATCTGCAAGAGAAAAAAACAACATGTGCCACCAACGTCAATGAGAATTCTGAAGTTCTGTGCACAAGGATGTGCATGCAGTCATGTGATAAAACTACACTAAAAAAAAGCATAAAAACCCAATGTGTGCACAGGTCCCTAAAATGTAATCTCTATGCAGAGACTGACAATATGGTGGTTTAAAGACAATTTATCCACTACCAATATACAGAGAGACTGTGACCTCTAGAGAAATAGAAACTGTGGAGATACCTTCCAGAGAGAGACTGTCACCAGGTTTTAGCCATCATATCTGAGAGCAGCATAATGTAGAGGCAAAGATCCTGATTCCAGCAATGTATCACTTACTAGGCTGTATCTCACACTCCTTTTGTCTCCTAAAAGCATCCTTGTGATGTGAAAGTGCATAAAAACGTTTTAAACGTCACTCATTAGTGATTATAATTAGCAGGGGCCATATTCTTCAGTCACCAGGGGATGCTGTTTTGCAGCCTGAATGATCACCCTCTCTCTGTCTGTGCTGCTGTGAAAACTGAAGGCAGGACTAATGATTTGCATTCTGTGAGTGATAGAGAGGAGGGAGGGCAATGCCTGCACATCACAGCAGAACACACAGAGACTGGGTGGATCCTGGAGCTGCAAAACAGCCCACCTTGGTGACTAAAGAATAGTCACTCTGCTAATTATAATCACTAATGAGTGAGTATTAAAACGTTTTTATGCACTTTCACAGGATGCTTTTAGGAGACAAAAGAAGTGTAAGATTAGTGATAGGATGCTGCAGAGACATGTTTTGTTAGTTTAGGAGGCGTTTTGGAGGTGACAGGATCCCTTTAAATAATCAGGAGATTATCATTAGAGGGAGTAGTCCAGTCATATTTAGGAGCTGCCAAATCTGCAGCAGAAAAAAAAGTAATTTTATCAAAATGACAGCAAGCAGTTAACTAAGTGACACATCGCTGGAATCAGGGTCTCTATCTCTACATCATGCTGCTGTCAGATGGGATGGCAAAGAACTGGTGACAGAGACCCTTTAAGGGAAGATTGAACAAGTGAAAACCCAGAATTAGATTAACCAGTGAAGCTTGGAGACCACGTGAGCCTCAGAGGAATGAAGCACAGCACAGCTGGTGGTTAAGAGCGAGTCCCTTCACACAACATGAAGGAGCGTCTGAGACGAGGACACGTGCTGGTAATTAGAAACTGTTTCTCTCCTGCGTAATTTACCTCAGACAGAAATCCAAGCAAACAATCTCACGCTATTAAATAATTTGCTATGTGGTGAGGGGAAGCCGTGCGACTGTAGCATTCTGACATCTGTTCAACAATTTCTGAGAAGATTCAACAGGCGTACTGTACAGCTGGAGAGAAGGGACATGAAAGGAGGTTCAATTAGGGCTATCCACACCACACACCTCCAGAAGAATGACAGCCGCAGCTGGATCATTTATTCTCCATTTAGTAAGAAGCCTGAAGTGTCATGCACCGTGACAATGATGGCAGAACACGGTAGCCCACTATACACCCACTCCGCGTGCTCAACCCCCTCAAAGTGCTGCCGCGCTGTCACTTCAGATGAACAATCATTACTTATACGCAGTTAGCTTCATGATGAACATATGTAGGATACCGGCTCGCTAATAGGAACTAGGATATAGAGTACTGTACCTGTACGTCTTTCAACTGAGGTATGACATTAGGTGGGGGTGGGTTGGAATAAAGGTACATTTTTGTTCCCCACAACAGTGGCAATCTCGTCAATGAGCTGTTCATAACGTGAACGGGCCCCTTCATGGGTTCAACTGCAATACCCACATAGCCCAAGGAAAAGCGTGATGCTGTTTGTTAACCCCTTAGTAACCACCAATACGACTTAAAGGGATGCTGTCACCTAATCTAGCCCTCCTAACCTATGAATACCTGTCCCTGCAGCCTAAAACTACTATAATAACCATCCCAGTCTGACGTTTTATGTAGGTGTACAAGCTGAATAAATTATTTATTACACTTACATTTTTCTTGTCAACAGGGCGTTCCCTGGGGGTCTTTGTCAGGTAGGCAGGGTCTCCTGGTCCGCGCTGCCCCCGCCTCAGTGCTTAATTGACGCCCTGATGGGTGTAATTCTGGTGGCAGCGCATGCACAGATGACATGCTGAAGGCGGCCTGTGCAATGAGCGCGCACAGCTCTACGTCACAGGAAGTGACGCGTACAGGTATTCATAGGTTAGGAGGGCTAGATTAGGGACAGGTACCCTTTAAAATTCACCTGAGATATGAGTGAATAGCATAGCATCTCGTGCTGGGTGACAATCCAGTTGTTGTCTGTACATTATAGCAGACACCCTATGCTGCATCAGTCACGACCATGACCGTTTAACCCCTAAGATGCTGCTGTCAATAGTGACTACTGTATCTAGATGGTTAACAGAGTGTTGGATCTCCTCTTTAACTTGTCAGCACCCTTAGCATCATAACTGAGGTCCTGATGGTGACCATGGCAATTCACTGCCTTAGAGCCTGCCAGCTATAGTGACCTGTACAGAAGTTAGGAAAACTACCTGACAGCAGTTTTGAATGAGGGACGCTATTTTTAAAGTGGTATCACCTGGGGGGCGGGGGTTCCAATACATAGGTCCCCCAAAGTCACATCATATCTGAATACGTCCCCAAAGAAATTAGTTTTGTAAATTTCTTGAAGAAAGGAAAAATGACTGCTACAATTTTAAATCTTCTAACATTGTAACAAAGTACAAGAACATTTAACAGATGATGCTGATAAAAATCAGGTATGAGGTAAACAGTATTTATTAAAGAGATCTTTCATTACCAATGTGATCCCTTTTATTTGTCCTAACTCTTTCCCAATATACTTCTGTTACGTACCCTGCTCCAGCAAGCTTATCTCTAAGAGGTTCAAATACTTTTCATTGTAGCTGTGCTTCTTCCAGTCTGGAGACCGGATTCGGACCAATTGAGCAAGGCACATTACTGATGGGGGCCGAGAGAAGAGTGAAGCGTGATTTGAACATACGTGTCCAGACTGCTGTCACTCACAAAGAGGCAGCCCCGCCCCCACCAGTAACGTGCCTGCTCGGTGGTCCCAATCCGGCTTTCATACCACAATAATAAAAACTACAACAATAATAAAAGTATTTAAAAGCCTCTTAGGATAAGCTTACATGAGCAGGGTAGCTAGCAGATGTATATTGGGAAGGTGTTAGGAAGAGTTAGGACAAAAGAAAGGGGGTCAAAGTAGTAGTGGAGACATAACTGTTTTGTGGTGTAACTATCTTGATTGAAAAGTTTGAAAATTGCTAATATTTAAAAATGTTAGTAATTTTTTTAATATCAATAAACGCAAAACATATCTATCTAAGTTTACTATTTTCATAAAATGTGTGTCAGGAAAAAACAGTCTCAAAATCACTGGGATATGTTGAAACATTGCAGAGTCATTGCCACAAAGTGACAGTCAGATTTGAAAAATGTAGCCTGGTCACTAAGGGGTTAAAGTTATTGTATAAACGTTTGGAAGTTATGCCTTTATCCATAGAGGTCTGGCTGCTACGATCCCTATCAATCCCCAGAACAACTGCTCAGATCTCAATGTGAATGTAGATTATGTGCACCTCCGCTCCATTCTCTATGGTACTGTCGGAGATGACCGGGTGCAGCAACCTCAGCTAGTCTTCGACAATCCCATGAAGAATTAATAAACCGGTGGTGACCATGGTCCCTTCTCAAGATCAGTGGATGTTCCAGAGGTCAGACCCCCACCAATTGGGAAGTTATTCTTTATCTCATGAACAGTTGCTAACTTCCAAACTTAAAATAGAGAAGAACCCCGTTACCTAATATTTCAAACCAAGTTATAGAAGGAAAACCGACATTTTTAAAATTTTTGGTCAAACCTCTGACAATAAAGGTTATCATATAAAGCAGATAGTCGTCAGCTGACAATTACGGTATGTCTTAACTTTTCCATAGACTTGAAAGCTCAGCATAGTGCTCTTAGGTTTCTTATGAGACCTCCTGCCATTATCGCCTTCCAGCTACTTATTTCCGAGTCCAAACAAAGGCTCGGCAGATTGAATTTCACATCTAAATTGTATGGGTGCCTTAAAGCTTCATTTGGACCAGGAATGTCAAACTCAAAAAGTGGGGAAAAAAAAGTAAAATCTTGGACCAACCTTGATATTTATTGAAAAAAATGTGTACAATTGACCAAGTTCTTCCTTTTCATCTAATATAATTTTCATATGGAATCAAACTGATGTTTTGCTTAAACATTGAATCTGGAAAAAGCCTTAATGCAGTGGCAGATTATAATGAGGTCAATCTGGGTGGCTGCCCTGGGTCCAATGCTCTGGGGGGCCCAGCCGCCCAGGGTAAATTGCCCTATTATAATCCGCCACTGGCTTAATGCTACAAACACGTTTTATAAAATGTCAAATACATACAATAAAAGACCCACCTGTGACACTCATTTCTTAAATATAACGTATTTTGCGGATTGTAAAATGAACCTTTTTTCCACTAATAATGGGGAGAATGGGTGGAGTTTTACAATCTGGATATAGCTAGGCCCGAAGCATCGCCCTACTGGTGCCTCCATCCTGCAGCGGTGATCCTGCTTCCTGTGAACTAGCTTCACTGGTGACCACACCAGTGAGCTACACTCAGAATATAAGATGAACTCTAGAAGTATAAGGCATTTTAACATTACAAATTCTTTTTTTTCCTGTTTTCCTCCTCTAAATTTGGGATGAGTCTTATAGTCCGCAAAATACAGTAATAAAATAAAAACCTTATGCCAATTTCTCAGGGAAAGGAGAACAACATACAAAAAAACAAAATGGAGAATACATAACCAAATACAGCAATAAAATAAATCTTGGCATTAGAGCACTGGATCAATAGTGTAGCTGTACACAGCTTGGAGGAGATGGAGGGTGGTAGGACCTCTGGCCGCTGAGATACATGGCAGAGCATAAAGGGAGTGAGCACTGATGTAGAGAGCTAGTGAATACCAGTCAGGACGTGTGTTATAGTTTTGGAGCGCATTACTATGGGGTATGTTGTAGAAAGCCTTGTAGTAATCAGGAAATTTACCAAATTGGAAACACAGGATTTGTAGTGGTCTACCCACTGGCCAGATCTAGTACAGTACACATTTGGTATTTTCTCACCAAATATAATCATACTGCGCACTACCTTTGCCCTGCAGGTTTGAGTTTGACATCTATGATGTAGACAAACCAATAACTGGGAGAGCGTGTGTAAGGCGGCCGTCACACGCTGAGATATCTTGCCAGATATCGTTTAAGCGATCTCCTTTTTGATCGCTTAAGCGATATCGGGCAAGATATCGTTGCATGTAATCAAGCGATTTACGATGGTAAATCGCTTGATCGTGACATCGCTGATCTGAGGTTCGGTTCTCAGATCTAGCAATGAACGATGCAACGCTCTGCATCATCGTGGTGTATGACACCACGATGATCCATCTCCCAGCGACCGCGCCTATGCTGGGAGATGGTAACTATGGTACACGTTGGGTAACTAAGCGACGCGCGGCGCCTAGTTACCCGATGTGTACCATAGTAACGAGCGAGATCGCTGCTCCACATCGCTGGTGAGTCTGTCTGTGTGACAGCTCACCAGCGATGTGAGCGATATTGTAAGCGATTGCGCGTGCACGTGATCGCTTACAATATCGCTAAAGATATCTCACCGTGTGACGGCCGCCTAACACTGATGGCAGTCATCTGCCGGACAAGCAAAATGCTCATTGGTACAAGAATTGGATAACTCATGGTGGCATTAAAATCATAGTTATTGGCATCACATCATTCTGTGTAAAAAGGTCATGTGCCGCCAGTAGTTTATTTTACTCACTCATATAGCATCAACTCCACAGCGCTTTACAAACATCATCACTGTCCCCATTGGGGCTCAAAATCTAAATTCCCTATCAGTATGACCTTGGAGTGTGGGAAGAAACTCTCACAAACACGGAGAGAACATACATACTCCCTGCAGATGTCGTCCTTGGTGGGATTTCAACCCAGGACACCAGCACTGCAAAGAAATAGTTCTAATAACTGAGCCAATGTGTTGTCCAATAACAATAGTATTCTATGTGCACAGAACAATTGTATTAACAATCGTTCTGTGAGCGCAAAATTCTGATCGGCTTGTCTAATATAGATCACCCTAATGGGGTCAGCAGCTTTAAACGCAGCTTTAGACTTCACTGCCAGTTTTCTAGTGATACGCCAAAATGATGGAAAAGAACAGGTAAAACAGCAGTAAAGCAAACATCTAAGGGCTGGTGCATAAAAACTGGTACAGGCATTATGTTCATTAGCAAATGGTGACCAGCATTTCTTTGAACTTTATGGATTTTCTATTTGTATACATGATCTGAAATATCACACCCATGCACTTAATGCGGAAATTGCATGTAACAATTTCTACCAAGGACCGGTGTCATGCATGTAGTGATCCTGGGTTACCATACACAGCTTAGCTCCAAAGGTAATGATCTCCAAAGTAAAAGAAAGGGATTTTTTCGTGCGCTGCCTCCAGACAATAGGCGATCCAAATAGTATCCAAACTGTTCTTTATTACTCTACACGTTTCGTGAGAACCTCTCACTTCCTCAGGAGTTATACAAAGGTAACTTTGTATAACTCCTGAGGAAGTGAGAGGTTCTCACGAAACGCGTAGAGTAATAAAGAACAGTTTGGATACTATTTGGATCGCCTATTGTGTGGAGGCAGCGCACGAAAAAATCCATTTCTTTTACTTTGGAGATCATCATTTTTACTGGGAGGTGCAGCAGCCGGATACGTTTTAAGGTGTTGTGACTGGGCACAACCTAAAAAGGTGAGCACAACACACACCTACATGACCATTTATCACACATTAAGACCCTATTTTGCGCTATTTCTCCCCCCTTTAGTGTATAGCTCCAAAGGTAGAAATATTGCATGTATGTTTAGAGCTGTCATTTTTTCTATTTTTATATATCTTTTTTTATTTATTATATGATGAATCAAGTTTTTTCTTAAAGCCAAGTTGGAAATTTCTACCATTGGCAACAAAAAATGAATTCGCTCCACGACGTTCAACTTTACCAATGAAGAAGACGATACTAGAATTGGCTTTCAAGTGTTTGTGGCAACGAGTGCAAGCTTTATTGTGGCTTAACATCAATATTGTTGCTCGTAATATGATGATGTGCATCTTTTCTAAATACGTGTTCCTTGTTTTTGTTGCAATTAAGCCATTTACCCACCACCAATACTTTTTTTTTTATCATCAGATGGTGGAGCAATGCCAAATGTACCTCAAATGTTAATGTTACAACATACCGTACATAGAGTCTGTGGAGCCTCGGTTAGGAGTCTCAAACACATACCGTACATAGTCATGCACGGTTACTGCTGGTCTATTTATCACATTAAATGTGTCCTAAATTGACACCTCGGTTGGATGTGCGGGTATTTGCTTAACCGTGAAAAATCAACATTGAAGCAGAAAGACTTGAGGAACGGCCAAGGAGAAAATCAGCTTATACAGAATGTTTACAAGGAGGCAAACTCAGGAAAGTATCCGGAAAATATTACTATCAGGCCCCTTTCACACTAGCGTTTATTGCAAATTGCGGCAGATCCGGCCTAACGCCGCACTTGCGGCAAGCCCCTCACTGCTATTGGGCTATGCAGCAAGTGTGGTATAACCGCAGTTCTGACACTTGCAGCCAGCGTTTTTTCTGAAGTGCTGTAACCGCGGTAATACCGCACTTGCCGCAAGCCCCATAGACAATGGCATGGGGCTTGCCGCAAGTGCGGCCGTTAGGCGGCAGATGCGGTAAATCTGCCGGATGTGCTGCAATTTGCAATAAATGCTAGTGTGAAAGGGGCCTAATTCATAACACAGGTTTATACCTCTAGTTCTTTGGGTTGAAAATGGTATTTCCACCTTAAATAACTACGGTAAATACATAGAATATGCCATACATACCTGATAGATGCAAATCCAAGAAAGCTACATAACAGGCGCTAACAAAACTGATTTAACATATAGACTTGCAATAGCCACAATGAGCCGAAACTCTCCGTGCAAGCCGAGCGGTGGAGATTCTAGTCTCGTGTTCCACCTCTTGCACTTGTATGTAATCATGGGGAATGTTGGTACCAATTAGTGTAGAAATGCTTTGATGCCCACTTTACAAATGTATAGCTCTGTCCTTAAGGGGAACTGGCAAGAAACCACAGTCTTCTCTAAATAGAGGAAAGGAGACATAATATTGTGTTGAAAGATATTCTGATTAGTGCATTTCTATATATGGCCCATGTTTTACCGCTTTGTGCCTCCAATTTCAGTCTTTTTTTCGGTTTTATGTAAGATGCTGCTCTCTTGTCTAACAAAAGGTCTCATGGAAACGGATTATGACTCCATCAAAAAAACAGCAAAGGCTGCGATGGAAAAAAAAACAACACAAGGAAGAATCTGACATTTTTCCACTGAGAAGGCAAGCCTCAGTACTAAATGGCCAGGACCCCCTGTAATTCAATGATTCACATCGCATTTACAAAATGAAAAAATAATAAATACAATCTGCCATCCCGGGATGAATTGCTTTGTAACACTACAAGTAAAAAAAAAGGAAAAAAGCCTTCATTCAAATAAGATGGAAATGTCCCACAGCGTGATGCCGTGTTATCTTTGAGGATGCAAAGAGAGATATCCATGGACTTGATCATTTTTGCAATGTTTATTTAACCCCTTCACGACCAAGGATGCATAGGCAAAATAGAAAGCAAATATCAAAAGCAAAAATAGCTTGATTTGAGACATTAAATCCAAAAAAATGAAAACAAATGCAGGTCAAAGAAAGATAAAAATTAATGTAAAAGGCCTCTGTCACATCAGCGTTTTTGTCCGGATCCAGCCAAGCCGGACAAAAAACGCATCTACGCATGTGCCGCCCTAACCTCCGCACTTGCGGCAAGCCCCATGCATTATGTGGCGTGCGGCAAGTACAGTATTGCCGTGATCCGACACTTGCGAAAAAAACACGGTCAGCTGCGGTTATTCTGCACGGCTGCACCTGCTGGGTCGTGGCAATACCGCACTTGCCGCAAGCCCCTTAGATAAGCATGGGCTTGCTGCAAGTGTGGCCGTTAGGCGGCACATGCGGTTTTTTATCCGGATGGCCAGATCCGGACAAAACTGCTGATGTGGAAGGGGCCTAACCTAATGCAGCTAGTAGGTGCAGAATATCTTTAGCTACCACTCCAGTGTATTCCCTTCATTTCCCCTGGGGTTGGTGCTTACAATGCAAATTCCCTGCCCCCTGTATTATACTCACCTGCCGCCATCTTCATCTGTCCAGCATCTCTCTGGTTGGTCTCTGGCAATTTGTGACCTGCTGACTGCTACAGTGTTTCATGGAGCGCACCAGAGGTCACAAATAAATACAATATGAAAGCCTTGTTCTGGCTCTCATAGACTTGTATTGAGAGCTTAGGCGTAACTTCTGACTTCCAAGCAGTCAAAAGTTACCTGCATAGTATAGAAATAGGGCAGGATACTTAGATTTAAAGCAACACTCCATCCATGAATTCCCCCCACCACCCTGGGATGGTAATTTTAACATAAAAAATTTTTATCAATCATTATCGTGGAAAAATTGCCAGTCAGATGTTTCTATGGCTACTGAAGTACAATTTCAAAATTTTATGGATTTTACGGATAAATATATCATGTTTGTGCAAAGACTCAATGTTAACAGTGCTGACACTTCTCCTTCGTCCGGCAGCTGGATGTCTTCATCTGGATCAAATTATGACTGATGATCCATTCTTACCTAATCAGTGCTTGGAAAATATTGCAATATCTTTTGGTTTTATTTTCCACTTTTTGAGGACTGCCCACAGGTTCTCAATGAGATTAAGATTGAGGGAATTTTCTCACCATGGACTCAAACTGCGCTGTTAGGGTGCATACTCACAAATCCTGGATTAGCAGCATTTTGACGCAGCGCTGCATTGTACAGTACAAGCATAGTGGGCAGTATGTCAAGAAATCCCATGCTCACTATGCTTCACCTGACAACAGTGTGTTTTCACTTGTGGCTTCCGCATCTCCACAGTGTGTTAATTTAATGCTGCGGAGTCAGAAGCGATCTCCAGCGGGTGAATGCAGGGAGCCCTAACATACAGATTGTGAGTACAGGGTGGTTGCGGTCTCACTGCATTCACCCGCGGTTTCTCGCAGGCTGGAGACACTGCGTCAAAAAATGCAGTGCCTATGGATTGTGTGCACAAGGCTTAGAGGTTGCCCTTGGATGGAGGTCTAGATACCATTCTTCATTCAAGAAAGTCTTCTTAGGCAATATTGTGACTGATCAAGGCTGTGGAGTCGGTACGTCAAACCACCGACTCGACTTCTGAATTTCCCTGACTCCTACTCCGACTGTCCTTCAACACGGCTCATGTTTAAGTGATTCAATTTATTGTTGTACAATTTGGTAACATCAGGCTTTAATCATTATTATGATACAAAAATCAAGATATTTAAATTAATAAAATTCAGCACATTCTGCATTGAATTACTTACCCAATTTATTATATATTTTAGGTGTCCGAGTCGGTCCATTTTCAACCGACTCGAACTTCACCAAAATGGACACAGAGTTAAGAGTCCACAGCCCTGGATCATCCAACTCTTTGGATGAAAAGCCCCCTCATATGAATAGTCTCAGGAGGCTTTACTGTTGAGTGACACAGGACTCATGGTAGAGCTTAGACCTTTTTCACCAATCATTCTTCAAGTCCTCAGCAAACCCTATACTTTCCGCAAAGTTTTTTTTTTCTGATGAAGCGCCTTTCAACTATTTGGGGATCTAGAAGAATAATTGTCCAAAGAAAAGGTGAGCTCTACCATGAGTGCTGGTCATTCCAACAGTAAAGTCTCCTTAGGCTGGGTTCACATTTGCGTTTGGAACGCAGCGTATCAGAATGCAGCCAAAAGCATGCGCACTGCACTCCTATGTTTAAAATGGGAACACATAGTAGCTGCGTTTGGCTGCACATAATTTTGCGCGCCCTCCTCTGCCCTCTGAACGCAAGCCGGTTGCATTTTTTGTGGTTCACATGTACTTGTTTTATCAGCAAACCCCCACAAGCGCACAAACAATGCATGGATCTCAATGGATCCGAGTGTCCTCCGCATGACAGCGCAGGAGAACGCTGCGGATCTCACTGAAATCATTCCTGGTGGCCGCAGCTGTTCTCCCGGGAGATCAGTGGCAGCCACCGGGAGATCAGCTGGAGCAGCCGCTGAGCTCTCAGGCACGGCCGCCGCTAATCTCCCGGCGGTGTCGGCGCGGGTGATTTGAAGAAACAGCTGATTTGACAGCTGTTTAAATCTCCAGCGCCGACATCACCTCTTCGGTGTCGGAGCAGGAGATTTAAACAGTTGTCATATCAGCTGTTTCTTCATATTTCCCGCGCCGACATCACCGGGAGATCAGCGGCGGCCGGGAGGAGATCTGCCGCTGATCTCCGCCTCCCGGCCGCTACTGAGACCGCTGATTGGCTTGTAGGGCACCATACCGATGTGAACGCACGCAGAGAATCTCTGCTGCGTTCACATCAGTATGGCAGCGTTTGCCCTGCGTTTGCATCTGCATGCCCTCCACATGCAGACACAAACGCAAATGTGAACCTGGCCTTAGACCATTCACGTGTGAGTTTTCTTTTCATCCATGGGAGTGAGCAGCAGAACTGTATTATCAGCAGGCCTTTGTTATGTGTAAAGATACTGAGTAATTACCACACCACCTTACAACATGTCTTCAGACAGTTGTGAATAGGCGTCATAAGGAATATTTAAAAACCCATCATGCTTTTTTTATTTTTTTGTTGTTTAGAATGCGTGTAAACCTAAGTGGAAGGAGGCTGACTGTAGGCCAACAAATGTTACTGTCATCCATACTAGAGAACGTCTGGTGAAAATTTTATTTTTTGTTTTGCAGACCTAGTCTACAATCCCACAATGAGTTTTTGGTGCTGGATGGTTTTACAGCGTCTTACAGCTCTAGCAAAGTGGACGAGATTAATAGAAACTCGTATTCGCTGTACTTTTTTTACGCTATGCAAACTGACCTGCAGTGCCTTTTTCAAATCTGCAGCATGTCAAGTTCCCTTGTGGGTATGCTGAGTTTTCACTCACATTTTCCCCATAGACTTGCATTAGATGTGGATAATCTACAGATATAAAAATGCACATGCGGTTTTTAGTGACTTTCGCAGTGGAAACACATAAAATATAAAAGTATGTACCATATATACTCAAGTATAAGCCAACCCGAGTATAAGCCGAGGCCCCTAATTTTACCCCAAAAACTGAGGAAACCTATTGACTCGAGTATAAGCCAAAAGTGGGAAATGCAGCAGACCGCCATCTTGGTATATAGCGCCCGCATCACTGGTTTATAGCCCGCATCACTGGTTTATAGCCCGCATCACTGGTTTATGGCCCCATCACTGGTATATAGGCTCATCACTGGTATATAGGCTCATCACTGTATATACAGTGCTGTGCAAATTAATTGGGTCAAAGCAAGTCTTTACTTGTTTTTCTTGCATTAGTTTTCCTATTTCTGATAAGTGCTTTATCAGTTCTTGGTGCCGTTTTCCTTTTTCTTCCACATTTCCCTTCTCGTTTTAGAGAAAACAATCCAGTTTCATTGTGTGCGAATTATTCTTGAAACGGTAGATTTTCCAACACCAACGGTGGAAGCGATTTCTCTTACAGTCAGACTTGTATGTTCATTAAGAGTAATAATTCTAGACCTCTTAAGTAGAATAACATCCATTTTTACAGGCACAAATCAGACAGAGAGAAAAACTACACTAAACCACTCCTCACAGAAACAAGCTCTCAGCTGAAGCTGAGGGGGCAGCTAGCTGTTACTTTCTGACTAAAACCAGTCAAACCACATTTTGTTACTCAAGGTTGTACACTCACACCTGTTCAAAGCAGTTAAAACTGTTTGAATCACTGACTGGTAACCCCAACTTATGATTTTACTTAAAAAATGCTTTGTCCAAATTAATTTGCACAGCACTGTAGCTCCCCCATCACTGGTATATAGACCCATTATTGTATATAGGCCCCATCCCTGGAATATAGACCCCCATTATTGCACACACCCCTATCCCTGGTGCATAGCCCCCCATAATTGCACATGCCGCCCATCATTGCACCACCCCCATTACTTGTATATAGCCCCCCATCCTTTTGTATACAGTGCCCCCATCATTGTACACGCTCCATCACAGTATATGCCCCCATGCTGCCGCTCACTATAAAACAATAAATCAATCTCATCTATCCAACGCTTCTCTCCGCAGGCTTCATGCATCCTCTCTCTGGTCTTCCTGCTTCTAATCATGTCACCGGGGCTCACAGCGATGACATCACCGCTGCGCCGGTCACATGACTTTAGAAGAATGAAGTCGGAGGGAGGACGCACGGAGCCTGCGGAGAGAAGCGTGGGATAGGCGAGATCGGTTTATTATTTTATAGTGAGTGGCAGCATGGGGGGCATATTCCTTGATGGGGGGAGGGACAGTAATGTAATATGCACCACTCCACCTGCCGCTGATGGACAGGGGGACGCAGTGCATATTCATTACAGTAATGAGTGGGCCCACGTGACCTCTCCGCTCCTGCTGCAGCTCCCCTCGCCTCCTCAAGCCCCCGGTCACCCCCCCCCCCCCACAGCAAACTGTATGGCTCGTGTATAAGCCCAGGGGGGCACTTTTCAGCACAATTTTGTGCTGAAAAGCTCAGTTTATACTTGAGTTTATGCGGTAATCCACACCTAAGCAAAACAATCAAATGTTTTCAATAGCCAAATACCAGGAAGTTTAAAAAACAAAGCAGCTTTATTTACAGCAACAAGAGACAAAACCTGCAGCATCAAAAAACGCAGGTAACCTAATTTACATAAAAGGAGCAGAAATTCTGGAACATAAAAAAAAGTCACCAAAAGCTCATCGTGGGAGCATAGCCTTAGAAATGAGCCTATTTTTTAGGGCTTTTTTTAATTATACTTACAATATACACGTCTTAATAAAATCCCCAATTTATTTTACTCACTTATAAATCAAGATGAATTCCACCGCACTTTATAGACATTATGGGCTCAGAATGTAAATCCCCTATCAGTAGGTCTTGGGTTGTGGGAGGAAACCGGAGAACCCATAGGAAACCCACATAAACACAGGGAGAACATACAAATTCCTTGAAGATGCTGTCCTTGGTGGGATGTAAACCCAGGACCCCAGCGCTGCAAAGCAACAGTGCCAACCACTGAGCCACCGCACAGTGCCAACCACTGAGCCACCGCACAGTGCCAACCACTGAGCCACCGCACAGTGCCAACCACTGAGCCACCGCACAGTGCCAACCACTGAGCCACCGCACAGTGCCAACCACTGAGCCACCGCACAGTGCCAACCACTGAGCCACCGCACAGTGCCAACCACTGAGCCACCGCACAGTGCCAACCACTGAGCCACCGTATACAGTGCTAACCACTGAGCCATGTTCTGTTCAATGTCTTTGAGGTAAGGGAGTAGCCATGAAAAAAAAAAAAAAGAAGTGGTAATCCATCCTACAATTAGCCAAGAAAACAAAGGTGCCCTACAGAGCTGGGGGAATGATAGTGAAAAGAGAAAATCCTTTTGGTGCCATGGTGGCACCTCCTCTGAGAGCATTTAGACACGTACTGCAACATGAAAATTATAGTTAACTAATAGTGATGAGCAAGCACTAAAATGCTCGGGTGCTCGGTGCTCTGGCCAAGCATCTCAAGATACTCGGCCGAGCACCGAGCCCAATGTAAGTCAATGAGTGACAAGCTCCGCCCACAGACTTCCGGGTATAAAACGAGCATTGCTGGGAAAGGGCGGGAGGGGGGACTTTTTGAAATCGCCGCAGCATATAACACCTTGCTGTGGCCCCCAGAGGGATCCCAACAATGAATCTGCTCTCTGTGAGGTGCCAGCTCACTGTGTGCACTGAAGGGAGCTGTGTACAAGATCGCTTATTATTACCGAGCAGTCCGAGCATCTCGGCGGTACTCGGTGCTCGCCGAGCATCCCGAGTACCGGGATACTCGTGCGAGTACCGAGCAGCGCAGAGCATACTCGCTCATCACTATTAACTAAGTATTGTCTAAGATTTGGTCTGAATATAGTGTTCTTCAGAGCCTGAGATGAGGGTCTCCACTGAGCCTTTGGATTTCTAGTTCTATTTTGATGTACTTGGGTAGATCCGTTATTGGCTGTGGTGCTTATCTACTCATGTTCTCTAGTCTCCACTGTACTGCCAGTACATTATTCACCATGTCTTCAATAAGGAATGGAAGATCTGAGTAGGCATCAAATTGATTAGTTATGCCCAGGACTGTAGCTATAAGAGGTGCAGGAGTTTCAAATTACACCTGTAGATTACATTTTTCTAACGATCTACTATAGCATCTAACCAGGAGGATCTACAGAAATGCAATAAACTCAGCTTTGAACCCAAGTAAGGCCCCTGCAACATCAGCATTTTTCCTGATTTGCGGCAGATTTACCGCATCTGTCGCGTAACGGCTGCACTTGCAGCAAGCCCCATTCCTTCTCTATGGGGCTTGTGGTCAGGTGTGGCAAGTGCAGTTTGCTGAATCCGGCACTTGCAGCACGTGAGAAAAAAACGCTGCTAGCTGCGTTTTTTTGTCCTGCCGCAACTGCCAGATCGCAGCAAAAACCTCCATTTGCTGCACCTGCCGCAAGTCCCATAGAGTATGAAGGGGGCTTGCTGCAAGTGCAGCCGTTACGCGACAGATGCGGTAAATCTGCCGCAAATCAGGAAAAACGCTGAAGTGAAAGGTGCATAAAACTTACTGTAATGTACGAAGCTTATACAGAAGAAGTGTCTGTTCAAGGAACCAAGCCAAAAACGAACTAGAAAAGTTTCAATGGGATGTGAAGTCATAACATAACATATGTCGCTGTTCCAGATGTATCCTGTTTATAATCATTAGCCGTAGATTCTGAAACTCAAGAGATCTGTGATATTCCCCGTCTCACGCACCTGAATCTGCCACTGGAGACATGAAGCTGGAGGATCGAGCACCTCCCAGACGAGAGAAAGCTGCGCGGTTACAGAATTTCAATATCATCCTCCTTCCTCCATCTCACAGACAACTACAACGTACATACAATAGGTGCATGATCACCGAGGAACAAATTCAGATGAACCACATGATGACAGATGGCACATACATGCATGCATACATTCAATATGAAAAAAGCAATTTTGGGATCATCTACTTGATTGTTACAGAAAAAAAAGAAAAAAATAAACTTGGAAACCCCTTGTGGAAAGCCAATGTAGATGATATGTCCAGACAGGATAGAACTGCTAAGGACCTGTCTCCGACATTACACAATGAGCTGCGCATGTATGGCTGAATAAAATGCTGCATGTTAAGGGTATGTTCACACGTCGCATTTTTTCAAATTTATGGGGTGCATTTTTTTTACCCATTGAAAATAATGAGTAACTGCAAAACTGCTGAAAAAAACCCCCATAATATTTGTATGGCTTTTTTGGCGAATACAGCTAATGTAATGAACCCGTACTGTAGACAAGTCCCCCCTTGTAATCTGCCAGAACAACGCTGCCAAAGATAGTTATTTTGAGTTTTATCTTTTACTGCCAAGAGAAAGTTTTGACTACAGAAAAAAAATGCTGCAAAAATGCCATATAATCGTAACCTTACTGCAAACTTTACCCCATCATCGCAAAAGGGGCACATTTGTGGTCAATATCAGCCACATAAAATAACTAATGGCCAAGGCCGGCTTCACACTTGCGCTCCCCAACGCTGCGTATTGCGGCGGGGAAGGGCAAGCCGAGCACAGACACCGCGCACCCCTATGTTTAACATGGAGACGCACGGTGATGCGCTCGGCTGAGGATTGCCGTGCGCACCCATTCACTTCCGTGTGCGATTTGAACGCATGCGACACACCTTAACAATCTCTAAAATAATATTAGAGCACTCCAATACTCTGCAATTAGGCATTTTCCATTTACAAAAGTGGATGACTAATAAATCCTGCAGATACAAATTAGCATTATGGCATTAGCTCCAAATTAAAGAATGAGTATTGGATGTGAGGCAGCTTCACATATCCGAAATTAGGAGTCCATGTGCGGACCGTAACATCTAGAGCAAACAGGTCTTGGTCGGGAACCCGTGGACGGTCAGAACATTGCAGTTTGCACATGGATATTGAAACGCAGACATGTGAAGTCGCCGTTACATTGGCTAAAAATAAATAAAATACACTTGTGTAAGGGCCCTTTCACATCAGCGTTTTTCGTAATTCGCGGCAGATGCGGTGAAAAAACCGCATCTGCCGCGTTTGCCGCATAACGGTTCCACTTGCGGCACGGTTGCGGTTTTTTCCATAGGAAGTATAGGGGGACTTGCGGCAGATGCGGCAAGTGCGGTATTGCACTTGCGGCAGGTGCGGCAGAGAAAAAAACCGCGGCTTACTGCGGTTTTTTTCTCTGCCGCACCTGCCGCAAGTGCAATACCGCACTTGCCGCATCTGCCGCAAGTCCCCCTATACTTCCTATGGAAAAAAACGCAACCGTGCCGCAAGTGGAACCGTTATGCGGCAAACGCGGCAGATGCGGTTTTTTCACCGCATCTGCCGCGAATTACGAAAAACGCAGATGTGAAAGCACCCTTAGTGTAGCTCAGAGCCTGTCCAAAGACGACATATACTCCTAGTCATCCCACCAATAACATTTATCACTTTCACACATTTATTGACGATCCTATGAAATCATTGGGGTCTAGAACCTCTGAGTCCCTCACTGATCATTATAAAAGAAATAAATGTATACTGGTCCCACATCCTCCATGCATGACCATCACTTAAGTCATACACTATAGCTTGGCATCCCCTCTTGGTTGGACCTACACTGATCATATGGAAAGACCTCTAGTTAAAAGACATCCTGTAGATGGATCAGATTACTTGGGAAAGGTGTTTGCGATCCGCGCTGCCAGACTGACTCGCATCAAAGAAGACACTTGTAGATGAAGTGTTGATCAAATTCTTCCTTATTTACCGACGCGTTTCGGTGCCCACCTGGCACCTTCATCAGATGAAGGTGCCAGGTGGGCACCGAAACGCGTCGGTGAACCCTGATGAAGGTGCCAGGTGGGCACCGAAACGCGTCGGTAAATAAAGGAAGAATTTGATCAACACTTCATCTACAAGTGTCTTCTTTGATGCGAGTCAGTCTGGCAGCGCGGATCGCAAAACACCTTTCCCAAGTAATCTGATGCTTCTCCACGTCTGAGTGGTCGGTGAAGGTCCAGCAGCAGCCATCAGGATATAATTCCTAACACGTCTTCAAACCAGTTGTGGGTGACACAACTGGATCAGGTGAGTGAACCCTGTTGCTCACTGAGTTCACAATTTAGTGTCTAGTGATAAGGGCACTATTGCGCCTCTTGTTCCCCCAACCCCCCCTTTTTGTATTTATCCTGTAGATGGGGATTACAGTGGAACCTTAGATTAAGAGCATAATTTGTTTTGGGAATATGTTTGTAATCCAAATCACTTGTATATTAAAGCTAATTTTTCCATGAGAAATAATTGAAATGCAGATTATTTGTTTCACTCAAAAGGATCTACTGTATTCATATAAAATTATTACAGTTCTGCAATTAATTGCAGTTCTATGGTATATACCGCCTACATATGTATAGAAAGTTAATCAGTTACAGTACCTAAAGTTGGTTTAATAGCGACGTGACACATGTACAGTATCAAGTATGGAGGCTCCATGTTCAGAGTGCAGTGAACACGCAAAGGTTAGAACCCCAAAGTGGAGAAAAGAGCGCGATTGATAGCTTATACGCATGCACTAAAATCAGTATTACTAGTACTGTACTGTAAATGTGCAGGGAGGGAGGTACAGCACTGTAGAGGGGGGCGGAAGGATCACATTTTGCTCTTATTCCAAATCTTGCTCTTATACTAACTTATAATTTATTAATAATGTTAGCTTCTCTTGCAAAACGCTCTCAAACCAAGTTACTTGTAATCTAAGGCAGATTTTGTTAAGGAATAGTCTTTTTAATGATGGTTCCTTACTGTAGTATAGGTCAAGGTGCACAAGGTATCTGAGCGCTTGACCTACAGCAAAAGTCAGGACCTTTTCCCAACATTTACTATAATGTTCCCATAGGCCCCCAATCATCAGACAGAAGCCAAAAAGTGTGTTCTTTCAGCCTCCATTTGGCCTTTATGTGTCTGCATACGTTTTATTGCATTGGAGAGCAAAGGAGACAGCACTGTCCTCTACAAAGGGCCACCATGAAGAAACATATACCATGTAGTATAATTACATTTACAATATCTCTATGGTAGACTATGCCTGTGCATCCATCCTGACTGTGAACCATCGTAGGACCTTAGGCTGTTTTCACACCTGTGTTTTTGTAGCATTTAGGAGTAGTGCGTTTTTCATAGAATGGGGTCTATGGAGAAAACCGATCAATTAATTGACCTGCTAATTATTTTCGTGCTCTGGTTTTTTGCAGCAAAACCTGATCAGGAAAAATCGCAGCCGTCGGCACAGCATTTCAGAAATGTCAGACTTTGCTGGCCTGACAAAAATGGATCTTTTTTTGTCTGTCTGCTCGATATGAATTGTACAGTCCTTTAATGCTGCCCGTTGTGACAATAGTAAACGACATTTCCCACAAGCTTCCATAGGCCAAGTTGTATTTATGTTGAGTTTATATACCAAATGTGAACAAAATATGCATCTTTGTAATGGAAAAAAAAAATCTTAGTGGCTTAATGACTGGTAGGTTTGCTTGGCTGCGTCTATCATACAGTCAGGCTGCGTCTATCATACAAAGTTGTGCCTCCTTACGAAAGGACTAGAAGACGAAGGAAAGGCCGGTGTGTTCAGGAGAGATCTGGAGCAGCGAAAACCTTGAAAATTTTATGCATTTGACAAATGTATTAATTTTAGGATCGTAAGGCACTGAGCCAAGAATGATAATATGAGGATAACCTTCACTATACAGAGGTGGACCTTAGGCTGCCTTCATATTTGCGTATGTGTCTGCATGCTGATGGCATGCAGACACATACGCAGTGCAAAGCAGGGTCCAAAAGATGTGTCCGCAGTGGAGAATGTCCGCCGCGGACACATCACTGTGGAGCCCAGCAGCCAATCGGCGTTGTCAGGGGGCGGAGATCAGCGCCAGAGATCTCCGCCTCCCGGCCACCGGTAACCTCCGGGAAGTGTCGGCGGGAGAACAGCTGATCTGACAGCTGTTTGAATCTTCCTGCGCCGACACCGAGAGGAGATGTCGGCGCGGGAAGATTCAAACAGCTGTCAGATCAGCTGTTCTCCCCGCCGACATTGCTAGCACATTACCAGCGGCCGGGAGGCGGAGGACAGCAGAGGCTCCAGCTGATCTCCGGTGGCCGTCGGTGAGCTCCTGTGACATCACCGCCGGCCACCGGGAGATTTTTCAATGGGTCCGCAGCGTTCTCCTGCGCTGTCAAGCGCAGAACACTGCGGACCCATTGAAGCCAATGCATTTTTTGTGCGCTTGGGGACGCTTGCTGATTTTCCAAGGTCCCCAAACGCACAAAAAAAAACAACATGCTGCGTCCCGGGTGCGGATGCTGGACACCGGAAGCAGCAGATATCGTCCGCATCCGAACGCAGCAAACGCAGGCACCATGCGTTCCTATGTTAAACATAGGAACGCAGTGCGCATGCGTTTGACTGCGTATGGGAACGCAGCAATACGCTGCCTTCCCATACGCAAATGTGAAGCCAGCCTTACACTGTGTTTTAAAAGGAAGTCGCCAACTTTCATGGTAAAAGGTCAACAATGGATCTGCTTCTGTTACATCCTATGTCCAGATAGGGATAAAGGAATCTCCTCTGTTGCCCGTATGTATTGATTGCTCATTATAGCTTTACAGCCTATTCTGGGAACTGAGCAATAAAATAAAAAGCATTTAAAGCATGACTGATTACATCAATAGACGAAGAAGAAATTCATTATAGGAAAATTAAGCTCGGTTATCTGGATCTGGCCGTATGCCTATAATGGACAACATGATGAAGTGGAAACGGAAAAAGGCATGACATGGGGAAGAAAAGGAATCATCACATGTAATAAAATTGCCCTAAAATTCTACAATCTGTGGCTCAAACATTTCAGACAAATTATTAATTAAAAAGATTTTGTAGAAAACGAAATCTCCTCAATACAAAAGATTTCACTGTGTCCCCAGGACAGACGGAGATACACCGAATTTACAGGCTTGCACCGCGTGATTAATTTGCCTAATTCAGTGAGTCATTTCTGTGTTTATGTACAAACTACAAGAATCCTGTTTCTAAGAAACTTTATAATTAGTGTTTATACAAATCAAAGAAAATCTTTGGCATATTGATTTAACAGTTTTTAAGACTCCACAGCCTGCAGCTCTTCTCACCCACATATCACTGTCCTCCAAGCAGAAAGAACAAGATATGGATCATCCGCAATGTCCATATTTGTAAGGAAAAATAAAAAAAAATACAAAATAAAATAATAGACAGGTGTAGCTCTATTCCAACATTACATACCTAGTGGTTACATAGCAAAAAAAAAAAAAAAGGGAGAATTAAAAAAAAAAAAAAAAAAAAAAAAAACAGAATTTAGAAGGAAATATCATGCCAGTGAATACTAAAGTAAAAATATGAAATCAGGAAAAAGAAAGTGTTAGAAAGAAGCAAGAAAATAATTATATTTCCAATATGTAAGTTTTGTTTGGGCTTCTTCAGGTATTGTGGCTTATGCTGAAAATACTACTATGGAAATGAAAGGGAACCTGATAGGAGTCCAATATGCAAACACTCAGATATTGTAGTCACATGTTATAACTGACTAGATGTGGGCCTGATGCTATCGCATCGGGAAGGTGGTCACACCACGATGGGGTGGGCTCTGTGGCACTGGGGGCGGGGGCCATGTCTCCCCCTTGTGTACTCTCTCTGCCCCCTTGTGCGCTCCCTCTGCCCCCTGATGGCAGCAGCATGAGTAACTGGGTATGAGCACTGGGTACGAATACCCAGTTATTCATTCATACAAAAAGATGGAAGCGTGATGTATGTTTGGGCGCTGAGGTAAGGAAGATCTCTGATGCTGGCTTCTTTTCCGGACTTTATTAAAATAATTGCAGTTATAATTATTCAAGCTTAAGGCTCTCAAAACCCACGATGCATTTCGACGTGCACACACGTCTTTCTCAAGAAAGACGTGTGTGCACGTCGAAATGCATCGTGGGTTTTGAGAGCCTTAAGCTTGAATAATTATAACTGCAATTATTTTAATAAAGTCCGGAAAAGAAGCCAGCATCAGAGATCTTCCTTACCTCAGCGCCCAAACATACATCACGCTTCCATCTTTTTGTATCATTCTGACTCCCTATGGGGAGAGTGGTGGAGTGAGCTGCAGAGGAGGGAGAGGACCTGAGAAGACGTCAGCTGGATCAGCCCCTTTACTAGACACGTGACGCCGCCCGGCACTAGTGTTTCCCCGGAGAAGACCTCGTAGGAAGCACGAGGACGGAACCGGAGGATTCCGCTGCTTCATATTAATAAGCTTATGTACGGGCTGTGGTTTACAACCAGACCAGGTGAGTTTAAACGCAAAAGAACCGCCCGTTAACAGCCCCATGTGTACAGGCGCACTACAAGCTGTTGTTGTTTTTTCTTTACAGTTATTCATTCATGTCTGGCGGTTCACCTTCTGCGTTGCGCGTGATAGGAGGATATCAGGACGGAAGGCAATGAAGGATGGGACAGTGCGATTATGTAAGTAGATATGCTGTGCATTTAAAACATATTAAAAGGCCATACATCTACGAGAACTAGTCCAAGATCCTGGACTGCTTCTCTCCAGACTGCTCTCCTAGACGGATAGGGGTGTGTGCGTGTGAGTAAGTATGCATGTATATGTGCGTATGTAGAAGCAACCTGGGACCTGCCTCTTGGACTAGTCATCTGAGATGCATAGTCCTCAGATATCTTTTCAAGTCTGCGCAGCATTCAGTGGTTAGCACTGCGGCCTTGCAGCACTGAGGTCCTGGGTTCAATTCCCACCAAGGATAACATCTCCAAGGAGTTTGTATGTTCTCCCCGTGTTTGTGTGGGTTTCCTCCGGGTTCTCTGGTTTCTTTCCACATTTCAAAGACGTACAGATGGGGCTCACAATCTACACATCCTAAGAGGGACAGTGTTGCAAATGTAGGTAAAGCACTATGGAATTAATAGCACTATATAAATGAATATTATTATTCTATTATATTATAATTCAGCTGCAACTACACAGTCATTGTCCAATTCATGCTGCCTGTGGTTTAAGCAACATGAATAAGATTCCCTTTAAAAAAAAAAAAAAAAAAAAAAAAGGTAAAGGTAACCACATATCTAATAAAATGAAAGGCATTACCGTACTTCTCCTATCCTATGGTGGGAACAGGGTGACCATAAGTAGTTACTCAGGGGCAATAGGGAGTGAAGCATCATTCCTCTATGAGGATGTGTTACAACCAATCACCACAGATGGCAGCTTGTCATATTTCCTTATTACTCTAGTAGGGGGTAGGTAGATTAGTATTTTCTTTGTTTTTGGGATCATCCTACAACTGATTTTAGAGAAACATTTAGAGCCATGACACATCAGCCAATTCCCCTGATATCACATGTATCCGGTGATTAGGAAACATATCATACTGATGATGAAGCTTCACCCATTTCCTCTAAAAATCTTGACAAGACGACTATACGGTATCTGATAAAATGTGCTGAATGTGTAATACTCGCCATTCCCAGTGTATATATTACCACAATTACATAAAAGCATCATAACCCAAGGAGGACACAATCCGGGCAGAAAAAACAACCCAATAACTAAAAGGAATAAGTCTGGAGAGGTTCAAAGTTGTAGAAGGAGTAAAGAAGCAGATTTTTTTTAAGCCGTTTTTAATGAGAATAGATGTCACAACTAAATGAGGAACAGATCAGCCCTAAATAACCATTTTTCCAGTCTTGTCAGAGAAGCTGAAACTTTCCACAGCGGCTCTGCATCACTAACCAAACGCCACAGACACCAATACAAAGGACACAAAAAATCTGCATTAAAAGTGTAGCATTAAGTAGTTTCCTTTTGTAAAGCCATATCCCAATGCTGCTATTATATATATGTATTATTAGGAGATCAGGTGCAGTACCCACCAATAGCCACAAAACAATGTATGGCGCTCTCTTGTTATGCCCTGTACATTGCTTATATCGAAGGCTCGAGCACACTCCAGCTCAATGGTGTGGCTGCCGGAGTTTCACCAATTCAGTCTTGAACCACACCTTTAAGATGTTTTACAAGTCACCCTAGACAACTCTGAAGCCCAGTAGAGGTTTTTCCAACATATCAGTATGAATACAATGCTAGGTCATGTGCTTCATGATTACAGACTATAAATAAGCCCTATGTGTAGTCTGATGCTGCAGTTATTTAACACACTATGCACTCTTTTATTGTCAACATCTGTCTAGTCAGCAAAAGGGTAAGGAGGAAGAAGACAGGAAGGACAGGAAAGAACATAGAGATGAAAGGAAGCAAGCAAAGGAAAATGAAAGAAAAAAGGAAATAAGCACGTGTAAAAGGAAGAAGCAGCAAAGAAAGTAAAAGAAACAATAATGAAGGAGATGGGAAGCAAAGAACAAGAAAGAAAGAGAAAAGGAAGGAAAGAAAATGAAAGGCAGGGAAAGAGAAGAGCAAGCAAAGAAAGAAAGGAAAAAAAGAAAAGAGGAAGAGGAAAAGCAGGGGAAGAAAGCAAAGGAAAGAAAAAGAAAAGGAAGCAAGCAAAGGAAAATTAAAGAAAAAAAAGCAAGTAAGTAAAAAGAAAGAAAAAAAGGAAGAAAGCATGCAAAGGAAAAAAGGAAAGCAAAAAGTAAGCAAGGAAAGGAAGTAAAAAAAGGATGGATGGACATTTGGACTCAAATCCCACAAAGGGCAACATCTTTAAGGAGTTTGTATGTTCTCCCCATGTTTGTGTGGGTTTCCTCCAGGTTCTCCAGTTTCATCTCACACTCCAGACATAATGATAGAGGATTGTGATCCCCAATGAGGACAGTGATGACAATGTCTGTAAAGCGCTGTGGGAATTGACAGATGCCATACAAGAAAGTATAATAAATACGTGATATCTACCCATTTCTAGTGCCACTTGATCTAGAACAACACAAAAACTGATTATAGGAATGAGTTGCAACTTGCAATACCATATACAGCACAGACGAGTATGTGGGGCTGTTTTAGGAGAAAGTATTTTTTTGCCCCAATCATGAACATCCCCTATAGAGGATTTGGTTTTAAGATATTCAAATTTAATTTCTATACATAAGAGGGAACTAGCACACAAGTGTCACCTATACATGGAAGAGAGATGGCATAGCGGCTTTCTTTCCTTCAGGGGAAAGCTGCAATTTTTTTTCCCCATGGACGATTGCCAAAAAAGTGAAATACGCAACTGGTCTACCTGTGCTCTGTATAATTCCATCTACACCAATGATGAGCAGCTTTCTGTGTACATTGGCATCTTTTGCCTGTTTACAATCAGGGGGGGAGTGTGACTATACTACTGGCAATAAGTATTCTCTAGTGATCTCCTCCTACAAACGGATTTAAAAAATTGGATTTACGTATAGTAAGCTGCGTATAACCGAGTTTTTGTAGAAATCCTTGTGTGTCAAACCTCGAAAAGTAACGCCGACAGAAACGATATTTAGAAAAATAAAAAATCTCATGCGTGTTCAAGTGCCCTAGACCCTCACTTTTCACTCCCCTGCACCTCGCGTGCCTCCCCGCCGTCCGCAGTAAGCCCGGCGAGGCAGGCCTGCGCATCATGGACCAGTTACATCGCCAGTCAATGTGCGTTTAAGGTTCGGTCAGGCCTACGGCTCACAATACGATCATTCTGGGTGATCTCGGCAGTACATGAAACAAGGCCGCGAAGAGTTAACATGTAATCTTTTGACGTGCAAGCCATGCGCAAAAAAGAGGCATGGAAGGAGCTGCGTGCAGGCATTACCGCCGCCAGATAGGCACCAGCTGAAAGGCGTGGTAATGGCAAAAAATGAAGCGACGCGACTGCGGGATGAGGCCAATCTAATTGGCGTCTCAGATGTACTGAAAAAAAACCTTTGATAATGATCCTAACCCGAACTGTACCACATACTTCTACCTGGCTGCACCCTCTTAGTTTATACCACCCTTTGCAGGAAAAAATCGCTTTGAAGAGGAAAGTTTTATGTCCTGTGTGAGTTCTCTTCTGGTCAAGCCGCATAGGCGTCCTGTTTCTGCTGCGCCTTGTAATTATGAACCCTCTGCTTAGCTGCTGCAACATGAGGGGCAGGCTCCGCCTGGGACTCTGTGTACATACCCCCTTCAACGCGGCAGCTCTAGATGTAGAGCTGCTAATTAACACCGCCGGCCGCCGCATTACTAGCCCTGCACAGACTAGTGTAACCAACCACAGAGGGTACTTTATATACCCTACTTAGCAAAGATGTTTTCCCCAAGGGTGGCTGTGTAATAGAGGGGTGCAGTTAAGTATACCGGGGGGGCAGTTTCTGGTTAGATCACTTAAGTGAACAGCCCTGAAAATGGCAAACCTCCGGCTTGGCCTGTCAGCATGTCTTCCATTACGATCCTTGTGCACAGGTGCAGCAAATTGTCATTAACAGTACTCCCTCCATTTCCTGAACATGCTGGACTTTAACACACCATACTTATTGTCAGCTTCTGTAAAACTAGTTCATGATCATGACACTTGCCATTGGCTGGTCATGGACTTGTTCGCTATTCACTGCAACCATCATGTCAGAAGTTGGCGATAAGTTGGTGTTTATACGTGGCCTCAGACATCAGGTTTGACCTGAAGCCATTATCACTGTTGATGGGCTCAGCCTCAGTGACTATCACTGAAAGCACTAGCCCTGCTTGCTGAACCCTGTGATGAGATCTAAACTTCCTTTCTTAGGGCTGTAATCACCCCTTAAGGTAGGGCTTCCGTGAGATATTCAGTATTACACCATGATAGCAGAGCGGTGCATTGTGGTAATAGATTACCCATACATGAGGTAGATAGCAGATGTACACCCCTGGGGCTGCTGTATATACCCTTTAAGGGCTGCTGTATATACCTTTTAGGCTGCTGTATATACCTTTTAGGGCTGCTGTATACTACCACTGGGAGGCTGCTGTATACTACCACTGGGGAGGCCTGTATACCACACTGCTGGGGCTGTATTCCTGTGCTGGGGTCCACCCTCGGCTTATACACGAGTGAATAGGTTTTCCCAGGTTTTGGGGGCAAAAGTAGGGGGGTCGCTTATACACGGGTCGGCTTATACACGAGTATATACGGTAATAAAAATTGGAGCAAGCAGCCAAGTAAGGCTGCGTTCACACACACTGTTTTTGTGAGGATCCGTTTTTGGTGCAAAACTGTGAAAACAACAGGTCCTCACAGAACGCAATGTTCTGTGTGTGAACGGCCTGCGCTGTTTCGAAGTGCCTTATACTTACCTCGCCACACTCCCCTGCAGATCGCCGGTGTCTTCTCCCCGCCGGGTAAGCAGTAAGCGCCGGGGTCTAGGACCCTGCAGCATCATGTGACCGGTGACGTCGCCCAGTCACATGGTGCTGTTTAAGGTTCTGTACAAGGTCCTACGGTGCCAGCAAAAGAAGCGATCACCGGGCAACGCGGCGAGGTGAGTAAAAAGGCAGAAAGAATTAACATGTTAATTCTTTTTGCAGTGCAAAGCGCATCCGCAAAAAAGTCAGGCCATGTGAATGGAGCTGCGTGTCAGGCATTTACGCAGCCCTAAACAGTGCTCCGCTAAATAGCGCTGCGTAAAGGCCAAAAAAGTGTAAGTGACACATCGCTGGAATCTGAGCCCAACTCTACATTATACTGCTCTCAGATTAAATAGAAAAAAAAACCTTTAAAGTGATCCTAAACCAGAAACTGACCCCCACGTATCTTTCTACTGTCCCTGCACCCCCTCTTACCATTTCGAGCCATCCCTTTTGCAGAAAAAAATCACTTTGTAAAGTAAGAGAAAAAGTTAAATTACTTTTTCCTGTGTGAGTTCTCTGTTTCTGTGCAAGCCGCAAATAGGCGTGCCTGTCTGCTGCTGCCTTGTAATTATGCACGCCCCTCTCTGCTTCTAAGAGCCTGGCCGCGTCATGAAAGAGGCCGGGGCTCCAGCATGACGTGATTTAGCCACGCCCCTTTCATGACGTGGCCAGGCTCTTAGAAGCAGAGAGGGGCGTGCATAATTACAGGCAGCAGCAGACAGGCCCCGCCCATTGCGGCTTGCACAGAAACAGAGAACTCACACAGGACAAAGTAATATAACTTTTTCTCTTACTTTACAAAATTGATTTTTTCTGCAAAAGAGATGGCTAGAAATGGTAAGAGGGGTGCAGGTCTAAAGATACGGGGGGGTCAGTTTCTGGGTTTAGGATCACTTTAAGTGAAACAGAGTCCCATTGAAAATAAAAACTGCACATATTCACCTCTCGGATTAGCGCCATTTCAGCAATGTCTGTGCCCAGTTACGATCACTTGTGTCACACGAGTGCTGCAGCCAATCAATGGTCATTAATAGGTTGACTCGATCACATTTCCCTTGAACAATACTCAAGGCCACTTTACACACACCAACTTATCTGTCCAACTTCTGAAAAACTTACTGGTTGCAGTGAAATCATGGACACATTGTTCCATTTTGTGGCTGTGTACAAATGGAACTATGTGTCCATGATTTCACTGCAACCATCAAGTTGTTCAGAAGTTGGACAGATAAGTTGGTGTGTGTAAAGTGGCCATCAGACATCCAGGTTTGACCACTGAAGCCCATTATCAGCTGTTGATGGGCTGCAGCACTTACATGACATATCACATGAAAGCCAGTAGACATAGCCCTGACATTGCTAGAACACCCTCAGTCTGGGAATGAGAATACTAAACTTTTCATTTCTTTAAGAATCGACCCCCTTTAAAGAGTCAGGTCTTCTCCTAGAGAGTATTTCAGGTATTAGAAGCATGAATAGAAACAGAAGCGGGATGCCATTTGTGGTAGATAGATTTACCCATACATAGAGAAGTGAAGGATAGCAGAGCTAGTACTGATCCTTACCAGACACCTCTGGGGAGCATTCCTTTTACTTGCTGCTGGAGATCGCAGACTCGGCTTCCCAAGAGACTTCCCCACTTAATTACTGCATTAAATACTACTGCAATAAATGCTACAAAGGGAAAACAAATTGTCACTTCATTGAGGAAGTAGACAAACTCTAGCGCCACGTAAGGCTGCTTTCACATTACAAAATTTGGATTTCCGATGCTGTCCGATAAAAATCGGACAGCATCGGATCCGAATTTGGCCCCATGCAGCCCTATGGGCACAAAATCGGATGTGCACTAAATGGCATCCAATTTGGTCCGATCCGATTCTGTCCGACTTTTTTTTTTATCGGTGCAAAAATCGGAGCCTGCTCCGATTTTTGCACCGAAAATAAAATCTGACAGAATCGGATCGGACCGAATCGAATGGCATTTAGTGCACATCCGATCCGACCCGATCAATTTAAACATGGGGCCCTATGGAGAAGGGGCCGAGGAAACATCTGATGTCTCCTCGGTCCCGATTTTACTGTACTGGGCATGCTCAGTACAGTAAAACTTCTCCAAACAGGAAGGAAGGGGGTAAAAAAAATAAAAAAAAAGTTTATGCTCACCTCACCCCGAGCCCCCGCCGTCTCCCTGCAGGCTCCCGGTGGCTCCCGCAGGCTCCCGGTGTCTGCAGAGGTCTTCTACTGCAGTATAGGACCTGCGGTGATGTCACAGTCACGTGACACCAGGTTACCATGGTGTAACCTCGTGTCACGTGACTGTGACATCACTGCAGGTCCTATACTGCAGTAGAAGACCTCTGCAGACACCGGGAGCCTGCGGGAGCCACCGGGAGCCTGCAGGAAGATGGCGGGGGCTCGGGGAGAGGTGAGCATATTTTTTTTTTTTATTAACGGAGGCTACGATTTTATGCCGGAATCGGATGCCTATTTGGCATCCGATTCCAGGCATCAGACGGGAGCCGATGCTGTCCGAATTGTTTGGAAAGCATCGGCTCCCTTCAAAATCGTAATGTGAAAGTAGCCTAAGGCTACTTTCACATTACGATTTTGTTAAATCCGATGCTGTCCGATGAAAATCGGACAGCATCGGATGCTCAAAATCGGATGCCATCCGATCTGATTTTTTATCGGATCCAATTTAAATGGCTGGGGAGAGCTGTGGGAGGTTTTGGGAGTGGTCTAGGTATTGAGCATGCTTAATACAGAAAATCGGATCAGATATCAGATCCGATTTTCCATCCGATCCCCCATAGACTCCCATATCATTTTAATTGGATCGCATCGGATCACATCGGATCCGATGCGACCGTTTGAATTGGACACCAAAATCGGAGCAGTCTCCGATTTTGGCTCTGAAAAAAAAATCGGACAGAATCAGATCGGATGCCATAAGTGCACATCCGATCCGATCCATTGGAGAACATGGGGCTAAATCGGATCCGATGCTGTCCGATTTTCATCGGACAGCATCGGATTTAACAAAATCGTAATGTGAAAGTAGCCTAAGAAATGTAGCAATCTTAAAAGTCATAACTTGACTCTTCAATAAGCCTTTTAATATGACTTAGGATTTGTGCCAGATTAGAGCCCCAAACTGCAGACGCTGCATTTCGGAGTGATTGCCCCTCATCAGTGCAGTGTGTGGGATTCTGATCTAGCTATATAAGAGGCTAAGACTAGGACTGGGGGAACAGCTATTCTCCTTATGGAGAGCATTCTGCCTGCTGACTGAGATTTATAGCTGCAATGCTCCTCAAGGAAATATGCAAACACTGCTCTGTAATGAATGGTGTAAAAATCTGCAACATAGCAATGGCCGACTGCATCCTCCACCCCCCCGAAAATATGGAGTCGGTTCCAACTCTGTGCTCAATACTGTTCTACAATAGAAGCCTCACATTGTGTCGTTATCCAGCATCCAACCTCAATTATTCAGTCTTTTATACATTTCAGAACTGGATAATGACCTGCAGAGTCCACATCTGTCCGATGACGCAGCACCGACACCATTTAATGGCTGCATACAGCGAGGACATGATGCTAAATACCGCTGTCAAACGCCATCTAATATCACACAAATAGGGAGAACGAAAACTAATGTATATCTGTTGTGATGGAAACTGTCAGCATTTTTTTCTATCACAAAACCCCACCTGTTATTACAATATAAAGACTTTTATCAATGTACAAAACATTTGAAGGAAAGGATTGTGCGGCTGTCACCGTGAGGAGCAGATCAAGATGTCTCGCTGCAGAAAGCTTCGCTCTGCCGGCCCAGAATAGCAGAAAAATACACACAGCGCTGGTTTAATTATTCTATCACTAATTTTAATAATAATGAGTCAATGAAGCATAACTGGTATTTATTAATTTAAGATGAGAACATCTCTAAGGCCGCGCTAATTATTACTTCCGTACTAACTGTATTATAACGCTCTGATAGAAAATGTCATGGCTCAATAGGGGTAAGCAATAGAATAATTTACAGAGTGTAAAAGAAATGTTCAATTCACAATGTCTTACGTCATTTATACGCAGATATCCTTATACTTGAGTTATAAACACTGATGAGCATTTCCCTCAATGAAATTACCAATACACAGAGTGAATGCAGATCATCATTTTGGACAACCCTTTAAGGCTGCCTTCAGATTTGCAGATGCCTCCGCAGCGTTTTGCGGAGGCATCTGCAAGCATCTGCATCTATATGTCGCGTCCTGGTGCGGACGAGAGTGTGTGATCTGTACGCAGGCATCTGCCTGCGCACAGATCACATATAGGAGTGAATGGTGCCACGGCGGTCTGCAAGCATCAGCAGACCGCCGTGGCTCCATTATAAACATAGGGGCTGCCGCTGCATACAGATGCTTGCAGATGCCTCCGCAAACGCTGCGGAGCATCTGCAAATCTGAAGGCAGCCTAAGTGCTAGAGCTCACGATCAAGTCATTCCTCTTGCGGAGATGCTAGTGTCCTATGGGAGAACGTGCTGTTGGTGGCGGTGCCCACACGCAGTGCATTTTCATGGTGTTCTCCCACTGAGAACACTAGCATATCCTCAAGAATAAATTGAAATGTCACACCATAGGTTCGTTTATGCTGTGTAAAATTGAAGTACAGTGGGCAGGAGATTTCTATATAACCCTTCCACTCTGCTTATACTGTACAACATAGCTGCTAACCAGTGCGGTGGAGTCGGTACATCAAACCACCAAATCTGGAAGTTCCCGAACTCCGAATCGAATTCTGACTCCTTCATACATGGTTCAGGTTTAAGTGATAAATTTATTGTAGTACAATGTGAACCTCAGGCTATAACCATTATTATGATACAATAATTCAAGATATTTAGATAGACCCTAAAAATCATAATATTCAGCATTGAACTACTGTACTCAATGTATTTATATTTTAGGAGTTGGAGTGGTCCATTTTCTACCAACTAAGACTCCACAACCATGACTCCGACTCCACAGCCCTGCTGCTAACACTGATTGTGGGCATGTACCATTACAGAGGCGCGCATGCTCGAACACCGCTCCATTCTATGCAACAAATCAGAAAAAGCCAACTACAACACTCATTTTCAGAAGTCACAGACAATGGAACAGAGGTTGAGCACGTGCACCTCAACTAAAGGCCCCGTTACACGTTGTGACGCACCAGCGATCCCGACAACGATCCAATCGGCCCTGGGATCGCTGGTGCGTCGCTGCGTGGTCGCTGGGGAGATTTTTCCAGACTTCTGGCAGACTTCCCAGCAATGACCCAGCAATGCACAGACAACCAGACGGTCGTTGGGATCCCCAGGTTCTTGGCTGCAGAATGGGGATCGCTTGTCGTTGCCCCTGTCACACACAGCGATCCAGCACGCCCAGTGGTAGATCGCCAATCAACAAATGGTCCAGGCCATTCATTAACGATCAGCAATCTCTAAGCGGGGAGGCCGATCGCTGCCAAGTGTCACACACAGCGATATCTCTGGCAATTTCGCCGCTACGTCACAAAACCTGTGACGTTGCGGCGATGTGTTAGCGATTTCGCTATGTGTAATGGAGCCTTTAATATCCTGGTTTCCAAAGCTTGTTTCTCAACATCTCGAAGCTCGCTAACGAGTTGAATCTCAGGAATTATACAGATGAACCTTGCTATTTTGGGCCTACTCCAGACTAAGGCCTTATTCACACATCCGGATTTAACATGTCCGTGAAAAAAAGGTACTGGTGTCTATCAGTGTTTATGCATCAGTGTACGATTCATGTGTCCATTTTAGCCATTGGGTGTTTTTTCAAAGATGGTCAATCAATAAATTGGCAAAGATTCTTCTATACTTTTCAGTATTAAATGTGTAGGCGCACAGATGCCATCCATGTGTCGTACATGTATATCACGGACCCATGGCCATTATTGGCCATTGTCATCAGTGCTGCTGGAATAAAAACAGACATGCTTCAGTGTGTGTATGGACATACGATCAGTATAAAAACACGGATATGTAAGGCTGCTTTCACATCAGCAGTTTTTGCCGATTGCGGCAGATGCGGTGAAAAAAAACGCATCTGCCGCGATTACCGCATAACAGCTGCACTTTCGGCACAGTTGCGGCAAGCCCCATAGAATGTCTATGCGGGCTTGCGCAAGTGCGGCATCAGCACTTGCGGCTGACCGCGGTTTTTTTTTCGCAGCCGCACCTGCCGCAAGTGCCGAAACCGCACTTGCCGCACACTTACTGCAAGCCCCATAGACATTGCATGGGGCTTGCCGCAACTGTGCCGCAAGTGCAGCGGTTATGCGGTAATCGCGGCAGATGCGTTTTTTTCACCGCATCTGCCGCGAACGCAAAAACCGCTGATGTGAAAGTACCCTAACTCTCACCATAGATTATAATGTGCACATGTTGCATCTGTGAAATAAATGGATATAACATGTGCTGTAACATGGCGTCTGAGTGAGGCATAACACTGATCGTTTTTGGAGAAATTTTATTTACAGAAATTCTCTCATTGCACGCTCATCAGACCAAAAATCACATATACACACTTTCACATATCGTATTTATCTGAAAGGTCCCATTCCGAAATACTTCCAGCAATCAGGTTTCCCTCTTGCTGTGATAATGTCCAGTCTACTAGTCTAAAAGGCTCATGATCACAGCCCATTGGACAAGCTGTCATGAATGTCAGATGTGGTGCTAGGCGTTGAAGGGAACGCAAAAGGAAGAAGTGACTGTCGGGCAGAGCAAGTTACTACTGGAGTCTAAAAAGCAATGCATGTAACATGAAGCTGAAACCCCGGACATGCCCCATGCAAGCAGAATGAGCAGTGTCCACTTTATTAGGGTCTACATAAGCCATTTCATTGACAGGCCCTGTTCACATTGCGTTTCTGTAGTGTGTCTGGAGGGTCAGCCCGAATCCTCCTAAAAACGGGATGAACGAACACGCTATACAATACACTGACACAAAACATGTCAGTATGTTTTTTGTGGCCATATGAACAAACAATTCCAAGACATGTGAGCGAACCTATGGTCAGGACATTAATATATTGTGACAGGACTATCCCTGTAAAAAGGACTGAATGTAAATCTAGTTATAGAAATAATCCTTACAAATATCTATTCAGAATAAAAAAAAAAAAAAAAAATCAAAGTAAACAATGGGAGTGGGGGGGGGGAAAATATCACAAAGTAAGGGGTTATTGAAGTGATAGTGTCACTGCCATTTAGGTTGGTTGTAGGGATCCCATCCTTTATATAACCATAGCATTCAGCGAGTTCTAGGTATTCCCCTAAACAAGAGATAAAGGGGTGGAAACTCACTGAACTTTCAGCTTTTACCTACAGATGCAGTGAATCAAAACTTTATGATATAATGCTGAACGCATCCTGTCCGAAGCCGGGACAGAAACTGTTTTAATGGTTATAGCCAAGATCTAATCGTTTAAGTGGAAAAAAGGCCCCCTTTTTTTTTTCCTTCATCCAGTGCAGTAGTTGGGGCCTGATTTCTGAGCATTGCCTCACAGTAAGATCGCTCTGGTGTCTATCGCAACTAGAGTGCAGCTTTCAGCATTGAAGCTGCTGAGGTAAAGTGAAAGCTGAGTTCTGATTGGTTCCTATGGACAACTAACCCTTATCAAGGGTACCCAATAATCTATAACATAATGCTGAACGCGTCCTTCTGTTCGAAGCCGGATTGGCTGGCGCGAGTGCAGTGCTATAGTGGGCAGAAAAAGTATTCAGATCCTTTAAATTTTTCACTCTTTGTTTCATTGCAGCCATTTGGTAAATTCAAAAAATCTTATTATTTTCTCATTAATGTACACTCTGCAGCCTCTCTTATGGCGCCTTCACACTGGCGTTCCCCTCCGCAGCGTTCTGCGGAGGGGAATCGCCATGTGTGCGCAGCGGCCGCCAGCTCCTATCTTTAGAATGGGAGCGCACGGTGCTGCGCTTGACAGCGCATGACCGTGCGCACCCATTCACTCCCATATGTGATCTGTGCGCAGGCGGATGCCTGTGCACAAATCACACACTCCCGCCCGCACCAGAAATGCAACATGTTGCGTCCCTGGTGCGGGCGGGAGTGTGTGATTTGAGCACAGGCATCCGCCTGCGCACAGATCACATATGGGAGTGAATGGGTGCGCATGGTCATGCGCTGTCAAGCGCAGCACCGTGCGCTCCCATTCGAAAGATAGGAGCTGGCGGCCCCTGCGCACACATGGCGATTCCCCTCCGCAGAACGCTGAGGAGGGGAACGCCAGTGTGAAGGCGCCCTTAACTTGAAAAGAAACAAATGTACACATTTTTGCAAACTTATTAAAAAAGAAAAACTGAAATATCACATGGTCATAAGTATTCAGACTCTTTGCTCAGACACTCATATTTAAGTCACATGCTGTCCATTTCCTTGTGATCCTCCTTGAGATGGTTCTACTCCTTCATTGGAGTCCAGCTGTGTTCAATTAAACTGAGAGGACACCTGTCTATATAAGGCCTCACAGCGCATGTCAGACCAAATGAGAATCATGAGGTCAAAGGAACTGCCCAAGGAGCTCAGAGACAGAATTGTGGCAAGGCACAGATCAAGGTTACAAAAGAATTTCTGCAGCACTCAAGGTACCTAAGAGCAAAGTTCCACAAAGTTAACTGTCACTGCAGCCCTCCACTGGTCGGGTCTTGAGTGGCCCGACGGAAGCCTCTCTTCAGTGTAAGACATATGAAAGCCCACAGAGTTTGCAAAAAAAAAAAAAAAAAACATGAAGGATTCCCAGACTATAAGAAATAAGATTCTCTGGTCTGATGAGATGAAGATAGAACTTTTTGGTGATAATTCTAATGGTACCTTTACACGCCGCTACGGAAGGTTAGAAACAACCGGGTGTCTCACGTGCACAGGGTGGATAAAAATCTTGATTTTTTTAAAAAAATCAAAAAATCAGATTTTTTTTATTTAAATCAGATTTTTTTGATTTAAATCATTTGATTTAAATCAGATTTTTTAATCAAGTTGTACACAAGCAAAACTTTGTCTTTTTGCAAATCTAATTGTTTTACACAAATAAAAATATTGAAACAGTTGATTATGAAACCTAATAATTTTTATTTGCACTATTAAACACTCAGAATTGAACTACAGAGAGTAAGTACTTTTTAACAATAGCCTATCTCTAACGTTTGAAGTAAGCAAACATCTTCAGTGAATACATCAGTCCTTTAAGCCTACTGTTTATTTAGGACTTTTAATAGGAAAACCAGTTGTCCTGCTTTAGCAGTTCCGGACTGTTGTGTGCACAAAACCAAATGAAGAAAACAATCTCTCTACTCCTGCGGATGAAGCCGATGCAGTCAGTAGCTGAGTAGCTAGATTTATTATCTTTGCTGGAAGAACAAGTGATTGCGACTTCCACCAGTCCAGTGGTTTTAGTTCATTAACGACGTTATCTGCAAACATGTATTTTTGAAATGGTGCAGATTCACACTTCAATTTCAGCACAGTTGCCACAATGTCATGGTTAGTATTGGCGAGCCACTCCATTGCAGAGTTGATTTCCGCCTCAGATTAATTTTTTCCCTCTGTAGATGGGATGCAAGATATTGGCTAAATAGTGTTCTTCTTTTAATGCTTGGTCCTTGCGGTGCTGTATTGCAACCTTTACATTGTTTGAGAGGTTCAAGAGATCTAGAGAACCTTCTAAATCTTTCCAAACTTCTATGGCATCAGCTATGGTTGCAGTATCTTTCTGCATTTTATCCAACGCAATCGATATTGGCTTTAACCTTTCCAAAAGGTCCTCGGCATTTCTCTTCACACCAAGATTTAATACTTTGCTTCGTATATTAGCATCAATTTTATCCCGATGTGTTTCGCAAATGGACAGTAATTTTGACCAATTGTTAATAAACAGTTCCAAGCAGTCAGCCAAGGTATTCCATCTAACATCTTGTGGTAGAACCAACTTCAGTCCTCCCATTTCCTTGTAGGTTGCATGTGCAAAATGATTATTGCGGAAATATTTAACAATTTCTACAACATGTTCCTTGACACCCAAAAATATGCAGGTCTTTTGCCAAAAGATGCAACAAATGGGCAGAACAACCGTATGTAATGACATTTGTGTCATCCTGTGCCAGTTCCGCTCGCATTTTTGCCACATTGCTTGCGTTATCAGTAACTAAGCTCCTTACTTTACATCCAAACTGTTCTTGGCATTGGTGAATTGAGTTCTTAGCAATTTCAAGTAAATATTCAGCAGTATGTGAATTTCCAGATGTGTCGATTGTGTCTGTAAGGTAAGTTTCACCATCTTCTGTTGTGACACAAGTGCAAATTATGGGGTCGTTGTGGATGTTGCTCCAACCATCCAAGCTCATGTTAACAACCTTGTCTTTCAAATATTTTGTACAAGCCGCTCTTTCTATGTCGTATACAGCCTGAAGATGTTTTCCTGAGATATCAAATCTACTTGGTGGTTTGTAGCCTGGTCTAATTCCTTCGATCATTTGTACAAACAATGGGTGCTCAACTAGTCGGAAAGAAGAATTGGTTGCAAATATGAATTTAGCAATTAATTCATCAAAATGTTCTTTCTGGCTCGTCGTAGTCTTTAAGATGAATTTTTCTACACTTTTCTGGTCATCATAATGGGAGACCCAGACAATGGGGTTTAGGGCACTGCCCTCCGGAGGTCACACTAGGTACTACAAGTTTGTAGACACCGCCTCCTCCGCTTATAAACCCCTACGCAGGGAACATCCTCAGTTTTAAACTTAGTGTGCTCGGAGGATCACGCTTTGCTTGCACTTCACTACATTCTCACTACTTAAGTGATGGCGTCTGAAGACAAGGTAATACGGTCCTATCGGGACCGGTGACAGCCTCCCGCTCACCTTAGTGGCACACGCTGGTGGAGGTACCGGAGGGCCTAGAGCCTGGACACTTCGTGTTCTCCCGGTACGCTGTTACGCTCCTCTCCATCCCTCTCTGGGGGGCTCTGGAGAGTGGGAGATGGGAGCCTTGCACAGCTCCGCTCCGTCCGAGGCCTCCCTAAATGGTGCTTACAGACCGGACTGGAGCCAGCCCAGTCCGAGGCCTCCCTAAAATGGTGCTTACACTCCGGACTGGTGCTGAGCGGCCCAGTCTGAGGCCTCCCTAAATGGTGCTTACAGACCAGACTGGTGCTGCACCCCCGTCCGAGGCCTCCCTAAATGGTGCTTACAGACCGGACCGGCACTGAGGCACTCTGTGTCTCCTGTGTGCCTGGGGGTAGTGTCTGGCACTTTATGTGTTTCAGGACACTCAGACCGCGCGTTACCCTCGGGTCCGCGGTTCTGCGGGTGTACCCTGTGCTGGGGTCACCCTGGCTGTCCGCCCTGTGTGTCACAGGGGCTGAGGCCGTAGGCTGCAGATGTTTGTTCCCTCATGCTGTGGATGGTGTACATGCAGTCTGTGTATAATGTTTTTACACTCTTTCCCGCGCTGCGGGCTCCGGTCTCCCTCATGCTGTGGATGCTTGGAGGATGGGAAGCAGCCCGTGCGGTGACGTCATCGCTGGGCGTGTGTGTGTGTTTCCCGCGTCTCTTCGGCGCCGCCCACAGTTTCACTGTCGGCGGCCATCTTTACCCTCACTTCCCGGTTGGGATTCTTATGCAGCGTGCGTCTGCACTCCAGAGGGGAGACCGGAAATCGTCGCGGAGGTCACACACACACCGCTTCCTCATACCGCTTTACTGCGGTTGGTAAGCCACCGGGATTCCCGGTTTTGTTGTCGGCAATTTGGCTTATTTTCCCCTACTGTGGCGATGTCCTCAGCCGGGAAGCGTGCTGCTAAGGCGGCAGTAACCACCATTACCTGTGCTACATGCAATGGTACACTGGTGGAGGGGTCCTGCAATAACTGCGGGCGCCCAGAGGCCCGGGCTGGCACTGTTGAGTCAGCAGCTCCGGTGCTATACCCTGAGGTTCAGGTGATCTCAGGGCCATGGGAGACTCAGAATAAGATCAATGAATCTCTGCTGTCTCAGCTGTCCTCCATGTCGCAATCCCTGGAGGCGCTTAATAGGAGACTGGATAGCCCAGCTACTCCATCCAGTTACCCCCGGGTGTCCCCCTCTTCTGCTGCGAGACCCCTTAAGCGGGCTCGTCGTGAGGATTCACCCGAGCTCCATACTCTCTCTGAGGAGGAGCGTTCCTCTGATGGTGAGGAAGATGATGGGGGTTCAAATTTCGGGTCTGTGTCTGTATCTGAACCACCAGACGGGGTGGAGGATCTGGTGTCCTCTATCAACGAGACTTTACGTCTCGTGACACCCCCTGAGGAGGTGACGGTGCACCCGAAGGAGGTCTATCAATGGCTGCGGCCGGAGGCTAGACCAAGTGGTTCCTTCATGGACCACACTAATTTTGGAAGGGTGGTTAGAGCTCCCAGGTTACATCCTGGGCGGCGTTATGTCCGTAAAACCAAGGACAATCGCTTCCCCTTCCCCCAGGAGGTGCTACAGGAGTGGTCGCAGTCCCCGAAGGTGGACGCTTCCATGACCAGGATTGCTGCACGCTCCCTTTTCTCTGCCTCTGATAGCTCCTCACTGAAGGATGCTACTGATAGACAGGTCGAGCAGCTCGCCAAGTCTTCCTATGAGGCTGTGGGGTCTTCATTTGCCCCTAATTTTGCCACGGTCTGGACCTTACAAGCGATGACTACCTGCTTGGATGGTATCTCTGACATGGCAAGATCCAGTCCAGAGGTCCTAGCACTTACCGAAAGGGCAAGGGCCTATGCGGACTACGCCAGGACGGCGACTCTGGAAACTGCCACCTCGCTCAGCTGTGGCTTCGGCCAATGCTATAGCGATCCGCAGGTTGTTGTGGCTGCGTCTTTGGGACTCAGATGCCACATCCAAGAAGATTTTGCAGAATCTTCCGTTTGCTGGTGACAGGCTTTTTGGCACCGAACTGGACAAGCTAATTAAGGATTCTGCTGAGTCTAAGATACCGCAGAATAAGCCTAAGCCACGGTATACCGTTAAAAGGAACCCAAAACAGTGGTCCTTTCGTTCCAGCTCGCAGTCATCAGCACCGTCCGCTCGCACGGACCGAGGGGAAAGCCCGCTTCCCAGTGGCGCTCTAAGAGTCGTCCAAAGAAGCCGGCGGGAGCGGCAGCTGCCACCCCCAAACCCGCCTCTACATGACTCGCTCTTTCATCCTGCCTCCCACAGGTGGGGGGCCGCTTGTCTCGCTTTCAGGACAAGTGGCTGCTTCACGTTCAAGATCAGTGGGTTCGAGACGTGATCTCGCGAGGGTACAGGATAGAGCTGACGTCAAAACCGATATCCCGATTCCATCGGTCGGTCCCGTCACCAGAAAAAGCTCAGGCTTTTTACCAGGTGTTGGAGGGTCTCCGCAGAGACGGAGTGGTGGTCCCGGTACCTCCCGGAGAGAGGTTCAGGGGTTTTTACTCCAACCTCTTTATCGTCCCGAAGAAGGACGGATCCTTCCGCCCAGTACTGGACCTGAAGTTGTTCAACCATCACGTGTTGGTTCGGAAGTTCCGTATGGAATCACTGCGCTCCGTGATCGCAGCTGTGTCACAGGGGGACTTCCTAGCGTCCATAGATATCAGAGACGCTTACCTTCACGTACCCATTGCACCGGCTCATCAGCGCTGGTTGCGATTCGCAGTGGGGGAAGAACACTTCCAATTTGTGGCACTGCCATTCGGGCTAGCCTCGGCACCGCGGGTGTTCACAAAGGTGATGGCTTCCATGATGGCTCTACTGCACATGCAGGGACATGCCGTCATTCCCTATTTAGACGACCTGTTGGTCAGGGCGCCATCAGAACACCTCTGTCAAGAGAGCCTGGATGTGACCATGCGGTCTCTGGAACAGTTCGGTTGGCTCCTCAATATTCAGAAGTCAACGCTAGTTCCGACCCAGTCTTTGACATATCTGGGCATGGACTTCAACACAGCCTCAGCCCTGGTGTCTCTGCCACGAGTCAAACAGATGGCGATCCAATCAGGAGTACAAGCAGTCCTCCTGTCACCACACTCATCCCTACGGGTATTGATGAGACTGGTGGGACGCATGGTAGCGGCGATAGAGGCGGTGCCGTTCGCACAGTTTCGCCTCCGTCCTCTCCAGCTGGAGATTCTTCACAGATGGGACAAGAGGACGATCTCGCTGAATCGGCTGGTGACACTGTCACAACCGACCAGGGACTCCCTACAGTGGTGGCTCCAGCCACGTCACCTGTCACGAGGCCGGTCCTTCCTAAAACCGTCATGGTTAGTGGTGACCACGGACGCCAGTCTGAAGGGCTGGGGTGCGGTGTTCTTACACCACAGGGCTCAAGGCCTCTGGACTCAGTCGGAGTCGGCATTGCAGATCAACGTGCTGGAGATCAAGGCGGTCTATCTGGCGCTCCTGGCGTTTCAGAAATTCCTGTCAGGACACCCCATTCGGGTGCAGTCCGACAATGCGACGGCCGTCGCCTACATAAATCATCAGGGAGGGACCAGAAGTGCTCAGGCCCTCGCCGAAGTCCACCGCATTCTAGCCTGGGTGGAGGAAAACGGCTGCCTGATCTCCGCAGTTCACATCCCAGGGGTCGAGAACTGGGAGGCCGACTACCTGAGCCGACAGGGCATGGACGCCGGAGAGTGGTCTCTTCATCCAGACGTCTTCCGGGACATCTGCGGCAGATGGGGCACTCCGGACGTGGATCTGATGGCCTCACGGCTGAATCATCAGGTGCCCCAATACATGGCAAGATCGTGGGATCCTCAGTCTCTGGGGGCGGATGCCCTGATCCTGAGTTGGTCCAGCTTCCAGCTGCCATATGTGTTCCCGCCTCTGGCTCTGATTCCCAGGGTCCTGTGGAAAATCAGGATGGAATGCGGAGTAGCCATTCTAGTGGCTCCAGATTGGCCCAGGAGGTCCTGGTACCCGGACCTGTGGCAACTGTCAGGCGGACACCGGTGGGCTCTTCCAGAACGCGCAGATCTACTCGCGCAAGGCCCATTCTTCCACCTCAATTCCAGGGCCCTCAGATTGACTGCATGGCTCTTGAGGCCTGGCTGCTGACGTCCAGAGGATTCTCTCCTACAGTGGTTGCCACTATGAATAGGGCTAGGAAACCTGTCTCCAGGAAGATATACCACAGAACGTGGAAAATCTTTTTCTCCTGGTGTGCCTCTGGTGGACGTTCACCGTGGCCATTGTCCATCCCGACATTGTTGGCTTTCCTACAGTCAGGGTTGGAGTTGGGATTATCCCTTGGCTCTCTGAAAGGTCAAGTATCAGCACTTTCAGTGCTGTTTGACAGGCGCTTGGCGCTCCTGCCGAAGGTCCGCCAATTTCTGCAGGGGGTAGCTCGGGTGGTTCCGCCTTACAGGCGACCTCTGGACCCTTGGGATCTCAACATGGTCCTGGCGGCTCTGCAGAAACCGCCGTTTGAGCCACTGAGAGACATCTCTCTCTCTCGTCTGTCCCAGAAAGTGGTCTTTCTGGTGGCAATTACGTCCCTGAGAAGGGTCTCAGAATTGGCTGCACTTTCGTGCAAGTCACCCTTTCTGGTGGTTCACCAAGACAAGGTGGTGTTGCGCCCACGGCCAGAATTCTTGCCGAAGGTGGTTTCAACGTTTCACCTAAACCAGGAGATTGTTCTCCCATCATTTTGCCCCGCTCCCGTTCATCAGGTTGAGCGCGACCTCCATACTCTGGATCTCGTGAGGGCTGTACGCATTTATGTGTCCAGGACCGCCTCCTTTAGGAGTTCGGATTCCTTATTTGTCCTCACGATGGGTCGCTGTAAGGGGTCAGCGGCTTCGAAGTCGACCTTGGCCAGATGGATCAAGGCTCCCATTCAGGAGGCTTACCGGTCTTCTGGTTTGCCTCTCCCGGTGGGTTTGAAGGCACACTCTACTTGAGCTGTAGGTGCCTCCTGGGCCTTGCGACATAGAGCGTCTGCTCTACAGGTGTGTCAGGCGGCCACTTGGTCCAGCCTGCACACTTTTTCTAAGCACTATATGGTGCATGCCCATGCCTCTGCGGATGCAAGTTTGGGCAGGCGGGTTCTCCAGGCGGCGGTTGCCCACCTTTAAAGGGAACCATGTGTTTTCCGTCTTGTTGAGGAACTTTTCCGCCCTGGGGTATTGCTTTAGGACATCCCCATTGTCTGGGTCTCCCATTATGATGACCAGAAAAAAGAGAATTTTGTTTACGTACCGTAAATTCTTTTTTCTTTAATCATCAATGGGAGACCCAGCACCCACCCAGTTGTTCCTTTGCATGTTTTTGCATTTGCTCTGTTCTCTGTTGAGACAGTGTTTGCCGGGTTGTTGAACCGTTTTGTGTACGGCATTCTTCCCGATGTTTCGGGTGTGGTTTATTTCCTCCTCGCAGCTTGTAGACCAAACTGAGGATGTTCCCTGCGGTAGGGGTTTATAAGCGGAGGAGGCGGTGTCTACAAACTTGTAGTACCTAGTGTGACCTCCGGAGGGCAGTGCCCTAAACCCCATTGTCTGGGTCTCCCATTGATGATTAAAGAAAAAAGAATTTACGGTACGTAAACAAAATTCTCTTTTTCTTGCACGCAAAGTTTTTTTTTGGGCTGCTTTGTTGAAGTTGTACCCAGATATTGATTGTCACGTGCAGCACAAGCCATATTTGACCCTGAAAGCACAGAAATTAAAAATATAAATCGACTGCGTATTTGAAGAAATATAACGAAAATATTGAAACAAACTTTTTGAACAATGTAATGGTCCTCGTCCTATAAGGGCTGTCTCAAAAGTTATGCTACTCAAGTTTTCCGGTGAGGTTGCTGTAATACTGGTAACTAATATCAGAGCCTAGCAACTGAAAAAAATTATGTCACAAAAGTTTTAAAAATGTTTTTTTTTTTTAAATGGTCAATTTGGCAGACTTCAAAAGTGAATTGCAGCCTACAATAAAAAAAAATAAGCATATACACACTTTATTTTTACTTAAAGGACATGTGCACCTTTATTTTTTAAGGTGCAGCCAGTCACAGTGTGCACATGTCCTCCCCCCGCAGCTCACTTACCTCCGATGTCAGCGCTGCGGGGATCCGTGGCTTCGTTCTGCCCGTCCGCGACCGCGCCTCCATTCATTTCAATGGAGCGTGCGGCCGCTGACGTCACGCCGCTGGATCACTGCGAGTAGGCCGCAACGGAGGACGGGAGGCGGACGGTCAAAACGAAGCCACGGATCTCAGCGCTGCGGGGATCGGAGGTAAGAGCGCTGCGGGGGGGGGGGGGACATGTGCACCTTAAAAAAATAAAGATGCACATGTCCTTTAGCGTTAATTTTCTGTGAAATATTGCCTTAACATAAATTTAAATTCTGTACTCCAGAACTACCAGTGCTAGAAATTTTTCTTTTCATAGACTTTAACCATCCCAGTAAAATGTCTGTTAAAAAAATAGGTTGTAAATTAATTGCCAGACTTACCACTAGTACTAGGCTCCTGGTGCATAAGAAGCTGTGGGGGTTCATTGACATTAGTTGTATCACTATCAACATCTTCATTTCCCTTCTGGTTGCAGTTTTCATAATGTGATTTCAAACGGCAAACAAGTCCTTGGATATCCTTTTGACAGTATTTGCACTTTGCTCTTGCACCTTTCTTTCCAAGATCTGCTGCTGGCATCTCAACAAAATGAACCCAAATAGGGTCTCTCTTACGACCTGCTGCCATGGCTCACACAGATCACTTATGAAGTTTGATTGTTACTACAGCCTGAGCCAAGCACTGCTGATGTTACTACAGCCTGAGCCAAGCACTGCTGATGTTACTACAGCCTGAGCCAAGTACTGCAGTGCTGACTATCCAACAAGTTTGGGCATGTCAACTGAATGCAGGGAAAAAGAAACTAAACCAAAACTGAAACCAAGCTAGAAGTGTGGAATTAAAGGGGCAGTATGAACAAAATGTGGAGGCTATTAATAGTTTATACAATTAAGACATGCTGCTTTTAAACACCTACCTATTGCCATATAGTAAAACAAAAAAGATTTTTACTTACTTTGGGGTCCCCCCCTCACCCTGGCGTTAGATCGTTGCCCCTAGTTTCGTCCGTGTAACTATGGGCGCAACATGCACACTGCTCTCACTTCTCATTTTAATCGTGATTTATATTAAAAAAAAACCTTTTGATTTAAATCAGTGATTTAAATCATGATTAAAATCATGATTTAAATCGATCCGATTTAAATAGAAAAAAAAACTTTTGATTTAAATCGTGATTTAAATCATGATTTAAATCGGCGTGATTTAAATCAATCCACCCTGCACGTGCACGAGCACGTTCCAACGGTTGCAAACGTTACCCGATACCGCCTTTACACGCCGCTACAAAGTGCTCTACAGAAGGTTTAATCTATCTCTGGAGGCACCGCCGGGTGCGTCAAGTTACCTTCTGTAGAGCACCTACCCTCATTTACACGTCGCTACAGAAGGTAATATGGGAGGACCTGGGGCAGCAGGGACAACACATAGGCGTGGCAGAGTTGTGGATTACGAGACGCTCGTACGGTGATTGGACGATGCAATAGCATCATGATTGACCAGCCAGCGCAGGAAGGCTGGCTAATACATGATGCTATTGCAATTGTGTAGTGCGAGTGGTCAGCTCCTTAAATATGCCGCCCTATACAGGGACAGCCAATCGTAACGCTGGAGCTTCCACCAATGATCGCTGAAGGGGCGCGGAATCCCGGAGGCTGTGTCACGCCCCAGGGAGTTAACTAGGTGACGAAAAAAAACCTTCCTGTACCTCATTTAGACGCCGCTACCATCGGGTTGAAACCAACCTGTTTAGAGCACTGCTCTGAAACAGGTGTCGACAGTGATGGGTGGCAACAACCTGATTTACACGCCTCTACCTCGGGTTGTTTTGACGGTGCAAGATACATTTGTCTCCGAAACCCGGTTGTTTCTAACCTTCTGTAGCAGCGTGTAAAGGTACCATAAGTGGTATGTGGGGAGAAAACCAGGCACTGCTCATCACCTGCCCAATACAATTCCAACAGTGAAACATGGGGGTGGCAGCATCATGCTATGAGGGTGTTCTTCACTGCAGGGACAGGACAACTAGTTGCAATTGAAGGAAACTTGAATGCGGCCAAGTAACAGAGATATCCTGGATGAAAACCTCTTCCAGAGTGCTCTGGTCCTCAGACTTGGCCAAAGGTTCACCTTCCAACAAGACGATGACACTAAGCACACACCTAAAATAACAAAGGAGTGGCTTCATAACAACTCAGTGACCATTCTTGACTTGCCGAACCAGAGCACTGACCTAAACCCAATTGAGCATCTCTGGAGACACCTGAATAAGGCTGTCCATCAACGTTCACCATCCAACTTGACAGGACTGGAGAGGATCTGCAAGGAAGAATGGCAGAGGATCCCCAAGTGTGAAAAACTTGTTGCACCCTTCCAAAGAAAACTCATGGCTGTACTAGCTCAAAAGGGTGCTTCTACTCAATACTGAGCAAAGGGTCAGAATACTTATGACCAGGGGATATTTCAGTTTTTCTTTTTTAATACATTTGCAAAAATGTCTACATTTCTGTTTTTTTCCAGTCAAGATGGGGTGCAGAGTGTACATTAATGAGAGAAAGAAATTAACTTTTTTGAATTTACCAAATACCTGCAATGAAACAAAGAGTGAAAAATTTAAAAGGGATCTGAATATTTTTCCGTGCCCACTGTGTGTTCACGTTATGGTTGAATTCTTCAATAAAATGATGCTGGAGTCAGTGCATGCGCATACTGCCACCTCCAGTGCCTTTTTATTGAAGACACTGACCAATCTGAGGATTGCAATGCAATAGTCAGGCAAGGAATACAGAAGTCTGATTAAATCAACACCAGCTGTGGGTATTGGAAGGGGTGAATATTCCAGTTTCCAGTGCTTTACAAGCAACACAATGGAGCAACGTACAGCAAATAACAAAATAAGACATCTGAAAATAAGCCCTAGAGCATCTTTCAAGGCCATGGTATATGTAATCCATGAAATGTTGAACGCAATGTCTTAAGGTACCGTTACACGATTCAATGTTGAAACGATATCACTAACGATCTCTGGGGCGCGCAGTCGTTAGGACATCGTTTCAAGACTTTGTTGAGATGTCACACGTCTAGATATTGTGCACGTCTCACAACGATGTAGCGAGCAGGTATCGTTCGCACAACCAAGCGAACGATACTTGCTCACTGATGTGAATGGGCGAAGTCGTGAACGACAGTTATCGTGGTATCACACAGAACGATGCAGCAGGTTGGCTGATCGAGGATCGCTTGATTTGAGAACATGTTCTCAAAACTGCAATCAACGATCCAACGATTTATCGTAATCAACTCTCGGTTTTACACGAAATGACGTTCTTACGTTGTCGTTTGAACGACTCCAAACCTGTGATGTTTGTGCGATATCGTTCACGATATCTTACCGTGTAACGATACTTTTACGGTAACATGCATGTACCAAATGTAAAAGGTTGCTTGGGGGTGGGAATGGGATACAAGTAAGATCAAGTTCACACAACCATACTTTTGGTCCAAGTGCTGTCAATGAAAATAATTAACACAGACAGCACAAGGACCAATGGTATTCAATTTGGCTGTTACAGTGGGCATTCTCTACTTTCTGCCATATGTGGAATAAAAGTCGCCTATTAAGTCCATAGTTGTATAAAAAAAATAATAATAATCTTATCACATTCGAATCGAGTGTATAACATTAGATTTTTACAGATACATTGCAATTCTTTAATATACCAAATGAGATGTAACAACTCTTGACGAATCAAGACTGATATCATGCAGCTGGCAATTGGGATGATAATCACTCGGTTTTTTAGGATGAAACAAGACAATCTTTTTTATTATACACTCGTGTGAACCTCGGCAAAGTGAGTGTTAAACTAAACCATAAGACAATCTGTCGGACCGAAGTATTAAATCTTACATGGATGAGATCAGTAACATACAAATCTTTACCATTCACTAATACCACAATCCCTATTTTATGTGATATATTTGACCTACTTACACACAAAATGCCCAGAAGAAAAAAAAATGACAGTACCCCTCTATTAGTAAGTATATAACACCAACCAGCTATGTAGAATTAGAGATCGGTTTACATTTCACCAAAATTCCTTCGTATACAAAACTTACAAAACAAAAACCCTATTGCAGAACGACAGGCATCTACCCCTCTTAATGTTTTGTAAGTTCTGCCACAACTCATGAGGGTCTGATTTTGAAGTTGTCCCCAATTCAGAGAATAAATGAGGTTTATCAGGCCATGATATCGGCCAACAGATATTTGCTCTGCCCCCCTCCCTTTATGATTATACGAGTTTGTATGTTCTCCCTGTGCTTGCGTGGGTTTCCTCCGGGCACTCCGGTTTCCTCCCACATTGTAAAGACATACTGATAGGATGTTTAGATTGTGAGCTCCAAGAGAGACAGCATTACTCCATGTATGTAAAGTGCTATGGAATTAATAGCGCTATATAAATGAATAAATATTATTATTATTATATATTATATTATCAGCCAACATACACTATATAGAAAAAAAAAAGTATTGGGACTCACTTCTTGACCACAGAATTAAAGTGGTTGTCTAGGCTTTTGCTCTAATTCAATTGTGTATCTAGGCTGCAAAATGTTGACAGTTTGTAATTTACATCCTGTCAACATTTTGCATAGTTACCTAGATATCACTATATTGCATCTGCAGGAGACGACAAGGGGTGTAATTTTTTAGGAACTGGTCGGTCACACCCACTGTTCTACAAGCACTTCTCATACAGCAACATGCCCTTCCCAGTGTATGTATGCCCGGCCACTCTACACTCACTGTGCCTGCCCCCTCCCATCTCCAGCATCCATTGCCCGCCCTCCCCAGCCTCAATATGCCCGCCCTTCCATCCCACACTCTATGCACTTAGAGTGGTCATCTTTGAGGCACTGTGATGTATCCGCAGCTGTGAGAGGACTGCTCTCGGTGCTGTGTGAGTGCTCACCATTTCTCCAGCACCGTGCTGATGTCATGATGAGCGCTGATGTCATGATGAGCGCTGATGCCATACAGCCGCCCAGGCCCGACCCCTCTGCACTGAACTGCCACTGATGTTCATGCAACTGTGGCACCCCACTGCTGGGGACGCCATGGAGGGGTACTGCACCAAGACCAGAGCGTGTAGTATCCCTATGACCAGGGATTGGGATGTCAATCATGGACCCTCACCACAAGCATCCACACACCTTAGGTCAGGGACCAATAAGTTCATCTGTTGCTAGAAAACCGGTCCCCATGGGAAGAGCTTAGATGGTACAATGGAGAGCGGGAAAGTGAGTCAGTCAGAAAGTCGTTGGAGGGGAACCCTGCGAGAAGAGCAGTGGAGGCCACCTCAGGAAAGGTGGTCCGGGAACTGAAGAGGATACTAGAGTGTTGAGGTGCACCTGAATCCGTGCCGGTACATCTCCCGGACAGAGGGATCCAGTCCAAACCAGAGGACTGGCTCTGAGGCGGTGCGGGCGTTTATCCCCGAGAGGAAAAGCAGGCACATCACATAGGGCCCCCAGTGAAACGCAAGCATCATAATCCCCTGATGACTACCCTGGCCAGCAATGTCCGTGGACTGTGTAAAGCAACTGTTTGCTGCCAGAGTCACCAGTAAAACCCGGTTCAGAGACTAAGGCTGTGTGGTGTGTTTATTGCTTGCACTGGAGAAGCCATACTACTGCCCACAAAGATTGTCAGCCTGCAGCTTCACCTCACGAGCCGTCTCCCTGTGTGAGTTCTCCATTCTTCCATTTCTGCCCCGGGGATCCAACTAGCTGCCTCAACATCATCCCTGGAGGTCAGCACCAGCGCCAATATCGTTACCGGATACAGTGGGTGTCATCACAGACTCTTATTTATTTTTTAAACCCCTTTTTTTAGCGGCCACGGGCCAGACACAGGCCGCCGTGACATCCCCCAGTAAAACAACGCCCGGAACCGGTACCCCACGGCCCTGGGATGGGTCACAACTACCCCTTTAAAACTAAATCTGTGGCCCTTTGGTATTGGTTCACTATAATGACATTGAGGCCCTTGGACTGAAGAAGGTTGTGCACCTCTAGTTTACATTAAAACAAATTCATGTGTTTAATGGGTCCTGTCACAGTGGTCCAGACCTAAATCGCATTGAGAATCTGTGACAAGACTTCAAAATTGCAGATCATAAACACCTCCATCCAATCTCAATGAGCTTGAGCTGTTTTGTAAAGAAGAATGGACAAAAACGTTAGCCTCTAAATGTGGAAAGCTGTTAGAGATGTAGCCCAGAATATTTGAAGCAGTAATAGTAGGGAATTGAGGTCCTACAAAGTATTGACTCAGGGGGGCTGAATACAAATGCACGTCACAGTTTCCAGATGCCAAACGCATGCGCACTGCGTTCCTATATTTAACATGGGAACGTATGGTACCTGCAATTGGCTGCGTTCGGTTGCGTTTGGATGTGCCTAATTTGTGCACCCTCCGTACGCAACCTGTTGCATTTTTTGTGCGGGCGCTTGTTTTATCAGCAAGCGCACAAACAATGCATGGAAGTCAATGGATCCGCAGTGTCCTCCGCATGACAGGCAGGAGAATGCTGCGGATCACATTGAAATCTCTCCCGGAGGCCGCCGCTGATCAGCTGGAGCTTTGAAGAAACAGCTGATTTGACAGCTGTTTAAATTTACAGCGCCGACATCGAATAGGAGAGATTTAAACAGCTGTCAAATCAGCTGTTTCTTCAAATCTCACGCGCCAACACCGTCGGGAGATCAGCGGAGGCCGGAGGGGGGAGATCTCCGCCTCCCGGCCACCGCCGAGGTCGCTGATTGGCTGGCCGGGCATCATACTGATGTGAACGCATTCTCTGCTGCGTTCACATCAGTATGGCTGCATTTGCGTCTGCATGCCCTCCGCATGCAGACACAAACGCTAGTGTGAAACCAGCCTTAGAGGATGTCACTATTACAAGAAAAACATCAGAACATTTACTGCATTGTGGATTAAAAATTGTTATTTTCAATTCAAACTTCCTTACCAAATCGAAAACGCAGGCAAAAAAAAGAGCAAGATTAGGACATTTAATCACATTTGTGGGCTTCACACTAACGTCTCCTCGCCCCTGCAGGCACAGTCTCCTTGGAAATATACAGTAATGCCGAATATTAATGAATACATTGTGCTCATGCTGGACTGGTCAGATAATATTGTATATCAGGAACTGTGGAGAAATACAAAATTATATATACATATACATACACACAAAGAATATACGTTGAGTCTATGTTGTGAGATGATTAAACTCAAATCCAAAATGAAATTGGACCTATTATTCTGATGCTGAGACGTGGATCTGCGGCTTACACTATTCACCGAGTGTATTCTGCGACGTGGGATCTGCCGGCTTACACTATTCACCGAGTGCATCCAGAGACGTGGGATCTGCCGGCTTACACTATTCACCGAGTGCATCCAGAGACGTGGGATCTGCCGGCTTACACTATCACCGAGTGCATCCAGAGACGTGGGATCTGCCGCTTACACTATTCACCGAGTGCATCCAGAGACGTGGGATCTGCCGGCTTACACTATTCACCGAGTGCATCCAGAGACGTGGATCTGCCGGCTTACACTATTCACCGAGTGCATCCAGAGACGGGATCTGCCGCTTACACTATCACCGAGTGCATCCAGAGACGTGGGATCTGCCGGCTTACACTATTCACCGAGTGCATCCAGAGACGTGGGATCTGCCGGCTTACACTATTCACCGAGTGCATCCAGAGACGTGGGATCTGCGGCTTACACTATTCACCGAGTGCATCCAGAGACGTGGATCTGCCGGCTTACACTATTCACCGAGTGCATCCAGAGACGTGGATCTGCCGGCTTACACTATTTACCGAGTGCATCCAGAGACGTGGATCTGCCGGCTTACACTATTCACCGAGTGCATCCAGAGACGTGGGATCTGCCGGCTTACACTATTCACCGAGTGTATCCAGAGACGTGGGATCTGCCGGCTTACACTATTCACCGAGTGTATCCAGAGACGTGGATCTGCCGGCTTACACTATTCACCGAGTGTATCCAGAGACGTGGACTGCCGGCTTACACTCGTGATAGTGTATCCCGAGACGTGGGATCTGCCGCTTACACTATTCACCGAGTGTATCCAGAGACGTGGGATCTGCCGGCTTACACTATTCACGAGTGTATCCAGAGACGTGGGATCCGCCGGCTTACACTATTCACCGTGTGTATCAGAGACGTGGGATCCGCCGGCTTACACTATTCACCGAGTGTATCCAGAGACGTGGGATCTGCCGGCTTACACTATTCACCGAGTGTATCCAGAGACTGGGATCTGCGGGTTACACTCGGAAATAGTGTATCCAGAGATGTTGCACAATCCCCACATTTCGATGGTACACAATGAAACAGCTCACATCTCCTGCACATCTGTGTGGGTGTGACCAGGACGACTCTTGCTAAACCAGTTCCATCCCTATTAATCATTTGTGAATAATCATCTCTGAACAGCATTTGCTCCTCAGCTGATGGACTACAATTGACAAATACCGATACAAAAGGTTCGGTCAGCAGCGGCTGCAAATCCTCTTGGCATTAATTTGGTTTCTAAGCCCAGAAATGACTGATACATAAACCCAGCAGCCCCAAGAGGCTCCTTCAGGACCAGAAAACAACTGAATGCAAGAAACGAGATAATAATAGGACGATCAGGATTAACGGGACATGGCCTCCGAGCGACCCCGTGTCTGTGTTAGGAAAATTAAGTTCAGCCATAAAGCCGGACGCCTGGCCAGAATACGCCTCCACCTCTTTTTCCACCGAGTGCTGGCCGGCATTCAAAGAGCAATAGTCAACTTTGCAATCGCTGCTTGGAACAGCTAGATGGGATATACAGTTATTGCCTGCAAAGCTATTTTATTAACACCTTCTTTCCAAATGAAACAGCTTATATCCATCTGGTTCCTAATGTAGAATGTAACACAAATGGGGGAAATTATTTGGGCACAATCATATTGTTTTGTTCACACGCCTTTTCGACAAGTATGGAAAACTGTCTCCCATTATTGTTAATGTAAAATTGATGCTGTCATTCATACAGACATAGATCCGAAATCTGCTTCAATAAATGACATGTATGAATTAATGTTTCTGAACATGATATACAGTACAATGATCTGAAAGATCATTATAGTCAATGGCCCCACTATGCACAGATCCCCAAATCCTGTTATATGGGGACTCAAGTCTCAATGCAGCCATTGAAAATATGCAAAAATGATATGTGAACATAGCCTTGACTTTTTGCAATGGATCAGGTAAAAATGGGAAAACTTGAATGGAAAACTGGAGTAAAAAGTGTGCCTTCTTTCTGCATACCAGATCCTGATAAAACGTTCATGATTGAGTCTGATCCGCAAAATGGAAAAGAATAAGTCATACTACGAGTCTCACAAAACAGACCAAAACAGATATGTATATTTGGATCAATGGATCTCTATGGACCGGATTTAAGACCGGCACTGAGAATGACAATTTTAATGCATGGGACTCACTGGAGCACCAAGTACCTGATGAATTGGGTGGATCTCTTAACTGGCATGTGCCACTGATGAAAGTGTGCTAGAGCTGAGCCTCTAAGGTGGCGTACATAATAATACATTAGATGGACAGCAGGGCGTATCTAGGGGGTGCAGCCAGACCTTTTGCCCCGGGCGCAACTCACCTCATAGTGTGTGTGCCTGCCTGATGTATACATATATACACCTCATAGTGTGCCTGCCTGATGTATACATATATATATATCTCAGGTATATATATGTATACATCAGGCAGGCACACTATGAGGTGTATATATGTATACATCAGGCAGGCACACTATGAGGTATAATAACCCCCCCCTTCCCCCGATGCTCAACCAAGGCTGCAGGGCAGTGGGGATGAAAGCTGGAGCTGACAGCACCGACCACCACCACCCTCTCTTCTTCCCCCCCCCACTCCTCACCTACTCTGGGGGGGGGCGCCGAAATAGATCTGTGTCCCAGGCGCCATGAAGCCTAGTTACACCTCTGATGGACAGGGTTAGCCATGCCCTGTCCAACCATGCTCTGACCATCTTAGTGAAGATGGCCATGAATGGCGCGAACATACCAATGGTCACTAAAGTTTTCTTGACTCAAATAAAGGTGTTTATGATAGAAAACTGGAGTAGTCACCTTCATAAATCAAGTCCTACATGTCCTTGTGCTGTATTTGAAAAAAAACACATGAAAGTGTACAATGAATGTATGAATGTAGGCTTACACAACCTGTTGGTCGGCCGCTTTAGACCAATATTTTGGTGTAATTTTATGCATTTTGGGACTCCTCAAAGGAAATGTCAATCCATCAAAAGAAAAAAAAAAGTGGCCAACATTTAAAAAACATAAATGAAAGCGTGTTTTCATCTTCTTAAGGTTTGAGTTACACTAGTGTATGACTTTTGGGAGGATCACATAGCATTGCCACGACTGGCTGATGGATCTCCTGACCAGAGCGTGTCAGCTTCATGTATTTCTATATGCAGTCCAGTCCGGGTTAGGCGATGTGCGAGTCATTCAACAGTGTGACCCCAGCCTTAGGGCCACGTCACACGGTTCAATATACTGAACGATATTGTTAGCGATCACATGCATGCGCGATCGCTTACAATATCGCTCACATCGCTGGTGAGATGTCACACAGACAGACTCACCAACGATGTGGACCTGCGAGAATGCTGGTAACCATGGTACACATCAGGTTACTAGGTGCCGCGCGGCGCTTAGTAACCCGATGTTTCCCATGGATACGAGCTCCCAGCATAGATTGCGAGGCGCTGGGAGCTCGTTTATCGTTGCTCTGTCAGTGTCACACGCAGCGATGCTATGTATCCACCGGCCGACCAACGATAGAACATGTTCACAAATCTGCCATCAAACAATCGAACGATTTTTCAAAGGAAAATCGCTTGATTACACGCAGCGACGCACAAACGATATCGTTTAAGCGATCAAAAAAGCAGGTCGCTTAAGCGATATCGTTCAGTAAATTGATGCGTGTTGATGTGGCTCCTCAGCCTACCAGCTACTTACTCTCCAGGTATAACATGCACTTGAAGATTGACAGTTTGGACTAGAGACAACATCACATCGTTGGTCCAATCTGAGCAGTGTCAGGTACGGAACCACACGCAGCTTAGCCTCTATAGTTCTGTAAGAAGGGCAGAATAACTGAGGCTGGCCGGATTGCTTGATAAAGACAATGTTTGAAAGCTCTAAAGGGCCCGTCACATGCTATGATATCATTGAAACTTAATGGGTTTTGAGACGTTCAAAAGACGTTGTAACGTGTGACACGTCAATACGACCAGCGATAAGTCGGCTGATTGTTGATTGCAGGTTTAGGACCCGAGCTATAAAGCAGTCCTTGATCGTACGGTCGATCTGGTGCATCGTCGTGTGTGACACCGTGATAACGATCTCATTTACGACTTCGCCTATTCAGAACTTAAGGATGTAGGTGATCAAACGACCGCAAGTATCGTTCTCTTGTCGCGGAATCATTGCTGCGTCGTTCTTGATATCTGTACGTGTGACATCTCACCAGCGATCATTGAACGACGTTCAAGCGATCCAGGTCAAGTCGGATAGCTGAGACATTGAAGTGTGTAACGGGCCCTTAAGGAAGAGACTACAAGCAGTTCACCATCCATCCGCTCGGAGACTGCAGAAGTCACCAACAACATAGACAATGAGAAGAAAACTATGAACTTAACAATCCATCTAGTCTTCAGGAGAGAGAGGCTTTTTTAAAAGTAGACACTTGAAGTTGATAGTTTTTACAAGCACACTGCAATTTTAGCCATTTAATAAGATGAGACAATTCATTTAAACTCTATTCCCCGCTAGTCATAACCACAGGGGACAACAGCCAATGATCGGGACTTTGGTATCAATACGGATTGATCAATAAGATGGTCCAAAATGTAAATCCCCTTGCTCATCGTGTTCACACTGTTTCAGTGATTGTGAATACACCCCACGCTGTGCTTGTCTAACATCTGGCTTTGATATTAATGGATGGGTAACGGTCGCCCACTTAAGGGGGTGTCACACGCGTCAATATCGCCTGCACGATCACGGCTGCACGTGACGTTGCAGCGATATTGACGCGTGTGACATACTGCATCAACCAGCGATAAATCGCTGGTTGATGATCGCCAGGTTTCAGAACCAGCTCAGAAACCTGGCGATTGTCGCCCGGTGGACACGCAGCATCGCTGCGTGTGACACCGGGACTAGCGATATTCCAGCTCCCAGCGCCTCTCACAAGCGCTGGGAGCTGGTATCCAAGGTACACTGCGGGTAACTAGGCAGCGCGCGCTGCCTAGAGACCCGCAGTGTACCTTGGAGACCAGGCTGCTCCCGCTTCCAGCAGGCTGGCAGCGGGAGCAGGACATCGTGGAAACGATATTTAAATCGTTTCCATGATGTCACTGGTCAATTGATCGCTGGTGAGTCTGTCTGTGTGACAGCTCACCAGCAATCAGCAGTCAATGTCGTCAGCGATCATCTCGCTGACGACATTGACGCGTGTGACTCCCCCTTTACAAGTTACATCTTAGCAACAATATGACAAGTTGTGTTTCCCTAGACCTAGATCATGATAGAACTGTTATTTTGTTCAGACCTTACTTTTATTTTTAACAAATCCAAGACAGATAGGACATTTGTTATGATCCCTTGTTGATTTTGTAAGTTTGCCCACTGAACAGTCTATAATGTTAAGGGTAGGTTCATTTTAAAAGTGATAGATAGAATATCAGAAATAAAATCCAGAAAATCACATTGTCTAAATTATATAAATGTATTTGCATTTTCAAGATGGAAATAAGTGTTTGATCCCCTCGCAACCATTAGGGTACCTTTACACATGGCTACATTTGTAGCTTGTCACCAGGTAACTTACTGGTTGCAGTGAAATCATGGACACATGGTTCCATTTGTACACAGCAACAAGATAGAACCATGTATCCATGATTTCACTGCAACCAGTAAGTTACCTGGTGACAAGCTACAAATGTAGCCGTGTGTAAAGGTACCCTTAGGAGTTCTGGCTGCTGCAAACCGACGCTTCTAAGCAACTTATAACCATTAAACTGTCACCTGTATAAAAGACTCCTGTCCACACACTCAGTCAGACTATAAGCTCTACAACATGGGCAAGACCAAAGAGCTTTCTAAAGATGTCAGGGAGAAGATCCTAGCCCTGCACAGGCAGAAATGGGCTACAAAGCCATAAGACACTGGGTGAGAAGGAGACAACGGTTGGTGCAGCAAGCAGCGCCAAATTTCTGCCCTGCTGTATGTATACAGCATAACACAGAGCAGGGTGGGCAAAGGCGCTGACGTCAGGGGCAGGAGGTGGGACAGGCAAGGATGGCTCAAAAGACATGAGGGAGGCGGCAAGATAAAGGAATAAGGCAGCACAGAGAGGCAGGGGGAAGGAATGGCCCCTGTGCATCGAGCTGATTCCAGCCCCGGGGAATGCCCTCCTGACTTCTGAGTTTTACTAAGGCTATATCTCAGGGTACACAGTACTCAGACACATGGGGAACCCCTTCCCTGAATGCAGCAGACATGCTGCATTCAGTGCTGCATTTAGATTGAAATCCAGGAGGGGGAGTGACCGGTCCTCTTTAATGATCTAGAGATGATCTGTAAGGAGGAGTGGACCAAAATTCCTCCTGACATGTGCACAAACCTCATCATCAACTACAAGAAACGTCTGACTGCTGTGCTTGTCAACAAGGGTTTTGCCACCAAGTATTAAGTCTTGTTTGCCAGAGGGATCAAATACTTATTTCTCTCTGCAAAATGCAAATAACTTTATATAATTTAGACAATGTGATTTTCTTGATTTTATGTTTGATATTCTCTCACTGTTGAAATTAACTTACCCTTAAAATTATAGACTGTTCATGTCTTTGTCAGTGGGCAAACTTACAAAATCAGCAAGGGATCAAATACTTATTTCCACCACTGTAGATTTATATCCAGAATCCTGATAACAAGTTCTTTGTCTCTAAAAAATTGGATGGTACAAGGGTATAAGAAAGTAATGCCATAATGATGGTAGAAACGGATACACCGTCCGAAATGCATTCGTATTTGGAGATTGTGCAAAACAAATCCCCTACGGGTGGTTTAATCACCAGGGATTGATTGATATAAAGCTCATCAAGGTCTATGTACTAATTACTGTCCGAAAGTGACAAAGCTTATCCTCTACAGTACACTGATGAAAGAAAGACCAAATGGTGCCTGTATGAAGCCATGAGGGTATAAGGGAACATTCACAAGGTAGAGTCACTGCTGACCGGTCTGGACAGGGGTTCCATCAGAGTAAATCCTGCCATGTATGAACAGACCAATAACAAACTATAAAGGCATCACTGGATAAACCACAACTTACACCATCACCAGTGCGAGAAATGGAGAATCACAACAATCAATTCTGTGCTGAAAACCCACACAGGACGAGGATGGACGAAGCTCAGGTGGAGGACAGACATCACTGCACAACTTCCTCACTGTCAGGACAGACAGCCACTACTCAAACAACCCAAGACCCGGGCAATGGACACCTGGATGGGCACCCCCAGGAAAAGCTAGACTGGCACCACGGATGGACGGGCAACCCCAGGAAAGCCTAGACTGTCACCCCGGATGGACTGGCAACCCCGAAACTAGCTGGACACAAAGGCACAGCTGGGAACTGCAGGGATGCGACTGGCACCCCATGCAATGGGTATACTGGCACGCACCCAGAAGTACTGGCACCCCCAATATCAGATGGAGGGCACCCCTGGGATAAGCAGCCGGACATGGATAGGAAGCTAGACCTGGCCACCCCACTATCAGATGGATGGGCACCCCTGGGATAAGCTAGACTGGCACCTCCAGCTGTCAGATGAATGGGCACCCCTAGGAAAGCTAGACTGCACCCTGAGTGGACTGGCACCCCCAGCTGTCAGATGACGGGCACCCCTAGGAAAGCTAGACTGCACCTGTCCAGCTGTCAGATGAATGGGCACCCCTGGAAAGCTAGACTGCACCTGATGACTGCACCTCCAGCTGTCAGATGAATGGGCACCCCCAGGAAAGGCTAGACTGCACCCTGAGTGGACTGGCACCCCCAGCTGTCAGATGAGGGGCACCCCTAGGATAAACTAGACTGTCCCATAGGTAACTGGCACCCCAGTGTACTTGGCACCCCTGGAAAAGGCTACGACTGGACCCCTTAGATGGACTGCACCCCCAGCTGTCAGATGGAGGGCACCCCTGGGATAAACTGACTGCCTCCAGCATAGGTAACTGGCACTCCCAACTGGCACCCCTGGTAGCTACACTGGCACCTCGTCTGAGCTGCAGGGCACCCCGCTGTAGCTGCACTGGCACCCCGGTGTAGCTGCAACTGCACCTCCGCTAGTAGCTACACTGGCACCCCCGCTGTCGGATACGGAACCCCCGGGAAGGCTACACTGGCACCCCCGCTGTCGGATGGACTGGCACCTCGGCTGTAGCTGCACTGGCACCTCGGCTGCCTGCACCCCATGATGGTGCGGGCGGTGTAGCTGTGATGATCCGGGCTCGTCTATGTGCGGAGTTACTTACACAGCGCGGAGCTCCTCACTGCACAGGCCGGTCCGGGCTCCTACAAGTAACTTTGCAGACATCTGAAGGGAAGTGTCTCCTCCCCAGTAAGTGTCCTCGCCCAAAAGATGTAAGAGAAGAAACCACCGGCGTCTGGAGGAGGGGAGTCCGCTGTGTACAGGGTGAGACCGCACTGGGCTGCAGACACCGCTGCCGGCTGACACTGCCGCCCGCACCCAGGCTGCCGTCTCCCCTCTGTGTCGGAGCTGTCAATCAAAGCCGTCACGTGACTCTGGGCACTTACCAAACCTCGAGTTCCGATGAGTGTGTTGGGCAATGCGGTGACGTCACGTGGACACGCCCCCACGCTGAGTGGCCGCTCAGCCGGTAATGAGTGTGAGTGCGGGACAGTGCAGCACGGAGACAGACAAGCCGTGCAGGGTGTCCCGTCCTCACACAGTGTGGCTATGTGTCTCCGATATGGCCGGCCATGGTAACCCTTTCATTGCCGGCCTGTATTCTCCTGCCTGTACTCATACACAATGTGTCACTGAACAGGTCATACAGGTCCGGCCTGTCCCCACAGCTTCATCCTCGGGCACAATGTGTGTGCCATTAACCCCTTAGTGACGGAGCCAATTACCACATGTTTGATATGTGCCCAGTGTCCCTCTATGAGGTAATAACTCTGAGATTGTTATTCATGACATATTGGACTCCACTTTAGGGGTAAATTTAGGACAATATACTTTTTTGCCTATAATTGTGAAAATATTGGAAACTGGCAAAATTTTGTAATTTTCATATTTTTTATTTTTATTTCTCTTTAATCCAGAGATTGATATCACACAATACTATACTCACATAAATGCCCTGGCATCCAGATGTAACCAATAAAGAGGCACCTTATTGGCCAGCTGAAATTAAAAAATAAACCCCTCACGGTCGCCATATTGGTACACCCTAGTAGTGGGTGTGTTAAGATGGCAGCCACAGGCGGCTACTGCGCCTCATGATGCTGCTGTCCTCCGGTTCACGCCGCCAATGTTACAGCTCCATCTCCTCCCATAATCCCTCACAATTTCACCTCAGAGCCCGTCCCCATCATGACATCACACCATTTATAACACCCAGTAATGCCATGTTTTTACACCCAGTCTGCTACTGCGCACTACAGGTTGTACAAACATGGTGGAGACATGAGTCTCATGGCGGGTTTACACGCCGCGATATCGGAGTCCAACTCCGTCCAACCGACAAAAAGTCACGTGGTTCGCGAGTTGGACCCGATATCGTTCGCCGCGTTGTACGTTTGAATGTACAACGCGATGCTGGAACGATGCCAAAACGATATCGGGGTTGAATGAGCGTGCTCTTCAACCGCCCGATATCGCATGGCCGTTGTAGCAGCATCGTAGCCTGTAACAGCACAACTACGATGTGTACTCGCAACTCACCCATTAACTCCCATGTTAAATGGTCGTTACTGGGTTGGTGGGCGTACACATCGTAGTGCCGTTGTTCCCGATAAACCGCCGATGCGATATCGGGAAAAGCGCTCAAAAAATGCGCGTTCCCGCGCCGTTGTCTACGATATCGCCACGATATCGGGACGTGTAAACCCACCATCAGGCCTGTCCTATTGTAACCTCACCACACTCCAAATAAAGGATGCCATCCCCAGTGCCACAGAGCCTGCCCCTATCGTGACATCTCCGCCCCCAATAGCATCAGGCACCCATCTAGTAGTTAAAGGGGTAGTCCGAGGCCAGCAACTTTTCTCATAACTCCCTATCTAATTTATCCCTCTAATCTAAGGTGTTTTCTAATATACTTCCTTTATTAATTCACTGCTGTTCCCTCTCTACACTTTTTAACATCTGTTGTTGTTTTTTTTATATTTCCTCCTTGATGACATACCATGTGAGTGCCCCACTGCATTCTGGGATCCTCATGCGGAGCCCACTGGGACGGGGTACTCGGTACCGGACCGGGTTGCTGCTGGGGATGTCACGGAGGTCCTGGTCCGGACCGTGTCCCGGGTTCTCACAAGTAAAAGGGGATATATACAAAGGATACAGTTTGTTGTGACACCACCCACGGTTTGTGGTCAGGGTGACCACCGCTGCTGCAGAACCTCCAGGGATGATGTTTGGCAGCTGGAGATGTAATAGCTCTCCGCAGGTAGAGCTGTGTTCCCCGGGGCAGTGATAGTTAAAGTCTATGATGGTTATGATGGGGTTTTGAAATAGGTGCAGTTCACTTACTTTCCTGCTGCTGCAGCCTTCTTCCAGCCAGTGTGCAGAGCTGATAGGCTGTGGCTCCCCAGGTGAGACCTTTCTGCTGTCCTGCTGGAAAAAATCAGTCACAGACAAGGATGCAAAGATATAGTAAACTTCTGTCTTTAGGGAATCACACACGGGAGTCTGAAGCAGGGTTCACCGGGTTTACTGGTCAGTTCTTCAAACAGTTACAGCAGTTCTTAGTACAGTTCACTTCTTAACACCAGTTATAGACATTCTACTTCGGTTTCCATTAAACTCCCTGCAGTCAGGTTGTCACGCTGCGACCCCTTACTCTCTCTCTAGTGTCCTTTCCAGGCTGTAGTTCCTCTCTTGGTGTGTCCCCAGACAGTGTAGCGGCAGCTCGGACCCCTGTGGGTCCTCGTGGTTGCTACTGTGCTTTCTGTCCTTAGGGTGGGAACTCCAACTTAGAGTTGGAGTTCCCCGTCGGTGAATCTGGGGATACCGGGTAAATCTTCAGTTCCCCATCATAGCCGACACTCTGCAGTGTGCCTAGTCTCCAATCGACCTCTCCTGCAAGGCACTATCAGGCTCCCTCTGACCGTGTGATTCCAGTTTGAGTAGGGAAGACCACTCCACTGGGTGTTGATTAGTGCTGCCGTATTCCTAGGACCCAGTGCTGCTGGTCCGTCTCTTTCCTTACACTCTCCTGGGCAGCTGGCTATGGACGACCTTTCTCTCCATGGTTTCTCTGACTCTTTGGATTCTGCGTCTCCATTGGCTGTCTCCAAGCGTCATAAACAACGTTCAATAGAGACAAAAATACATTGACCCTCTCCAAGTGTTATGAACAAGGTTTAATAGAGACCAAAACATTGGGCGTCTCCAAGCTGCTTGGAGTTTCTTCTTTTTCTGATTAACGATAACATTTCTTAAAATTGCAAGTACCTGATTGCAGTGATATTTTCTTTACACTACAGATTCATTTCCCACTACTCTGCATCAAACAAGCCAAGAATGCAGTCTAAAAACCTTGAACTGAAAATGGGGTTCCCCTGCGGATCCAGTTGCCACAGAGGTACTGCACCCCACTTAGAGGTGTAGTGCCCCACTCTTGGGTAAGGAAAGGAACACTGACGGGTATCCAAGCACCCTGACACCACGGACCACTCCGGGTCAGGGTCAGTGTGAGATTGCTCCTACGGGAGAGCACAGTCCCTGATCCTGGCTGGAGAAGAGAATCCAGGGTAGTGGGGCTGGGCGGAGAGTAGGGTTTAGGGGAGCACCTGGGAAGGAGTGAAGCTAGGAAGGACACACGTAAATGATGTGGGACACGTGATAGACCTTATAAAAGGGGTGACAGAAACATCTAGAAGTTAGTTGGTAGCTGGTAGAGAGTCGTTGGCAGAAGCCTGTGAGGGCCACAGTGTCCGTAGAAGTCTGGAAAGAGAAGACCAGAGGACCTGATCCAGTGGGAGCTCGTCCTAAGCCCTGTGAGAGAAAGAAAGAATGAGGGTGCTCCAGTAAATAGAAGGGGTCCCAGGGGACTGGGTAATGAGCAATCCACCCGGGGACGCCCACATCCACAGTGATTGTAATCGTGTGGAGGGTCTAGGCCTCAGTAGGGGAACCGAGCCCCAGACAAGTGGAGAACAACCAGGCTCAGCTAGCAACTCAGAGGCTGTGGTTCTTCCAAGGTGCCGCAGACGAAACCGCGCACATCCACTGAAACGGTGGCCATATAGGGTTCAGGGACAGACTACGAAGTAACCCTAGGAATGACCCACGGTGTGTAAACGGTCGGGATGTCACTGGTGTGGTTGTGTGTCACACAACCACACAAGGTGAGTGAATAGCTCTACTTCATTACTTATCAATTAGATAAGACCCTATTGTGATCCATTTTTTATCCATAGCTAGTTGACACGCCCTTCCAGGGCCTTCGGATACTTGGAACCAGGCTTTGAAGCTTCTTGGCAGTCAAAGGGGTCGAGACCCGGCTCCTTGACCCTGTTGATGTCATTAAACGTTTCGGGTGGTTGACTCTCTGCTTTGGAGAAGGTCATGAGAATAGGGGGTTTCATCGGGGAGATGACCAGACCTGGGGATATGTTTTCACGTGACGCCACCCGCAGGTTGCGGCTATAGATGGCCACCGCTGCACTACAGTTTCTCTGTGGCCGATGGTGATGATGCATCAGAGTTGTTATGCTCTCTATGGCTCTATGGGCAGGGCTTACCTCCAAGGCAGAAGATGTTATCAGTGAGTTGGTACTGGTGTTTCAGCGCAGGGGTGCAGCAAGAACGTCACAGACACAGCGGGGGTGCAGTCTCAAAATGTTTACTGCATGTACGATGTACATGTTAAAATGTATCCAAATTGGACCAAATAGTTAAAATGTCAGCTGAACCTTCAGCCAAGTGAATACTTGTAAAAGAAACATTATAGGTATGCCCTTACAGTGCCACTGTGTTTGCTATTCACATTGGGTTCATATGACAAAGGTTCATTTTAAGATTTGTGTTAAAATCCCAAAGTTTCCAGATGTGAATTCAAACCCCTTGGGATTAGTATGTCCAGTACACAAATCCACGGGATTCGGATCTGGACATGTTTAATATAATTGCCACCTTGCCAATGTTTGTCAATTTTCTCAATTCTGAAAAATTGGATACCCCTGCATGTGCTTTTATGTTTCTCTCGGAAATGTCGTGATAGAGGGTGCCCCACAAAACCCTTTGTTATGTTGGACAGATGCTCTTTAATACGTACATACAATGGGCGCATTGTTCGCCGGACATACAGCTTATTGCATGGACATTTAATAATGTATATCACTCCTGAGGTGGATCAATTTCATGATTGTTTGATATTAAATGACCTTCTACCACTGGATCTGCTGTTTTAGGCCCCCCTGGGTGTTTATAGTCACTTGGATAATTGTTTTTTTCTTATTATTTATAGTGGGTGCAACTAGATTGCCCAGGGTTTTTGCTTTTTGAAACACAAATTTAGATTTAGGTGGTAGAAGTGACCCTAAAACCTTATCCTGGAGGAGGAGATGCCAGTGTTCTTAACAATGGTCCTACATAATGGCTTTTAACAACAAGCTATATTTTATCACCGTAAATTTGGTAATCCCAGTCCACCCTCATCTTGCGTGAGCATCAGTGTAAACCCCCTGATTCTGGGCTTTCTGCCATTTTACAAAAAGATTGTGAAAGCTCTATTTATCCTGATGATGTCTACGTGTTGAAATAGATGAGGAACAGTCTTTAGCGGATAAAGTAGTCTCGAGAAGCTACACATTTTGATAAGATGACACCTCCCCAACAGGGACAATGGTAGATCTTTCCAGTTTTTTCGATTTTGTTGATTAATGGGGCATAGTTTAGGCGATATATCTCCCATGTATCTCTCCCTAAGTGGATTCCCAAATATTTTATGGATCCCTTAGCCAAAGAGATATCGCATATTTTCGTCCTAACGTCTCCCAACCCTGATTCTCCTCCTTCTATGTCCCTTAACAAGAGAATCTCACATTTGGATTTATTCAAGCGAAATCCGGAGAATTCCCCGAAAGCCTCCAATTGCATCAAAAGAGCAGGGAGGTCCTTGTGTTATTCAGACAGGTATAGAATGACATAATCTGTAAAAAAACTGGACTTGATTTCCTTACCACCAACTTGTATTCCTTGAAAGCCCTCATTAATAAACTGCGATAGGGGCTCAATCGCCAGATCGAATAATAAGGGTGACAAGGGACATCCTTGGCATGTGCCCATTCCCAGCTGAATCACGTCTAATAAAACGCCTGGCGTGTTCACTCTGGCTTTTGGGTTCTTATATAATGCATGTAAAAATGTCCTAAATGCCCCCCTCAGACCTCTCTTATCTAACAATGTCTACAGCCATGACCAGCTGACGCTGTTGAAGGCTTTTTCTGCATGTAACATGACATGGCTGGAGTCCCGCCTGTCCTGGCCCCCCTCGGCCTCACTGCTTCCAGTACCATCATTGTCCTGCGAATATTCCCAACTGCTGACCTGCCTTTTACAAACCCTGTTTGCTCCTGTCCCACCAAACCTGGAAGTAGAAGAGCTAGTCAGTCTGCCATAATTTTGACTATAATTTTAAGGTCTTGGTTTATAAGCAAGATAAGGGCTGAAGCTGGCTGGATCATCCAAGATTTTATCCCATTAAGGGCCACGTCACACCTGGCGACACCGCCGAGATGTCGTCGACGACGGGCAGGAGCGCATGCTTTTGGCGCCCCGTCAGCGTCGCCGTCCCCAATTTACATGGGGCGACACCTCCGGCGACGCATCGGTGATCAGACAGGCGGCATCGCCGCCGGGGTGTCTCAAAACCCAAGCGGCGATGCAGTGCAATGGGAGCCTATGGCTCCCATCGCCGTCGGCCGTTTACATGGGGTGATGTGTACACATCGCCCCAGATCGGCTGCCTGGTTTCATAGTACTGCTCTGAAACCAGGCGACCACTCAAATGCGTCGCCCTCGCCCATTCACATTGGGCGACGCATTGACGATGTCGGCGGCATTAGGCCACGCCCCAGCGTCGCCTAAAAAATCGCCGCCGATATCGCCAGGCGTGGCGGTACCCTTAGGGAGAAGCTTTATGTAGGCGGTGTTCAATTGGTCTAGGATGTCTCGCCCATTTAAAAATCCATTATATAATCCATGTAGGTGAGGCGTGATCTGTTTTTTTTAAGATTTTATAGAACACAGCCGCAAAACCATCTGGGCCTGGCGCTTTATGTATTTTCGATTCATATATCACCTTTTGAGATTTCCTCCCTCGTGATTTCTCTGTTTAAGCCTTCCAATCCTACTTCCGTTAATATTGGTAACGTCACTGACTGTAGCCATCTCTCTCCCGCCTGTCTGTCAGCTATTTAAACAAGTGGAATACCACTGCGGAGTTATATAAAATATTACCTTTATTAAATATATATAAAAGTGGACACATAAACGTTCTGATTGAAGTACAAACAGGAGACACCAACAGAGGCTACATGCAGGTAGTCACTCTGTGGGTTATACACAATATATATTAGGTACAACAACACAACAAGATTCAATGTGCACAGATATTGGGCTCCATAAGGCCTGGTAATTAATACACATAGATTCACTCACCCATATCATGCACCCGTGAGTTGACCTTAGTGTGCCCCCACAGAGTCCTGCCTTGTAGCGCGCCCCTAACGTCCGTTTCGCCTCTGCTTGATCACAGGGGCTAGTTCTATTAGTGATTCTGTCAGCTGATCTGTCTCTATATAGAGTAGCGTAAAATTTCCCCAGAATGTATTAATTTCCCTGGGATTCCCTGGGAATGTCACCATATTGTCTGATTTTTTCAGTGCCATTATAAGTGTTGTGCCTCTTTTACCCCTTGCTAAGTTAACCAGTAATCTGCCTGCCTTGTCCCCGAATTTGTATAGCTCAGCGTCGCAAAGGGATTTCCCAAAAAGTTCCCACTTTTTGGTCCATGTGTCAACCTCCAATTTCACCTCGTGCCACAATTGTTTCGTTCGTAAGGTGGGTTGAGCTACAAAGTCTGTGTAGGTCTGTCTAACTTTCTGGCTCGTTTGTAGATAATGCATGTTAGCCACTTTTTTAACCTTTATGGTGTGTGCGATGATCTTGTCTTTTTCAAACAGAACCAGAGGGCAAATATGCCCTCCGGTCCGGTTTGCAGCTGGATGCCTCAATTTGAGCCGCAGCTGCTGATTTTTCAAGGTCCGAAAGTTCAGCAGGGGACAGCTAGTGGTGCTGAAGTTTAGCAGCGCTCGCTGCTGAAACTTCAGCCGCCGGTATCCGGTTCCCGGATCCAAAGATTTTGTCGGACTGGGGCGATCTAGCGCCATAAACTCCCATGTTGGGGAGCGCCAGATCGCCCCTGTTTCGAGAGGATCCGATTTGGGCAGATTTTCGCCCAGGACACAAAAACGTTGCAAGCAATGTTTTTGTGTCCTGGAGGAAAATCCAAATTCTCCTGGATCCTCCCGGACAGATGGAAACCGGATGGCACATAGCTGCCATCCGGCCCCATAGGGTTACATTAGCGCAAAATCGGGTCCGGCGCTGTCAGGTTTACACCTGATGCTACCGCGGTGTGTACCCGGCCTAAGTAGTCATGTGATTCTTCAGCTGTTGTAAATGAAAGCTCATACTACCTTGACCAGCCTGGAGAGTGGAGGTGTTTGAGCCACTGCTGTGTGAAGTTCAGCCAACCTGGTGTCGTTTCCCTGCCGCTATCAGGAGCGAAGAAGCAAACTCTAAGAAGTGAAATTTTGTTTTGTTTTTTTCCTGTATATTTGGGTGGGGAGTGGGGGTTATTCTATGGTATAGTATTTAGGAGATAGGGTTATGCTGGCAGCTCAGACCTTGCCAACTTTTGGCGTATCTCTAGGATAAGCGAAAGCGCAGGGTTCCAGTTGTTAATCCTGTCCCCTCCCGGTGACAATATTTATTATTTGTAATATCTACATGTGTATACTGCATTTGCTACTACATTATAATTCATCTTTATGACACGCCCACTCCAGGGCCAGGGAAGACTGGGGAACCGGGCGGTTACTCGTTGTTCTTCTTCAAATGTTTTCGGTTCTTTTCACAGGGACAGACAGGGGCCGAGACCCGGTCCCGTGACCCCGGCGGTTTAATTTAAAATAAACTGGAATGATGACAGGGAATGTCTGAGGGAATAAGGGGTTATTTGTGATGCCACCTATGGTATGCGGACAGGGTGGCAGCCGCTGCTTCAGAACCGGCAAGATGACCGGCAGACGGAGCATGGTCCCCAGGCCAGCAGGATGGAGGAGTCAGTCTATACCTTGGCAGATGTTCTGTGAAACGTCGGTACCCCAATGTTTCATGCGGCCTCTACGGCCAGTGGTCGCCACTCAAGAAAGTTACACACACACCACATCTGCAATTCCGTTACTTTTACTTGGTGCTTCAACATGGCCACCGGGTACGTCCCTTGCCAGGCTCCGGTTCAGCGTTGTCTCCAGGACTTGGTTGGTGTTACTGAGCCTCGGTTGGTGCCCTCTCTCTTACTGGGTGTCCTGTCTCTGGTGGGTCTACGTTTTCTCTCTCAGCGCTATAAGGGGTAGTTCTCTTCTGAGGCGAGCAAGTCGTTGCTCTGCCCCTCAGACTCTCAATGCTCTCCGCAGCACAGAGCTCAAGTACCGATGTCCACAGGTGCTTTTGTATCCCGGGCGCCATTAGGTTCCTCTCCTGGGCATTGGTCCCTAGTTCGGCCACCTTCCCCAAGTTGTGTCGGGTGTTCGGCCACAGCTCCCGTTAGAAGCCTGAGGCCTCTGTTTCAACGGCTCAGGCGTGCAGCATCCGCATCATGTTCAGGGCCGGGTCCGTGTGTCGTCCACCAGCCCCTCTGTCTCCTCAGATTCGGACGTACGGGGAATCGGTGTCTCTTCTGCACCCCTAAGTCTCTTCTCTCCTTCCACCCTTCTGGTCTCTCCATCCCGGGGCAAGCATGGTCGTGCTCCAAGCCCCGGAAGCCAGCACTGCACCGACTCTGTACACTCCTGTTGCTCCTTCCTCCACCACGTACTCCTCCTACTCTCCTGTCTAACACTTTCCTGTCCCCTTTTTATGACCTTGGCCCTGCCTCGCGGTCCTCCCATTGTCCCAGGGCCTACGTGTTTGGGTACTGTTTGTGTTTCTTTTGGGCTCAGTCACAACATCCCAGAACCTGGAGAACAGGGGCACTACTCTCCCTAACCGCGGGAATGCAGTTAGGGGCTTACCCGGTGGTGTGCCACATTTATATTCTATATGTTTATAGATTCCATATATCTGGTATTAGATGTTGTGCTATAATTTACTTGCACTTTTTAATTTGCTTATTTTTCCATTTATTATTAGGATTTTGCAAGGTCTTTGTTTTGTTAATTCTGGATTGTGATCAGGCTACCAATCTTTTTGATTAAGAAAATACAATTCACAGTTAAAGGTGTTTGTAGCATTGTACCCAGTATACAATAACTGGTGCTCGCCCACCCTCCGTTTTTAGGATTGTATAGTGTCACTCCACATCACTATGTAGTATTATGTGATAAATCACACTAGAGTTCTGTTCCACTTTGCACATTTTATTATTCCAATTTATGCCAACTCCCTGACCCCTGAGGAAGATATAACGAAACGGACATCGGGCGGGTGGGTCCGGGATAGGTGATGATACACAGGCTCTCCCCATCTTGGTAAGCAAAGCTGTCCTTATCGCTCCTTTATACCTATACCATGGTTTTGATGATAGTGTTTGTTGGTATAGTAGTACAAAGCACAGGATATTAAAGTGACAGACATTGGTAGCTATTCTCCAGTCTGCCACAGTTTCAATGTGCATTATAATGGACAGGATTGACCATCCCTATCGGATTAACCCCTTCACTATATAATTAACAATTTGACTTGGTGTGGAAATTAAACGGGGGATACTGTATAGCTGATCTATGGAACCAGAAATGGGGTTAATATGGGTACTAGTCCTTACAAAGTATTTGGACTGACCATTATGTGATATTTTGAGTTGTGTAATCTCACCACTCTGAGACCACCCTACTGTGGTTTTCATCCATGTACCTCTAAAAATATGTTGTATGTTCATTTACCTTTTTAAATGTCATTGTCAGATTTAAAAATTGGAATAATAAAATGTGCAAAGTGGAACAAAACTCTAGTGTGATTTATCACATAATACTACATTTTTTTGTGGAATCAGGTGTTCTGTAGTGTGGACATTTTCTATTTGAGATATGTGAATATGATACTATGCTACAATTAAGGGCAAACTCCTTACCAGAAATGTGTCCATCTTTTAACCATGTTTTGACATGTTTTTTTTTAATGTATTGAAATAAACCTCAAAATTTCATATACCGGATGGCCTGCTGATACTTCCTCTTTCCCTCATTCTTGTATTGAAGGTATCATAACGACACCGCCATCCATGAGGAACTCGAAGACGGAGAAGCAGGTAAAAGGCTGCCTTCACATTTGCGTATGGGAAGGCAGCGTATGCTGCCTTCCCATACGCAGTCAAACGCATGCGCACTGCGTTCCTATGTTTAACATAGGAACGCATAGTGCTTGCGTTTGCTGCGTTCGGGTGCGGATGCGGACGATATCTGCTCCTTCCGGTGTCCAGCGTCCGCACCCGGGACGCAGCATGTTGCATTTTTTGTGCACTCAGGGACCTTGGAAAATCATCAAGCGTCCCCAAGCGCACAAAACATGCATTGTCTTCAATGGGTCCGCAGTGTTCTGCACTTGACAGCGCAGGAGAACGCTGCGGACCCATTGAAATCTCTCCCGGTGGCCGCCGGTGATGTCACAGGAGCTCACCGACGGCCACCGGGAGATCAGCTCAGCCTCTGCTGATCTCCTCCTCCCCGCCGCCGGTAATCTGCTAGCGATGTCGGCGGGGAGAAACAGCTGATTTGACAGCTGTTAAATCTTCCCGCACCGACATCTCCTCTCTGTGTGGCGCGGGAGATTCAAACAGCTGTCAGATCAGCTGTTCTCCCCGCTGACATGTCCCGGAGCTTACCGGCGGCGGGGAGGAGGAGATCTCCGGCGCTGATCTCCGCCCCCGGACACCGCTGATTGGCTGCGGGCTGCACAGTGATGTGTCCACAGGCGGACATTATCCGCTGTGGACACATCAAAATGGCACTGCTTTGCACTGCGTTTGTGTCTGCATGCCATCAGCATGCAGACACAAACGCTAATGTGAAGGCAGCCTAATAATAATAATTCTATTTATATAGCCCAACATATTCCACAGCACTTTACAATTCAGAGGGGACATATACAGACAATTTTAGACAAAATATGCTAACAAAAATCTCAAACCATGAGGACTGAGGTCCCTGCTCGCAAGCTATGAGATAATCGGGGAGTTCTAAAAGGTAAATGGTAAAAAGTGCCGTCATATATGGTCCAGACATTAATATAATAACACAGAGTACAGGGTCTTTTTTTACAATGATAGTGCAGCCAACTTAAGGAAGTGGGGAATAGATAAGAGCTGCATGAGTGACCGCCAACCATTCTTTGTAAAGCATTTTGTGTCTGGTGGAATGAATTGGCCATGTCTGAGTGCCTGACTAGGGAGCATTATAGGCCGCCCTAAAGAGTTGTGTTTTTAGGGAGCACCTGAAACTATGTAAGTTGTGGATTTAGGGCATATAGCCAGCCCTTTTACTGCTCCTCCTTTTACGAATTTTCAGATTTCTCTGTTAGGCGCAGTTCCTAAAAAAGAGGTGGGATCCTTTCGGGTGATTCATCATCTATTATATCTGAAGGGATCCTCCCTCAACGATGCGGTGTCCGCTGGGGTGTCGTATGTGAACTACATGGCTTTCGATGTTGCTGTTGAACTTTTACAGTGCTTTGGTACAGGTACCCTCATGGCCAAGCCCGACATTAAGTCGGCTTTACGCCTTTTTCCGATTTCACCTTCTGGTTTCAATTCGTTGGGGTTCCAGTTTCAGGGGTTCTATTTTTTCGACCGCTGTCTGCCCATGGGGTTTTTGCTTTCGTGTGCATACTTTTTTTCCACTTTTCTCCAATGGGCGACGGAATATTGTGTCCAGGTGGGTGGTATGCTTCACTACTTGGATGACTTTTTCTTTCTACGACCTCCCGATTCCGACGAGTGTGCCCGCTTGTTGGCGGGTTTTTGCTCATTGATGGGTCTTTTCAGTGCACCTCTGGCTGAAGAGAAGATGTGGTTCCTTCTGGTTCCAGCTTAGAATTCCTTGGAAGTTTGATTGAGTCAGAATCCATTGGATTACGCATGTCGGACGAAAAAATCGAGTCGATTAGGCAAAAAATTGTACAGGCGTTAGGTTTGGAAAAGGTTACCTTACGCCAGTTACTGTCCTTACTCGGTAGTTTAAATTTTGCGCTGCGGATAATGCCCATGGGCAGAGCATTTTGTAGGCGACTATATGATGGCGCCAAAGGTGTGTCGTTTCCTTTTGCTCAGGTTCGTTTGTCAGCAGCAATGAAGGCCGACCTTCGTGTACGGCTTCGATTTTTGGAGCACTTTAATAGCAGATGCTGTATTCAGGATCGTTTTGTTTTGTCTTCATTACACCTTTCCGTCAATGCGTCTAACGACTCAAGCGTTGTAATTTCTTTCGATGAGTTTCTTCATCCAGGAGCCTTGGCCTTGTCTTTTTCCATCGGATTCGGTGCATTTGGCTCTTCTTTTTGTATAACATTTGCGGTTTTAGCAGCGCTTAAAGTATGGGGCGAGAGATTAGCTAACAGACGCATCGTTGTTTAGACTCGCTGTCTTGGGTTGGTGTTGTTATTGAACAGTCTGTCTTCTACAAATTAGAAACTGCTTTTTGTTTTAAGACACATATGTTCAGGGTTTGAAATACAACATTTGGCTGAAAGGTCAACTGTATGATGGTGCACGTGGCACCTGTCTTGCTTCTTTTCAGAACTAGCTAGATGTCTCCGGACCGGTCAGGTTACAGTTTGAATGGGTCCCGTGTCCGGAACACCTGTGGACCATTTTCCAGGCTTAGTTTCCGATTATATTCGGAACTCATTAAGTGACGTGACATGGACTGCTTATGTGGCTGCATGGAGTGAATGGTGCGAGTTTTGCCGCACCAGTTTGGTCGATTATAGAGTCGCCAATGTTCGGTGGATTATGCAGTTTCTTCATACCCAAGTGGCTTCTGGATACAGCTTTTCTCAAATTCACAAATCTCTGTCGGATGTTTCATTTTTCTTGAAACTATTAGGCAATCCTTCAGTGTTTACGCTTTTCCCTGTGAAGCAGTTTATTAAAGGCTTGCAGAGAAAGGACAGTTATTTCCCACTTTAAGCAATTTGTGTGTTTTAATTAATTTGAATTGAATTTGTTTTGTGCTTGTTTTCCTTTGGCCTTTTTTGGCGCTTTTAGAATAAGTGAGTTGGTGTGCAATAGCAAATTGCGTTTGTCAGGATTGGGTTTTCTGGACCTGCACTTGTAAGCTCGCTCCTTGCTTATTTTTTTTACAGAAATCAAAGACAGATCAGTTGGGCAGGGATACGTCTATACGGATTAATTCCATTCCTGATTCTCCATTATTTCTGTGGGTTAATGTTGCCGACTGGTTGCGGGTTTGGCCACCCAGGGAGGGTTTGTTGTTCGTACATGCGAACGGAGCGCCTGTCACGTTTTTCAGTTTAATGCGGTACTGCAGAAATGTTTAACGTTTTTGGGTTTGAGTGATTTGTACATCACTGGCCATTCTTTCCACATGGACGCAGCGATGGAAGTGGTAAGGAGCGGCCTACCCAAAAGCACGATTCAACGAATTGGGAGGTGGTCGTCGCATAGGCTGCACTTGTATGTTTGCCCTCACTTGTTGGTTTAATCTTGTTTTCTTTTTCAGCTGTTAAACACGTGTGGGTCATTGGACACTCCTTTGTGTATTGGGCACAGAAGAGGTCTTACCTCCGGAGTTATTCAGCCAACTTGTCTTTTGAATCCAGGAAAAGGGGCATGCAGTGGGAGGCATTATGTTTTCTTTTACAAAAGCTCTCACTGCTTGCCCTACAACATGACCTTATTGTTTTTTATTTGGCGGGGAATGATCTCGGTAAAGTGAACACTTTGGACCTATTAAGGCATATCAAGCATGATCTTAGGTGATGTTCCCCAGGTTGTCTTTAGTTTTTTCCGAGATGTTCCCTGCCTAGTTTGGTCGTCGGACAATCTTCGGCTTTTGGAGACGATACGTAAGAGGGTCAACCGAGCTGTTGCAAAATTCATGTCTATCTTGGAGGACTTCGCCTATACACATGTCGATTTGGAAGGTTTGGTCCCTGGGATATACAGGGCTGATGGGATACACCTTACCGATGTCGGCTTAGACATTTTTAATTCAGATCTGCAGACTATGGTTGAGAGAGGGCTTTTTAGGCTGGGGGGAGGCTTCACCATAGCTGGTGAGTCCTGTTGGGGAAAAAGTTGCCCAAATTCATTGGGTGTATTCTGGAAGTAAATGGTTTATCCCTGTCACGATGACTTAGTCAGGAACGGCAGCTCTCTGGCGCCCCCTTAGCCTGCTGGCCAAATCCGGTATTGCCAGAGGATAAGAAAGGAGCCCAGCTGCCCTAATTTATGTTGTCTACTGTGACAGGATGTATATATACCACCAGTTCCTGCTAGGAACGTATATATACCTCGATCCAGTCACCCTCAGGCCCACAACATCACCTAAATACCAAACTTAAGCTGCCACCACCGATCTTTCAAGGCAGACCGGGTACCTGTACGATAGCGTAAAAACGAACAGTGAGGTCGTAAGAGCTCGTTCATAGGACAAGGAGATCGAGACTAGTAAATTATGATATTTTACTCCAAAACATAGGCAGTGATTATATAAAAGATTTACAGAATATTACATAAGAGACAATATACATGTATGCATAAAACAGTTATAAAAATAAAAGGAATAAAAGAGAACTTGCCAGACCTAGTCACGCATAGGTAAACGTAGTTCCGTGGAGGGGGGGGCAGCTCCCCAGAAAGATATGATTCCACTACACAGCTGGTAGTCTTACTATGTCGGTGCCCCGGAATAGAATAACCCAAAATTGGCTTCTGTACTTTTATTAAAGACAGGGGAATCTGTGGCCCCCACCGCTTAGAGTGACCCCTCCTCGCTGGGAGAATCCTCTGAGACCTCCTCTCTCACCAGGCTTAATAAATCCCCATTCTTCATATCTGGTGATGGGGTGGGCTCACAGACATGATATATAACTCATTTTTACTGTCATGTAATTCTGAGAACATTGATACCAAATATGACCTACTTGTGATGTTTACAATGGCAGAAATCATTTGCCAGGTTCCTGAGCGTTGCATAACTGTACAAAATATGTCATTAAATGCGCAAACCGGTGAATAATCTAAAAATATGAATTATGTGTATGTGGCATGAACAGATCTTCTTAAATCTGACATTGAAAACTGTAGGTTTGAACAAAGGATCTTCTGCAGAGACAGATCTGGTTCAAACCTGTGTACAGCCCTGCTTCCCTCAGCCCCAGGTATTTATGAAGGGGGGCCGTAAATAGTTTTTACTGGGGGTTGCTGGAATTGAATCTATGTAACTTACACACAAAGCAAAGGGGCGGAGAGATGAGTGAACTATTGTTGGCTGACTCTTCCAGCATCTTAAAAAAATCATGAGCAATATTCATATATTCATGACAATCCCCTAGCTCGATGTTTTCCAACTTGGAGTTTTTAAATCTATTTACTGTATCTGATGGTTTATTTAAGGATTTATTTATTTAATTGTAACTCGAAGTAAAGCCTCACAGCCATCATTATGCCAGGTCTGGTCTTCTGTCTTTTATTGATAGGCTAAGTTAAGGTGGGTGTATGGGGGCCTATGGTCCCATGGGTAGCCCTCAAAGAGAGTAGCGTGGGAGCTACATGGGCCATGGCCCCACTCCGACCGGGATATACAGGATTAGAATTGAGGTTTTTAAGGGGTGAAGTATAAGTTATTATATAGTAGTAGTTTTAATTGTAATGCTGCTATCTAGAAGAATTCTAAGGCTGAGGTATCCTCAGCCTTGTTGTGAGTTGCTTTGCAAAGTACCCAGGCAGCCTGGTAACAGGGTCCAGGCGGGCTGCTATTGGCCACCTGGAATGCTGAGAGGAGGTGAAGTGTGATTGGTTGAAACTTCTGAGCGCGAAAACTCTGTGTTATATCTCCTAACACAGTTACCAGAGGGGAGGAGTACGAGCCTGTCAGCTCTGCCGTACATAAGAACTCTGAAGACTCCCGCCCACCCGCCCTTTGCATGGATGCTTATCGATGGACTTCTTGTCGAGAGGCCTTACTTGCAGTAAAACGTTGCCCAAATTCATTGGGTGTATTCTGGAAATAAATGGTTTATCCCCTGGCTTGATGTTTTCCAACCTTGGATTTTTATGGTTATCTGATGGTTTATTTAAGGATTTATTTATACAATGGAAACTCAAAGTAAAGCCTCACGGCCATCTTTATGCCAAGTTTGGTCTTGTGTCTTTTATTGATAGGCTAAGTTAAGGTGGGTGTGTGGGAGCCTGTAGTCCCATGGATAAAAAGGAAAAAGTTTCTCCACCTCCTTTCTGACAGTCAGTGAAAATCATCCAAGTGCTTTTTTTTGTGGACCTATAGACTTGCATTGCAGATTTTGATCTGACCGTTGGATCAAAATTGGACATGTATCTGGGAAAATCTGAACTGGGGTACACCTGAACAACCGATGCAGAATGACGTGAAGAATATTATACATTCTGACACTATGTGCTGGTAATGCAGCTGTCTACTGGAAATAGGAAAAACAAAGAAGTGAATGTCAGCAGGAATTCCCAAGACTACTCATTTGGCAGCAAAAAAAGCCATATTTGTATTATTCCAAGCAATGTGGTTTTATAGAAGTCACCAGATTATTTTTGTTCGCAAGTGTCTATTTTCATATAATTTTATGTTGTCTTATGTGACTCAAAATCTTTTGAAAATGTGAAAACACATTTCTTTGGGTCCAAATGTAAGCTAAGTCTACATGGCGACATTAAAATTTGTGGTGTCAAAGTACAACGTCTCATCTAATGATTTCTAGTGGGCTCTTGCTGCAAATATCAAGCCTTATACACCAAAATTAGGCAACACAGAGGATGAGAGTAATATCACCATCCATCAATTGCATGGAAATAAATGCTCACCCAATATAAATATATCAGAAAATATACGGTGATTTTTATGCAAAATATATAAATTTTATTGATCATATGATATTAAAAAATATAAATAAGGTTTTAGTACAGAGTACACAATAATATTACATACAAGTCTATATTAATGTAAAAGATAATAAATATAAAATCTATAGACAACACCCTATAAACTAGGAAACCCGTGATCTTCTTATGTGATATATTAAACCATAAATTAAGCATCAAACAGCAAGCAATAAGTTTCCAACATTCACCTATCTCTCACATAGGGGAACAAGGAAATAATAATAGTGAAACCAATAATTATCTACTAGTCACCTATCTCAACATAGGAGACCAAAAAGAAAGTGAAAAAAAGCCTATGGCAAAAAGTGAAAAAAAGAAAAACAAACAATGAAAATCGATCTAAAGGGTGATTACCTGGTGTATCTACAGACTCTGCTGACTCTACATGCACGTTTCGGCTTGCGCCTTCATCCTGGATGAAGGCGCAAGCCGAAACGTGCATGTAGAGTCAGCAGAGTCTGTAGATACACCAGGTAATCACCCTTTAGATCGATTTTCATTGTTTGTTTTTCTTTTTTTCACTTTTTGCCATAGGCTTTTTTTCACTTTCTTTTTGGTCTCCTATGTTGAGATAGGTGACTAGTAGATAATTATTGGTTTCACTATTATTATTTCCTTGTTCCCCTATGTGAGAGATAGGTGAATGTTGGAAACTTATTGCTTGCTGTTTGATGCTTAATTTATGGTTTAATATATCACATAAGAAGATCACGGGTTTCCTAGTTTATAGGGTGTTGTCTATAGATTTTATATTTATTATCTTTTACATTAATATAGACTTGTATGTAATATTATTGTGTACTCTGTACTAAAACCTTATTTATATTTTTTAATATCATATGATCAATAAAATTTATATATTTTGCATAAAAATCACCGTATATTTTCTGATATAAATATCAAGCCTTGTTAGATGTATCTCACAATTTGCATGCTACTTTGACCGCATACTTTAACATAAGGGCCCTTTCACATCAGCGTTTTTTTGAAATTCGCGGCAGATGCGGTGAAAAAACCGCATCTGCCGCGATTACCGCATACCGGCTGCACTTGCGGCACGGTTGCGGCGCGGTTGCGGTAAACGCCATACAAGGTATAGGCGGACTTGCGGCAGGTGCGACAAGTGCGGTTTTGGCACTTGCGGCAGGTGCGGCCGCGAAAAAAACCGCGGCTGACAGCATTTTTTTTCGCGGCCGCACCTGCCGCAAGTGCCAAAACCGCACTTGCCGCACCTGCCGCAAGTCCGCCTATACCTTGTATGGCGTTTACCGCAACCGCGCCGCAACCGTGCCGCAAGTGCAGCCGGTATGCGGTAATCGCGGCAGATGCGGTGAAAAAACCGCATCTGCCGCGAATTTCAAAAAACGCTGATGTGAAAGGGCCCTTAGATGTATGTGACTTGCAATTTGGCTGTTTTTTTTCCTTTTTTTTTTTTTTCTGAGGATGGGTAGGGCTAAAAAGCAGCTTTAAAGCAGTTACATATTTGAGTTGCTGTCACTTAAGAAGAGTTGCCTTGTAGTCATCTCCATAGCTCCCAACCTTCCTGGATTGAGTCTACTGTCCTGATTTGAGGGCTCAGTCGCGCTACGTTAGAGCTTTATCTCAACTAAGGCTGGAAACACACAGTGCAAGAGGCATGCGAGTTACTCACATGACTCTCACATTACTCACCCGGCCCCGCCTCACCCTGTGTGGGAGTGTGGAGCTGCATAGAAACACAGGCAGCTCCACACTCCTGTCCAGAGAGCTGTCAGCCGTCTCAGGTGAGACATGTAAGACATGTGTGAGTAATTCACCATGTGTTTCCAGCTTTACCCTCATTCTCTTCACTAGCTCCGTATTTCCTCCTTCTCAGGGGTGGGGCTGGTGTCTCTGCACACATACATCATTTAAACAATTTTCTTCTCTGTTCTTCACAAGACTCAAACTCACAAATCTATGTTTGCAGGAGCAGCTCTTGCAATGAGCCACAGCCACAGTGAGGAATATAGAGTTTGGTATACTAGAGCTGTATTGCAAACAGGGAGCCCAGAACAAATTATACAAGTGGATAGAGATAGAAATATAATACTATGTACAATGTAATTCCCTGTATTCTAGAGGATGATTAGAAGATGTTTTTTTTTTATTCCTATAAAATTACTAAAAAATAATTTAAAAAAGTTAAAAGTAATGAAATTTTCCATACACTTCAAAAAAATAATAATAAATATCACATATCAGCAAATAACGTGGAAATGTTTGACTTCCCTGTAGCATTAATGACCTGCACAACACAGCGATAAGATTATTTTGGTTATTGGACATGGCGGGATTGATTATTATTCAGTACTACACCCGTAAAAAATGTACCGTGTTTTTCGGATTATAAGACACACTTTTGTTCCCCCAAATTTTGGGGGAAAGTGGGGGGTGCGTCTTATAATTCGAATACACTATTTTGGTACTTTGGGGGAAGGAACACTTTGGAGCGGTGTCCGGGGGCTGGAGGAGGCTGCAGAGGCATCAGGAGGTCACATGCTCCCGCTCATTACTTCATTTAATATTCACTGCATTTGCCACTGTCCATCACAAGTGATGGACAGGCGAGCGTCGAATGTTATATGTGCCTCACTGACCCCCTATATGTCCCCTGCTGGCACATATTCCACCAGTCCCGGATATGGCCACCCCCTGTCAGCTATAATGCCCCTGCTGGCATGCATACTGTAAAATATCAAACTGTTTTACTCACCTGTCCGACGATCGCTCCATGCTTCAGCTGAGCGGTGACTTCCTATGTCTGTGCCGACATCGGGTCATGTGATCGGCACAGCACAGTGATGTCATAACTGTGCGCCCCGGTCACATGACCCGATGCCGGGACCGATGCTGGAAGTCACCGCTCAGCTGAAGCATGGAGCAATCGTCGGACAGGTGAGTAAAACAGTTTGTTATTTAACAGTCTGCATGCCAGTGGGGGGGGCCATATAGCTGACAGGGGGTGGCCATATCCGGATGGGGGAATATGTGCCAGCAGGGACATAAGGGGGACAGTGGGGCTAATGTGTGCCAGCATAGGGTACATTTAGGGTGGCGTGGGGCTATGTGTGCCAGCAGGAGACATATAAGGGGACAGTGAGGCTATGTGTGCCAGCACAGGGGGACATTTAGGTGGCATGGGCTATATGTGCCAGCAGGGGACATATAGGGGGGTGGCGATGGGGCTATGTGTGCCAGCAGGGGACATATAGGGGACATTATGGGGTGGGCGGTGTGGCTATGTGTGCCAGCACAGGGGGCCATATAGGGTGACGATGGGGCCATCACAGGGTGCCATGATCCAGCACTGGGGGCCATGTGCCATCACAGGGGGCCATGATCCACCACTGGGGGCTATGTGCCATCACAGGGGCCATGTGCTATCACAGGGGACCATGTGTCAGCACTTGGAACCATGTGCCAGCACTTTGGACCATGTTCCAGCACTGGGGGGCATGTGCCATCACAAGGGGCCATGTGCCATCACAGGGGGCCATGTGCCAGCACTTGGGACCATGTTCCAGCACTGGGGGGCATGTGCCGTCACAAGGGGCCATGTGCCATCACAGGGGCCATGTGCCAGCACAAGGGGTCATGTGCCAGCACTGGGGGCCATGTTGCCCATCACAGGAGGAAATTTGCCATCACAGGGGGCCATGTGTCAGCACTTGGGACCATATGCCAGCACTTGGGACCATGTTCCAGCACTGGGGGACATGTGCCATCACAAGTGGCCATGTGCCATCACAGGGGGCCATGTGCCAGCACTGGGGGCCATGTGCCATCACAAGGGGCCATGTGCCATCACAGGAGGAAATGTGCCATCACAGGGGGCAATGTGCCAGCACAGGGGGTCACGGGGGAACATGTGCCATCACATGGGGCCATGTGCCATCACAGGGGACCATGTGTAAGATAATAGGACCATATCCAGGATGAGGGACCGTGCACCAGGATGAGGGACAGATATACCACGATGGGGCCATATATATATAGCAGGATGGGGGGGACCATGTACCAGGATGGAGAACATATATGATGATTGTAAGACTGACACTGGCATTATAAGACGGACCCTCTTATAAAGCGAAAAATACGGTAATAAAAATAAAGCAAAAAAGCTGTGCTTTTTTCCTGCACATTTTCTGCAGGTGTCCGCACTACAAAGCACAATAACAGTTTTGACTGATTATTGTGTGCTTGCTGAGTTTCCTTTATGAATTTTCAGTCTAATTTGATGACTTTTTGGTGCAGATGTAAATCTGCGTTTTAAAAGGGAACCCCGGGGAGATAATTTTTTTTGTACTGTTCATGCCGTTATCCATGATAAAGCTGAGCTGTCTGCTACAGTTCTATGATCTATACTTTGCTTACAAATCAATAAAATCATATCTGCTCCTCAGCACTCACTTCTCCTTTTGGGGACAGAGAAATACAGTCATGCATAGTACTAAAGTTTCAGGGGACAGGAAACTAACAAGTTGATAAGGGGGAGGAGAGACTATGGCAGTGCTGAATCAATCAATGGAGTGGTCTGCCTCTGCTCCCGGCCTGATACATGGCAGCACACATCATAAATTGTATAGCATATGATCACAGTGTGTATTTATATCTTCCTGGTGACATGATTGCTATTTGAAGGGAGAACACCCCTGTTACTACATTACATAGGATGGTATATCATTGGCTAGATTGTAGTGTGAACATGGGGCTGGCAGCCACATCCCCTTCCACGCCCCCTGTTCAAACAGAAGTATGAGGGGGCAGGAATCAAAGATGAACCTGGAGCCCCCACCATCTACATCCCCGACACACCTCCTACTCTCATCAGTAGCATGAGGATGAATTTCTTGATCCTCGAAGGGAGGGGTGTGAGCTGAGGAGCACATATGATTTTATTAATTTATAAGCGATCTAGAGATCCTAGAACTGAAGTGCCCAGCTTTGCTTCATCATGTAGGAGGGCAGTGGTACTACAAATTTGTTTTATCTCCCCAGAGTTCCCTTTTAATGCTTTCTTTTTACTACAGAAAAGCTTTAATTCTGTGTGTAAAAATGATGTGTTTTTTTTAATCTGCATTTTTTTTTCCGGTTCCACATGGAAGCACCAAAAAAAGCACCACAACTGCTCAGTTTACAATCAAATCCACTGTGCTTCGTCATTCAGGCCATGTTCACATGTAGTGTAAATGTTGCATTTTTTTCTAAAGCTTATATTCCTCAGACGTTCTGCTGTATTTAACTGTCCAAGCAAGGGGGTGCGTCTAAAGAAATGGCTGAACTGCGCAGTTTTGGTGCTTTTTTTCTCCAGAGGTTTCTATGTAAAGCCTAAAAAAATGCACGTAAAAGACTGCACTTACTTTTTAAGTGCAGAATCAAAGTTTTTCTGTATGATATGATGAGCATGAAGAACAGATGATATCGCATCAGTCTTTTCTAATCGGATAAACAAAAACTGTGTCAGGGATGTCAAAAGGTAAGAGATTTATAGTCTCCTGTCCAGACCTAGGTACCACTGACCTGGATGCTGGACGGAATCCCATAATAATAATAATAATAATAATTATAAGAATTTTTAATTACCGTATATAGTGCCAACATATTACGCAGCGCTTCACAATACAAAGTTCACATTTAAACAATCATAAGAAACAATTAGAAAATACAATACAATGCCAATAACAATACAATACAAAGCATAATATAATACAATAATTAGAGCAAAAAATGGCAGCCCTGCTCATAAGAGCTTACAATCTAACAATGAGTTGGGGGTGACAAGGTACAGGTGCTTATTTACAATGATGGTATAGTCAACTTGAGGAGATGGGGAACAGATAGGAGCAGAATAAGTGGCCACAACCCATTATTTGTGATACACTTGAGACGGCGCGGATAGGCTATGTCTAGATGACTGACTAGGGATCATGATAGGCCTCCCTAAAAAGATGTGTTTTTAGGGATCGCCTAAAACTATCTAAGTTGTGGATACACCTCATTTCTTGGGGTAGAGCATTCCAAAGAATTGGTGCGGCTCGGGAGAAGTCTTGGAGCCGGGAGTGGGAGGTTCGGATTAATGCAGTAGTGAGTCTAAAGTCACTTCCAGAGCGAAGAGAACGGGTGGGGTGATAGACAGAGATGAGGGAGGAGATGTATGGGGGTGCTGCACTGTGAAGAGCTTTGTGGGTGAGAACAAGCAGTTTGAAATGGATCCTATAGTGTATAGGCAGCCAGTGTAATGACTGGCATAGAGCAGAAGCATCTGAGTAACGATTAGCTAGATAGGTGATCCTGGCTGCTGCATTAAGGATGGACTGGAGAGGGGACAGTCTAGTGCGGGGGAGGTCAACTAAGAGAGAATTACAATAGTCAAGGCGGGAGTGAATCAGGGCCACAGTGAGGGTTTTTGTAGTCTCCAAGGTGAGAAAGGGGCAAATTCTGGAGATGTTCTTCAGGTGCAAGTGGCGAGAGATTGTGTATATGGGGTGAAGGAAAGATCAGAGTCAAACATAACACCCAGACAGCGAGCCTGCTGACTAGGCACTATTGTGGTGCCGCACACTGAGAGAGATGTCATATCCCATGACTCGTTCCATTCACCTTTAGTCCCAACCATCTTGGATACAGCAGACAGACCAGGATTTGGGTCTATGCCCTGCAGTCTTGGGCATCTGCTGAATATCCATCACTGCCAAAACCCCTGTGACATTTCTTCCTGCCAGGGAAGAAAGAAAAAGCAAATGGGTGTTACTTAGGGTGTGGTAAGAGGCGTGGTCACAGCTTTATACCTTTATTTCTCTTTCTGTTCTTCCAATGTTGGGAGGTTTGGCCATCTCCAAATGCAGTGGATGTAATGGATACAAATAGCACATGTCATTTTCATACTTTATCCTTCTGTTGTCTGAAATGTGAAAGTTTTTTTTATTAATTTTTAATTAATTTTACCTTGAAGGTAATTGGACAGAGGATTGAAACAAATTTCTTTTACCAACTAGTAATTTTAACGCATCGGATTTCCATTAATTTCATTGGTGTTTTATTTAATTGCTAAGAATTCCTCAAAAAATCAATAAGTGGAAATTGTGAAAAAGTGTTGTGAGCAGAGCTCTAATGACTAATATGCATGGAAACAAGAAATTTAAGAGTTTGGTATTTTAATCCATCAGAACAATATGGTCTGTTTCCCAGAGTTGGAGTGGCCATATTAGGAACAAAAACACAGAATCCAGAAACAGGAACAGAAGCATCATCACATCAGAGCCAGGTGAACCTCAATGACCTTTAATTAAGCTCCATCAGGTTTCTGTTATGATGTGTCTTCTTTACAGAAAAGAAAAAGAGTGCGGAGATATTTGTTCAGGTTAAAATGATGTAGTCTGTGACAAAGCCTTCTCACGGACGCTGGAAAACAGATGTGCACCTAGTCATATATGTACAGTCTAAAAGTCATTGAGAAAATAGCACGGCTTAATCAATGCAAGGTCAAAAAGGCTTTAATGGCGCAGTGACAAAATATTGTAGAAGAAATGTCCTATGTTTCAGTCATTCGACCTTGTTCACGGCCAAAGTGAAAAGGAATGAATGAAGAGGAATGCACATGTGTGCCACTGAAGATCTAGTGTCTAAAATCAGTGACATGAATTAAAGGGGTTGTCCGCTATAAACAGATACCTCCAGTAAAGGTACATACACACTGGCGTGAAACTTGGACAAGTGCAATGAGTGATTTTATCGCACTCGGATCAATATTATTCAGTGTTCGAGAGCACATTGGCGAGTGTTGGCCGCTTTTTTCTCATCCTGATTCTGGATGAGAAAAAAGTCGCAACATGCTGCGACAGTATGCGATTCACGCGTGAGACTCGCCAATGCCAGTCTATGGATCTGGCAAAATCACGGACCACACACGGACCATCCGAGTCAAAAGGGTTTTTTTCACAGCTGAAACCCTCAGAAGCTTGTAATAAGCTCTGATAAGGAGGCGTCGCATGACTAATCAGGAAGTAACAGGCTGCAGAAATCACACAACTCCTGGAAGGAAGCCTCCACAGATGCATCATAGCATGGCCTACAACATCAATGTTGAGATGCTGATCGTCCTGGTCTAGTAGAGGCCAGAATTGTGGGACCCTAGAGACCACGGGTATGCGGACAGGAGAAAGAAGGATGTATCCTGGACTTACATCACCAGGCAACTTTTCCCGTGTTTTGACAACAGTTCATGGGATGTCCAGATTAACCTTGGTAATGTATCCATCTTAAAACTTTGCTAATGAACTGTAATGGGAATAGAGATGTCAGTGTTAATCTGTGTTCTTTTGAAAATTGTTAATCAATACTTTTTTTTAATAATGCAGTGGACATGGTAGCTAAGCGGTGGAGAAGTTGCTGTGGTCAATACCACCGTGAGTTAAAAAAATATGCCGCCCAGTGGCTCTGCTGCGCCAAGGAAGAGGGTGTATATATATTTCCAGCGCCTATCTTTCCTAGCACCTGTGATGGACATGAGACCGTATGTATTGTTCTTTATAATCTTTGTTCATGATATGTTGGAATTTGTGACCTCTATTATAGTCATTGTTGTTATTTGTTCAAACATAGAACTGACAGCAACTTGAGGAACCCTTCTGGCTCAAGAGTCTGAGCACCATGTTGAAGAACCTGTCGAGTCTGGTGATGAGGGCTTGGGCCCTTCAGTATCTCAAGAAGATCCCATGGCCTCATCTAGTGCTGCTGTCCCTGAGTCCGGTCATCTGAAGAGCCTTCGCAGGGGCCGCCATTGACGTCTGCCCAATCCCTACCCCAGGGGCGCAAGGACAAAGTGCCAGACCCACCTTGGCCAGGGCAAGGTCTCCGATTTCCTCACCTATAACACGTAGGTCAAGGCGTCGTAGGCAATTGTCATCCTCCAACCTACGGCGCGACGTGGACACGGGGGTCTTGCAGTACCTTGCAAGGACTGTGAGTGATGATGGTGAGAAGTCTTTGGCCGCACCCTCAGCAATTATTTGCGGGAGGTACCACGCCCACTGAGGCTGTGTGCAAGAGCTTCTGTCTAATTAGTGCTGGATATATGTGTGCCACCAAATCATCCCCGTTTGGTCTTCAACATGCTGGAGCAGTGGCAAAACTCACCCGATAACTTACTTGGCAGGACCGACACCCAGCACACAGTAGTAACATTCAGCATTCTCACATGCCTTGCACAGTATTGCAAGACCTCCAAATCCTTGTCTGCTGTGGCCACCATTTAGAGAAATGCTGCATTTGCAACATGTCCCTCCAGTAGGCCTCATGGCACCCGCCCAACAGGACAAACCTGAACATCCGAAGTCCACAATCACGGGACAACAAGGTCATCAGACCACGCCAGACAACACTGATTGGCACATTCTACACAGTATGGGACAGCATGTCATCAACCAAGGCAGCTGAACCAGGGTGGACATATTGCTCAGCAGAGGGGAGATTTTGTGCACATGCCACAGAAAGTATCTGTAGCCAGACAACACCAGGATACTATGGGGCACACATTGCCACAAAATAGGCAAACTTATGCAGCAAATAGGAGATTATGAGACGAACATCACCAGGCTCTAGAAATCGTTAATGTGCATGGTAGCCAGGGAACTGGCCAACACACAAACAGTGACCAACCAACCTACATGTTGGTACATGTAGAAGTGTTATTTGTCAGTATAGCCGTTGTTTTAGGTTCATAAAGACTTATTGTGGCTTTTTTAGATGTAATGAGTCACACAATGAATTTCGTACCATTTACAGAGCCAACATCAATCAAGCTATATTGATGATGCAGGAACAAACACAAAATTTACGGCCCAGTGACAAATTCCTCTTGCCACGGGACTGACCCTTCTGGGAAACAAAATAATTGGCAAATTGTTCATACACGCGGAGGGCAGAAGGCTCATGCCTCCGCCTACTAACCAATTCTACCGGAGAGTATGGATTGCTTTACTGAGGGACACATGAGGATTCGTCATTAGGCCGATCATGCAAGCGACGGAAATTATGCAAGATGACACAGGCTTTAATGACCGAATCAACATGTGTCACCCAGTTGAATGGGTGATATCAGTATGCACCATTTGGCAGTTAGAATCTCAAATGTGTACTTCACCATTCATCTTGCACGTGTTAACCAAAAGTTAAACACACGGCGCCGGTACTCTAATGCACGTCTAGGGTATAGGCGCATAACTTCCCGTCTCAATTGGAACGCCTCATCACCTACTAGCACAAAGGGAAGAGGGTCTCCTAAGGAGCCTGGGAGCTGTATAGATGGTGGTACATTAAGATTTTTATTAATAAGGCGTCTACACAAGACAGAGTTCCGGAAGATATTGGCGTCACCTGTTCGCCCATACGAACCAACATCCACCGCAATGAACTGATAGCTGCTGTCAACTAAAGCCAAAAGGACGATAGAAAAATAATGCTTATAATTAAAAAAAAGGGTCCCTGAATTGGGTAGCTTCTTGATCTGTATATGTTTTCCATCAAGCGCACAATGCAGTTGGGTAAATTACAGGTTAGATGGAAGCCATTCGCTATCCTGTACCAATCAGCTTCTGTGGGTTCAGGAAGGATAATTGGCTGCAAACGACGCCACATCTCCGCGCAGGTGTTGTGCACAATTTGTCCAATCGTAGACTTGCCCAGGAAAACCTCCACATGTAAGCCCGCAAAGGAAAAACCAGTTGACAGGAACCTGAAAACATACAGATAGAATTTACAACTAACACAAACTGAACAGTCCAATACCAAAATAAACAAAAAAAACGAAAAAAAAAAACTATTTGAAACAGATTCAATATTAGCCCACATAAGGGACACAGTCAGTAAATCATGACATGGTTAAGATGTATGGGATGTTTTACCATACATGTATCTATATCCTACTGACATGACACACCATAACAAACAAATAAAAGAAATACCGACCTCAGTGTCAAGAGAAGCCGTTCCTCAGGCTTGGCCGCATTTATGTATTTTGATATGTGATGCCAGGCCGCAGAATCTCCAAGAGTCGGTCAAATGTTGGTATGGTCATCCTGGTATATGCGTTTAATTTCTCCAGATGACAGCGTAACTGACCATACAGTCTCTGAAAAAGGCCACAAGAACTACATTGCAGAAGGAGCGGATGGACCTACATTCACCGCCGCCTCCTCGGTTCTGACACAATTGGGTAGGGAGTCCCATACCGATCGGGAAATGACCCAATGAAATAACACCCGCTCAGTGGTGTTTAGGGTCAGGTTATTTTCCATTCTTTAAGCATCTGGACATGTACAAAACACTGCTTACTGAGGGGATAGAGGGTCAGCTCAATGCACACATATGTCCATGGAACATAGGCACACAGCAATTATCTCACAATTGGCACACTTTGTAGCAATGGCGTAGCGTGGGGGGGGCGTGGGGGGGGGCGGGGGTTGGGCGGTTCGCCCCAGGCGGCAGTGTGTGGGGGCGGCAGCAGCCTGCAGGTGTCTCACCTCAGCGTCAGGGCTGTATTAGCCTGCCCAGCACAAGAGATAATATGGAGCAGCAGGACCTGCGATGATGTCACAGGCATGTGACCCAGGTGGGCAGAGCCATGGATTTTACCCAGCGTGAAGTAGATATCATCGTACAAGAAGCTGGAAAGAAAGGGACCAAATAAACAACAGGAAACAAGAGGTGTGTGAGAGAGGGTGTTGAGGGCGGCAGGCTGGCACGGAGATGAAGGATACAGGGAGGGTGGAGGATGGAATCTGCAGGGGACAGAGGATGGAATCTGCAGGGGACAGAGGATGGAACTGCAGGGGACAGAGGATGGAATCTGCAGGGGACAGAGGATGGAAACTGCAGGGGACAGAGGATGGAATCTGCAGGGGACAGAGGATGGAAACTGCAGGGGACAGAGGATGGAATCTGCAGGGGACAGAGGATGGAAACTGCAGGGGACAGAGGATGGAATCTGCAGGGGACAGAGGATGGAATCTGCAGGGGACAGAGATGGAAACTGCAGGGGACAGAGGATGGAATCTGCAGGGGACAAGGGATGGAATCTGCAGGGGACAGAAGATGGAAACTGCAGGGGACAGAGGATGGAAACTGCAGGGGACAGAGGATGGAATCTGCAGGGGTCAGAGGATGGAAACTGCAGGGGACAGAGGATGGAAACTGCCGGGGACAGAGGATGGAAACTGCAGGGGACAGAGGATGGAATCTGCAGGGGACAGAGGATGGAAACTGCAGGGGACAGAGGATGGAATCTGCAGGGGACAGAGGATGGAAACTGCAGGGGACAGAGGATGGAAACTGCAGGGGACAGAGGATGGAAACTGCAGGGACAGAGGATGGAATCTGCAGGGGACAGAGGATGGAAACTGCAGGGGACAGAGGATGGAATCTGCAGGGGACAGAGGATGGAAACTGCAGGGGACAAAGGATGGAAACTGCAGGAGGATAGAGGATGGAGAGCGCAGGAGGATGGAGGATGGAGAGCGCTGGAGGATGGAAGATGGAGAGCGCAGGCGGATGGAGGATGGAGAGCGCAGGAGGATGGAGCATGCAGGAGGATGGAGGGTGCTGGAGGATGGTGGATGGGGAGTGCAGGAGGATGGAGAGCGCAGAAGGATGGAGCGTGCAAGAGGATGGAGGATAGAGAGCGCAGGAGGATGGGGACTACAGGAGGATGAGGACTGCAGGAGGTTGGAGGACAGGGAATGCAAGAGGATGGACAATGGAGAGCGCAGGAGGATGGAGCGTGCAGAAGGATGAAGCGTGCAGGAGGATGAAGCATGCAGGAGTATGGAGGGCACTGGAGGATGGAGGGTGCTGGAGGATGGTGGATGGGGAGCGCAAGAGGATGGAGCACAGAAGGATGGAGCACACAGGTGGATGGGGAGCGCAGGAGGATGGAAAGTGCAGGAGGATGGAGGGTGCTGGAGGATGGAAGGTGCTGGAGGATGGAGGGTGCTGGAGGATGGAGGATGCTGGAGGATGGAGAGTGCAGAAAGATGGAGGGTGCAGGAGGATGGGAAGTGCAGGAGGATGGAGGATGGGGAGTGCAGGAGGATGGGGAGTGCAGGAGGATGGAGAGTTCAGGAGGTGGGTGGCCATTTGGCCAATTCTTAGGGGCGGCAGCTGCGGCAAATTTTTCGACCGCCCCGGGCGCCACAAACAGTTGCTACGCCACTGCATTGTAGCCAATTTAAAGGCAATTAATCCCAAAAATCGCATGAGTTCAGCGGATTGCACACGGAACACACACGGATTACACTCAGACAACACTCGGATGTGATCCGAGACAATGTCGGACACTCGCATAGCAGTTGGATGCAAAACGGAGCAAAAAATGGATGTCACTCGTCCAACTCTCCTGGATGAGAAGTGGACCTTTTGTTTTCACGCCTTTTTTTTCACGCTGGATAGTACTGGACATCATTTTTTTGCTGAAAAACTGAATCTGTGCCTTATTTGAAAAATGTTGGTTATCCTTTTTACCTCTATGGGGCTGAATTGTGATTGCGCTGTCTTTGGAAGAAAGCAGCCATATTTTTATAATCCTGAATACCTGTCTTGCCTCCAGCTACTTTGCAATATATAAGCGTGCAACCTCCAATTGAAGCAAAAAGAAAAATCTGCTAGCACTATTTTTAATTCTAAATTATAGGCTATAAGTTTGACTCCAAAGTGCTTATCCTAATAGGTTTTAAAGGTTAATCACACACTCGTGTGGCAACCCAGAGTTCAGATGCCACAATGTCATTAACTCCCTCGGGAAGGGGGGGGATAGTGTCATACCTGAGAGCAACAGAGGGTATTCACACCAGGCAAAACCAAAGCACACAACACCTTTCTGCCTCCAGCCCTGAAGGGGGAGATCTAAAACCCAGTTTCAGGGTAGCTCCCCTATAAATTCTGGTCTGGGGGGAGTTAGTCAGTTCAGTTCGGAGCAGTACCGAGGAAGACATCCTGCGGACTAGAGCAGTGCTAAACTCGTCCAAGGTTAGCTAAGCCTAGCTGAGGGACCTAAGACAACGGTCTGAGGAAGCGAAGGAGAGCCCCAGGAGCAGCGCAGTGTCAAGCTCACCCCAGAGGAGTAAGCACCAAGAACCGGTGATGCAAGAAGGAGGTGATCCCGGGCAATGCTCCCTAGTTCAGCCACCTTCCCCAAGATGTGTCGGTGTTCGGCCTTGGCTCCCATTAGAAGTCTGAGGCCTCCGGTTTTGGCTCGGGCTTAAAGCTTCCGCACAGTTTGCAGGGCCATTCACTGTGTCCTCCACCAACCCCTCTGTCTCGTCAGATTTGGGCATCCGGGTGATTTCTGTCTTCTGAGACAACCCTTCCCCCAAGGGTTCTTGTCTGTCTCTGCCGGGCTGTTTTCTCCCTCCCGTGGGCAAGCGAGGTGGTAAAGCTTCAACCCACGGGAGTCTGCACCACACAGCCTCTACACTCCCGACCACCACTCCTCCGTCAGTTGATGTTATTCCTCCGGTCTCCTTCTCTGAACTAACGTGTCTAACACTGTCCCGTTCCCCTTTTGTGGCCTCCCCCAGGGTTCACCCACTGTCCCAGGAGCCTGTCACTACGTGTGTGTTGTGTCTTGGCTCAACCATACCATCCCGACAGCTGAAGAACAGGGGCAATTCACCTCCTAACTGCAGTACCTAAGTACCTAAGTGGAGTACCTTTGATGGCTGGTTTACCCGGAGGGGCGCCACATATGTTCATTTGCTAATCTTTTTTTTATGATGACAAAATCTACTTTGTGAAATATTACTTCTCATTCTACAACTGTCCTGGTTAATTTTAACTCATTTTCATGTATACATGATAAATTTCACTATTTCTGACAATAATATGACATGTATCCTGCATTTAGAAGTAGTTTTTTTCTATATATCCAAGTAGCACACATTATGCATTATCATATAGCAGAAGATCACAGCTTATGTTTCATTCTGCTTGGTGACATGATTGCTGTTTGAAGGGAAACTCCCCTGTTCATACATTACATAGGATGGTATATTAGGGGCAGGATTGTAGTGTGATCATGGGGCTGGTGGCCATGCCCCCTGTTCATACAAAAGTGTGAGGGGGTGTGAATGTAAGACGAACCTAGAGCCCCCAGGGTCCACACCCCTGAAACACCTCCTGAAACTGCTGCTGCACAAAGCATAATTTCTTTGTCCCTTGAGGGAGTGGTGAGTGCTGAAGAGCAGATATGATTTTACTGATTTATAACTGATCTATAGATCGTAGAACTGTACTGCCCAGCTTTGCTTCATCATGTAGGAGGGCAGGGATAGTACACAAACTTTTATCTCCCCAGTGTTCCCTTTTAGGCTGCCTTCACACTTGCAGATGCATCTGCAGCGTTTTGCAGATGCATCTGCAAGTATCAGCATGCAGACCGCGGTCCCTATGTTTATAATAGGGCGCACCGCGGTCTGAATGCTCTCATTCATTCCTATATGTGAGCCGTAAGCAGGCGTATGCCTGCTGACAGATCACACTCTCCCGCCCCGCACCTTGGACGCAACATCTCGCGTCCATGGTGCGGGCGGGAGAGTGTGATCTGTAAGCAGGCATACGCCTGCTTACGGCTCACATATAGGAATGAATGAGAGCATTCACACCACGGCCGCGGTCTGCATGCTGATACTTGCAGATGCATCTGCAAAACGCTGCAGATGCATCTGCAAGTGTGAAGCCAGCCTTAATGCTTGCCTTCTAACAGCTTTTCTAAGTAAAACATTCTTCTGTTTGCTCACTACGATTTCTTCTTTGCCCTGCTTTAATCATGGCAGCAGCGCTAAACATGATGAAGTAGGAGGTTGCCTGTCCAGATCACGAGCTGCAATTAACGCAATGAAGAGGCAGGGTTAGGGGGACTGTGCACTGTGATGTTCTGTGCTGCTCTAGCCCTGACTCTTCATTATGTCACTGCAGCTCATGATCTGGATGGGAGACCGTCCACTTCCTCCTGTCTACAGTGATTAAAGTAGAGCAAGGCAGAAATCATTTTTGTGCTGATGGAGAAAGCACAGAGAACTGGAGTACTCAGAGAAGCTGTTAAGAAGCAAGCAAGACTGTGGCGCTGACAGACCTGCTGGCATCAACACCCTACTCCTGCCTCCTGTTGTGGCGCCCTGTGCCAGGTAAGCCACAGAACCAACTAGTTCACTAAGGGGTTTCCACATCTGGTACTCACATACACCCAACACCTTCCACTTCAGGCCTGTAGGGGGAGCTCTACTGGTTGCTGTTAAGCCAGATCCCCTATAAATACTGGTGCTGGGGGTGGAGTTAGCCAGAGTGTGCAGTCACTAGAAGAACTGTGAAGATCTGCTCAGTGCCTAGTGAGTTAACCTGGTCACCGGAGCCGTGCTAGGCCCGAGATCAGCACACCGCCAGAGCCAGTGTGAGTGTCCAGAGAATGAGGACCAAGGGCAGAGGCAAGGAACACTACAGAGGGTGCAAAGGAGCCATACCGGCTCACCCCACCAGAACACCGGTCATTGGAGCCCGAGTCTGCAAGGGAGAGAAGTTAGCCCAGTAGAGAATCCAGAACACCGTGGAGGTTTAGCTTCCCGGACACCCGCAGCACCCACATATGAGAACTAGGGACCGCAGGAGAGATAGCCGTAGCCAAACAAGAGCCCTCAGTGCAGCAACACGAGTGTGGAGGAGCAGGAAAGGTCAGGCCTGGTTTCATACACGCCATACTCAAGACAAGGGAACAGGACAAGGAGGCCTATAACTCACTCGGTGTGGAAGTTCCAAGGTGTGTCCTTCAGCCCTGGATGTGTACCTGGAAAACAATCAGTAAAAGGTACAGAAAAAGACTTTATTGTGTGCGTGTCCCTTCTTCAACCTATCCCACACCGCAATGACTATGCTGCCCCATTCCTACTGTGCTGCCCTATTCCACCATCATACCCTACAGCCCCAAGGAACCCGCTCTTCCTGTAGAGAGCTACAACCCTTTGCTGCCACCCATACCCTGGAGGTCCCAGCAGCGCCGGTGCCATCACCGGACCTACAGGTAGCATCACGACTGACAATAACTTTAATCCCTGTAAATATTCCCTTTTTTATTTTGTCACCAGGGGCACGGACTCGGACACCGACCACCTGTGACATCTCCGTACCAGTACGCCCAAGATCCAAGTACCCCAAGCCCTTGGTGTGAGACACTATTGACACAAAATTAATATTCACTGCTCACCACAACCATAATCACACTCTGCTCTCAGCACAGGCTTCAGTGCAAAGAGGTGGGCGGGTTTATAGGCATGAGGAGCAGTGAATATTCATTCTCTTAAATAGTAAGCACACATGATCGCCTCTGCTGCCAGATTCCTCCCTTCTGCTCATGCATCCCGTGACCCCAACCCACTAACCACAGTACGCTACATCCAGACGCACCCCCACTTTCCTCCAAAATTTTTTCTTATAGTCCAAAACATACATTATTTGATACACAGAACATAGCAAAGAGGGGAGATTCTTGACCCCCTATTTCCATCTTTGACACTGAAGCTACATCAAGGTTATTATGAAATAGTAGTGATTTTTTCCTGTGTCTGTGCCTCTATTTTTTTCTTTTGCAGCTGCTCCCTCTTCTTTCCCTTACCATAAACTTCTATTGGCAGCAAATGTAATCTGTGTAATCTCAGTGATTTATTATCCATATTCAACTCTGCCTTTCTGATGACAGATTTTACTAGTGAATTAAGAATGTACGGTCAGTGCGGGTGTGGAGAAGAGGAGTCTGACAAGCAGAGAAAAAGACATTTCCTTTTAGTAAGAAGTATAAAACTATGTGTAAACTTGATTCCAGCTCACCCAGTTGCTCTATGCTCATCTCCATTAGCTTGTGACCCGTGGAAGCGCACGCAGCGCGAAACGGTGCCGTCGTCACCTCAGCTATACACCCCCCCTCCCTGCACCATGTGAATATTGCACCCTGAATAAAAACACAGCAACAGACCGGTGAGTGCCGTCTTCCTTATTTCAAGGCTCTATGCTCATCTACCTGGAGCTCAGACACCGGCCTCGCCCTGGCCTCACCCTGGCCTCACATCAGGGACTGGCAAATTTCGGCCTGGGGGCAATCACACAGCAGTGACCCATGAGCAGTGAGCTTCAGGGGCATGGCAGCCTCCCAGGCCAACATTACAAATTGGCCGGGCGACCCTAAACTGCTGCTTAACCACTGGCATGGGGGGCATTTGCCCCCCTGCCCCCTGGACCAGCCAGCTCCTGCCTCACATCAAGAACAATAGAAAAATTGGAGCCCGGCTCAGCAGGACTGGATTTTTCATTTCTTTTTATTTTTCAAACGAAAGTAGAGTGCATACAAAACAAAAATTTACATTGTCGTCATGAGTAAGACTGCTTAGTGCAGTCGAAACGCGTCGACTGGGTTATGTCGACCATGTAAATTTTTCTTTTGCATACACTTTACTTTCTTTTGAAAAATTAAAAGAAAAGAAAAATCCAGTCCTGTTGAGTCGGGCTCCAATTTTTCTATAAAATTATGTGCCCACCTAGCAGATTATAATTTATGCATTTTCTGATGCATTTTGTAAGGGAAAAAGCTTGTTCTAGCAAAGTCAATGAGAATTCTGAAGTGCTGTGCCCACCTTCAGGTTTTTTCCTTGAAGATTTTCATTCATTATTCATGTACTTAAGGAAAGAAGGATTATAAAATAGAAAAAACACTAGATGCCGTTTTGAATTGGTCAGAGTGTTCTGTGTCTGAATCTTCTGATACTAATCCTAGAAATTATATCGGATTAGAATTTCTTCTTGCAATCTCGCATTATGATGATATTTTTTGTAAGATGACCTAATTTAACAAGTAATTTTGTTTTCTCAACTACATGAAATATATTGTACAGTAATATATTCACTAAATGGATTAAAACAATTAAAACATTTTCATTACTTAATAAAATTGTATCCACCTTCATAAAATACTTTTTTGTATATAATTTCTCTACAAGGATTAACCTCTACTTGCCATATATGAATGAGATGCTTCATAGTTTACTTCCAATGAACTAAAATCTATACTGGTCACTGATGATCAGTAGGTAAATTGCTAGTATGTAGCTGTGGGGATTGCCACAGGATCCACCAGTGCAAGGAGGGAATTACACCTTGGTTTGCAAAGCACACACCACCTTCCACCCGAGACCTGAAGGGGGAACTCTACTGGCTGCCTTAAGTCAGTTCCCCTTTAAGAACATCCAGGCCTGAGGGGAAGAGTTAGTCAGTTCCAGAAGTGAGTCTAGAGTCTGCAGTGAGAGGCAAGAGAGAGGAGACGGAGGAGCTGGTCGCTGGGAGAGATCCAGGACCAGGGACTACTGACCGCTGTGCGCTCCCTAGGGAAAGGGTAGGAGGCAAGTGGAGAAAGAAGGGAACTAAGAAAAGGGAACCGGTTACTTCAGCCCTTTAGTACACCCGGAAACCGGAGTCCGACGCTGCCAGCAGTCAGAGCTACAGCTAAAGCCCGGGAGACTCAGGAGGAGTTCAGCCCTGAGGAGAACAAAGAAGAGACGCTAAACTGACCAAGTATAGGAGCAGGGGCCATAGGAGAAACATGGACCCCGCAGAAGGACCTCATTGCCAGTTTAGGACAAAGCCCTGAGAGGGAGAAGAAGCGGTGGTTCAGGCTCAGGCAGGACTTACCCCACACCACAGAGCACAAAGATAGAAGAGGCCTCATAACTTTCTAAGGTGGAAGTCCCAAGTTGAATCGGGGACCTGGTTAATACTCTGGACTGTACCTGTTACCCTGTCACGAGTAAGGGTACCATTACACGCGGCAACTTTTCTAGGAATTTTACTGGCAACTTACTGGTTGCAGTGAACTCATGGACACATTGTTCTATCTTGTTGCTGTGTACAAATGGAACAATGTCTCCATGATTTCACTGCAACCAGTAAGTTGCCAGTGAAATTCCTAGAAAAATTGCTGAGTGTAAAGGTACCTTAAAATGTACCAAAGCAACAATCCCTGTGTGTCTGTGTGCCTGTCTAACGGCTGAAATCCACCGCTGTGTCAGCAAAGAATTAACTACCACTCCCCTCATCCATCCCCGCTGCCCTGAGGTAAAGCTCCACCTGTGGGAAGCTGTACCACACTCTGCTGCACCCACCATCACCTCAGCGGCTGGCTGCAGCGCTGGTATACCCGTTACCAGGTACTATAGGTGGCGTCACTTTAATAATACCCTTATCCCCCCACCATTCCCCGCCATTGAGGGTCCAGGGCACGGGACCGGGGACCGACCAGCTGTGATTCCTCATCAAAGCCACCATCAGCCCCGATACCCGAGTACACCATACCCTGTCGATCGCCTCAATCCTGGCTTCACGAACAGTATTCCGTGCCTGGTAAAACCCGGGTACTATGTGCAAAGAACTGAACTTTATTAACTGTTTCTGAACTGTATAACCGGGCCGCCATTACAGAAATTGAGCTGCGCCACAGTGCGGTTAGAAAAGAGCGGAAGATAAGCCCCACCCCTTCACTCTGCCGGAGATCCGCAAAGCGCAGTGCCCAGTTCCGAAAATACCCGAGGTGCTCCACTCCCTCTGCAGAGCCGCCGACGACCAGAAAAGTTTGTTTCATCTCACCAGTTGGCAGCGATTAACGAGGGGGGCCCCATCATGTGTGACTCGGATGATGTACAGGTCCCTGACGGGGAGATGCCTGGAATGCAGACACCCGGACAGCGGCCCAAATAATGCCAATAGCCTTGCTGTATATACCGGGTGCCAAATGGTTACCAACATATGAAGGTAAACCCAGTACGTTAGCAGCCTTTAAACAAAAGATGTGTGCAATGCTGGACATGTATACGATGACACAGAAGCAGCGGGCCACCGTTGTGCTGGGACAATTAACAGGCGCAGCGGAGCTGAAGGTTGAGTCCTGGAGTGATGCTGACAGGGACTCTGCTGCTAAAGTTTTTGCTAAGTTAAAACTTGTTTTTGAACAACGCACACAGTCTGAGTTGAGGATGCTGTTCTACCAGTGTAAACAGAGACCACAAGATACCATCAGAGACCATGCCCTCCGTTTACAAGGGGCACTCCGGTGTTTACAACAGGTAGACCCGGCAAGTGTATTGGAAGAGGATAAAATGCTGGCAGAACAGTTTACAGAGGGATTGAGGTCAGACTACCACCGCCAACAAGTACATTTGTTGGTATTGGATCACCCAACTGTGAACTTTAATGACTTAAAAGATCGTGCTATAACCGTGTTAAGAGATCCAGTGCCTGCAGAACCTGCAATACAATCCTGGCTGGTTAACACCTCTCCCATAGACTTTAAACCTGTTTCTACCGAATCTGCAAACAGAAAGTCATGCTGAGCAGAAGATGACATGCATAACCAGGTGCTGCAGTTAACCAAAAACATGAACTATGTATTAAAGCTCTTGCAATCTATGCCTGGAGCACCACCACCAAGCAAAATCCAACTAGCTGATAGCCCTGAGGATGTCCCATGGACGCGGAGGAAGAACAAGTCGCGCCTGCAGGGGACCAATGCACCATTCCAATGTAGACCCATGTCGCCCGTGGAGGGGACCATCAAGTCGCCCGTTCAGGGGACCGACACACCATTCCAATACAGAGCCAGGGACTACACGGATTCTTCAACCCATCTGCCTGCGATGCAACAAACCAGGCCACTTTGCAAGAGGATGTCCTTTAAACACGAGATTCCTGGGCCCGAGGGCCAGCCCCCAGCAGTAGAGCAGCTGGGCCCAAATGACTGGCGTAACCGTTACATGGGAGGCCGTCCATACCTCAACGTTATGCTAGAAGGAATTCCCATGTCGGCTCTACTGGACACCGGGTCGCAGGTCATTAAGATCCTACATATCCTCTACAAACAATTTTGGTCTGATGACAATCTTGAACCCCCAAACCCCAATTTTTGTATTATTGCAGCTAATGGCCAACCACAAAACCAGGTGGGGTACAGGGTAGCTACAATAAAGTTGGGGAGGGAGGAATTAAAAGGCTATAACAAATTGTGGGGTATTGGTTTGTCTTTTGGTCCAAAACACGTAAGCTTGTGAGCCCCTACACGGCTCCCCACGGATCACAAGTCCTATCCACTAAATTCTTATCTCAAGTGAGCAAAGGACAAAATATAAAATAAATTCTCTTACCACAGCAGATTCTGGTCAGACGACCATTACACTCAGTGCTGTGTGCAGCTTTGCCCAGGTTATAACTGAAGGCATTATGAATGCAAGACACCAGCCCCAATCACTAACAACCTCCTTTCACACAGAGGGAGTGACCACTGGTTGTCCTGCACACACAATGGGCTCCATATAGGGCGCAGTTCACACAGGCCTGCACAGTGTATGCCCAGCCTCTTACATTAGCCCCCATTTCAGTAGGCGGGCTGTTGTGGCATTCAACACCGCTACCTGCGCCGGAACAAACGCACCCATACGGCCCAGCTACACACAGCAACAAAAGAGTGCAAGGAAATACCACAATTACAGAAAACTGAAATTGTGGAAATTTAGTTAGTTTTAAACTATAACAAATTGTGGGGTATTGGTTTGTCTTTTGGTCCAAAACACGTAAGCTTGTGAGCCCCTACACGGCTCCCCACGGATCACAAGTCCTATCCACTAAATTCTTATCTCAAGTGAGCAAAGGACAAAATAGAAAATAAATTCTCTTACCACAGCAGATTCTGGTCAGACGACCATTACACTCAGTGCTGTGTGCAGCTTTGCCCAGGTTATAACTGAAGGCATTATGAATGCAAGACACCAGCCCCAATCACTAACAACCTCCTTTCACACAGAGGGAGTGACCACTGGTTGTCCTGCACACACAATGGGCTCCATATAGGGCGCAGTTCACACAGGCCTGCACAGTGTATGCCCAGCCTCTTACATTAGCCCCCATTTCAGTAGGCGGGCTGTTGTGGCATTCAACACCGCTACCTGCGCCGGAACAAACGCACCCATACGGCCCAGCTACACACAGCAACAAAAGAGTGCAAGGAAATACCACAATTACAGAAAACTGAAATTGTGGAAATTTAGTTAGTTTTAAACTATAACAAATTGTGGGGTATTGGTTTGTCTTTTGGTCCAAAACACGTAAGCTTGTGAGCCCCTACACGGCTCCCCACGGATCACAAGTCCTATCCACTAAATTCTTATCTCAAGTGAGCAAAGGACAAAATAGAAAATAAATTCTCTTACCACAGCAGATTCTGGTCAGACGACCATTACACTCAATGCTGTGTGCAGCTTTGCCCAGGTTATAACTGAAGGCATTATGAATGTAAGACACCAGCCCCAATCACTAACAACCTCCTTTCACACAGAGGGAATTAAAAGGCCAAGGGTTATTTGTGGTAGAAGACAATCCCAATGAAAAATACCCTACATGGTAATTGGTACAAATGTTATTGAAAACTACTTTGGGGAAGTGTTGTTTTTACTCCGACAGATTGCCGAGACTGCTGGTTATGGGTGGACAAGAGTCATCCAAAGAGGCAAATCTGTCTGGGGGAGAAATTGGCAGTGTGCGGGTAACAGACCCGGTTTCCATTGTACTACCACCAAAAAGCGAGATGATGATATGGTGTCGAGCAGCGATAGGTCGCAGAGGACAGGAATACCAGGCAGTTGTAGAGCCGGTATTTTCAGAGCACAGACCTACACTGCTGACATCCAGAGGAGTGGTGGATGTACGCAAGGGACGAGTACCAATCCATGTATTAAATTGTGGGAAAGAGGAAGCAAAGCTACCCTGGTATGCTACCGTAGCAAAGCTGTATACTGTTTGTGACAACAACATACAGGCAGTGGGACCTGTTTCCTTGTCTAGCTAGGCGGAGGATAACAACACCAAAGGACAGCTAGAGGAGTGGTGTCAGCAGTTGCACATAGGAACTGATGCCACCCCTTCTCACCAGAAGCGCAAAGTTTACCGGGTAGCACAGGAGTTCAAGCAAATATTTAGTAAGCATCCATTAGATTTTGGGAGGATTAAAGGGGTACACCATCGCATACCCACAGGAGATCATCCTCTAATTAAGTTGAGACACAGACCCATTCCACCAGGTCACTACCAACATGCCAAAGAGATGCTGCGGGACATGAAGGAGGCCGGGGTTATAAGAGATAGCAGTAGTCCCTGGGTAGCCCCATTAGTCCTAGTCAGAAAGAAGGATGGCACGATGAGGATGTGTGTGGATTACAGGGCGGTCAACAAGAACACTCACAAAGATGCTTACCCGTTACCCCGAATAGAGGAGTCTCTTGCTGCATTAAAGACTGCTAATTATTTCTCCACATTAGATCTCACTAGTGGGTATTGGCAGGTCTCCGTTGCAGAAGAAGACCAAGAGAAGGCTGCATTCACAATGCCAATGGGACTATGCAAATTCAACAGCGTGCCATTCGGGTTATGTAATGCACCAGGAACGTTTCAAAGAATCATGGAAAGTTGCCAGGGACACCGGAACTTCAAGACAGTACTCTTATACCTGGACTATGTTATCGTGTTTCCAAAACCTACCAAGAACCCCTGGAACACCTGGCAGAGGTATTTGAAGCTTTAGCAAAGTATGGGATGAAGCTCAAACCATCTAAATGTCACCTGCTGAAACCTAAAGTTCAATACCTGGGACATGTGGTCAGTGCAGATGGAGTAGCACCAGACCCGGAAAAAGTAACAGCAATCCAGGATTGGCAGAGACCAACCACCGTCACCGAGGTACGTCAGTTTTTAGGTTTGGTTGGGTAGTATAAAAGATTTATTAAGGGCTACACAAAGATGGCAGCGCCCTTACAAGATCTTCTGGTAGGCCAATCTAAGAAGAGAAGATCTTCAGAGCCACCATTGGAACGAGGAGAAGAACAATAAAATTCCTTCCAAAAGATGAAGCAGGCTCTGACCGGTGAGGAAATCCTGGCTTACCCCGATTATAACCTACCATTCATCCTTTACACCGACGCAAGCAATGTAGGTCTGGGAGCAGTTCTTTCCCAGATTCAAGATGGTGGAGAGCGAGTAATTGCCTACGCCAGCAGAAAACTTCGACCCACCGAGAGGAACCCAGAAAATTACAGTTCCTTTAAGTTGGAGTTCCTGGCCTTGGTCTGAGCTGTAATAGAAAGATTCAAGCGTTACCTCGCAGCTTCGAAGTTTACCGTCTTCACGGATAATAACTCGTTAATACATCTGGATATCGCGAAGCTTGGTGCACTGGAGCAACGCTGGATGGCTTGACTATCGAACTAAGACTTTACCATCAAATATCGAGCAGGTCGCAATAACGCAAATGCTGATGCCCTCTCCAGAAACCCTCAAGTACATCTACAAGGAAATGAAGAAGATGAGGATGACTTAGAGGAAATAGAAGTCCCAGCTTTCCATAAAAGCAAAAAATGGAAAATCGCTGAAGATCGCATCTACCAGAACCATTCGGACTGTTGAACTAAACCCATTGCCTCACCATGGATGGAAGGAGACTCAAGACAGTGATCCGGCAGTGAGCCTTGTAAAGAAGTTGATAACTCAACCAGATTCCAAACTTGAAAAGAATGCTCTACCAGAGGCCCAACACCTGTGGAAAGAAAGAAGCAGATTATTCATCTATCAAGGTCAACTGTGCAGGCGGTACATCAACCCAAGAACACATGAAATGGTATGGCAAGTTGTGGTTCCAAAGAGAGATGTCCAAATGGTATTGGAAGCGTACCACGATGGATCAGGACACTTTGGATGGAGAAAACTGGAAATACTGTTACGTGAAAGATTCTATTGGATCCGCATGAGGTCTTCCATAGAGAGATGGTGTAAAAACTATGGACCATGCTCATTAAGAAGAAGAAACCGTAACAGCCAGAAAGCACCACTCAAACCTATCATCACCAAACAACCATTAGAACTGGTAGCCTTGAATCATGTCAAACTCGCACCCAGCAAATCAGGCTACAGCTATGCTCTTACCATGGTAGACCACTATTCCAGATTCCTTGTGGTAGCTCCGGTAAAATACTTAACAGCTGAGACAGCGGCAAGAACATTTCAAGCTTATTTCTGCAGACCCCATGGTTATCCAGACCAGGTATTGACAGACCAAGGACCTGCCTTTGAAGCTGAAATATTTCAAGAGTTCTGTCACCTATATGGATGCAAGAAAATTCGCACCACGTCTTACCATCCCCAAACTAATGGAATGTGTGAAAAGATGAATCACGTGGTAATTGAAATGCTGAAAACTCTGCCTTTAGAAGAATGAAACCAATGGCCAGAGAGGTTACCAGATCTAGTTGACATCTACAACAACATCCCAGTAAGCTCAACCAATTGTACCCCTGCATACCTCATGAGAGCAAGACAAGGAAAATTGACAGTAAACTATGAAATAGGCATAGTAGTTCCTGAAGCAGATACTACAGATGCAGATTGGGACACTCATAGGAAAGAACAATGCCAGAAAAACCAAGAATGCGTTGAGAGAAGTCTGGAAAAATCTAGAGGAAGACAAGAACCACTTAACAAGTGGCAAGACGCCTTAACAGGTGAATTGGTTTGAAAAGAAAAAGAAGACTACACAAACTAGATGATCAATGGGAAAAAGAACCATACATTGTGTTACCATCCAGTTTTAATAAGCCAGAAAACCTATTTATTCAGCAAAGATCATGGTGAAACAACTGCAACAGTGTCCAGAGATCATTTGAAGAAATTCCCTCAACAGCTTCAACCATAAGAAAATGTACCTTGTCCAAAGTCAGAAGAGCAAGAGAAGCCAAAGACAGTCCAAACACTCATTGTAGAGTTACCAGCAGATTGGCCTCAAATAGAATCCCATATCTAATCCCAACATTGATGTTTCCACCAGCAGTAGAAGTGCCAAGAGTACAAGAACCACCCGTTGTGCCGGAACCAGAGCATCCTGCAAACGGTGTACCTTCCATTCCCACTATGAGAATCAGAAGACACTCAGGCATACCTGTGTTACGCAGATCAACACATGGGTCAGTAAGTAGTGTTCACTCTACACCAGGCATACGTTCCACTGGCATACCAGTTTTACGTAGGTTAACGCGTGTCAATCTAGGACACCCACCACTCAGGTACAGAGAATAAGTTATAAACTGTGAGAAAATGTAAATATGTTGTTAATGCTAATACACAGAAAAGGGTGAAGAGTAGGCAAAACCCATCAGACCAAGTACACAACACCAGTAAGAGGGGTGAGAAGAGTTGGCGTAAGGAGCTGTCTAGGGAGAGCAAGATCTTGGCCAATAGGTGACCCCAGGCCAGGATGCCTACAGGGCTTATGACCCGGTAGAGGCCCCTGCAGTACCTAGGACTCCTGCGCTGAGTCACCCGTATTGTTTGTTGTTGTGTGTTGTTGACCTTTAAGCCTACAGAGACTTGACCTGTTGGACTTTTGAATGTTTCCCCTTTTTTCTTATTTTCAAAAATGGACCATACCTTTACCTGTTTTCTTATTTATACCTGTTCTTTGTAAATTTTTCATTTTTAAGACTCTGTTCAATAATCAAATGTAAATAGTTATGTTGTGTTATGGTTATGAAAAATGTTTCAGTCCAGGAGGACTGTATTGAACTAGGGGGAATGTGGCACCCCTGCGGGGGATTGCCACAGGATCCACCAGTGCAAGCAGGGAATTACACCTTGGTTTGCGTAGCACACATCACCTTCCACCCCAGACCTGAAGGGGGAACTCTACTGGCTGCCTTAAGTCAGTTCCCCTTTAAGAACATCCAGGCCTGAGGGGAGGAGTTAATCAGTCCCAGAAGTCAGTTTAGAGTCTGCAGTGAGAGGGAAGAGGACATGGAGGAGCTGGTCGCTGGGAGAGATCCAGGCCCAGGACCAGGGACCACTGACCACTCTGCACACCCTAGGGAAAGGGTCAGAGGCAAGTGGAGAAAGAAGGGAACTAAGAAAAGGGAACCGGTTACTTCAGCCCTTTAGTACACCCGGACACCAGAGTCCGAAGCTGCCAGCATTTAGTGCTACAGCAAAAGCCCAGAAGACTCAGGAGGAGTTCAGCCCTGAGGAGAACAAAGAAGAGACGCTAAAGTGACCAAGTATAGGAGCAGGGGCCATAGGAGAAACATGGACCCCGCAGAAGGACCTCATTGCCAGTTTAGTACAAAGCCCTGAGAGGGAGAAGAAGCGGTGGGTTCAGGCTCAGGCAGGACTTACCCTGCATTACAGAGCACAAAGACAGAGGAGGCCTCATAACTTTCTAAGGTGGAAGTCCCAAGTTGCACCGGGGACCTGGTTAATACTCTGGACTGTACCTGTTACCCTGTCACCAGTAAAAGGTACTGAAACAACAATCCCTGTGTGTCTGTGTGCCTGTCTAAATGCCGCAATCCACCGCTGTGTCAGCAAAGACTTAACTACTACTCTCCTCATCCATCCCCACTGCCCTGAGATAAAACTCCACCTGTGGGGAGCTGTACCACACTCAGCTGCACCCATCATCACCTCAGCGACCGGTTGCAGCGCTGGTATACCCGTTACCAGCTACCAAAGGTGGCGTCACGTTAACAATACCCTTATACCCCCCACCATTCCTCGCGATTAAGGGTCCAGGGCATGGGACCGGGGACCGACCAGCCGTGATTCCCTGTCAAAGCCACCATTAGCCCGGGTACCCGAGTACCCCATACCCTGTCGACCGCCTCATAGCACAGTTATCAGAGCTATTATCTGTAATGAGTGATATGAGCATCATATAATCCAGAAAAAGGTAATCTAAAAATAGGTACTGCTGCACACATTCCTGCCATATCTATTGTATCACTAACTGGGCGGTAAAGCAAACTTTAAAATTTAAAGGGATCCTGTCACCTCAAGAACGCCTCCTAAGCTAACAAAACATGTCCCTGCAGCATCCCATCACTAATCTCACACTCCTTCTGTCTCCTAAAAGCATCCTGTCAAAGTGCATAAAAATAATACTCACTCATTATGGATTATAATTAGCAGGGGCTATATTCTTTAGCCCTTAGGGCGTGTTGTTTTGCAGCCTGAATGATCCACCCTCTATCTGTCTGTTTGCTCTGCTTGTGCCCCTCTAAAATCCATTTTTATTCCAGTATTTGTAAGGTATCATGCAGACGATGAGTATTTTGTGAGTTTAACTTCAGTATTTGTAAGGTCACATACAGACGATGAGTATTTGGTGACTTTTACTTCAGTATCTGAAAGGCCATGTTCAGACGATGAGTATTTGGTGACTTTTACTTCAGTATCTGTAAGGCCATGTTCAGACGAGCGTACTTGGTGAGTTTTACTTCAGTATCTGTAAGGCCATGTTCAGACGAGGAGTACTTGGTTAGTTTTACTTCAGTATCTGTAAGGCCACGTTCAGACAATGAGTATTTGGTGAGTTTAACTTCAGTATCTGTAAGGTCACGTTTAGACGATGAGTATTTGGTGACTTTTACTTCAGTATCTGTAAGGTCATGTTCAGACAATGAGTATTTGGTGAGTTTTACTTCAGTATCTGTAAGGCCATGTTCAGACGAGGAGTACTTGGTGAGTTTTACTTCAGTATCTGTAAGGCCATGTTCAGACGAGGAGTACTTGGTGAGTTTTACTTCAGTATCTGTAAGGCCATGTTCAGACGATGAGTATTTGATGAGTTTTACTTCAGTATCTATGAGGCCACGTTCAGACGATGAGTATTTGGTTTTACTTCAGTATTTATAAGGCCATGTTCAGATGAGTAGTATTTGGCGAGTTGTACTTCATTATCTGTAAGGCCATGTTCAGACGAGGAGTATTTGGTGATGTTTTTCCTCACTATCTGTAAGGCCATGTTCAGACGATGAGTATTTGGTGAGTTTTACTTCAGTATCTGTAAGTCCACGTTCATACGATGAGTATTTGGTGATGTTTTTCCTCACTATCTGTAAGGCCACGTTCAGATGATGAGTATTTGGTGAGTTTTACTTCAGTATCTTTAAGACCATGTTCAGACGAGGAGTACTTGGTGAGTTTTATTTCAGTATCTGTAAGGCCATGTTCAGACGAGGAGTACTTGGTGAGTTTTACTTCAGTATCTGTAAGGCCATGTTCAGACGATGAGTATTTGGTGACTTTTACTTCAGTATCTGTAAGGCCATGTTCAGACGAGGCGTACTTGGTGAGTTTTACTTCAGTATCTGTAAGGCCATGTTCAGACGAGGAGTACTTGGTTAGTTTTACTTCAGTATCTGTAAGGCCACGTTCAGACAATGAGTATTTGGTGAGTTTAACTTCAGTATCTGTAAGGTCACGTTTAGACGATGAGTATTTGGTGACTTTTACTTCAGTATCTGTAAGGTCATGTTCAGACAATGAGTATTTGGTGAGTTTTACTTCAGTATCTGTAAGGCCATGTTCAGACGAGGAGTACTTGGTGAGTTTTACTTCAGTATCTGTAAGGCCATGTTCAGAGAGAGTACTTGGTGAGTTTTACTTCAGTATCTGAAGGCCATGTCAGTACCGATTAGTAATTTGATGAGAGTTTTATTGTACTTCATTATCATGTAGGCCACGTTCAGACGATGAGTATTTGGTGATGTTTTACTCAGTATTTATAAGGCCATGTTCAGATGAGTAGTATTTGGCAGTTGTACTTCATTATCTGTAAGGCCATGTTCAGACGAGGAGTATTTGGTGATGTTTTTCCTCACTATCTGTAAGGCCATGTTCAGACGATGAGTATTTGGTGAGTTTTACTTCAGTATCTGTAAGTCCACGTTCATACGATGAGTATTTGGTGATGTTTTTCCTCACTATCTGTAAGGCCACGTTCAGATGATGAGTATTTGGTGAGTTTTACTTCAGTATCTTTAAGACCATGTTCAGACGAGGAGTACTTGGTGAGTTTTATTTCAGTATCTGTAAGGCCATGTTCAGACGAGGAGTACTTGGTGAGTTTTACTTCAGTATCTGTAAGGCCATGTTCAGACGATGAGTATTTGGTGTGATTTTACCTTTAGTATCTGTAAGGCCAGTTCAGACGATGGTATCTTGGTGAGTTTTACTTCAGTATCTGTAAGGCATGTTCAGACGAGGAGTATTTGGTTAGTTTTACTTCAGTATCTGTAAGGCCACGTTCAGACATGAGTATTTGGTGAGTTTAACTTCAGTATCTGTAAGGTCACGTTTAGACGATGAGTATTTGGTGACTTTTACTTCAGTATCTGTAAGGTCATGTTCAGACAATGAGTATTTGGTGAGTTTTACTTCAGTATCTGTAAGGCCATGTTCAACGAGGAGTACTTGGTGAGTTTTACTTCAGTATCTGTAAGGCCATGTTCAGACGATGAGTATTTGATGAGTTTTACTTCAGTATCTATGAGGCCACGTTCAGACGATGAGTATTTGGTTTTACTTCAGTATTTATAAGGCCATGTTCAGATGAGTAGTATTTGGCGAGTTGTACTTCATTATCTGTAAGGCCATGTTCAGACGAGGAGTATTTGGTGATGTTTTTCCTCACTATCTGTAAGGCCATGTTCAGACGATGAGTATTTGGTGAGTTTTACTTCAGTATCTGTAAGTCCATGTTCAGACGAGGAGTATTTGGTGATGTTTTTCCTCACTATCTGTAAGGCCAATGTTCAGACGATGAGTATTTGGGGTTGTACTCAGTATCTGTAAGCCATTCAACGAGATATTTGGTGAGTTTTTCCTCACTATCTGTAAGCATTCAGACGATGAGTATTTGGTGAGTTTTACCTTCAGTATCTGTAAGACCATGTTCAGAAGGAGTATTGTGAGTTTATTCAGTATCTGTAAGCCATGTTCAGACGGAGTACTGGTGAGTTTTACTTCAGTATCTGTAAGGCCATGTTCAGACGAGGAGTATTGGTGATGTTTTTCCTCATATCTGTAAGGCCACATTCAGACAATGAGTATTTGGTGAGTTTTACTTCAGTATCTGTAAGGCACTGTTCTGACGAGGAGTATTTGGTGAGTTTTCTTCAGTACTGTAAGCCACGTTCAGACATGGTATTGTGATGTTTCTCACTATTGTAAGGCCACATTCAGACGATAAGTATTTGGTGAGTTTTACTTCAGTATCTGTAAGGCCTATGTTCAGACGAGGAGTATTGGTGAGTTTTACTTCAGTATCTGTAAGGCCACGTTCAGCACGATAAGTATTTGGTGGTGTTTTTCCTCACTATCTGTAAGGCCACATTCAGACGATGAGTATTTGGTGAGTTTTACTTCAGTATCTGTAAGGCCATGTTCAGACGAGGAGTACTTGGTGAGTTTTATCTTCAGTATCTGTAAGGCCATGTTCAGACGAGGAGTACTTGGTGAGTTTTACTTCAGTATCTGTAAGGCCACATTCAGACGATGAGTATTTGGTGAGTTTTACTTCAGTATCTGTAAGGCCATGTTCAGACGATGAGTATTGGTAGATTTTACATTCAGTATCTGTAAGGCCATGTTTCAGACAGAGTATTGGATGAGTTTTACTTCAGTACTGTAAGGCCCAGTTCAGCACGATGATATTTGTGATTTTACTTCAGTATTATAAGGCCAGTTCAGCATGAGTGTTTGGTGAGTTTTACTTCATATCTGTAGGCCATGTTCAGACTGAGAGTATTTGGTGAAAGTTTTTCTTCAGCTATCTATGAGGCCACGTTCAGAGAACGATGGATGTAATTTGGTTTACTTCAGTATTTAAAGGCCATGTTCAGATCGAGTAGTATTGGTGAGTTTGTACTTCATATCTGTAAGGCCATGTTCAGACGAGGAGTATTTGGTGATGTTTTTCCTCACTATCTGTAAGGCCATGTTCAGACGATGAGTATTTGGTGAGTTTTACTTCAGTATCTGTAAGACCATGTTCAGACGAGAGTACTTGGTGAGTTTTATTCAGTATCTGTAAGGCCATGTTCAGACGAGGAGTACTTGGTGAGTTTTACTTCAGTATCTGTAAGGCCATGTTCAGACGAGGAGTATTTGGTGATGTTTTTCCTCACTATCTGTAAGGCCACATTCAGACAATGAGTATTTGGTGAGTTTTACTTCAGTATCTGTAAGGCCACGTTCTGACGAGGAGTAATTGGTGAGTTTTACTTCAGTATCTGTAAGTGCCACGTTCAGACGATGAGTATTTGGTGATGTTTTTCCTCACTATCTGTAAGGCCACATTCAGACGATAAGTATTTGGTGAGTTTTACTTCAGTATCTGTAAGGCCATGTTCAGACGAGGAGTACTTGGTGAGTTTTACTTCAGTATCTGTAAGGCCATGTTCACACGATAAGTATTTGGTGTGTTTTTCTCACTATCTGTAAGGCCAATTCAGACGATGAGTATTGTGAGTTTTACTTCAGTATCTGTAAGGCCATGTTCAGACGATGAGTACTTGGTGAGTTTTACTTCAGTATCTGTAAGGCCATGTTCAGACAAGGAGTACTTGGTGAGTTTTATTTCAGTATCTGTAAGGCCATGTTCAGACGAGGAGTACTTGGTGATGTTTTACTTCAGTATCTGTAAGGCCACATTCAGAGGATGAGTATTTGTGATGTTTTTCCTCTCTATCTGTAAGGTCTCATGCAACGATGAGTATTGTGTCACATTTAGGGGAGTACAAAGAGTCTCCATTTTTCTAAAATTTGGGCACAGACACCACTTATGCATCATTGCCCACAGTTGCAAAATTTTAATTGTTACTTTTAGGCCAAAAACCACAAGGCTTTAGTCTTCCCAGGATGACACAGGGGTAGAAAAGTCCTTGCAGATCCATGCCTTGTTCATCTTTATGAACGTTAGTCTGTCCACATTCTGGGTGGACAGACGCGTGTGCTTTTCTGTCAGCACACCACCAGCAGCGCTGAAGACACATTCCGAGAGAACGCTGGCTGCGGGGCACGACAAGATTTCCAAGGCGTGAGTGGCGAGCTCAGGCCATTTTTCCAGTTTGGAAGCCCAAAATGAGCAAGGCTCCAGTTCCCCAGTCATGGCATTGATGTTAAGTTCAAAATACTCGTGTACCATCCGCTCCAGGAGTTGACTATGTAACAGACTTCTCGTGTCTTCAGGCCTTGCAAACGATGGTCTGAAAAAATTGTGGAACGAGGCCACGAAATTGGTGTTACAACAACCAGCTACGGTGTTATGGAGTGATGATGACTCGACAGTCCCATGGTTGACAAGTGAGAACTGTGAGATTCACTCTGTCTACCACTGGTGGTATGTGGAAAAGCCGATCTCAGATTATGTATCAGCTTCTGCTGATGCTCCTGCATGCATGCGTCCCTTTGTATGGCTGGAATTATTTCAGCAAATTTGGTCTTGTACTGGGGATCAAGAAGTATGGCATCCCAGTAGTTGGCATTGCTTCTAATTCGGACAATCCGAGGGTTATGTTGCAGGTAGTACAGCAAGAAGGCGCTCATGTGTCTTGCGCATCCAGGGGACCAAGTCCTTGTTGTGTTGGTGGTGCGAGGTCAGAATCATGCTTACTTCCTCTGCCCTCTGCCCCCAACCTCGCACAACAGAAATGTCATCAAGGTCTCCCTCATCTGCTAACTCTTCCATGCCCATCACCAGTTCGTCCTCCATTTCTTCCTGGCCTCCTGCACCTTCCTCAGCAGTTTGGCTGCTACCATGCACCCTCGTTAATCCCTCTCCACCACCCTCCCATGCCTGCCGTCTTTTTGCTGCCGACAGTGAGGACCTTGAAGATGTTGTCATCCCTTCTGCATAGGACTCTTCCTGTACTTCCTCCACCTCCTCTTGTCCCACCACCTGACTCCAAATATTGTTTAGTGTATGCTCCAGCATGTAGATGACCGGAATAGTCATGCTGATAATGGCATCGTCAGCACTAAACATCTTTGTCGCCATCTCAAAACTGTGCAGAAGGGTGCATAGGTCCTTGATCTGAGACCACTCCTGCAGCGTGATCTGCCCCAACTCTGGATCTCGTTGGCCCAGGCTATACGTCATAACGTATTGCACCAGGGCTCGGCGGTGCTGCCACAGTCGCTACAACATGTGCAGAGTAGAATTCCAGCGTGTCGGCACATTGTATTTCAGCCGGAGAACGGGCAAGCTGAAAGACTTCTGGAGCGAAGCAAGTCGTTGAGCTGCGGGATGCGAACGCCGGAAGTGAGCACACAGCGACCGTGCCCTCTACAGAAACCCATCTAGGCCGGGATAGTGTGTCAAAGATTGCCGGATAACCAGATTCGACACGTGAGCCATAAAAGGCACGGGTGTGATATTGCTCTGGCGAAGGGCCGCAATCAGGTTTGCAGCATTGCCACACACAGCCTTCCCTGGCTGCAGGTTGAGTGGAGACAACCATTGCTGAAAGTCGGTAGTCAGAGCTGACCACAACTCCTCAGCTGTGTGACTTACGTTTCTTAGGCATTTGAGGGTAAAGACCGCCTGATGGTGTTGAGCCCTGCTGCCAGCATAGTTGGGAGGTGTGCAGGATTCCTTCTCTGCAGTTACAACGCGGGTGGCATAACCAGACAGGCTTTGGGCGGAGGTGGAGGACCGAGACAAGGTTGAGGAGGCAGAAGCAGTGGAGGAACTCCTACCTACAGAGGATTGATGGACAACTCGTGGGGACGGCAAGACTTGGACAGCAAACCTTTCTCCAGCTCTCACCATAGTTACCCAGTGCCCAGTCAGCGACATGTAACGCCCCTGTCCATGCTTACTGGTCAAGTGTCTGTGGTGAAATGCACCCTGTCACACACAGAGTTTCTCAAGGAAGCGGAGATGTTGTCTGTGACATGCCAGTGTAGCGCAGGCACACCTTTCTTGGAGAAGTAGTGGCAACTGGGCATCTGGTACTGGGGCACTGAGACGGACATAAGGTTTCGAAAATCCTCTGTGTCCACCAGGCGGAAAGGCATCATTTCTAAAGCCAACAGCTTGCAGATGGTGAAATTCAAGCGCTTAGCTTTCTCATGGCTAGGAGGAAATTGCCTTTTACTTGTCCACATCTGAGGGACGGAGGGCTGGCTGCTGTGCTGAGATGGGGTTAAGTAGGGTGTCCCTGGCAAACTGTAGGTCTGGGAGGAAGGTGCAGGCGAAGATGTAATGTTGCCTTCATCCAAAGGTGATGCTCTCGATGTCTGAGAGAGCTCAACACCAGTAGCACTGTCCACTTGAAAACCAAGTGATGACCTGCCAATCACACTGCCTGTTGCGGGTAAAGAGGTGGAAGGTCTACGTCCAAAAATATGTGTGACAGCTGTCCCCACAGTCACAGATGATGAAGACCACACGGATGCACTTGATGGGGCAGATGGTGGTAGGCCCGCCCCACTAGCCCGCATTCTAGCACGGTGAGCTTCCCACTGCGACTAGTGCTTCATGCCCATGTGGCGATTCATACATGAAGTACTCAAGCTATTGAGCTTTTGGCCTCTACTCAGAGATTGGTGACAAATCTTGCAGATGACATGAGTTGGGAGATCGTTGGCGATGTCAAAGAAGGCCCAAGCTAGGCAAGGCTTAGAGCCTATGCGAGCTGCAGAGGCATCATGACATCATGCTCAGAGGCAGAGTTGTGACTGCGGATGCAGTTGTTGACTTGCTTCCAGTACTCCGTCTATGTCCAGGAAGGCGCAACCTAACCTCGTCGTCAGTAGCATCCACCTCCTGTGCTGACCTCATCGACTGGCTTACTGTGGGTTGACAGTAAGTGGGATCTCCAACCTCATCATCATCCTCTGTGTTCTTACACCCCTCGTCCTCCTCAAAGACAACCTCTTCCTGACTTGACAGAAAACTTGATTTGTCAATCCAATCCGGTATCTGAGTCTCATCAGCATCATCCTCCTTGTGTACAATCATGAAGGTCAGAACCTTCTTCATCTGGGCCTGGATTGGACTCACAAAGCTTCTGGGCATCAGGGCAGATCATTAACTCGTCTGGACTCACTTCGGCTTTGGAGCAGACTTCTGATTCCCAGGGTATTGTGTGACTGAACAGCTCTGCAGACTCCATGAATGTATGTACGTTTAAGCCCAGATGTATACAAAAATTTTAAATTAAGATGTTTTTCCACAGAATACCTTCTAGAAAAGGAATGTGACTGGTTGTTCACATAGGTCAATATTGGGTCTGTAAAAGACCCCCGTATTGGATAAGTGGATAAGATTGTAATCTATCACTAGGAGAGTGCTGTAAAGGTGATAAAATATATTCAGGTAAAAGTAAGTAACAAAACAAGGCCTAAACACAGATCACTTTCTAGGGATGGTGAAGAAGGAAGAATTCTTGAATGGACAATCTAATTTTTAGAACTTTTTTGACGTTTTTCTCTTTTTGTGTATGACCACATTGATGTTGGTATGAATAGCCCAAGGAAATGTGTTTTTGAAACCACACGATATAATATAATTTTTAACTATGATATTGATATATAATGAGCTTTTCACATTTTGATTATTTTGTATTATTATTTCACTATTGTATTTTTATTATTTTTATAATTATGTTATTATTATTATTATTATTATTAATAATAATATATTGTTTCATTTTTCATCTTTTATGAATAAAGTGTGGTTCACCTATACTATTATTTTATTATTTAATTTTTTTATTATTTTTTCATCATTTAGTATTTTTTTTATTATTTTTTCATTATCATCTTTTAATTTTTTTTTATTTTTCTATTTTTTATTTACTTTTTATTTTTTTATTTTTGTTATAATTCTTATATTCTTCATAACACTTTTCCTTTTAAACTAACACATATGCAAAGGCAGGTGGAGCAGATCCCTGGGGCAGCGATTTAATAGTCCGTGTGAAACCAGCCTTAGGCCAGGGTCACATTTCCGTTTTTGGAACAAAATCCTGATCCGGTTTTGAGCTTCCAAAAAGCTCAAAACCGGACCAGGAAACGCTCCCCATAGGATCCAATGCAAAACACCGGATGGCTTCACAAGCCATCCGGTGGCCGGATCCGGCACTGCTGCCTGCGTTTAAAATCATGCAGGCAGCAGTTTTCGCAGCGTTTACCGGGACCGCACTGCGGTCACCGGATGGCTCAGGATGTGTAATCCTGAGCCATCCGGTAATTGCATAGCTTGCGGTTCCCGATCTGGCAAGTTATTAAAGAGTTAAAATAGCTGACCTAAATGACTTTTTGAGGTCTGTAGGGGGGCTTAGACCCCCTTACAGACCGGCCGGCGACTTCTATAGTGTTCTTCTACAATTTCTCACTGTGCACGGGCTCCTCGGAGCCCGTGCATGTAAACCAAAGGGGCCCCCCCCCCCCCCGTATCACTATACTGGGGTGCATAGACCCCTCTATTACAAATAAGCTGTATTGGTCTAAAGTACATGATAAATGTGGCAATTCGCATTGTAAGTATATATATATACTTACATTCTTTCGTAGGCAGCGATAAGGAAATCCATGGGCGGGGCTGTGTGCAGCAGCCTCCGCCCGCTCCTTCTTGATGCCCGCCCCCTCTGGCCATAATCCAGTGTTTTGTGGGCGGGCACGTCGTTAAAGGGGCGTGGCTAACTATGTGCCGTGGTTAGCCACGCCCCTTTAACGACGTGCCCGCCCACAAAACACTGGATTACGGCCAGAGGGGGCGGGCATCAAGAAGGAGCGGGCGGAGGCTGCTGCACACAGCCCCGCCCATGTATTTCCTTATCGCTGCCTACGAAAGAATGTAAGTATATACTTACAATGCGAATTGCCACATTTATCGTGTACTTTAGACCAATACAGCTTATTTGTAATAGAGGGGTCTATGCACCCCAGTATAGTGATACGGGGGGGGGGGGGGGGGGGGGGCCCCCTTTGGTTTACATGCACGGGCTCCGAGGAGCCCGTGCACAGTGAGAAATTGTAGAAGAACACTATAGAAGTCGCCGGCCGGTCTGTAGGGGGGTCTAAGCCCCCTACAGACCTCAAAAAGTCATTTAGGTCAGCTATTTTAACTCTTTAATAACTTGCCAGATCGGGAACCGCAAGCTATGCAATTACCGGATGGCTCAGGATTACACATCCTGAGCCATCCGGTGACCGCAGTGCGGTATTCAGCACACAGTTTTGAAAAAAACTGTGTGCGACCGGCATTGCGTTCACCGCATCCGGATCCGGATGCGGTGAATGCAATTCATGTTTGCAATGTGACCCTACCCATACACATGTTGTTTGCTTTGATAAGAACGTGGTTTTTACAAGCCCCTTTTTTCCACAGCCCCTTCAGGCTTTACATGCTGATTTGATTCTGGTTAGGTTTTGATATTGATTCAGTGGAGAGGTGGATTCAATCTTGTGACAGTGACGGTACCGTCACACGCCGCAATCTCGCCTGGCGATATGAGGCGATCTAACGTGCGTGTGCACGCTTTTCATGGTCGCCTCACACGCCGTAATTGCGCCCTGAAAGTAAGACGATATGTTGCTCCGGAAATCGCCTCACGAACAGCGGAAGCAATCCAGTCTAATTCCATCGCCGCTTCACACGCCGCAAGCTTAAAGGCAATGTGAGCGTACATGTTCAGCGCAGCAAAGAGATAGGCGTGCCGCAGTGGTTTACACCGCGCCCCATACGCGCTCATTGGACAACGCAACAGCATCACGATTGGGCAGCCTGCTCTGGAAGGCTGACTAATACATGACGCCATTGTCTGTCGGAATTTGGCACAAATACACGCTCGAATTGTCAATTGTGGCTCCTGCAACACACTTTCAAGGTGCAAAAGTGTCGCACAGGAGTGGTGTTATGCACTATAGTGGATTACAGTAATAATGGCTAGGTGTGCGTCTGTAGGTCATTGCGGGTAACCTACAAACAACACTATGGACATTTGTACCTGCATTGGTCCACGCCATGGCAGAGCTGCCATGGCTGAACTATGTGTGTGCACACGTTTGCGTGTGTGTATTGAAGTGTACCTACATCCCCCACAAACACCATTGCATTCAAGATGTGTGTGGTGCTGAACGGACAGCTCCACGGACAGCCAATGGGAACACAGTAGCCCACACCAATCATTTCTGATGGGGCGTGGACTACAGCACACTATGGCACACCTACGGGAAATCATAGGCGATGCTCTTTCCATCACTATTATCCGATCACACACCACAACACGGAAATTTCACCTTCACGATTGCGGCTGATAACTGAGCACTGTTCAGTAATCAGGCGACAGGCGATCCAGGGGGATGAGGATAGAGACCAAGGGATGGAGGATGGAAGGAGCAGGGGGATGGAGGATGGAGGGTGCAGAGGGATGGAGAGATCAGGCGGATGGAGGATGGAGAGACCAGGGGGATGGAGGTTGGAGCTAGCAGTGGGGAGCGAAGACCCAGGCGGCTTTCTCCTTCTGTTCTGCACTGGATTGAAATTGGCATATAGACTACAGAAGTGAATGACGAGACGTAGGGCTGCACCCCTCCCCCACTCCTCAAGGTTGGCCAGCGCCTGACAGCAAATTCCCCCCCCCCTCCGCTCTCGCCTCGGGTATGCGTACCAGGAAATATTTTTTTTACAAAAAAAGCACTGTCTATCAGTATAGGGAACATATATACCAGGATGAAAACATCTATATTTTTTCCATTTATACGCTTGGACCATGACAACTCATACAATCCCATGGATTCCAGTACCACCTGTATGCTGACGACACTCATCTACCTTTCTTGCCCAGATGTCACCTCTCTGCTGTCCAGAATTCCAGAGTGTCAATCAGCCATATCCTCCTCCTTCTCCTCTTGCTTCCTACAAATCAATGTAGACAAAACTGAACTCATCTTCTTTCCCCCATCTCGCGCACCTCCCTTACCTGATCTATCACAATAAATGATATCACACTTTGCCCTGTACCTGAAGTCCGTTGCCTCAGAGTAATCCTTGACTCTGCCTCATCCTTCAAACCACACAGTCAAGCTCCCGCCACCTCCAACTCAAAAATATTTCCAGAATCCGTACCTTTCTTACCAACTCTCAATCTACTAAACTACTAGTGCACGCCCTCATCATCTCCCATCTTGACTTCTGCAGCCCCCTCCTCTGAGGCCGCCCTGCTAACACTCTTGCACCTCTCCAATCTGTCCTTAACTCTTCTGCCCGACTAAGCCACCTCTCTCCTCACTGCTCCTCCACTTCTCCCCTCTGCAAATCCCTCCACTGGTTCCCAATTCCCCAGCATATCCAATTCAAACTACTAACATTCACTTACAAAGCCATCCACAATCTGTCTGCCCATATATCTCTGAACTAATCTCCTGATATCATCCAACTCGTAATCTTCGATCCTCCCAAGACCTCCTCCTCTCCTCCACACTTGTATGTTCTTCATCTAACCGTCTTAAAGACTTCTCCCGAGCATCCCCCATCCTCTGAAATTCTGCATTTCAAAACGTCCAACTATCCCCTACACTCAGAACCTTCAAGTGGTACCTGAAAACCCATCTCTTCAGAACAGCCTACAACCTGCAATGACCACAGTGCCACCTCACCACCACTGGACCTTGCACTCCAACACCACTGGACCCGGCGCTCCACCATCAACCGAGCAGACACAACCTACTATTTCCCTCCTCATTGCCCTGTAGACTGTAAGCCCCCAAGGGCAAGGTCCTCTCGTTCCCCTCTGTATCAGTCTATCACTGTTAGTTTGTTTATAGTATTTTAATTTGTTTATATGTATCCCTTTCTCATGTACAGCACCTTGGAACCAATAACAATAATAATAATAATACCATGGTGGGGACCATATATACCAGAAGGAGGACTATATGTACTGGGATGAGGGATATATATACCAGGAGGAGGACCATGTATACCAGGGTGGGGACCATATATATCAGAAGGTGGACCATATACCAAGATGGGTACATATTTACCAGGATAAGGACATATTTACCAGGATGGAAGCATATATACCAGGATGGAAACTATATATACCAAGATGGAAACCATATGTAACAGGATGTGGACCATATATGCTATATGTACCAGAATAGAAACATTAAACAGTAGACCATATATCAGGATGGGAGACATATATACCAGGATGGGGGACATATATACCCATTGGGGACATATGTACCAGGATGGGAACATATATATCAGTATGGGACCATGTATACAGGATGGGTACCTATATACCAGTATGGGGGAAATATGCACCCGAGGGGGACATGTATACCAGGATAGCGGACACATTTACTAGGATGGGTGACATATACACTAGAATGGGAACATATATACCAGGATGGGAAACATATATACTATGATGGGGGACATATATACCAGGATGGGGACATTACTCCATAATGAAAGGGGAGAGAGGGCAATTCATAAGTCTTTATAGGATTCAGAATGCTAGACATGTAATTTGAAGCAAGGATCACCAAGCTACAACTTGCCTACTTTGGACACATCATATGAAGAGAAAAATCACTAGAGAAGGATATTATGGTAAGAAGAATAGAAGGTACAAGGTGAAAAGGAAGATAAGCAACCCATGACTTGATACTGTCAAGATAACAGCGGAGAAGACTCTAGTGGACCTATCCAGGCTATCCAATGCCATAAATTTGTGTATGTTATTGAAAAAGGCGTATCTATAATTTTGCCATTATACAATAAACAATATATCCACTTTGAGAGTATATAAAACTAAAAAAAAACAATCTTGAACTAAGCAATTGACCTAGTTTTAAAGTGACATCGTATTTATGGAAAGACTGCTTCAAACTTATAAAGTTGTGTATATTATTGGATAAGGTATATAAAGACCATTGCCGTCATGTGTTTGCACTGAGCACCAATGAACAATGCAGAAATACAAGTAAAAATGGAGGAAACACGATTCATTGATTATCCATAACTCTTTCATGAGTCACTCATCAGCTTTCAGCCAATAATTTACAGCCGAAAAGATGATAAGAACAAGACTGAAACGTGATTTATTAATGACAAGTCAAACACCAATAACACTTGGGATGGTGGCAGTTCTCAAGGTTCAAGGCTAGCTCAGAGAGATTTACAATGCAATCATACATCTATTCAGCCCCAAGGAGAGAATAAAGTTCATTATCAAGGACACTTGTGAAATGCCGCACAATATGCCAGCAATGGTGAAATATGATATGTAATATGATTACAAGTCAACAATGTCATTATATCAAATAATATCTCAGTGACCTAAGAAACATGCCTACGAAAGCACTCTAAACCATAATTCAGCTCCAATTTCAAAGTCTGTTTATTCTACAGTGTTTTTGTACTAAGATGCCAGATAACTGATGTGGAGCTGAAGTGGTATAGTTATATTGTAGCCCTGGGTTAGCCAGAAAATCTGTTGTAAATACTTTAATGGGGTCGTGCTGTGAACAATTATTCATTTAAAATAATAGATCTTAGAATAAAGATAAATAACGCAAAAAAAATATGCCTGTCCCAAGATATTTCTATAAATGTGGCCTTGTGTAATGTATTGGTCCGACCATGCAGAAACAGGTCGGATATACTACAGATCCTGGGCAGGGGAGGAAGTAAAACAAAGTATACAGACATTACAGCTGGGGATCACATTTGATTCTTTCTGTTATGTAAAACAAGTTTTTAACAGGCAATGAAATGTTTTCATTACAGAACGAATCATCTATGATCCCAGGCTTTAATGTCTATATACTCACCTGCCCAAGAGGTGTGATATAATCTACCTTTTCATGCATGGTCGGACACATCCATTATACACATTTATAAGAATATCTTGGGACTGGAACATTTTTTTAACACATCCAATTGAGTAACTTATTTTTATTCTAAGATTTAATAATGAAAATGTACAATTGTTTGTGCACAACCCCTCTAAGGGCCCCTTTACACGCCTCCACTGAAAGGTAGCAACTGCCTGGCATTGGGGATAGTTATGCCTGTTGCTATGAAATTGCTACGGCGTTAAATAGGGAAATGCCTTCCTGTGTCCTGTAGTGGACTCAGATACCTGTTGCTGAGCCATGCTCAAAAACCGAAGGCAACAGAAAGGCACAATTGCCATGGTAGTGGCATCTAAACGGGGCACAGGCATGGATGTTGCGTCCCCTAGTGATTTCACAGGGGCGTAACACAGCGTCATGGATACCACGCCCCATCAGCTACCATTGGTGGGGGCTACTGTGTAACCATTGGCTGTCCCTGCACAGGGGGCCATATTTAAAGAGCTGTCCATTCACACTACACATTTGCAATGGCGTCATGTATTAGCCAGCCTTCCTGCGCGGGCTGGCCAATCATGATGCTATTGAGTTGTCCAATCACCGTACGAGCGTCACGTAATACACAACTCTGTCACGCCTATGTACTTGCGGTGCGAAAGATAAACCAGGGAAGGTATTCCACAGGAAGTAAGCCGCAGGAGCTGTCGGCACTTCCGGGGAACGCAGATACCTTCAGTGGAGAACGCAATGGCGGCGTGTATATGTGGCATCAGCGATCGGTATCCACCGTTAAAAACGTGCGCGTGCGGTGGATACCTGTTGCTAGCAACAGTGGAGGCGTGTAAAGGTACCTTAAGCCCCAAAACTTACTAAAGTATCCTAGGATACCTGTATTGATTAACCAGAAAAATTAAGCTTTTAAAGCACAAGGGCCTCTCATCAGGCAAGATTACACATGGCTGATGAAGGGACCCCTGTGCTCTGAAAGCACGGAAATGAAGTATTATGCTGCACGTGACATTGCAGCGATATTGACGCGTGTGACAGGGCGCATCAACCAGATATAAATCGCTGGTTAATGGTCGCCAGGTTTTAGAACATGTTCTAAAACCTGACGACGGTCGCCCTGGTGGACATGCAGCATCGCTGTGTGTGACACCGGGAGATGCGATCAGCCAGATCCTAGCGCCTCTCAGGAAGCGCAGGGAGCTGCTATCCAGGGTAAACTGCGGGTAACTAGGCAGCGCGTGCTGCCTAGATACCCGAGGTATACTTTAGTTACCAGCCTACTCCCCTCACCGGCTGGTATCTAAGGTACACAGCGGGTAACTAGGGCCCCTAGTTACCCGCTGTGTACCTTAGATACCAGCCGGTGAGCGGAGAAGGCTGGTAACTAAGGTATACATCGGGTATCTAGGCAGCGCGCGCTGCCTAATTACCCGCAGTTTACCCTGGATACCAGCCTGCAGACATCGTTTTATTATGTATGATAATATATTAAGAAACGTAAAGGAACCGGGCACTGACCTCTTGGCAATTCACGGTACTGGTTCACCAGGGTGGCGTAATCCTCTGCTTGTGGTGCCCAGCTGGAAAGGATAACAGTTCATGAGTGCAATGAGTGGACAGAAAGCGGCACTCACACAGGAATCTTTGCAGTTGAGGCTACTTTATTGTAGATCCATGGGGTTAAGGTGCAGGGAGGGGAGGTGACAGGACAACAGCCACCGTTTCGCGCTTAGTTGCGTTTCCACGACCCGTGGTCCTGTAGTCCTGTGTGAGTGCCACTTTCTGTCCACTCATTGCAATAATAATATATTATGTTTATACAATGTAAATTCTTCCAAGATTAAAATCTACAAAATATGACTGCATACATGTTTATATATCCAAAAATATTACAGTTGCAGTCTAAAATGCTATAATATGTAAACACTGAATATATAAAATGGAAATTGCATTACAGCTATAGAAACCATGTTAAAAAATGAGGAACCTAGCTCACAAATTGGCCAATCCATAAGAGTCCAGCAGCCAGGGACAAGGCGTACTCTTTCGTTGGGACCTTCTGTCCCTCTACCTGAGCTGTAAGCCTAACATTTTCACAGCATGCAGGATCCAGCTGTAAATAAAAATGCCCTAGGATAATTGGACGAGTTCTCAGTTGGAAGGAAGTGTACTATCCTGCAAAATCACGGTGGCTCAATTGGTTAGCGCTGCAGCCTTTGCAGCGCTGAGGTCCTGGGTTCAATTCCCACCAAGGACACTAAGGGTACTGTCACACATGGAGATATATTGCATGCAGCTCACTGGTTGCAGTGAAATCATGGATACACTATTACATTTGTACACAGCCACAAAATAGAACAATGTGTCCATGATTTCACTGCAACCAGTGAGTTACATGCAATATATCTCTGTGTATGACGGGTACCCTAAGGACAACATCTGCAAGGAGTTTGCGTGGGTTTCCCCCGGGCACTCTGGTTTCCTCCCACATTGCAAAAGACATACTGATAGGATGTTTAGATTGTGAGCTCCAAGAGAGACAGCATTACTGATGTATGTAAAGTGCTATTGAATTAATAGTGCTATATAAATGAATAAATATTATTATTATATTATTTCTGCCTGTTCCGGTCAACAGGGCGTGAGTCGGCAACGTGATGCCTCCGTGATGGTGTGTGTCAGTGCCCTGCCATTGCTGTACTAGGAAAGATGGATTTCCTCAGCATCAGACAGCCCATGCACACTGCAGGACGCATTGCCGGGAGAGAGAAATTAAGACACAAGTAAACAAGGAGAAACTACAGCCAAATATTGGGGTCTGAATACTTTGGTTGGCAAAATAAAATCATATTGAAATAGGGATGTTTCAAACAAAGCATAACTAATGTGGAGTACAAAGGTAAGACAAGGAGCACAAAGAAGGGTTTACAGGTTACTCCTAGTCTTGGGGTAGGTTCAATAGGTTTCATTTCTAATGGTGCCTAAAACACATTAGTAATAATAGAGTACCTGACCATAGAAATTTGATATCCCCCACTGCTTGGCCTCCAGTCCTCAAGAGCTACCAACAGTGCACGTTTTCAAGATTTCATTAGTATTGCATATGGGATAATTTAAATGACCGCACAGGTGATGATCCCAACATCTTCCGAAATCTTGAAAACATGCTCTATTGGTGGCTCTTGAGGACTGGAGTTGTGCAACACTGTACTAAAGCAAGTGTCACCAATGCCTTCCGGGCTGTCAGGACCGCCTAGTGAAACACAGTCGTGGTGCATGGCACAAAGGTAACCAACATGATAGCAGGGATAGAAGAGTCTGAAAAACTACTCAAACCTAATATTCTTGGTGTAAAATAAATCCACTCTGAACTTGTCTGTTCTAGTTATTTCTTTGACAGCACAGAAACTATTACTATTTATTTAATAACTTGCTGAAGATATATAGTGTAATCATTTTTCCAATTTTCTGTTCTTTCTTAGAAATGTTATTAATCACTTTCAGTTTCTTACGCTTTTACCCAGCCTTGTGATTTCCACATTGCTCATCACTAAATTCAATTTAATTCATCAAAGTGTTTTCTGCCACTTTTGAAATTCAGAATTATAGAGAAGTTAAGTTGAGACAAAAAATATGTACAATAAAAGCACATTAGAATGATTGGTAGTAAACCATCAGTCATCAACAATGCCAGTGAGCTCAGAGCCAGCAGGGACCACAGCGACTGCAATATACAGATGATATTTATCTATAGCATTGAACTGAATGACTAAAATGTGAATTACTGATGAATCTGTACAACAGAAGAGGTAAGTTGGTGTCTGCTGGACATGTTTATACAGTACAACTTGAAAATGGTGGACAACTTTTTCAATATAATTGAGGAATAGTAAGGCCCTCACATCTATGCAGCTCCTGCGCTTGCATGCCCTGCGCTAGTGCAAATGCAAGCACAGGTGCATTTATAGGCAAGTGAAGTCAAGCGCATAGGCCCAGAGATGCACTGCTCTTGCGCTCACCTGCGCTCGGTGCCCCCATTACCTGCTATGGCCGAGCACAGCCGAGTGCAGGAGATGAAATCCTGGAAGCGCAAGTGTGACTGTGATGACGTAATTTGACGTTTCCGGGTGCGTCTGGCCAATTGCATGTGCGGTGACGTCGGCAAATTCTCACTTGCGCTTTCGGGTTTTCGTCTCCTGCCCTCAGCTACACTTGGCCATAGCAGGTAATGGGGGCACCGAGCGCAGGCGAGAGCAAGATCAGTGCATCTATGCGCTTGCCTGCACTTGCCTGTAAATGCACCTGCGCTTGCATTTGCGCTAGCTCAGGGCAGGCAAATGCAGGCAAACCCACAGGCGCTTAGATGTGAACTGGGCCTAACATTTTGCTATAATTTATAATATGGCAGAATAGTGAATACATACATACATACATACATACATATATGCATATGTGGCACCGCTGCGGTCAGGCTGTCACTAATGGTATTGCATGCATTTTACATGTATGGTATCATGCCTGGAGGCAAGAGGGGAAAGTTTTGCCGAGACCCCCATTTGCATTCAACACAATCCAAAATCCAGGCCAGGGAGGTCTTGGGCAGAAGAAAACTTCATTCAAGGAAGTCCCCACCTACTGGAGACGTTAGGTTAGGGGTGAGAGGCTGAAAGGAGACAGCTTAAGCGAGATCCAGTCGGGCATCTGGGTAAGCTAGTACCACACGTGGAGTTAAGTTCCAGTCCCAAGCCTGAGGACACAAATCTCCTGCCAGCTGATCAAGCCAGGCAGATCAGCTAGCTGCAGAAGGGGTACCAGCCCCAATTCAATTTGGATTCTTCAAGACCAGCTATAATACTGGAGGTCTCTGGGCTTCAAGTACAGTTGCTACCATTGTGGACCCTCCCCAGGCTAAAGGAGCTAAATAGATGTAAGAGTATTAGCAAGTCTGTCGCTCACAGACCACGCAGTTACCTGCCTGCTGGGACTGGCAACCACAGAACACTTAGGAGAGGACAGGGGTAGCAAGTGTCTGAAGGAGGAAAAGTGGCAAGGAAGGTCAAATACCCGGTGTTTTAGCAAATTGGACCCTGAATGCTTCTGGTCTGGCCAGGCTGTAAACTTGTTGGAATATGTACCCCAGCTGGGTTGTAATCTGCTTCAACACCAAGTTAATGGTAAGAACATCAAGAACCCTGTGTGTTGTCTGGTCCTTCCTGCACCTCTTTACATTAACCTGCGGAGCCACAGCTTCCACTACTCTGAATCTTCTCTCTCTGCTACTCTGCACCATCCATCCTTTTACACCTTCCAAGGGACTCCAGCCTTAACTGAAAAGGCTTAACACCTGGCTGCTTCACCATCCCCTTGGAAGTCCCTATAGCAGCTCCTGGCCACCTACAGGTCAGAACTCTAGTTGGCATCACGACAACCAATATCCCCTATAAATCTTCCCTTCACAACGTCCGGTTGTGGCCACGACCTCTGGAGACTGCCACTGTGACATCCCCTGAACTGTTCAACCCTGGAGAGTCAAGTACCCGGGTCCCATGAACGGTGTATATACATATGTAATCACCATTTCTGGGCCAATACACACATACAGTACATATAGTACTGTACATGCATATATTACAGGCAGTTGTGGAAAAAAAGCTGCAAGGTATGAATGCTTTCAGTCTATTTTCATCATTTATCCAAAAGCAAAGCAAATGATCAAAAAACATCTAAATCAAATCAACATGTGATGTGATCACCCTTTTGACTTCAAAATCGCATTAATTCTCCTAGGTACACTTCTATACAGGTCTTGAAGGAATTTGGCAATTAAGTTGTTCCAAACATCTAGAAGAACTAACTACAGATCTTCTATGGATGCAGACTTCCTCAAGTCCTTTTGTCATTTCATAAAATCCCAAACAAACTTGATAATATTGAGATCCAGTCCCTGTGAGGGTCATATAGTAATTTCCAAGACTCTTCTACTTTATGCTGAAGGTAGTTCTTAAAGGGAACCTGTCAGGTCTACTACCATGAGTAGTTCTGGGTGCATATCTGAAATCTCTGATAGTTCCAGCATCTAGCAGCATACATAAAACGATGATTAGATAAAGTATTGTTTATGCTATTCTAATTAGGGCTTTAACTAGTCGACGGGGCGTTGGATCCCCTGACTAGTAAGCTAACATAGCATGTTGTTCCGCTCATGTAGCATGATAACATGCTATACATAGCATTGTCCTAGCTTGCATGTGGCTGTGTAACACTCACTATTGAGCGACTCTTTTACCTGAGGCATGCACACCCATCTTCAGAGAGGCTCACCACGCATGTTTGAAAGTCGTACGTACTTCCAGTCATTCACACTACTATACAGATGGGTGTATGTATCCTGGCTTTAGAGAGGTGTAGTGTGCATGACCGGAAGTACGTACGACTTTCCATCATGTGCAGTGAGCCTCTCTGAAGACAATGGTGTATATCCCTGGCAACATAGACGCTCAATGGTGTTACACAGCCACGTGCAAGCTATGACACAAAGCAAAAATGAGGACTGCAAACGTAAGCAGAGAGGATCAAGATCAGCGACACCCAACAGAATAGACCTCCTAATAGGTAAGTATAATAAAAATAATTTTTAACATTAGAATACAATTAAAATCTCTGCGCAAAATTAATCGCATGCAATAAAAATGGAGTAGCAAAATGTGAGTAAGATCCTCACAAATATATATCTCACTTCAGTGCTTCAACTCAGGGCCGGCCTTAGGCATGAGCAAGTGGAGCGGCCACACAGGGCACCACGCTCCATGGGGCGCCGCAGGGAGACAGCTGTCACTTTTATTTGCAGCTTCTGCTCCCGCTCCCAGGGGCTTCGCTAGAGCTGCACAGCTGCTAGTAAATAGGGGGCTTCATCCGCAGGGGCGCCTGGTGGCAGCACGGCCCCCTGCAGATGCCGCTCCCTCTACTATAGTCCTGGCCGCCACCGCCGCGTTGTTATGCCCTTTGCAGTGTGAGCCGCACAGGACCTGTGCTTACAGGACCTGTGATGATGTCAATGGAAGGGAGGAGTCAGTGATCACATGATCAGCTCCTCCGTGTATGCAGGCTTCCACCATGCAGGAAGTGATGAGGTGAAGAAATAGATGAGGTGAAGTTTATGTGTGGGGTATGGAGGGAATTACAGTGTGAATGTAGCAGACCCACGTGTGTACGAGGTGTAGGGAGCAGAGCCAAGTGTGTACAAGGTGTATGGAGCAGAGCCGCGTGTGTATGAGGTGTACGGAGCGGAGCCGCGTGTGTATGAGGTGTACGGAGCCGAGCCACGAGTGTATAAGGTGTACGGAGCGGAGACGTGTGTACGAGGTGTACAGAGCGGAGCGCGTGTGTACAAGGTGTACGGAGCGGAGTTGCGTTTGTACGTAACGGAGCCGCGTGTGTACGAGGTGTATGGAGTGGAGCCACGTGTGTACGAGGAGTATGAAGCGGAGTCATGTGTGTACGAGGTGTACGGAGCGAAGCCGCGTGTGTACAAGGTGTATGGAGCAGAGCTGCGTGTGTACGGAGCGGAGCCGTGTTTGTATGGAGCGGAGCCGAGTGTGTACGAGGTGTATGGAGCGGAGCCGAGTATATACGAGGTGTACGGAGAAGAGCCGAGTGTGTACGAGGCATGCGGATCAGAGCTGCGTGTGTATGTGGCGCCCCACGTAGTCAGGTGTCACAGTGGGGTATTGCACCTGTAAAAGAGGTGTAATTTCCCCAGCTGCAAGTGTATCCTAGGTTGCTGGGTGGGACCTATTCCTGCACTCCCACATTAATATAGTGGTGGGAGGTTATCCGGGAGGGAGATATATTCACCTCTAGGGGGAACAAAGAGCAGCTAGTCTGTGGAGGAGAGGAGTCGGGACAGTTGGAAAAGAGAGTGGAGCGAGGCAAGTGTGGCGCCCCGGAACGAGTGCGTCACAGGAGGGTATTGCAGCCAAAACAGCAGCAGCAATATTCTCTGACTAAGCAATGACATAGTTAACTCAGAGCTCCATACCCTACATGCACATCAGCTTAGAGGGCCAATAAGGTCCTGGTGGGCGGAGTGTAGTGGTAGTGTGTAGAAGGAGAACTGAATTGGCAACGTAGGAGAAGGGAGCAAAAACAACAAGCTCTGCAACCTAGAAGAGGGAGCCTGCACAGTCCCGTGCAGCCCCCTGGCCATCACCCCCGGTTGGGCGCCATTATCCCGGTGCCTCAACAACCGGATTCTGGGCGAATGCATACGGGTCAAGATCATCCCGTGCCCATCTACAACCGGTCTACTGGTACCGAAGCTAGTAGTTGTTCAGCACTGCTACGCGAACCAGGAGTGGAGGGATCGCTTTACAGGAGCACCCCACCACCGCCGCACACACAGAGTCGTCTAGCAAGCCGAGTACCCACTAAAAGGACCCAAGGCTCCCCCAATCCGGCCAGAATTCTCCGGTAGGGAAATCGAAGCAGCCTCCTTGTACCCGATCTGGCATTCCATGGCGACCTCGGCAACACAGCTTAGTTAGAATGGAGGAACATCGCGGAGCTCTGAGAAACACTGGTCATTTCTAAGTCCACCCGGTCCGTTACCCATCACTGTATGCCATGTATCACCTGCTGGTTACAGTAAAGTACCCGTTACAGAGACTTTCAGTGTCCGTGCCTTCTTATGAACTGGCTCTCTCCGCACACTAAGGTAACCGCAGCTGCCTCAGAACATCTTGTGCAGCTCCTGGCTCCGGGGATCACCGCTCAGCCTGTGGGGAGTGTTCCATCTTGCTGCATTCCATCCCCCGGAGGCCCCGCAGTGTCGGTATCGTTACCGGAACTCTCATAGGTGGCGTCACAAAACAATTTAACCCCTAAACTGTTCAATCATGACATCTTTGTTTGATCTGGACCACCGGGCCTCCAAAGCCCCAGGCGCGGTTCCCGTGACAAGAAGGAAGAAGAAACGCCTGCAACGTGTCGACCCGGCCATGGTGAGTCAGAGTTTGGCGTCACGAACAGGATACGAGCAGGCCCGTTCCTTAACGGGTATAATGTGCTTAAAATACTTTATTTCATCAAAAAGGACTTTGTTCGTCCCAAAAAGAACTTTTTCCCGCCTTTTCACCGTTGGGCCAAGATGGCGTCCAAGATGGCGATCCCCCCAGTGCCGACCCGGCCACGGTGAGTCACAGAAGGTTTACCCGGACAGCTCTATGCTGATCCGGAGGAAAGGAGAGAGAGGATTCTGAGAAGATCCTGAGAGAGGGCACCCAACGTGCGGAGTCTGGGCCCTAGAGAGAAAGGGGGAATCCAGCGTCGAGCGACCATACTCCAGGGAATTCCCCAGTCCACCACAGGAACGCCAGGCCTAAAGGGAAACAGCCAGAGTCTACTCTGCAGTTGTCAACTGGCTGCTGCGGTTTGTTTATCAGCTGCGGCACCCTGCCGGACAGAGCGGTCTGCCTGCTTCCTCACCACGAGGGAGGGGAGCCCCAAGTCTACCTACACGGAGCCATTGGGTATAGACTCATCCTAGGTGGGGAAGAAAGGACACGAGTTCGTCAACTAAGGTTTACCATGGGTCCCACCCATACCACCTGGCATCCACTTGCAGCCACCCGTAGAGCTACCTGTTTGAATTCCATCATGCTGAACTGTGGACTCTGTATCTTGCTACTGAACGTGTACAGTAAGGTATCCGGGAGAAAGTGACTTTGCCTTTGTGTGGTTATCTCCATCAACCTGTTTGCTTACAGGAACGCTGCCCTGGAGGACCAGCTCCACCTGTAGGGAGCTTTGCCATCTCAGCTGCATCACCATCAGACCTCCGGAGGACTGTGGCGGCTTGGTGACCCATCACCAGGTACTATAGGTAGCGTCACATGACAAACTCTAATCCCCTGTACATACATCCCTTTTTGAAGTGTCACCCAGGCAATGGGCTCAGGCACTGCCACCTGTGACATCCCCCGTGAGAACAACCACCGAGCCTGATACCCGAGTACCTCAGGACCTGTTGCTCGACATATCTTTCAGGCGTCACAAACAGGATCTTGTGCCCTGTATTACCGGGTACTGTGAGCTTGGACTATTGAAAATAACTTTTCCCGCCATTGCTTGGCCCCTAAAAATGGGTTCCCGCCATCACTGCAGGAGGACCCAAGATGGCGCCGTAGCCATGTACTAAACACCGTGTGCAGGCTCGGGGGTGTGCCTCAGCCCCTAGAAGAAGGAGGGCCCAGACGGAGGCGCCAAAAAGTGGGGCCCTGCCCCGATTGCCATCAATCAATCGGGGGCGGCCCACAGGAAGTTCTTCGGGAGTGGCTGCCAATAAAGAGACAAACCGGAAGAGAAGGACAGAACCACCAAGGCTCCTATATACCCGGCAGCATGACGGCACCCCGTTGGAGAGATATAGTGCGCGAGGTCGAGGAACAGGCCAGAGCCGCACGAAGAGACCCGGCAGCGGCGCCCCTCTTAACACTAGAGGGGGATGCCGACTACTGGAGAGATGCATTTGGACGGCTCCGCCAGGACATGGAGGAAGCCCTGGCATGTGTGTGCCGAAGGTGGAGCGCAGAGAGGGCCTGTGAGCTGACGACGATGAAAGAAGGCCGAGAAGCGTGAGACGCAGCAGTAGCAGTGCAGGCAGTTGTGGGAGTACCGTGCATCATTACCACCTGTACCGCCACCCGTCCAGACCCGGGACGCAGGGACTCAGACCGAAACCCCTGTAGCATCACTGTCCCTATCCGCAGCTATCTCCAGCTAGAGCCAGCGCGACCGTCCCCTACAGAACCAGACGTTGTCATAGAAGCTGAAGAAGAGGAAGACAGACTGACTTTGAGGAACCGGAGGACGCAGAAGGAGCCTCAGGAGGGAGCACCCCGGAAGCTGCATGGTGGTCCGCATGGCAGCAGCAAAGTACCCCTACCATCATGAGCTCAGCGGAGACCAGAGCGTCATCCAGAGTCTCAACCGGCAACTCACCACCACCAGAGTACCAGTCGTCCTTGAACCAGCGAGATCAACTGGCAAGACAAAGATGCAGAGAAGAATGGTTCCAAAAAGAGCAAGCTACCCGGTGACTTTGAGATGAAGCATGAACACAGCCCCGCTTTCATTGGAGTTGCGCCACCAAAGGAACTGTAGTTTCGTTTACCACGATGAAGGATGGGGATTCCTACGAGAACCCGGACTTCAAGAAGACATATTTTTCGCCCGAAGAGACGTTGAATCGTACCTGTGGCGGGGACATCCAGATCGAGATTGTACCGAGGTGAGCAGGTTACATTTGAACGGTGTCCAGGCCCCTTAGGCTGGTTCACTATTAGAATATCCGCCAACAATAAGACTCCCGTTGTAGAGACTTGAACTGTATATGCCCCTTCTTTTTCAGTCACCTACCCCTTTATTTTTCCCTTTTTGCCTCTCTGGATAATGAACAGTACCCTGTGTGTTTTAAACCCTGAAGATCCAGAGACTTTTATTTTGAACTTTGCCCCTTTGTTGATAATGTGTGATACAAATATAGCGGTCCGGCGTTGATAACTCACACTGGACTGTGCTGGACAATGTGTTACCGCCGGACCCGCACTGTTAGTACCGGTCGCTGTTGGCTGAGTTAGATTATGTTTATGCAGATAGTAATAACCGGAGAGTAATAACTTTGCCATCAGGTGACCCGAGGACCACGGGCTCTATTATACTAACTACTGCGATGTGTGTGTAACGTTGTAAGAAATGTGCCTCCTAGAAATAGGAAGAAATCAAGTATGCTTGATTGTATGTAGTTTACCCGTTGATTGTGAAGTTGAATATAAAAAGACAAAAATGTTTTTTCACTCTCCGGTTTACCAGGTACCAATACTCGTGGACGAGTATATTCCATCAGGGGGTTATGTGGCGCCCCACGTAGTCAGCCGTCACAGTGGGGTATTGAACCCGTAAAAGAGGTGTAATTTCCCCAGCTGCAAGTGGATCCTAGGCTGGTTGGTGGGATCCATTCCTGCACTCCCACATTAATATAGTGGTGGGAGGTTACCTGGGAGGGAGATATATTCACCTCTAGGGGGAACAAAGAACGGCTAGACTGTGGAGGAGAGGAGTCGGGACAGTTGGAAAAGAGTGTGGAGCTAGACGGAAGGTTTACCCAGACAGCTCTACGCTGATCCGGAGGAAAGGAGAGAGAGGATCCTGAGGGGATCCTGAGAGAGGGCGCCCGACGTGCAGAGTCTGGGCCCTAGAGAGAAAGGGGGAACACCAGCGTGGAGCGACCATACTCCAGGGAATTCCTCAGTCCACCACGGGAACGCCAGGCCCGAGGAAACGGCCAGAGTCTACCTCTGCAGTCGTCAACCGGCTGCTGCAGTTTGTTTATCAGCTGCGGCACCCTGCCGGACGGAGCGGTCTGCCTGCTTCCTCATTACGAGGGAGGGGAGCCCCAAGTCTACCTACATGGAGCCATTGGGTATAGACTCATCCTACAGTGTTGGCCAAAAGTATTGACACCCCTGCAATTCTGTCAGATAATACTCAGTTTCTTCCTGAAAATGATTGTGTAAGACCTGTTAACATTTATATATATGGTTAAAGGAAAGGATAGCAGAGAAACCCCCTGCTGCTGAGAATGACATGGAACAGTCCAGGAGATGGATGGGTGGTCTCCTGAAGGAGAAGAAAGAACTTCCTTGTGTGTTGCAGAGAGAGACAGACCTAAAGAGACTGGATGTCGAGTTAGGGGCCAGACTGCAAGTGCAAGCTGAGATCCAGGACAGAGATCCAAGACTGACTGCACTCCACACGCCTGTCAGCGAATTATGGGCCCCAACGGCAACGAGGTACCTCGCAGTAAAAACTTGTAGTAAAGTGTGCACACTGTTTTAGTTAGGAAGAGATAGGAAAAGACTGCAGTTCTATATACAAGCATAGAAAGAAAACGAACACTCTGCGTCTCGCTTGATAAAGACTTTGCATTTCTTTATTTAAAGACATTCAGAGACCTTGCATTCGCTGCAGACTAGGCACAGTGGTTATATGTATTGTATTTACTTTTGCACACCTTCCCGCTCCTTCCCCTTCTTTTCCCTCAGTTGCATTAAAATTGCATTTGTTTAACAATTTGTGTTCCGTGCAGTCCTTGCGTATCCCGTTACCTGTGGGCTATTACACTTGGCGTAGTCGGCAGGATACGCAGGCTGGTACTGAACAATGGAAGGACAGAGGGATGTTGTTGATGTAAATGTTCCAATACAACCTGATAGGGGAATACCAGCAAGGCAATTGTCCCTGGGTGCTATGCTGACCCATATACCAAAATTTACTGGCAACAATATACCTCTCCATGACTGGGCGCAGAGAGTGAGGGGCATGTTGAAAGTAGCAGGAGTAACTGCAGAAAACCAAGGGGAGATACTGTTGATTGCCCTTGAGGGCCATGCTCAAGAGACTGTTTTATTGCGCCCTGAGAGTGAAAGAAAGACGTTAGAACAGTGGTGAAGATTCTGGAAAGGGTGTATGGCGGCAAGCCAGAAGCAGGTGATTTGCAGGCACAACTGTTCTACCGGCTGCAGGGTGAAGAGGAAGGCTTGCCACAGTATGCGAATGCCCTCCAGAGAATAATGAGACAAATGCTTACAGCAGAGCCAGAGCTAGCACAGACCCCTGGTTACGCTGACCGTACCCTGCGAGATCAATTCCTCAGAGGATTACATAACCCCAAGATCAGAAGTGCTCTCCGTGAACGGCTCAGGGTAGAAAAAAAATTAACTTTTCAGGAAGTACTGGAAGAAGCAGTCTCCCGCGCACAAGCTGAAAATTGCGACCCGCAGAACGCGGGGGGAGAAGTTTGTGCTCATAGAGTAGTCCCGAGTGAGAGAAACCGAGAACCAAGCCAGCTTGAAGCTAAAGTGGATCAGTTACAAGAGACTGTTACTGCTCTACAAGAGTTGCTGAAGAATATGCAAGCCCCGGCGTTAGAAGTCCGAACGGCAGCACCGCAGCCGGGTACCCGCATGTATACCTATCGAGAAGAGAGGGGACAGATCGAGCAGAGGCGATCCAGACCCGCTAGAGACTACCAATGCTGGAACTGTGGAAATCGGGACCATATATCACGGCACTGCCGGAGAGGAGGATGTCTCAAGAAAGACCGCCGTTAAACTAGTACCTCCCTCTATGGTCGGGCACATGGGGGGGGGGACCAACTGAGCTTAGAGAAAACAACCGCCCTGAAGATATAGCAGCCAGCACGCCGACAATCACAGCCGAATTTGAAGGGAAAGCAGTAAGATGCCTGATGGATACTGGGTCTCAAGTGACCACCATGCCAGAACAGTTCTTCTATCAACACTTTGGACAAACTGTATCCATTGATAAGAGGACACATATCAGACTGAAGGCTGCGAATAATCTTCCCATTCCAGTTGTAGGGGTCGTGTGGATGAACATACGTGCCTGTGGTCAGAACTTAGGCCAAAAGGGATCGTGTTAACGGAGGGCCGGTATGACAGAGAAGTGCCGGCTATCGTAGGCATGAACATCCTGAAGGAACTAGACCAGTTGCTCTTCAACAAGGAAGGCTGTGATTACTGGAAAATGACTGCTGCTAACGGGCCCGCTCAAAAGGTCTTCCAACACCTTATCCGTGCCAGGGGCTGTGGAGGAATGGTGGGAGCCGCTACCCAGTGGGGAGGGTTCGAGTCCCAAGACAGACATCAATTACTCTACCTCCAAATCGGGAGACAGTCCTCACCTTGCCAGTCGGGGCCCATCGTATGCTCGAGGGGATGGAGGTGTTGGTAGAACCTTACCGTGGTGAAGAGAACGGAGACGAACCATTGGTGGCTCGCACTTTAGCAACAGTAAGAAATGGAAGAGTCCCTTTCCGTTGCGTGAACACCGGTGAACAGGCCTACACCTTGACCTCGGGAGTTGTTCTGGCCCATGTCTACCTGGCGCCTGAAGAGGTGGCGAACGCAGAATTGATTGAATTGAAGCCCATGGCAGGGGAGACCTGGACTTTGGCTGTTTCTATAGAGAGAGAAGAGAAGCCCACTGATCAGTGGAACAGTCAAGTTATCCTAGGACAGATGGAAGTGGACCTGACCCCCTTCGCTTCAGAGCAAGCCCAGGTCATAGAAAACTTCATCTGGGAGAATCAAGCCACGTTCTCCCGTCATGCAGAAGACTTCGGCTGTACTGACAAGATTCAGCATGAAATACCCACAGGAGATGCACCACCGATCAGAGAAAGGTACAGACAAATACCCCCAAAATATTACCAAGAGGTGAAGGAGCTCTTGGCACAGATGCTGAAGAGCGGGGTGATAAGAGAGAGTCAGAGTCCATGGGCTGCCCCAATCGTGCTGGTCAAGAAAAAGGATGGGTCTACTCGCTTCTGTGTTGACTACCGCAAGCTTAATGGATGCACTGTTCGTGATTCCTATCCTCTGCCCCGGATAGAGGAGTCCCTGTCGGGCGCTGGGAAAGGCACGCTACTTCTCCTCCCTTGATCTAGCAAGCGGATATTGGCAGGTCCCTGTGGCAGAGAAAGACAAGGCCAAGACCGCATTCATTGTGCCCATGGGACTCTTCGAGTTCAATCGCATGCCGTTTGGGCTAAATAATGCCCCAGGAACTTTTCAGCGCCTCATGGAGAGTTGCCTTGGAGACATGAACTTTGAAGCCACGTTGATTTATCTGGATGACATCGTAGTGTACTCTGCAACCTTCGAAAAACATCTCGAACAACTGGGTCAAGTGTTTCAACGGTTACGGGACCATGGGCTTAAACTGAAACCAAAAAAATGCCGGATCTTTCAAAAAGAGATTGAATATCTCGAGACACAAGTTTGAGTGAGCGCTGGAAACCAGAACCGTACATTGTGACCAGAAGAGTCTCTCCCAATGGGCCAGTGTACGAAGTGAGAAGCGAGCGGGGGAGGCGGCACCCTCATCCTGCATCGTAACATGCTGAGGCCCTGCTATTCAGAAGACAGGACCGGACAAAGCGACTCGGGGACTGTGCCCGTGCCCGTTCCTGCTACTCTCGAGGAGGGCTCTGATGATGAAGAATGGTGGCGGGCCCCGTCCAACCCAACAACTGGGAGGGTTCAACCCCCCATCCGTTCAAGATGCAGGTGCCACCCTGCAGAGCATGAGCCACCAATCTCCAGAGATGATGACGAGGATATTGTACTCCCTGCTACTGCACCAGCGTCTGGTGAATTAGCCGTACCCCCACGTAGGACTGAACGGGCTAATGCTGGTATTCCCCTGATCGGTACTTGGCAGATGAATTTGTGTATTCTGTCAATGGAGTCGGTTGTAAGACATTGACTCCCAGGCAACAGGTTGTAAAGCACGGCAGAGGTTTTGCCATCGTGTGTTCCTGTGCAGAGGGCCCCAAGAGAGTATCGGCCGGGACGGCCGATGTTAAAGAGGGGGGGAAATGTAAGACCTGTTAACATTTATATATATGGTTAAAGGAAAGGATAGCAGAGAAACCCCCTGCTGCTGAGAATGACATGGAACAGTCCAGGAGATGGATGGTGGGTCTCCTGAAGGAGAAGAAAGAACTTCCTTGTGTGTTGCAGAGAGAGACAGACCTAAAGAGACTGGATGTCGAGTTAGGGGCCAGACTGCAAGTGCAAGCTGAGATCCAGGACAGAGATCCAAGACTGACTGCACTCCACACGCCTGTCAGCGAATTATGGGCCCCAACGGCAACGAGGTACCTCGCAGTAAAGCTTTGTAGTAAAGTGTGCACACTGTTTTAGTTAGGGAGAGATAGGAAAAGACTGCAGTTCTATATACAAGGCATAGAAAGAAAACGAACACTCTGCGTCTCGCTTGATAAAGACTTTGCATTTCTTTATTTAAAGACATTCAGAGACCTTGCATTCGCTGCAGACTAGGCACAGTGGTTATATGTATTGTATTTACTTTTGCACACCTTCCCGCTCCTTCCCCTTCTTTTCTCTCAGTTGCATTAAAATTGCATTTGTTTAACAATCTGTGTTCCGTGCAGTCCTTGCGTATCCCGTTACCTGTGGGCTATTACAATTGCAATCACAAATTCTTTGATATTATTATCTTCATTTCATTTGTCTTCAATGAAAAAACACAAAAGAGAATGAAGCAAAAAGCAAAACATTGATCATTTCACACAAAACTCCAAAAGTGGGCCAGACAAAAGTATTGGCACCTTCAGCCTAATACTTGGTTGCACAACCTTAGCTGGTCACTATTAAATTCGCCAACAAAACGACTTCCGGTAGAGACTTGAACGTATTGTTCTTTTTCAGTCCCTACCTTGATTTTTCCCATTCTTGCTTCTGGAAACTGAACAGGTACCCTGTGTGTTTTAAGCCTATCTCAAACTTGCATTTTGATCTTGCCCCTTTGTTGATAATGTGGATAATTAGCGTCCGCTGATCCACTGGCTGTGACTGAGAATGTCTATAGCTTGCTCCAAACCATTTGTAGGTCCTTTGTGATTAGATTATGTTTATGTCAATTGATCCGTGGAAGAACCACATGACCCTGAGGACCATCTTTTCTAACTACTGATGGGGGAGGTGCCCCTAGAATTATGCAAAAATCAAATTTGATTGTATATTAGTTTACTTTCTTTTAATTGAATAACACAGTCAAAGTTCATTGCCAAGACCAAATACTCGCGAGGTAAATCATCAGGGGTAGTGCCCCCATTGTCACGTCACAGTGGGTATTGCACCGTGGTTCTTTCTCTGAAGTGGTCCTCTGTTTACTTCCTGACAACTTATAGTGTGGAGCTTACCTGGAAGAGGAGATAATTCTTCCAAAACGGTATCTGTAGAGGTATCTTTGGAAAGATTTGGGCTACAATTACCCAGACGCTTTATCTGATTCCGGGGAAAGGAGAGAGAGGATCTTGGGGTCCTACATACGTCCCGTTTCAATTCTGGGCCCTAGAGTAGATAGGGTGAACCACTGTTGGAGACCTCTCCGGAATTCAGGTCCACCGACGTGGAAGCTCAGGTTCCGAGAAACGCCAATCTCTCTGCGTTTGTAACCCTGTGCAGTTTTTTTTCCGTCTGTAGGCACCCTGCCGACGAGTGGCGGGCTGCTTCTAAATTCGAGGAACCCAAGTCTACACACGGAGACCAGGAACTATTCAGTGTTCCTTTAAAAGATGAACCCTGTCAATTTGAGATATGCTCAGTCTTCCTGACAATGGATTGCAATCACAAATTCTTTGGTATTATTATCTTTTTCATGCTTCAATGGAACAACACAAGGAATGAAGCAAAGGTTGAATTCAACATAATCCATGTAAAGTGGCAGACAAGATGGATATATTTGGTTGCCAACTTTACAAAATAATTGCGACAAGCTTCCGGTAACATCACGAGTTTCTTACAAGCTCATATGAATAGCACATTTTTTTGCAAACTGCTCAGTCCATACTTTTGTCCCACCCTTTTAATTTAGGTGTTCTGTGGATTCATATACTCATTGCTGGCCTTAGAAATTCTCGTGTTTTTAACCATTTCTAGTCTTTTGAAAGTGATGATTTGGTACATCCTGAAAAGAACAGATAGGGGACCACTCTCACACTCCACATTATTGCAGTTGGTGTTGATTATAATGCCATAAAATTACAGCCAGTGCAGAGACAGCAAGACCAATTCATCAGACCTCATATTGTTTGACTGTAAGGCCTGCTTATTCTTGAATCCCTTTTTCTCTGAATTGATTTGATGCCTCTGCCCCAATAAAGAAAAGAGAACTATTCCTTCAAACCCTTATCAGGCTTATTTTAGGTAAGTTATTGGGCAAACTCAGCCTGATCTTTATTCTCTTGTAAGAAGTGGATCTTCGTGGCTTACATACGAGTCCCTTTTTTCTTGACGCCGAATGTATGACGGTGACACTTTGTAACCTCGATGATGGGCATTAACTTGTTTATTTAGTCAATTTTTATCAAGAAATTTTCGTTGTTTTGTCAATTGTTTTCTTTTGCACTGACCAGTCATTAAATTACACAGGTGATGGCTTTAAAGCTCTTGATAACACGGCCAGGCCAGAACATTCGTCTTAAAGGACTTGAAGCGGAATTCGCGAAGCGTCTCACATTGGTTCTCAAGCCTCACATTCCTTGTCATTCTTTTCTCCATGCTGCAATTTGTACACAAATCAACAGGCAAGAGTTGGAATTGATGCCAGCAACTGGCTTTTGATTTATTTTGAAACATTTAGGTGCACAGGTAAGTTCACAGCAATTCACTTAGAGCTACATGATTTTCTAACAGACCAACGTACCCTGTTTTAGTTGGGTGGAACTATACCAATGGCTTTCAATTCTTTTATGTGTCTTGAAATTTAAATGAAGATAATAATACCAAAGAATTTGTGATTGCAATCATTTTCAGGAAGAAACTGAGTATTATCTGACAGAATTGCAGGGGTGTCAATACTTTTGGCCAACACTGTAGGTGGGGAAGAAAGGACACGGGTTCGTCAACTAAGGTTTACCACGGTCCCACCATACCACCTGGCATCCACTTGCAGCCACCCATAGAGCTACCTGTTTGAATACCATCATGCTGAACTGTGGACTCTGTATTTTGCTGCTGAACATTTACAGTAAAATACCTGGGAGAAAGTGACTTTGCCTTTGTGTGGTTATCTCCAGCAACCTGTTTGCTTACAGGAACGCTGCCCTGGAGGACCAGCTCCACCTGTAGGGAGCTTTGCCATCTCAGCCGCATTACCATCGACCTCCGGAGGACTGTGGCGGCACTGGTGACCCATCACCAGGTACTACAGGTAGCGTCGCATGACAAACTCTAATCCCCTGTACATACACCCCTTTTTGAAGTGTCACCCAGGCCCCGGGCTCAGGCGCTGCCACCTGTGACATCCCCCGTGAGAACATACACCGAGCCTGATACCCGAGTACCCCAGGGCCTGGGGCTCAACATGTACTAGGTGAATGGAGCGGAGCCACGTGTTTACGAGGTGTATGGAGTGGAGCGCATGTGTTCTAGATGTACGGAGCAGAGCCATTTGTGTACACTGCATTATACTATATGGAGGACTGTGGGTGTGTTTGGTACTATATGTCATGCTTTAAGGGTGAAATATGCTATCTGGAGGACTGTGGGGGTGCATTATACTATATGGAGGACTGTGGCGTGCATTCTAGATGGAGGACTGTGAGGGTGCATTATTCTATATGGAGGAATGTGGGTGTGCAATATGCTTTTTGGAGGACTATGGGGTGCAATATACTATATGGAGGACTGTGTTGGTGCATTATTCTATATGGAGGACTATGGGGGTGCATTATACTATATGGAGGACTATGGAAGTGCATAATATATGGATAAATTTGGGGGTGCAATATACTATGTGGAATACTATGGGGGGTGCATTATATCATATGGAGCCAATTATACAACATGGAAGCCATTATAATATTTGGAGGGCTCTGTGGGAGGCATGATAATATTTGGAGGGCTACAAGGGAGCCTTTATACTTTATGAAGGGCTATTTGAGGGCCGTGTTGGGGGCCATTATACTGTACATCGGTCCATTATACTACATGGAGGGCTGGGCGGGGGTCATAGATGGCGATCATACTGTACTGGGGTAGTTGAAGAAGGTATAGTAGGGTCATCATACTGTGTGTGTGGAGGAATGCACTGTGGGGGATCATACAGTGTTTGTGGGGCACTTTAGTTGGCATCAAACTTTATAGGGGCAATGGAAGGGGAATCTAGGGGCTTCAGTAGGAGGAAAATTACTTTGTGAAGGCTGAAATGTTGTGAGGGATGTACCTATGTGCCCCAGCCAAATATTGTTTTTTTGGGGGGGGTGCCCAATTAGAACTTCTGCTCTGGGGCTCCATGACTTCTATGATGCAGGATGCATTGTCCCTCTGCTGCAGGACTGATTGGCCATAACTTACACACCAGGTCCAGTGCCACCCCTCGTTACATACACGCATCCAGCCTTGTTTCTCCTGAGCAGTGGTTGGTCAGTGGTGATCTTTCCCCTTCCTGCGCCCACATCCTTTGCTCAACCCAATAGAAAGGACCCTGTTATTAATTCGTGACTGCCCTGTGTGCGGCTCTTGTGATTGGCTAAGCAATTCGGGAGGAAGCGTGGTCTGTTGGAGGAGAAGCGCCATTTTACCAGCATAGTGCAGTGGCGGCTTGTTGATGTTCAGACTGCATGTCGTTACCTGTGCTGTGTGGATGGTGCTGCATGGTGGACATGTCTGACTAGTCAGTGCCAGCCAGTGGTCCAGAGTCTTGTAGGCGTGTGCCAGAGATTGGCAATTAGTGTTGCCTCCTGTGCTATAAGGATGCAGGACTGTGTCTGCCTACAGGACCACAGCTCTATCAGTCGTGATTAAGTGTCTGTAGCTTGTGCCAAGCCGCCATTGCCATTAATGATCCTTGCATGTGCATGTGATGGCGCCGACATCCTTGTGTGGACATCTTTTTTTCTGTTTCTGTAAACTAAAATGTCCAGTATTTTGCTCATTTTTACAGGATAGATATAAATCTGTATGAACCAGATTTATTTAACGATTAAAAAACAATTTCTAGCGGGGGATGAGCACTGTTTATCAGTTCATCTCAGGCAGCAGAGAGGATAGGTTCACCCCTGCCTGCACCCTGAATCATAAGCTGAAAGCCCTAATTCTCTGGGGCTGTGTACACTGCAGGTATCTCAGGAGAGCAGGTTTTGGTTTGTCATTGCAGCAGGCTGCCCCTTCTCCTCCCAGCTCTCCTCGGTTGGTACCATAGACCCTCCTCCCGGCCTCCAGCCTGTGCAGAGTGGTGCCTCCTCACACCCGAGGACTCCTCTATGATTGAGGTGAGTTCTCTGCTGCCTGTCAGCTTCACATTAGTAATGGCTGCCGGCTCTGAGATTCTCTTGGAGCTCTGTGCTGTGTGGTCGGTTCAGGATCAGGTTTCTCAGCCACACACAGCACCAACCACACCAAGCTCCGAGCACAAGGCCTCCATATCACTGATCCTAATCTGTGACAGGGAAGTCTCCTGTCACTTATGCACTCATGAATCCAGGCTGGGACTGTCCTCTGACCCCAACTCCCAATGTACTGGAGTCTGTGCATTAGAAATACTGCACCTGTAATATACACACAGTACCTGTGTATTATATTATAGAGAGAGACCGCACACAGGGGGATAGAGACCACACACATAGGGGAGAGAGAGACCGCACACTGAGGGGGGAGAGAGACCGCACACAGAGGGGGGACAGAGACCGCACACAGAGGGGGAAGAGAGACCGCACACAGTGGGAGGAGAGAGACCGCACACAGTGGGGGGAAGAAAGATCACACACAGTGGGGGAGAGAGACCGCACACAGAGGGGGAAGAGAGACCGCACACAGTGGGAGGAGAGAGACCGCACACAGTGGGGGGAAGAAAGATCACACACAGTGGGGGAGAGAGACTGCACACAGTGGGGAGAGAGAGACCGCACACAGTGGGGGTAGAGAGACCGCACACAGTGGGGGGGGAGAGAGAGCACACAGTGGGGGGGGAGAGAGAGCACACAGTGGGGGGAGAGAGACCGCACACAGTGGAGGGAGAGAGACCGCACACAGCGGGCGGGGAGAGACCGCACACAGTGGGAAGGGGGAGACCACACACAGCATGGAGGGGGAGACAGCACACAGCAGGAAGGGGGAGACAGCACACAGCAGGAAGGGGGAGACAGCACACAGCAGGAAGGGGGAGACAGCACACAGCAGGAAGGGGGAGACCGCACACAGCGGGGAGGGGGAGACCACACACAGCGGGGAGAGAGATACCGCACACAGCGGGGAGAGGGAGACCGCACAAAGCAGGGAGGGGGAGACCACACACAGTGGGGAGAGAGACCGCACACAGCGGGGAGAGAGACCGCACACAGCGGGGAGAGAGACCGCACACAGTGGGGAGAGAGAGACCGCACACGGGGAGAGAGAGACCTCACACAGCGGGTAGAGAGAAACCTCACACAGCGGGGAGAGAGAGACCGCACACAGCGGGGAGAGAGAGACCGCACACAGCGGGGAGAGAGAGACCTCACACAGCGGGTAGAGAGAAACCTAACACAGCGGGGAGAGAGAGACCGCACACAGCGGGGAGAGAGAGACCGCACACAGCGGGGAGGGAGAGAGACCGCACACAGTGGGGAGAGAGAGACCGCACACAGCGGGGAGAGAGAGACCTCACACAGCGGGGAGAGAGACCGCACACAGCGGGGAGAGAGAGACTGCACATAGCGGGGAGAGAGAGACCTCACACAGCGGGGAGAGAGAGACCGCACACAGCGGGGAGAGAGAGACCGCACACAGTGGAGGGAGAGAGACCGCACACTGAGGGGGGAGAGAGACCGCACACAGAGGGGGGACAGAGACCGCACACAGAGGGAGGAGAGAGACCGCACACAGTGGGGGGAGAGAGATCACACACAGTGGGGGGAGAGAGACCGCACACAGTGGGGGGAGAGAGACCGCACACAGTGGGGGGAGAGAGACCGCACACAGTGGGGGGAGAGAGACCGCACACAGTGGGGGGGGAGAGAGAGCACACAGTGGGAGGAGAGACCGCACACAGTGGGGAGAGAGAGACCGCACACAGTGGGGAGAGAGAGAGACCTCACACAGCGGGTAGAGAGAAACCTCACACAGCGGGGAGAGAGAGACCGCACACAGCGGGGAGAGAGAGACCTCACACAGCGGGTAGAGAGAAACCTAACACAGCGGGGAGAGAGAGACCGCACACAGCGGGGAGAGAAAGACCGCACACAGCGGGGAGAGAGAGAGACCGCACACAGCGGGGAGAGAGAGACCGCACACAGCGGGGAGAGAGAGACCTCACACAGCGGGGAGAGAGACCGCACACAGTGGGGAGAGAGAGACTGCACACAGCGGGGAGAGAGAGACCTCACACAGCGGGGAGAGAGAGACCGCACACAGCGGGCAGAGAGAGACCGCACACAGTGGAGGGAGAGAGACCGCACACTGAGGGGGGAGAGAGACCGCACACAGAGGGGGGACAGAGACCGCACACAGAGGGGGAAGAGAGACTGCACACAGTGGGAGGAGAGAGACCGCACACAGTGGGGGGAGAGTGATCACACACAGTGGGGGGAGAGAGACCGCACACAGTGGGGGGAGAGAGACCGCACACAGTGGGGGGAGAGAGACCGCACACAGTGGGGGGGGAGAGAGAGCACACAGTGGGGGGAGAGAGACCGCACACAGTGGAGGGAGAGAGACCGCACACAGCGGGAAGGGGGAGACCACACACAGCATGGAGGGGGAGACAGCACACAGCAGGAAGGGGGAGACAGCACACAGCAGGAAGGAGGAGACAGCACACAGCAGGAAGGGGGAGACAGCACACAGCAGGAAGGGGGAGACCGCACACAGCGGGGAGGGGGAGACCACACGCAGCGGGGAGAGGGAGACCACACGCAGCGGGGAGAGAGACCGCACACAGCGGAGAGGGAGACCGCACACAGTGGGGAGAGAGAGACCACACACAGCAGGGAGAGAGAGACCTCACACAGCGGGTAGAGAGAAACCTCGCATAGCGGGGAGAGAGAGACCACACACAGCGGGGAGAGAGAACCGCACACAGTGGGGAAAGAGAGACCGCCCAGCGGGGAGAGAGAGACCGCACACAGAAGGGAGAGAAAGACCGCACACAGAAGATAGAGAGAGACCGCACACAGGCGGAAGAGCGCACAGGGGGAGACAGCTCAAAGGAGAAAGCACAGATAGGAGAGAGACAGCACAGGGAGGAGAGAGACAGCACACAGGGGGGAGAGAGCAGAAAGAGGGGAGAGTGTACAAGGGGGGAGAGAGACTGCACACAGAGGGGAGAGAGAGACCTCACACAGGCGGAAGAGTGCACAGGGGGTGATAGCTCAAAGGAGAAAGCACAGATAGGAGAGAGAGAGCACAGGGAGGACAGAGACAGCACAGCGAGGAGAGAGACAACACACAGGGAGGAGAGAGAGAGCAGAAAGAGGGGAGAGTGTACAGGGGGAGAGATGTTCGCTTCCCCCAGTGCCGCAGAGCTCGCCCCCATTGTGACATCGCCCATCCAGTATTTGTATGTACAATATAATGATTAGTTGGCATAGTCAAGCTTTCTCTCTTGACACTAAAATATGAATATACGGTTCGTTCAACTGAGTTCCTGTGTTCTCTGAATAAGCTGCTGCCAAACTCCTCTGGCAGTGACTTATGTCGCTGCTACAGTTCAAAAGGTTTTCTGCAGAGCCCAATTGCTGGGCCAAGATCCACATTCTTGGAATCACTTGGCATCGCTGCTGTCATCATTTTCTGTGACCTGAAGGTTGGGTTCACAAGCTGCGCTTTTCTGTGTTTGCGCAGCACTATATTGAGGATCCGTTGTACAGATGCACTTCATCATTCATACATTGTCCTTTTGAGGGTCTGCTTTTTTTGAGCCCATTCTACAATGAGGGCAATGGAAAAGAGCCAAAGAATTGATGTTAAATCTTTTTGAGGATCCACTTTCCAGTGAAAACGCATCTGCAAAATGAGGGAGCGTCTGAACGCAAAATCAGGAAATGCATTGCCTTGGCTGGGAAGCAAAACGTCGCTGCATTTCACAACATTTACGGATCCTCAAAAAAAAATCGCTGCAAATACACAGCGTGTCAACGTAGCTTTAATTTTTCAGGATCTGGGGCTATGTGAGGGCTTGTTTTTTTGCTCCATGAGCTGAGGTTTTTACTGATATCATTTTTGGGTAGATGCAATGTTTTGTTTGCCTCTTATTACAACATTACAGTGGCCAAAAAAACTATTCTGCAGCTTTATTTATTTCACTACAATATTTACTGATCGGATTAATTGAATTTATATTTTGATCACTTTTATGAATGCAGCAATACCAGTTTGTGTATTTTTTTAATGGGGCAAAAAAAAGGCGTGATTTGAACTTTAATTCCCTTTTTAGAAAATGTTTCATACTTTTAATAACTTAATAGTCTTGTTAGGATACTTGAAGCTGCATTTGTCTCATCACCTGTTCCATGTATACCAGGGCATCATCAGCACAGCTATGTACAGCAGAAATCACAATCTCCTATGAACATTGGCTTATGACAGACAAGGGAGTCTTCAGCATAACCCTGGATGTCATAGCAAACCTGCGATCATGGGGCAGTAGAAATAACACACTCCTCCCCCTACCCGCACATGTTAAATGTCGCTGTCAGAGATTGACAGTAGTATTTGACTGATTCACAGCCGCTAGTGCAGCTCTACTCATGTTTATCAAAGGCAATTGATGACTGTTTAAATCAGCCGTCATGTGAGTAATGAAGTGGGCTCGGCCTTTGAGCCCAGATGAAAGCCGAGGAAACACAAACTTTGATGTACTAGTACATCGAAGGTCGTGAAGTAGTTGAAAGTTGTCAGGGGTCAAGTCTTGCTGGAGACTAGTCAGAAAGACTGTTCCCTTACAGCTTCTCCCTGCCCACTGCCTTGAGTGACCGGTCTCTCCGTATACACGCAAATGGGGTGAATTCGCCAGGGACTAGCCTTTCCTGCTACTCTCCTATCTGTCTCAGTCCCCAGAAGCTTTTGGAGTAAGTTCTTATTTGAAATGCTGCATTGTTTAAGAGTCAACACCTCTATATGCAGCAGATAACACAGGATCCACCATTCACAATAGGTCATGTCACACCTTACCTCCTCCTCCAGTACAATGACTGATATCTACTGTATATACTGTACAGGGGATATCAGTCATTGTACAGGAGGAGGAGGAGGTGAGCTGTGACATTACCTATTGTGAATGGTGGATCCTGTGTTATCTACTGTATATACTGTAGAGGTGATAACATGCCACACCAGGATGGATTAAATGCCTGCAAAACTTCCTGGAAAACACAGGGATTGATGCTGATTCTGTGATGGAGCTTACAAAATTCATCATCACGCACAACTATTTTACATTTGACGACAACATATATTTACAGGAGACTGGCACAGCAATGGGAAGCAAAATGGCACCACAGTATGCAAATCTTTTCATGGCCAAGCTTGAAGGTGACTTTTTATCCTCTTGTCCTATCAGGCCTCTGGCCTATTATCGTTCTATGAATGATATTTTAATCATGTGGACAGAGTCTGAGCAACAGCTGAAAACGTTCCATGAACACTTTAATCAGTTTCATCCCACCATCAACTTAACAATCAACTACTCCTGCACCAAAATCAACTTTCTGGACACTCATCAAACTAAGAGACATCCCTGTACCCGAAGCCAATTGACCATCCAACATATGTTCAATGGCACAGCTTTCATCCAAAACACATTAAAAACTCTATTGTGTACCACCAGGCCATCAGATACAATCGGATATGTTCTATCCCTACAGATAGAGACAATCACCTTGAATGCCTCAGAAAGACCTTTTGGAATCAGGGCTACCATCCAAGAGCAATCGAAAACCAGATTACAAGAGCCACCAGAACATCAAGGAATCATCTCCTACATTACAAAACTAGAGAAGAAAACATCCAGGTTCCTCTTGTAGTCACCACAATCCAAATCTGGAGGTGTTAATAAGACCTGCACAGAAACTGCAACCACCACTACAAAAAGATGCCCGACTAAAATCAATATTTCCTGACCCCACAACATCTGTGTTTTATACAACCTCCGAATCTAAAAAGCATCATTGTCAGAAGCTCCCTGTCCTCTCCAACAGCAACAGGAACCTTTCCCTGCAACTATAACAGGTGCAAAACGTGTCCATCTATAATAACAATGGACAAGATAAAGATTCCCAAATCAGGACTACAAGATCCCAGGTAACTTCAATTGCACCACAAGCAATGTGGTGTATTCAATTATATGTACCAAATGTCCAACAGGGGGTATGTGTGTAGGTGAGACAAGACAAAAATTTAGAGCAAGAATGAATTCTCATCATAATACAATAAAAGAAAGACGTATGGACCTACCTGTAGCCAAACATTTCGTTTTAAAAAGTAACTTCAAATCTCAGAGAGAGAGAATTTAGGAACACAAATTGATAACGACCTTTGACAAATTCAAATCAGGAATGAATGTTTCACATGGATTCATGTCTTTTTACAATTGAAAGGACATTTGGGGGTATCATATCTTTGAACAGACCCTACTTAAAGGACAATAAAAGTTTGACACTTTTTACGTGAACTGTTACCACAACCACTAATCAAAGGACAATAAAACTGTCTGTACCTCATAACTCTGCCCCAGCTGCTCCTTCCCCCTCCCAACTGACCACTGTATGCTTTCCATCACCTGTGTTATGTATTGTATTATCCCACACTGCATTTGTATATATATGTCTTTCTCCAGAAATTGTATCGTTATTAAGCCTGATGAAGAAGCCATAGTGTCTCTAAAGCTTGCTTTGCTTTTTCTTACCATCTTTTCAGTTAGCCATTAAAAAGGTATCAACCACTGAGGACTCTCAGATATATATATTTATCTACGTATGAATAAAATTCCAAACCTTCTCCTATTTATTACATATTAAATCACAGATATTGTTAATGACACAAATTATGCACTGATGGTGTGATCCCTGTGTTGTCTGTGATTTTAACGGAGCAATATACTTATATGTGTGACTCAGAGCAGCAGAAAACATTTCCCATGATTTTGCGGACGTAAAAAACAAAACAGACATGTTAACAGCCCAATAGAATAATAGGTATGTATTCTATCCCATAGGTACGGGTGTATCTGTGAAAAACATGGATAGAACATGTACATAAAAAACGTGTTTGAATGTGAATGTATAATGTTAAATACAGCATTGTCTATGAAACTGTACCGTATTGCAGTTATTATTATTGTTTATTATTATAGTGCCATTAATTCCATGGCACTTTACATATGAAAAAGGTCATATATAGACAAGTACAATAATTAGGAACAATACAAGTCACACAGGTGCATGAGGAGAGAGGACCCAGCCCTCGAGGGCTCAGAGTCTATAAGGGAAAGGGTGAGTATACAGTAGGTGAGGAGAGAGGACCTTGCCCACAAGGTCTCATAATCTACAAGGGATTGGTCAGGATATAGTAGAGGAGAAGAGAAGACTCTGCCCACAAGGGATCACAATCTACAAGGGATGCGTGAGGATACATTAGGTGAAGAGAGAGGACCCTGCTCGTGAGGGCTCACATTCTACAAGGGATGGGTGAGGACACACTAGGAGAGGGTAGAAGAGCTGGTCGTGTGGCCGTTTAGTGGACTGAGGCTCACTGCAGGTTGTAGGCTTGTCAGACGTGGTGGGTCTTCAGGTTCCTTTTGAAGGTTTCCATGGTAGGCGAGAGTCTGATGTGTCGGGGCACATAGTTCCAGATTACGGAGGTTCACAGGTTGCATGTAGGTAAGTACCGGCAGATCATGTCACATAGATATGGAGGGGACAAGTTGTGGATGGCTTTGTATGTCATGGTAAGGGTTTTGAACTGGAGTCTTTGGGCAATGGGAAGCCAGTGTAGGACTTAGCAGTGGGGAGAGACTAGAGCATAACGGGGAGACAGGTGGATTAGTTGGGCAGCAGAGTTTAGGATCGATTGGAGGGGTGCAACAGTGGTAGAGGGGAGGCCAAAGAGTAGGAGGTTGTAGCAGTCGAGGTGGGAGATGATGAGTGCATGCATGAGTGTTTTTGCAGTTTCTTGGTCAAGGAATCAATGGATCCGGGAAATATTTTGAGTTTGAGTCAGCAGGAGGTGGCAAGGGCTTGAATATGTGGCTTGAAAGAGTGTGGAGTCGAGGGATAGTCCGAGGCACTGAGCATGCAGACTGGAAAAAGTGAGCAGTCATAACTTTGAAGGATAGGTCTGGTGGAGGGGTAGAGTGAGATGGGGGAAAGATGATGAATTCTGTTTTGTCCATGTTCAGTTTTAGAAATCAAGCAGAAAAGTAAGATGAAATAGCAGATTGACATTGGGGGATTTCAGTTTACCCATATTCATTTTAAGGGGGACTGAATATTGTCTGCTTCCTTCTTTTTTTCTGCTGGGGTGACACAAATAAGAAGAATGCACCTAGATCTTTATATTGGTATAGCCTTACTGATAGTCTCTTGGATATACGTTTACAGGCAACTCCACTTCATTTGGTTTCTGTATTAATCATAAATGTGAACACTGCACTGTGACATTCATCATTCGCTGATATTACCAGGGGAAGCCGCCAACGACTAAACATTTACACTGTGCAGAGTTGACTGTGAAAATAGACACTTTGCACCTCCAATATTGCATAGATGATAACAATCAAATGAATAATAAATGCTTTGTGTTTAAATACACATTTGTGTATATATGAGCTAAAATATAGTAGGTAGACCCTATAAAATATAACAACTGATTTTATACATTTTCCAGAGACCAACAACAATAATAAAACTCTCACCTAATATACGCAAGGACAAAACGTATGGTGAATATAAATACATAGATTATCCTTATATTATAAAGAAGAAATAATGCAGCGTAGAATGACTCAGAAAAATGCTTGATTTATTGCAAAATCATAAAAAAACTTCCAAAAAATGGGCAATACAATGTGATGAATAAAGTTGAAAGGATAATCTTAATTATGTTTCTTTCTTTTATTCAAAATTTTAAAAATCCTGTGTGGATAAGTGATACAGTGCTAACGGTGTTTTTACAAAGACAAGCCACCCCAAAGACAAACACAAACATAAGTATTGCCCGTGGATGTAGTCCCCAGGAGGGAAGCAACGGGATTGGTCGACAATATGACACTTTTGGGTAAGAGGTACGGTACTTTTTGGAAAGCGACCACCTGGACACAATCTGTCTCCAGGGGTGATCACAACCAAATGCCGTCTAGGAGATAAAGGGTTTGCCCAAATCTTGGGTCTTTTCAATATTGTCCCTAAGTCAAAAAAGTCCAACCCACCACCCTATGGTCAAAGGTCCTACAAATCAACAGGCACGATAAATTCAACAATGTATAACCATTGATATGGTATAGTTGTGTATAGTATGCTGTCAGAGCTAACCAAACGTTTTGGTTTTGGTTTTAAAACATAAGGATAATGGACAAGTGGTAGCCATGATTAAGACCTAGCATTGAAATGCGTTGGCCTGTCATCACACTGTGTTGATTCACCGATATTGGGTTTTAATAGCTATCCAAATTAAGCGTATAACCAAACGTTAGCTCTGACAGCAGAGAGCAGCACCTTAGCCGGCTCTGTGAGACTGTGGGCACAGAAGCGACTCCCGGTCCCCTCCAGAAACAGGTAGTGAAACCAGGACTGCATGGGATATACTGCACACAGGAAAGATTGAGGCATATTTGGAATCTTTAACCCTTGTCTGACCAATGATCTTGGTAGACAGAAAATCTAAAGAAAGGGAGATTGATGAGTGTCCTCTCCTATCAAAAAGACAACTGTGCTCTCAGAACTAATAAGTACAAGGGATATTAAAGGGAGGGAACAGATGTACACACTTTCTACTAAATGCAAACAGGAAGCAGGAGAATACTTTAACTAAGAGAAGAGGGACACAATAGCAGACTATTATATAGATGGAAGCACTAATTACATCGTGACCTCTACGTTTAAATCACCGGTAGCTTCAAGATATGACATCTGATAAATGACAGACTCACCAACTCCCTCCGTTAATATCCCGTAACCCAGACCACTGTGGGTTAAACTACCAGACTCTAAACATAAAGTGTCATATTGTACCTATATGACACACACACACCTGATATAGCATATCGTCTAAGGCCCCTGATGAGCCTCCTAGGATTGATTGGAGGAGGCGAAACGCGTCGGTCGGATTGCTATCACTATACCATATCAATGGTTATACATTGTTGAATTTATCGTGCCTGTTGATTTGTAGGAACTTTAACCATAGGGTGGTGGGTTGGACCTTTTTGACTTAGGGACAATATTGAAAAGACCCAAGATTTGGGCAAACCCTTTATCTCCTAGACGGCATTTGGTTGTGATCACCCCTGGAGACAGATTGTGTCCAGGTGGTCGCTTTCCAAAAAGTACCGTACCTCTTACCCAAAAGTGTCATATTGTCGACCGATCCCGTTGCTTCCCTCTTGGGGACTACATCCACGGGCAATACTTATGTTTGTGTTTGTCTTTGGGGTGGCTTGTCTTTGTAAAAACACCGTTAGCACTGTATCACTTATCCACACAGGATTTTTAAAATTTTGAATAAAAGAAAGAAACATAATTAAGATTATCCTTTCAACTTTATTTATACGCTTAATTTGGATAGCTATTAAAACCCAATATCGGTGAATCAACACAGTGTGATGACAGGCCAACGCATTTCAATGCTAGGTCTTAATCATGGCTACCACTTGTCCATTATCCTTATGTTTTAAAACCAAAACCATTATATGTTGCATTTTCTAAAATACTTATACAGTAAAGTTTCCTGATCGTTGGTATTTAAATGCTCTCTTCTGTCATTAGGGGGGTCCAACCGATATTAAATTTAATATGACTACCACTGAACTGAATAGGAGCCGTGTACAACTATATATAGATTAGACCCCTATCATCTATCGTTTATGAGAAAAGCACAGTTACATTATTGGTGCATTTATCTCAGTAGGAGGTGACATTTATTTTTCTGTTAACCTTTTAGTAAGTGTACATTCACCTGACTTGCAGCTATGTTTTATTGTGCACTGTAGGCCTCAATCAAGTTTTTTAGTTTTTTGCTAGTTATGTCTCTTGTGCAATGGTCCATCTTTTCCCACACTCTTAAATACTCTTGTGTAATTGCATCAGCGATGCTTCAACAGACTACTAAAACTATTATCTGAAAATGTGATGTTTCAGCTGCCAACATCATGAATTACCCAGTCCTATTCATGCTTGTTCTATCTGCTTTATCCCCTGTCATATTTCACCTACCAAAAACATAAAGAAAACCTTGTATTTTATGAACATATACTAATAACACTGTAACACACCTTTAGCAATAGTCAATGTGCAGAAGCATTCAATAATATGGCCTACAGTTGAGTATAAGTTGTTTGTGAAGACATATAGTTACTATTACCGGTAAATAGATACAATAAGAAAAAAAATCTAAATTGTATCTATAAATAAGAAAGGTAATTGCTATTATTAGGTCCAAAAAGGAAGCAGTACATTGCATTAGGTGTTTTTCTGCTTGCAAGCCTGAGAACCTGATCAAAAGTTCCATTAGGGTGTTTTCACGTAGAGCAAATGTTGTATGTGAAACCACCCTTAACACAAGCAAAGGAGACCATGGCAGAATAAACTCCTACTAGGATGGAGCATTTATTTCAAGCTGTGAGGCTGGTTTCACATTTGCGTTTGTGTCTGCATGCAGAGGGCATGCAGACGCAAACGCATTGCAAACGCAGCCATACTGATATGAACGGAGCGGTGAATCTCCGCATGCGTTCACATCAGTATGCAGCCTGGCCAGCCAATCCGCTGTCTCGGCAGCGGCTGGGAGGCAGAGATCAGGGGCAGAGATCTCCTCCTCACGGCTGCCGCTGATCTCCTGCCGGTGTCGGGGAGAAACAGCTGATCTGACAGCTGTTTAAATCTCCTGCGCCGACACCAAAGAGGAGATGTCGGCGCGGGAGATTTAAACAGCTGTCAAATCAGCTGTTTCTCCCCGCCGACACCGCCGAGAGATTAGCGGTGGCCGGGAGAGGAGATCAGCAGCTGCTCCAGCTGATCTCCCGGTGGCTGACGCTGATCTCCCGGTGACCGCTGCTTATCTCCCAGTGACCACCACTGATCTCCCAGTGACCGTCGATAATGTCCCGGGAGATCAGCAGCGGCCACTGGGAGAGACTTCAATGAGATCCGCAGCATTCTCCTGCGCTGTCATGCAGAGGACACTGCAGATCCATTGACTCCCATGCATTGTTTGTGCGCTTGCGGGAGCTTGCAGATAAAACAAGCCCCCTCAAACGCACAAAAATGCAACAGGCTGCGTTCGGAGTGTGGAGGAGGGTGCATAAATTATGCGCATCCAAACGCAACCGCAACCGAACGCAGCCAAACGCAGGTACTATGCATTCCCATGTTAAACATAGGAACGCAGTGCGCATGCGTTTGGCTGCTTTTGGTACGCTTCGTTTACATACGCAAGTGTGAAACCACCCTAAAAGCTTCAATACTTGGAAAGTCAAGTTCTTCTATTTTGATTTACTATGTATCTTCGATTAAGATTTATTTTCTTAATAGGTGTATCATATATATTGATAACCTATTTGTAGAATAACTCATCAACATCAACCTTCACTGATCATCTGTTATCTGCTCCAATGGTGGCCAGATGTACCAGCCGATCAATAAGTGTTCTCGGTGTTGAACTGTATCTGAACTGATATTAATGACTTATCCAAGGGAAAGGTTATCAATATGTTAGTCCTTGACAACCCCTTAATACTAGAATGCATGACCTCTGAAATATACACTTTCACATAACCACATTAGGCCCTTGTGCAAATCATATGAAGGAACTCAAATAAATAACTTTTACAAGTTTATTTCAAAATTGCAAAGTAAGGCTGCCTTCACATTTGCGTATGGGAACGCAGCGTATGCTGCGTTCCCATAAGCATTCAAACGCATGCGCACTGCGTTCCAATGTTTAACATAGGAACGCATAGTGCCTGCGTTTGCTGCGTTCGGGTGCGGATGCGGACGATATCTGCTCCTTCCGGTGTCCAGCATCCGCACCCGGGACGCAGCTTGCAGCATTTTTTTGTGCGTTTGGGGATCTTGGAAGATCAGCAAGCGTCCCCAAGCGCACAAAAAATGCATTGCCGTCAATGGGTCCACAGTGTTCAGCGCTTGACAGCGCGGGAGAACGCTGCGGACCCATTGAAAAATCTCCCGGTGGCCGCCGGTGATGTCACAGGAGCTCACCGACGGCCACCGGGAGATCAGCTGACCCTCTGCTGTCCTCCTTCTCCCCGCCGCCTGTAATCTCCTAGCGATGTCGGCGGGGAGAACAGCTGATGTGACAGCTGTTTGAATCTTCCCGCGCCGACATCTCCTCACAGTGTCGGCGCGGGAAGATTCAAACAGCTCTCAGATCAGCTGTTCTCCCCGCCGACAGTCCCGGAGCTTACCGGCGGCCGGGGGGCGGAGATCTCCGGCGCTGATCTCCGCCCCCGGCCCGCCCCCGGACAGCGCCGATTGGCTGCCGGGCTCCATAGTGATGTGTCCGCAGGCGGACATTATCCGCTGCGGACACATCATTTGGACCCTGCTTCTGACAGCGTTTGTGTCTGCATGCCATCAGCATGCAGACACAAACGCTAATGTGAAGCCAGCCTAAGATATGAAAAATGCATAACACTGTAATTTTAATTGTTTGCAGAAAACACCAAAAAAGTAAGTACATGGGCCTAAAAGATCTGCATTATGCATTCTATGTGATGAATCCTTTTTTTAATTTATCATTTGTTTTTTCGAATTTCAAACAAAGATATAAAAAAAAACACACAAACAAAGGTATATAAATGTTGAAGTAAAACAACTGCAGCTACATTGCTCTTCTAACTTTTCCTTTTCTATTTTATTGATCTTCCGCACAATTTACACATTTTATATTCTCTGAAGAATGTTCTTTTCAGACCATTTTCTCCACAGATGGTACAGTAATGCTTAGATTTCATGTCTTTGTTTGCTGGACAAATAAAACAACGCATTCATTTTCTTTCTCCTGGATCTGGAATTGCCTGAAAACAGACGCCACACCATTTCATAGCTTCTCTAGTTTGCTTGGGCAAGCATTTTATGTTGCTTCGCTTCATCTGAGGCATTGCAAGTTCATAGCAAAGATCCTTCAAGAATAGGCGTCTCCTGTCCTTCCTCTTAGCATGGAAGTCGAGATGAGTTTCAGCATACATAATGTAGGAATTAAGGGTTGATTCGTCAAGCATATTTGAGGGATACCTAAAGTTTCAAAGTTCTAACTAAAGTAATTTAAAAAACATAAGCTAAAGCCTAAAAGGCCCCGGTTATGCCTTCTAAGGTTAATTATAAACTATTTATACATCTTTTGGCGCACTAAAGTTGGTTTATCTGTGAGAAAATAATTTTGGAATAGTTCATGGCATGTTATTGTCATGATTCCGCTACTTACTGTGTCCTGGACTCGATGAGGGACAGCTCATCCATCGTATAGATTTAGGGCCATGTTGAGTGAAAGCTTGACTATTCTATCTGTGGCTGTGAGTTGCTGAGCTGTCAGTATTGCGAATGACATTCCAGTCGCCCAATCAGAGCATGGGTGTGCTGAGTTTCTTCCTGGTGTTGTTACGCTTGAGTAGTGATGAGATGAACAGACTGCAGGCCAGTAACAGCAGTATTCACATAAAAACAATAGTACAGCGGTCTCAGGGAGCGCCAAAGGAATACTGGACAAATTAGTGGATAAGAACCGACCTTTATTCTTCCTCCAATACCACTGCCACAACGCGTTTCAACGGTCTAAGCCGTCTTCATCAGGTGGGGTCACCTGATGAAGACGGCTTAGACCGTTGAAACGCGTTGTGGCAGTGGTATTGGAGGAAGAATAAAGGTCAGTTCTTATCCACTAATTTGTCCAGTATTCCTTTGGCGCTCCTGAGACCGCTGTACTATTGTTTTTATGTGAGTTCTCTCTCTACGGAGCCAAAGCGGCAGGAGCAGCCTGGAATATCTGGAGTGTTGAGGACCTGTGGTGACCTAATTACCGGGATAAACATACTGAGGACCTGCGGTGACGCGGTATCCGGTCCGGTAGGATTACGTGAAAATCGCGGAGCACAGAATTGTGAACGCAAACACCGGCAGGACAGCAGCACTAATAGAAAGAGGCGACCCGGAGCCCCATCACCCACACGTTTAATCTTGGTTGTGTAGACGTACACAACCATTATAGGTGAGTGCACTGGCACTTTTTATTTATATAAATAGCCCTGTGTGTCTACACATGCGCCCTTTTCTTTTTCTTTCTGCAAGTAACAGCAGTATGGCAGACATGCAAAATGCAAGCCATCACACTTATGCATACCCTTGAGGGCACTCTCCATCCGCTCTCACTAAAGAAAGATGGACTTTTCAGAGCCCTCTTCAGGTGCTCAGAACTGGCTGGCTGTGCACACTGACCACACTTGGGTCAAACACACCAGTAAAGTTTACAGGTAAGGCAATAGAGAACCTAACTAATAAACCAGGAAGGTTAGGGAGCAAAAGTCAGGAACATAAGAACCAGCAACACAATTAACCAGAGCCAGAGATTGACCACAGATATACTCCAAAGACCTGCCTACTGTACCACTGAAGCATCACTGGATAATAAGCTGTGAACAAGGGGATACGGTGGGTTTAAACATGCCTCTCATAGATCACCAGACACTGCTAAATTAATTCCCAATCTCCAACCTCTGCCCGGAGAGACAGAGAGAGGGACGAGGAGGGTAGTTAGTGTCTCAGTAGCCCTGAATAGCATTAGTGCTGGGATTGACGGCGTCCCACCTCCCAATTACACCAAGACCTTGAGCAGGACCATTAGAAGTGAGTGCATGATCAAGGTGAGACACCACACCAGAACCCCCCCCCGGTAAGACTGCCACTGTCTACCTTGCTACCTGACAGTACCCCCCTCTTTTGGAGAGACATCTGGACTCAAACTGCCCGGTTTGCCAGGAAACGTGGACTGAATGTGTGGTGCTCCTGCCATCTGGTCCCCACGGAGTGGGACTGCATCCACTCCATGGGTGTGGTATTCCTGTCTACAGTAACCAGGGTTGGTAAGTCCAGTCATCCACAAACACACCCAACACACCCGGTCCCAGGGATAGCGGGTGAACTCAAGCAGTGGGACGGCTCAGGCAGCCTGTGGGATGGCGGGGGAAGAAAGGTGGTGGGTGGGAAGTGAGCAGGAAGCGGTCAGGGAAAGAAAGGAAGAAAAGAAAAACACCATGGGAAGTGGGTGGACGGTTAGGAGAGAGAGAGAGCAGCGAGAGGACAGAGAGGAAGGACCCGGAGGACTTGAGCGGAGATGAGGCTCATCCTGGGTCTTGAGGCCAGAGACTGAGTAGACGGAGGGAGCACTAGGAGCGTGGGCAGTGAGCGATCCACCCATGTGCCCGAGTCTGCTGTGAAGCAGAGGAGCAGGGCAAGAACCAGGGACCCGGCCCTGAAGGTAGCGAGGAGACTCCAAGCTCCAATCACGGAACCAGTGGCCACGAGATCTAGAGGAGCTGTGGTCAACTCCCGGCACATCCACAGAGAAGGCAGCCGTACTAGGGTCAGGGGCCACAGCCAGTGGCCTGGCAAGGCCAGTGGCTACTGGATTGGGGCTCTAAGCAGGGAGGCGCGTGCAGAAAGGAGGAGAGCAAGCAGCGCAGAGGAAGGAAGGCCCGAGAGGGAAGGAACACGAAAGGGGTGCACTGGATAAGCCATCCTGGTTGCCAAAGACTACCCGGTCCGCAAATGTTCCTGAACCGTGACTTGTAGTACGTTCAGAGATAACTGGAGTAAACCAGATTTGAGACTTAGAACTGTTCATTTTCCGCCTGAGGACCGGTAGACTGAAATGCTGCACAGGCTGCAGGAGCCTTCCTGTGAGATGTCCCAATCCTTCCCTGCAGCCAGCTCAGCCCCACTGGCTCTCCATCACCCTAATAATCTCCCACTCCGGAAGCCCTGGGTACCCGCTACACCCGTGGGGAGTGACACCATCATAGCTGCCATCCCATCATCCCCAGAGGTCCCGGTTTGCAGTGGCAGCCGCTAACAGCCACATACCACGGGTGGCATCACGACAACTACCACCTCCAAATCCCCTACTCCATGATCCCTTTTCCCCCTTTTTATTGACAGCTCCAGGGCCATGGACCGGGACATGCCACTGTGACATTCCTCAAAAACTCCCGTTCTCCCCCAGACAACATCGCCAGAAGTGAAGGGAGAGGGCCCAGCTCCGAGGTCCCCACAGGGCGAGTCAACTGTGATGACTGTGTTGCAGACTGATGAGACCTCTGAAGTATCTGGGATCAGAGTATCACAATGTTTAGCTGATCACAGGTCCTTTTTAAGCCTGCTCAGCAATTATCATGAGTTGAACAGAGTAATTTCCTTTCAGTGCTGATGGGATTAGATTTTCTTTTGAGAATCCTTGTAGCTTTAATCACTGCTGCTAAACCTTATGACCACTGTGAAGTCCCTTTCTGGAGAAGCTGTGGAATTCTTTGTTGTTTTATTCCCGCTTGTTTGTCTCTCTCCCCGTGTTGTCTTATCGTAGTAGTAAGACTAGCGTCTTGCTGCCCTACTCTTTAGTCAAGAAAGATGATGGGAGTGTAGGTGTGCCACGGTCCGCGCTGCTCCAGGGCTTAAAAAACTCACCAAAGAGACAGTCAGATTTCCATCCTTTATTCTCCTCAACCTACGCGTTTCGGTCCTAGCCTGGCACCTTCATCAGGGAACAGATCCATGATGAAGGTGCCAGGCTAGGCGCCGAAACGCGTAGGAGGAGGAGAATAAAGGATGGAAATCTGACTGTCTCTTTGGTGAGTTTTTTAAGCCTTGGAGCAGCGCGGATCGTGGCACACCTACACTCCCATCATCTTTCTGGATTAAACCACTGTTCAGTGGTCGGTGGAGGTCCTGCAGCAGCTTGGAATAATATTTCCAAAACGCCTTCAAACCAGTTGTGGGGATCACAACTGCACCAGGTGAGTGGCTTCTCGGCATCACCCATTACCATCAGTGTCACTAGTGATAGGGCACTATTGCGCCTCTTGTCCCCCACCCTTTTATATTTTTACAGTACTCTTTAGTCAAGGCAAACACAGGGTCAGGACCATGCCAAGTGGTCATGCGTGGGGAGAAGGACTCTAGGAACTCTAGGGATGATAGGCAGCTTAGGTTTCAGACTCAGGTAATTGTGAAGGGTGACCTCTTTTCCCACTCCATATTACCTTTTAGCTTTTCCTTGGTGTTCCTTTCTTGTTGCACAACACAACACACTGAGCATTTCCTTGCTGCGGTATGACAATAAGACTCAGCGTTTAGCTTATTGGCATTGATGCACCACATAGGGACCCACAATCTCCTCTCTGCCTTATACTCTTTCATGTGAGTTCAATACTGGATAGAATTTTGAACCTTTCTAGTATCAATGATCCATTCAACCTGTTAGTCTTCTTAATTATTAGGAGGAGGATGAGAAACTATAGATCTCTAGGACTTCTTTATAAGAGATCTATGAAAAATATTGGAGATCCTTAAACTGTCAGGGAGCTTAATGGACCATTTTCTTCAACTTCCACCAAAGATTTTCTATTGGATTGAGATCTGGACTATTTGAAGGCCATGACATTGACCTTATGTGTCTTCTTTCAAGGAATGTTTTCACAGTTTTTGCTCTATGGCAGGATGCATTATCATCTTGATAAATGTTTTCATCATCCCCAAACATCCTTTCAATTGATGGGATAAGAAAAGTGTCCAAAATATCAATGTAAACTTGGACGTTTTTTGAAGATAATGACAGCCATCTCCCCAGTGCCTTTACCTGACATGCAGCCCCAAATCATCAATTACTGTGGAAATTTGCATGTTTTCTTCAGGCAGTCATCTTTATAAATCATCACCCTGCCCAAAGAAGATTCACGATTCATCACTGAATATGACTTTCATCTAGTCATCCACAGTCCATGATTGCTTCCCCTTAGCCCATTGTAATCTTGTTTTTTTTGTTTAGGTGTTAATGATGGCTTTTGTTTAGCTTTGCTGTATGCAAATCCCATTTCGTTTAGGCGGTTTCTTACAGTTCATTCACAGACATTGACTCCAGTTTCCTTTCATTCGTTCCTCATTTGTTTTGTTGTGCATTTCCTGTTTTGGGGACATATTGCTTTAAGTTTCTGGTCTTGGCGCTTTGATGTCTTCCTTGGTCTACCAGTATGTTTCCCTTTAACAACCTTCCCATGTTGTTTGTATTTGGACCAGATTTTAGACACAAGTAACTGTGAACAACCAACATCTTTTGCAACATTGTGTGTTGATTTAAATTCTTTTAAGAGTTTGATAATCCTCACCTTTGTTTCAATTGATATCTCTCGTATTGGAGCCATGATTCACGTCAGTCCACTTGGTGCAACAGCTCTCCAAGATGTGATCACTCCTTTTTAGATGTAGACTAACGAGCAGATCTTATTTAATGCAGGTGTTAGTTTTGGGAATGAAAATTTACAGGGTGTTTCCATAATTCTTTCCTCAGAATTGAGTGATTCCATAATTTTTCCCCCTGCTTGGTCTACAAAAGTAACCGTTACAGGCTAACAATTTTTTTTTTCAAGATTTCTTTTAGTGTTTCTTCAAGGCAGAGAGTTGCCATTTGAAATTACTATAGTTTTGTGCCATGTCTGTGATCTGCTTTTTTCTCTCCAAAATTAAACACCTGAATGGACATCCTCCAAGCCAAGTGATTTCATAATTTTTGCCAGGCGTTGTACATGTGAAGATTTGCACATTCATCAACCACAGCGCACCTGGTTTTGTCATTACCCTGCCCCATACCTCCTCTGCTGATGTGTACTGATCCATGTTTTCTCTTCACCATGTATTATAGCAGTACGCCACTCAAGCATGTGACGATACTTGCTCCGCCTCACCTGCCCCGAGGTTGGATACAGCCACTGTGCATGCGGAGGAATTCTGTGACGCATCCTGATCCCACGCCTGTGCAGTTGACCGCTGACATTGCGAGAGGTGGTTGTTTGGAAGGTGGGGTGCATTAAACTACGCATGCGCTGGCGTCCGGCTGCTTTCCGGGAGGTAACTGAGGGACATGGGTATATAAGGAGCTAGTGTATAAGTCTAACAGCATGGATAGCACCAATTTCTGGGAGACCTGGTACTTCTTTGCCCTCTGAGGAAGTTAAAGATTTGAGGTCCATGAAACTGCTGTAGGGGATCTTCAACACAGGGGTTCTCCATTCTGTGTGGAGCATTACTGTATAATGGGTATGTGCAATAGATCTTAGGCTTTGTGTGTGGTGACTCTTGACCCCTCACCACATTCTAAGTGTATTATTGGTTAACAAACAGAACTTAGCTCAATGTATGACATTGGTGTTACTATATAAAGTATGGTTCTATCATCTACATGTAGTTTGATTTTCACACTTTTGTGAATTTTGCTCACATTCTGCGATTGTAACTCATGTGATGAGAACATTTTTATACCTGATTATTGTTTTAATTGTTGTGCTACATATCTTTGTGTTGTATAACCATTTTATACTCCTGTAATTTGATGTCTTAAAGGGCCCATCCCTTTTCTTTGCACCTCAAAACTATGTAATTGTCTCTGCACAGTTTTCTGTCTTGTACCACTTACTCCTTTTTATGCCTTTGATTCTGTAAAACCTTTAAAATATATTCAATAATCAGTCTTTCAACTCCTGTTTCTCCTTGTTGCTCTGCTGATAGTGTTGTTGTGGCAGGTATGGCGCTAACCTAGTTGGTGCTCCTGCGGTGTGATATGTATGGATATTTTTGTATTAATACAGTGGGTATCACGCAGCAGGGAATCCCGCTGTGTGACCTGATAAGCTTAGTGGTATCAACACTCATAACATTAGCTGTCTCATGAGAGCCCTGATATCGTGCAAGATGTATCTCGCTGGTATCTTGAGACAGTGCTTGTGAGGAGTGGTGATGTCAGGGAGGGCAGCACAGCGGAGAACTTGCAGAGTAGCTTCTGTGTGACCCTTCAAATCTGAACTGCAGTAATGTTGCACAGGTTCTACTTTCATCACCTAAAGAGGTGATTATTCCAGAACCTTGTGCAATGCTTGGTATCTACTGAAAACATGCACTGTTTGCGGCTCTTAAGGATTGCACTTGACCAGCCCTGTTCTACAGGAGCTTGTGTAGTGTCTTACATTTCCACACCTCAGACCGTCAGGCCAGAGGTCTTCAGCTTGTTCACCAGTCTTTGTAGGGCAGTATCAAAGCACCTCTTTGCAGGAACAGTCCAGCACACAATGAGTGAAGGGAAAAACTTTGCTGCAGCACAGACTATAATAAGTCTCATGCAAATGGAGTCCGTGGAGCCTCGATTAAGAGTCTCAAACACGGGACTAGCCAGATATCCCTCCAGGGAAGGACCTAGCCCTAGGGTGGTATCCTTGCGGAGACCACCATAACCACCATATTAAGTGGCCCTTTTAGTCAATATCCCACTCAATTACGAGTTAAGGATATGACAAGGGAATTAACAGAGCCAGGTATCCATGCAGGTATTGCCCCTCATCAGTGTGGAGTAGGATTCTGGCTAGGTGGGAGCAATACCTGGTAGACCAACATCACAAACCACTCACTGATCTCCGGGAGACCAGTCAAGGAAAACACTGTGGGCAGCCGGCTAAAGCGCTTAAACACAGTGAGATCCATGATGCATTGCCTCCTGGAAATTTGAATATGCAAATGGAGTCCGTGGAGCCTCGATTAAGAGTCTCAAACATGGGACTAGCCAGATATCCCTCCAGAGAAGGACCTAGACTATAATAAGTCTCAACACACATATTTGAATAGATACAGCATGCATAATAAAAATCCCACAGGGATCATCAGACTCTATTAACATGGTGCAAAGTTCATTAAGGGCAGAGTCCATAAGGGCTTTGAGTTGTTGCCCAGAGGCTGTAAGCGTGCCCGCTAAACCAGTGGGAGGAAGTGCAACCAGCGGTAAACTTGGGAAGGGGAACAATAAAATTAACAAAAAAACAGGCCTCGCTTTTCAAAGAATTGAACAAAAACTGAAAAAGTCCTTCTTCGGACGAAATGTCAACTAAGGGACGGGTCAGCAACCCAACAACATGCCTTTTTAGGTCAGTCCTCTTTTTATTCACTGTACAAAGAATTCAGCAGCTTTTTAAATGCTGTCAGGGATGAAGGTCACCATACCTTATGGTATTCCACTGCTGGACAATCTTTAGGGATCACAGGGGCTACTCCTCCAGGGGCATTCTCCTCCATCAGTTGCCCCCCAGCACACCCATCATGGCCACTGCTGGAGAAGACAATGGAGGAATTAGGGGACAATCTCTGCCTCCAGAAGGGACAGGAGCAACTTGGGCAACACCGATAGGCCCTTTAGGATCGATGGCACCTTTGGGTTTGGATTCAGCTGGCTGGCAAACCAAGAGAGGCCTGGCTTCCAAACGGCGCCATATTCTTTCTCGGTTAGCCTCCTGCTGCCACTTCAGCCTCTTGCGTTGGTGGCAACCAGATTTATGCCAACTGCAAACCACCCCTTGCTGCCCATCACTTTGTAACAGGTGATAGTAACGGACAAGGGGATAAAGTAGCAGGATGGCAGTAGCAGGCAAAAGGTGAACTAGTCTGATCATTAGACTGGAGGTACCTAGCTGACCCTGTTCCCAGAAGTACCTTTAAAGATGAGGATGTCTGGGCTGCCATCTTTGCCCTGCTCCCGGTCAGCCCTAGACTACAACCCCCTCACCTCCACCTAGGGACCGGAATAAGCACATAAACTCCCAGTAAGATTGCAATCCAAGAAGTTATGCAGCAAGAAAGCTACAGCAGAACAGCACTTAGCATCAGCTCACGGTGTTTGCGAAGAATAAACTCTATCAGTGATACCAGCTGATGGGTCATGGGATAACTTAAAGGTTAGGGGAGTGGACAACTGCATCACCTGACACACACACACAGCAGCAGCTCACCTGGAGAGCCACAGCCAGCTAATACCACAGCCATCCAGCTCCATGGTGACACCTCTTTGCTTTGTCTAGGGGTCCACCTCTTCCACTGCCAGGACACAAACAATCACTTACAGGATATTACTGTTAATGCCTCATTACACTCAATAGGGTGGGTGACAGAAAGCTGCTGATTTACAAACCCATTCCCCATGCCACAGGTAACAATTGAGCTTGCGGTTGGGTGGAGTGATTAGTGAAGCCTGAAATATTTGAAGGCGAAATAATAGAAACAAATAAGTTTTTTCAGCTCAACACAAATGTATCTAGAATGTTGAATAAGAGCTAGTTGGAAGTAAAGCAAGGACAAGTTCATTATTAATTATACATATAACACACTTGTGCATATGTCAAAAATCTGTCTTATAAATGTATGGAAATACATTAAATAAAGTGATTGCATGTTTCAAGAAGCAATATCCATAGTATGGTGTTTCATGAGTGTGAACAGACCTATACAACCGTGTTTGTGAAGCATATAATGGCCATATGCTACTTTTATATGAATTACGTACATTTTTTGCAAAAAAACTTATTATCTAAGTACCCTGTTTTTGATACTGTTGTTTACTAAGCACTTGCTTTTTATGATTACCTTTTTATAACAGTGTACTTCCACACGTTTGTTATACTGTTTTTTCTATGGTCTTTTTATATGAATTGCTATCACATAAGTGTGCAAGAGATGGCCTTGCACGCTGCTGACCCTCTGCAATAATAAAGGTTTGCTCTAAGAAACAAATGTGTAAAAAATAATAATAATAAATAAATAAATAATAATAACAAAAAAATTCACCCCAAAAATATTAAGTTCTCTTCAACTGATGTTTTAAGGACATTGCAAGCTTCCTGAATTTCACAGCTGTCACAACATCTGGCACTATTTCCAAAATTCCCACGTTGCAGGGGTTAAACACATCTTCAAACCCCAGCAAGCTTGAAGAAATTATTTTACAGGTGCAAACAAGTTTATAGCTTAACACAAGCTAGTAGAACCGATGGCTGGGAACACTCCTGAGTTTAAGGGTTGTTCCGGCCAGCAGGTCTTCCAGTGAGCGTTTTGGCCCAAACAATTAGGGAAAGTTTTAGGGCCATTTTATATTTCAAACTTTTTTCTCGAACAAAACTGCAATCGCTGATATTTTGGTAAATTGCTTGGGCTTCCGATTGCGATGTTTGTGATAAATTTGAAATTATCGAATATGTTTGGGGAAAGTTCGCTCATCTCTAATTATGGCACTAATACTGATTTTTTTACATTTTTTTTCTTTATTATGGATTGTTCAACCTGCAATTAGTCGTAACAATGTGAAGTGTTCCTAATTATTTCTTAACAATTTTCAGTTATTTCTATTCTTTTGCAATTAGATTGCTTCCAGTCAGAGATCCCGGGATCTTCTCATAAAGCATCATATGCAGCTAAGGATGATGGAGTGAGCTGCTGATAATAATTCTCAAGTCATGTTTATGTCTCGCCTAGATGAACTCTGGTTTTATTCCCTTCATGTTTGCAAGAACTGAGTCAGAGGTAGCTTAAATAATGGGCTTTGTTATGTAAATGACAAAGACTGCCAAGCAACACAATGAATCCATTAATATTCTACTCATACTAAAGCACCATGTAAACCATTCTAAATCCTTAGTGTGCACAGCGTCTATTTATAGGTTGTTTTATTTTATTTGTATAATGAAACCGTATTATTCGTCATTTAAGAGAATAGAAACAAAAGTGACAGGCAGAAGAATTAAGGGCCCGTTACATGCTGCTATGTGGCAGCGATCCGACCAACGATGTGGATTGCTGTCACATTGTGAGCTAATCGCCGGTGAGCTGTCACGCAGGCAGACTCACCAGCGGCTAATGAACCAGCGACATCGTGGAAAAGAATAAAATATTCTTTCCACGATGTCTAGCTCCTGCTGCCAGGCTGCATTTAGTGGGAGCAGGCTGGTAACCATGGTAAACAGCGGGTATCTAGGCAGCGCGCAATGCCTAGTTACCCCATGTATACCCTGGTTACCAGCCTTCTCCGCTTACAGGCTGGTATCCAAGGTACACAGCGGGTAACTAGGGACAGCGCTGCCTAGATAGCCGCTGTTTACCATGGTTACCAGCTTTCAGCGCTTGCTGTGCAGCACTGGGAACTCGTTCATCGCTGGTCTCCCGCTGTCACACGCGCCGATGCTGGCTGCCCAGCGGGAGACCAGCGATAGATTTATGGACCTTTCCATAAATCTGCAATCAACGATCAACAACGTGTCGTTGATCATTGATACATGTCACACACAACGATGTAGTTTCGACATCGCTGCAACGTCACCAAACCAGTGACGTTGCAATGATATCGTTCACGATATCGTTGTGTGTAACGGGCTCTTTAGAGACGAGTTTGTGGACACGTTGAGTATTTGCAGCAGAAACTTATTCAGCATAAAATAAACCCTGCATCAAAAGCTGCAGTTTAAAGTGACAGCAAAATGAAGGATTTCTGACGTCTCATGCACACATTGCTTATTTTATCCTTCCAGATTTGAAGCAATTTCTATTCCGTAGAATCTCAGTTCTTTCAGCGTTTGCAGTGTTTTTCTCTCATTTAAACAAATGTGTGAAGAACACATTAAGGCTACATTCACACTGTGGGGTTTTTTTTTTATCTGTTTTTTGTGCACTGCAGAAAACAGAACACTCAAATGACATCCTAGCAAAGTATATGGGTTTTCATTTTAGCCATTCACTCTCTTGGTCTCTTAGAAACTTCGTTCTTTTCCTGGTTTGTAGATTCTTCCGATACTCAGTTATTGTTTTCTTGGTGTTTGTTTCAAGATTATTGTACTCAGTCGAGGGTAAAGTGTTAGCAAATTGTTTTATCTGCATTGTCACCAGTCTGACTTCTTCCAGATGACTACTTTGAGACACAATTATCTATTTTTCTGGGAATCTAGGAGGTTTTCTCCACAACTTTGAAGCAAAGTGGGCAAGCATTATACCAATGTTTTTATTATTCTGGGAAAACAATAATTTTCAATGTTATCTATGAATAACAAAATATATTAATTAACATAATAATTCTATCTCTTAAACCAAAAATCATCACTAAAAACGATGACAGGTTATCTTCAATCCCGTATTTAAAGGGAATTTGTCAGCAGGTTTTCACCCACCAAAATAATTATCTGCGCATGTAGCTTTGTCAAAGATAAGTCCCTCAATATCTTTACATGGCCAGTCCGCTGCACCATTACTGAGAATTGAGTGTGTGAATTGATATGTAAATAAGTCTGATAATCTGGATTCTCTGTCTCTCCAGCTCTATTTCTCTGCCTGTGCCACCGCCTCCTGCTCGAATGACTGCCTCTATGCTGTATGACTTCTGGCAAAGGAACCTTCAGTCAAGTAGGAGGAAGCACAACTGTGTAGGGAATAGAGCTGGAGTGACAGAGGTTTCAGATCTTCAGACTCATTTGCATATCAATTTAAATTATTTCTCAGTAACGTAAGAACAGACTGGTCATGCAATGTTTTTGCTGGACTTGTGTTTCAAAAATCTATGTCCACATTAATATAGTTTGGGGAGGGCACGCGAAATCCTACTGACAGATTCCCTTTAACAACCCAAGAGTATTGGTTTATTCAGAAGACAGGAATGTATTCAATAATAGAATGACAGATATGACCTTGTCAGTTCATGTCTCTTGTATAAGCAATCCAGTCATTTTGAATGCTGAAGAATGACCTAATTTCTGAGATTTTGACTTCACAGTCTGTCAGAATTGCTTGTAAAATAACATATTTGTATGGCTTGGCTTGAAATGTAACTTGAATGTAAAAAAGAAGAAAATATCCAGACTGTTGAAAATACTAGATAATTCTTAATAAAATTTCAATAGAAAAACAACATACGGTTAAGGCTCAGCTCACATCTGTACAATATATCCTAATGTTGGACAGACTCCTTTGTTTTATTATGGAGTTCATCAGCTACACAGTTTCTCAAAGCATTTCAGTATTGCGTATCAGAAAGATCCTGGTAAGATGTCCCTAATTATAATTGATCACATTAAGGCGGCCGTCACACGCACAGATATCTAGAGCGATATTGTAAGCGATCACGTGCACGCGCGATCGCTTACAATATCGCAAACATCGCTGGTGAGATGTCACACAGACAGACTCACCAGCGATGTGGGCCAGCGAGATCGCTGGTAACTATGGTACACATCGGGTAACTAGGCGCCGCGCGTCGCTTAGTTACCCGACGTGTACCATAGTTACCATCTCCCAGCATAGGCTCTGCCGCTGGGAGATCGTTCATCGTGGTGTTTATACACCACGATGAAGCAGATCGTGGCATCGTTCATCGCTAGATCTGAGCTCCGGAGCTCAGATCTGCGATGTCACGATCAAGCGATTTCACATCGTAAATCGCTTGATTACATGCAACGATTTTAAGCCCGATATCGCTTAAGCGATCAAAAAGGAGATCGCTTAAACGATATCGGGCAAGAAATCTTTGCGTGTGACGGCCGCCTAAAGGAGAAATATCAGATCGTCTGTCCAGACTTATTAGGAAAGAAAGTTATTGGATGTTATACCTGGGCACGTTGGCATCGGAAGGACATAATTTTACCATTGAAAATGTGGCGAAACATTGACATTAATATTAACACATTTTAATTTTTTTAATAGCCTTTCATTATTACCCTCGGATCACCGTGTCTGTCCCAGTACTGGGGTTTTCCATAGTGGAGGCAGGTAATTTATTCTAGTAGTGTATTTAAAAATATTATTATTAGTATTGTTATTTTTAATCTTGCATTTTTAGTCCCAATTTTTATATATAGACTAGCTGTAGTACCCGGCTACGCCCGGGTTAATAAATAACTGATGTTAGCTATAACAAAATAGAATTTGAATATGTCATATTAATGACCTGTAGGAAAATAGAAGCTGAGCTGTGATTGATTGCTATAGGCAGCCTGATAAATCTCCAGCCAATAGTAAACCCTCCCCCCGTCCGGGCAGTATATGTTACCTCACACATACACATAATAGACAGCTCATGTGACTAACATCTGCCTTCATTCCCTATATGGCACATGTGTTGCACATTGGCTGTTTTTAATCAGATGTTTATGTTTGGAAAATAAAGATAGCACACGTATGAGGCGAGTTGTGTGAGGTGATTTGTGCATATCTGTGTCTGTCTGTGTGGTGTCTGTGTCCCTGGGGTGTGTATGTGTGTGTCCCTGTGGGGGGGGTCTGTGTGCTGTGTGTCTCTGTTGTGTGTGTCTCTTTGTGGTGTGTGTGTGTGTGTGTCCCTGTGGGGTGAGTGCATGTGTCCCTATAGGGTGTGTATGTGTGTGTGTCCCTGTGTGGGGGTCTGTGTGGTGTGTGTGTGTATCTATGTTGTGTGTGTCTCTTTGTGGTGTGTGTGTGTCCCTGAGGGGTGAGTGCATGTGTCCCTATAGGGTGTGTATGTGTGTGTGTCCCTGTGGGGGGTCTGTGTGGTGTGTGTGTGTCTCTTTGTGGTGTGTGTGTGTGTGTGTCCCTGTGGGGTGAGTGCATGTGTCCCTATAGGGTGTGTATGTGTGTGTGTCCCTGTGGGGGGGGTGTCTTTGTGGGGTGTGTGTGTCTCTGTGTTGTGTGTGTCTCTTTGTGGTGTGTGTGTGTCCCTGAGGGGTGAGTGCATGTGTCCCTATAGGGTGTGTATGTGTGTGTGTCCCTGTGGGGGGGGTGTCTGTGTGGGGTGTGTGTCTGTGTCATGTGTGTCTCATTGTGGTGTGTGTGTGTGTGTCCCTGTGGGGTGAGTGCATGTGTCCCTATAGGGTGTGTATGTGTGTGTGTCCCTGTGGGGGGGTCTGTGTGGTGTGTGTGTGTTTCTTTGTGGTGTGTGTGTCCCTGTGGGGTGAGTGCATGTGTCCCTATAGGGTGGCTATTTGTGTGTGTTCCTGTGGGGGGGGGTCTGTGTGGTGTGTGTGTCTGTGTCATGTGTGTCTCATTGTGGTGTGTGTGTGTGTGTGTCCCTGTGGGGTGAGTGCATGTGTCCCTATAGGGTGTGTATGTGTGTGTGTCCCTGTGGGGGGGGTGTCTGTGTGGGGTGTGTGTGTCTCTGTGTTGTGTGTGTCTCTTTGTGGTGTGTGTGAGTCCCTGAGGGGTGAGTGCATGTGTCCCTATAGGGTGTGTATGTGTGTGTGTCCCTGTGGGGGGGTTTGTGTGGTGTGTGTCTCTTTGTGGTGTGTGTGTCCCTGTGGGGTGAGTGCATGTGTCCCTATAGGGTGGCTATGTGTGTGTGTCCCTGTGGGGGGGGGTCTGTGTGGTGTGTGTGTCTCATTGTGGTGTGTGTGTGTCCCTGTGGGGTGAGTGCATGTGTCACTATAGAGTGTGTGTGTGTGTCCCCTTGGGGGTGTGTGTGTGTCTCTGTGTTGTGTGTGTCTCTTTGTGGTGTGTGTGTTTGTTCGGGTGCGTGGTGAGTATCCAATGTTTGGGCTGCACCTTAGCGACTATACACTTGCTGTTACTCTTTGTGTGCGTGTGTTGTGTATACATGTCCCCGTGTGTGGTGAATATCTCATGTTGGGGCCCCACCTTAGTGACTATATGCTGGTATGTGCTGTTAGTCTTTGGCGCTATCATTAAGCCCCTCTCATTCACAACTGTCAACTGGTAACTGTCACTTTTTCCCCATTATGTAGATAGGGGCAAAATTGTTTGGTGAATTGGAATGCGCGGGGTTAAAATGTCGCCTCACAACATAGCCTGTGACGCTCCCGGGGTCCAGACGTGTGACTGTGCAAAATTTTGTCTCTATAGCTGACATCTGTCGATTTTCCTCCAACTCTTTTCCATTCACTTTTTCCCCATTATGTAGTTAGGGGCAAAATTTTTTGGTGAACTGGAACGCGCAGGGTTAAAATTTCGCCTCACAACATAGACTATGACGCTCCCGGGGTCAAGACGTGTGACTGTGCAAATTTTTGTAGCTGTAGCTGGCAGCGCAGCTGTCGATTTTCCTCCCACACGTTTCCTTTCCCTTTTTCCCCTTTATGTAGATAGGGCCAAAATTGTTTGGTGAACTGGACCGCGCGGGGTTAAAATTTCGCCTCACAACATAGCCTATGACGCTCTCAGGGTCCAGACGTGTGACTGTGCAAAATTTTGTCTCTATAGCTGACAGCTGTCGATTTTCCTCCAATATTTTTCCATTCACTTTTTCCCCATTATGTAGATAGGGCCAAAATTGTTTGGTGAACTGGAATGCGCAGGGTTAAAATTTCGCCTCACAACATAGCCTATGACGTGTAACTGTGCAAAATTTTGTGGCTATAGTTGCGACGGTGTAGATGCCAATCCCGGATATACACACATACACACATACACACATTCAGCTTTATATATTAGATAAGATATAATTAATGAAAAACCAATGCAAAAACTGTATAAGTGTCACACAAAAGGCGCTCTGCTGTAAAAATCATAAATAGAAAGTGCCGTGACTAAAAACAGGGCCTTTTGGTTTATACGTTTTTGCAAAAAACGTACAGTAAGCTGCCTCACCAACTTCACGGTGGGCCCTGGTAGAGACAGTCCTAACTCTGTCCCTAGATGCTACGTTAAAAACCTGCCAGTGTGTACATACCTCTGGGCAGGGTGCGGGAGAGCACAAGAAAATCTCACCTTGTAAGGGTGTGTGGCAGGCAGCTCTGTGTGCAGACTTCATAGGGGAGGGGCAGGTGCCTCCAAAACGTATAAACCAAAAGGCCCTGTTTTTAGTCACGGCACTTGCTATTTATAATTTTTACAGCAGAGCGCCTTTTGTGTGACACTTATACGGTTTTTGCATTGGTTTTTCATGTTTTTGGTGGGGATCGGTCGCAGTTCACACTGCTGCTTCCAATTAGTGCAGACTCATATTCTTTGGCTTCATGTTCACCCCTGCTGGTTCAGCAGAAATTGGAGGCACCTGCCCCTCCCTTATGAAGTCTGCACACAGAGCTGCCAGCCACACACCCTTACAAGGTGAGATTTTCCTGTGCTCTCCCGCGTCCTGCCTAGTGGTATGTACACATTGGCAGGTTTTTAACGTAGCATCTAGGGACAGAGTTAGGACTGTCTCTATCAGGGCCCATCGTGAAGTTGATGAGGCAGCTTACTGTACGTTTTTTGCAAAAACGTATAAACCAAAAGGCCCTGTTTTTAGTCACGGCACTAGCTATTTATAATTTTTACAGCAGAGCGCCTTTTGTGTGACACTTATACGGTTTTTGCATTGGTTTTTCATGTTTTTGGTGGGGATTGGTCGCAGTTCACACTGCTGCTTCCAATGTGTGCAGACTCATATTCTTTGGCTAGATATAATTAATGTAGTATGTATACCGTAATCAATTTTTATGTGCATAACAAGTTACAAGTGGTTTTAGAGTGTGTATTACTGTGTGTTATGATGCAAAATGTTCATGCATATGATCTAGATATGCGCATAATTGCATATTTTTATTTTATGAGACAGTTGGCAATGGTTTGTATCATTTACATCAACTGTAATGGCACTTTTTTAGGGTTATCACAAAGTATCTATTCATCATAGTTATTTGGATGTTTCGGAGTTAATGAATTTTCTGATGTCACTAATGATTCATCCAATTAGAGTGCAATGGTCTCTTTAAATAGCACTTCTTGAGCAAAATCCCCCTTGTATTCACCTGATGAAGATAGCCTGTGGTGCTATCGAAACGCGTTGTGCCTGGACAATGAGTTTTTAATAAAAAAAAAGGTTTGTGAATCCACACAAAAAAATGTTTTCCTTTTGCTGGACCCTTAGCGCTCTGATAAACACCAATATTTCTAAATTCTCCTTTAGGCATGATTAAATCCCCTTTGGGGATCCTTGGTTGAACTGCTTTTAGGTCCTGCAATATCAAAATCACCCATACTGTGGTCCTGGGAGCCATTAAATTAGCAGGATTCCTGATACACAGGACCTGCGTTTCCAACACTAATCTCTGGAGGACCTGCGGTGACGTCTGTTCCGCCCCCGATCACGTGACACACAAGGAGACCAAGGAGGGAGCCAGACAGCGGTACTGCACACACCGGAGGACCCTGAGGTTTCCAGGCTCGTTTTGTTGTTGTGCACACAGCACAACTTCAGGGGTGAGTGGCCACTCTACATATTGAATCAACAAGTTAGTTATAATTCACTGGTGCCGCACATTGCTCCCCTCCTTCTCCCTTTTCCTTTTTCTTTATTTTTCTAGCATTCTGCCCCCAAACCGAACCCATATTGTAATACGGTCTTCCCAGGGAAGTCTGTATTCGGGATCTGTGCCCAAACACTAGGTGTTCAGTACGTACCCCAAACTTCACAGTTTGGGTTCACCCATCACTAGTTATTAATAATTTACAGAACCATTTACAGTTTCCTGTGCTACAGAATTGTATTGTTTCTGTAAACTCTAATGCTTATACAGTGGCTCTGTATGGTATCTGATTTTTTCCTCACACCCATAAGTGACTCATTTGATTTTCCGAGGAAAATTGTACATGTTGTGATTTTGTTCACACACAGTTTTGGTCAATGAAACAAAATTGCTCATTTGCACTGTTTCATTGAATAACATTGGTTTAAGGGCTGCTCGTTAATACCACAAATAGAGCTCAGGCTGAAAATACAGTCATGTGCACAAGCCCTTAGTGTGAACAGGGGAGACATTTTATTCAAGTACCATCCCCTATTAATGCTTTTCAGCTATACTGTACAATGGATTTTCAACTTAAAATTGTCCCATGGACTATACCATTCAAAAATACATAGATTTGGCATAATGCACATGTGGCACCCCAGTGGTCCGGTTTCCACAATGACATTGCCTCCCTTACAGGGGGTGATGTCATGCCTGGAAGTAGCAGGAGGACCCCAAACTAGGTAACACTAGCATGCAACTCCATTCCAGACTCCAGGCAAGAAGGGGGAGCTCTAGAACCCGGTTTCAGGGGAGCTCCCCTATAAATTCTGGTCCGGAAGCAGGGTTAGGTAGAACGTCTGAGGAGAGGGATTAGAGAGGGAGTCGAGGAGAAGGCTCTGTGGAGTGGAGCTGTGACTGAGCTCACTCCGGAGCTGAGCGCTAGGAAAAGGATGCCAGAGTCCTTGGTTGTGCTGGTTCTGTATGCCCCAACAGCCATATCTGGTGGGCAGGAGACTGCAAGTCTCCTGGCTGCACCAAATACCCGGCGGCACATCAGCGTGATGAGAGCCTGCAGCTGCCTTCAGCAAGGTGGCACTGGAGAGAGGCTTGTGCTGCCTGCCATATGTGTCAGAAACATCAAGAAGGAGAAGGGTCGCAGCGTAGCTACAAGACGCAGGGACCTGAAGATAGAGTGCAGCAGGAAGGCCTCCAATCCCACCTGGTGAGGTGATCACCGAATGCTTCCAGGCCGGCCAGATCCCTTCTAACACCTGTAACCAGTACCCCGGACTACAATACCATCTATCAAGTAAAAGTAACGGAAACTGCGCCCTTTTGTGTCCTCTAATTATTGCCTATGCTCTCAGTCCTGCACCCCAAAGATTATGACCATCACTATAGACTGTACACACCATCCCTGGGGCCCAACTCCACCTGTGGTGAGCTTTTCCTTCACAGCTGCACTACCATCTGCCCTAGCGGTCATATCCTGCAGCGTCGGCAACCCTTGGCCGAGTACCAGAGGTGACGTCATGAACTATCCCCTGTAAATAATCCTCTTTTACTGCACGCCCAGGGTCATGGAGCTGGGTCACCACCACTGTAACCTCCTAAGCACCGACCAGCCGGGTCCCGAGTACCCCACGGCCTTGATGGGCATCGCAACTGGTGTTACGAACAGGATTTCGTTACCCGGTACCCGGGTCCTGTGTGCAGAGACTGTATTGAACTGCATAATGCCACCAATACCACGCCATGCGGTGTGTTGAAAGCTGGAGGGACGTGTCGCCGTGGGCGGAATCCTAGAAAGAGCACGAAGCAAAACCCTGCCCTGCGCTCTGAAGTCAGCTGGCAGGAAACAGGAGGCCCCGATCCGGAAGCCCCATGCGCTTGATTCCACCCGCCTGCGGAGCAGCAGAATGATACTCAAACAAAGACTCAGAGCCTGGCTGAGGCTCACTAGGGTGGAGGAAGATGTCCAACCCAGGTGAAGACCCGGCGTAGGCCACAGCTGCAGCCCTCATAATGCCCCTATCAATGTCGTAAATTCCAGGAGCAGCCTGGTTACTGCAATTTTCAGGGGAGTCACATACCCTCAGCGACTTCAGTGAGAGACTGCGTATCCTGTTTGAAGCGTATCCCCTGACCGAGGGACTAAAAGTTAGCATTCTCATTGGACAGTTAACCAGTGGGGACCAGGGGAGGTAAAGTCTTGGCCAGACGCTGATAAGAGGACAGTTATCCACATTCTGGCCAGGCTGAAAAACACTTTCAACACCTGCATCACGGCGGAGATCAAAATGAGATTTTTCAGATGCAAACAAAGGGTTCAGGACAGCATAAGAGACTATGCCCTTAATCATCAGGAGGCGCTGCGGGCCATTAACTGAACAGTTCATTGAGAGGTTCCAGTCCAACATGCACAGAACACAGGTATGCATTATAGCCCTACAAAATCCAAACCTGATCTTTGTGCAACTAAAAGATCAAGCCATCTGTGTGCTACGTGAACCAACCCCAGGTGCCCAGCAATAACCAAGCCATCATAATACCTGTCCTGATCTTTCACTAGCCTACTACACCTGAAGCAGCAGAAACTCTAGACCCGTCGGCTCCAGGAACATATGCCAAATCCGCAGTGAAACCAGAGAATCTACCCCTGCTAGCGGTGAATCTGCTATGGTGAGTCTAATGGTGCCGTCACACGCATCAATTTACTGAACGATATTGTTACTGATGACATACATGTGCAATCGCTAACAATATCGTTCAGATCGCTGGTGAGCTGTCACACAGCAGACTCACCAGCGATCAATGGACCAGACACATCGTGGAAACTATTTAAATATCGTTTCCACAATGTCTTGCTCCCGCTGTCAGGCTGCGATAAGCGGGAGCAGGCTGTTCTCCAAGGTAAACTGCGGGTAACTAGGCAGCGTGCGCTGCCTAGATACCCGAACTATACCTTGGTTACCAGCCTTCTCTGCTCACCGGCTGGTATCCAAGGTACACAGCGGTTAACTAGGGACCCTAGTTACCCGCTGTGTACCTTGGATACCAGCTGGTGAGCGGAGAAGGCTGGTAACCAAGGTATACTTTGGGTATCTAGGCAGCGCGCTGCCTAGTTACCCCCAGTTTACCTGGGATACCAGCTCCCAGCGCTTGCAGAGAGGCGCTGGGAGCGGGCTTATCAGTCGTCTCCAGGTGTCCACCGAACGACCAACAGTAGATTTGAGGTCCTGTCCTCAAATCAAACGATGAACGATCAGCCGATTGATCGTTCATCGTTTGTAGTGTCACACGCAAGGATGCCGTTTCAACATCGTTCAAGCATCACAGAACACGTGACCTTTGAACGATATCGGCAACAATATCGTGACATGTGACGGCACCTTTAGAGTTCACAGAAGACTGCCCAGTCTACCAGTGAGATCCAGGCCTACCAGTAGCACAGACACTAGTGGGTCGACTCCACAACATTAACTGCAAGAAAATGGGGGGAGAGCATGTGAGGTACCCGGTGGTCTAGTGGGGGCTTTTACAGGGAGTATATCAATGTGCCGCTCACCTGAAACGGTTTTGCGTCAGTCTGACGTCACGGCAGGTCCTTGACTTACAGGGATCTATTCACCATCTCAGGCAGCTCCAGACACAATACCCATATAGGGATTTGCAGTATAGTGAAAAAAGGATTGTGGTCAGATTTGTGGGAGCGTTCAGAAATGGGAATAAGGGAATGAAAAGCTTGTTAAAAACAAACCTACTTTATTCGATTATCACCAATACGGTGAAAAAGTGAATTATTCACGTTATTCTATTAATATCATTCACTTTATTCCATTAATATTATTACATTATTAATAAAGTTTTATTCTCTATTCAATTCAACGGGTCCTTTACATATTGTATTTTATATGATGTAAGAATTTTTAATTGCAAATCAAATATGTATATGTATGTGTATTGTTGTAATGAGTTGTTTTATCTACTCTATAATTGCAGTAGGCAAAATCGTGTCGGACCCCGAAATCGCCGTGGCTATGTCACTATGTGACGTCACCACGCGCGAGCAATGGCCGCGAAGCGGCCATTGCGAGTCGCTGGGCGAAAATAGAACCAGAGGCTCGGCCACAAACTTAGCGATTTACCGTTGAGGTAGCGCGAGCAATGGCCGCGAGGCCATTGCGAGTCGCTACCTCAGCCGCCGCACCTGCCGCAAGTCTCCCTATACTTTGTATGGGGATCCATTGCGAGTCGCTGTGTAGCGCGAGCAATGGCCGCGAGGCCATTGCGAGTCGCTACCTCAGCCACCGCACTTGCGGCGCGGTTGCGGTAATCCCCATAGAAAGTATAGGGGGACTTGCGGCAGGTGCGGCAAGTGCGGTTTTGCACTTGCGGCAAGTGCGGCCGCTAATTCAAATTAAAAAAATTAATCTAATACAAATAAATTTAATTAAAATAAAAAAATTAATATACAAATAATAAAAATAATAAATAATAAAATAAATCAAAATAAAAAAAATTAATAAATAAAATAAAAATATATATAATTAAAATATTAATAACATTAATTCTAAGAAAATCAAATTACTCAAATAAAAAAAAATTCAATTAAAATAAAAAAAAAAAAAATATTATAAAAATATTAAATAATAAATAATTACAATAATAAAATAAGAAATAATAAAAAAAAATATTCCATATAAAAATTCATAACATTATCTAATTTTAATAAAAAAAACAAATAAATAAAATATTCATAACATTAAGTTATTGAAAAAAAATTTAAATAAAAAAAAAAAATATAGCTACTATAATCTAATTAACGCACGTTCTAGAATCCCGATGCATTTGCATCGGGCTCACAGCTAGTCTAATATAAGTATCATACCAGCGCATAGGAAAGGGTTACAATGTTTTTGAAGTTGATTGGTCAATGCTATTATTTAATCTGTGATTTAGACCACTCCCCTGTAAATCCAAGTGAGGAAGTCAGTGGACTGCTGTAGAAATGCGTATTGGTGATAATCAAATAAAGGAGGTTTGTTTTTAACAAGCTTTTCAGTCCCTTATTCCCATTTCTGAGCGCTCCCACAAATCTGACCACAATCCTTTTTACACTACACAACATTAACTGCAGGCACACTAGACCAGGCTAGGTCAGTAGAGCCACCCGTATTGCATAGGTCCCAACGCATCACACAAGATCAGATCCCAGCCCGTTATAGGGACTAAAGTGTAAATAAGTAATGTAAATATGAAACTGTTAAGCATGAGTGCCTAGAGAGACTTGCTGTATGAACTTTTAATCATGCGTAATATAACTTGTTGAAGGACAATTGGGCCACAAGACTATGTGTGGCCAGGACCTCATTTGTATATGGCTAACCCCGACCTGGCTTGAATATGAACTGCTGGTGTGGCCAAAGAGCCAAAGAAAGGCCAGGCCTGGAGCCCCGTAGCCACGCCCGGGGACAAAGTAAAAGTGGGTTGGGGTGGATCCCACTGAAGAAACTTAAAAGTCCTTGGAGTGGCCCAAATGGACACGTGTTGCCCTAGGAACTTTAGTAACCAAATGACAATTTTTACATTTTTCTAGGTTTTTGAAATTTATCATTTTTATAATCTTGTAAATAGTTTATTGCTACTGTTGTTAATGTTATAATCTTATTATGTTTTTGTTATGTTTCCACAGTCTGGGACGTACTGTATTTTACTAGGGGAAAATGTGGCACCCCAGTGGTCCAGTTGCCACAGTCGCATTGCTCCCTCACAGGGGATGATGTCATGCCTGGAAGCAGTAGGAGGTCCGCACACTAGGTAACACTAGCATGCAACATCATTTGTGACTCGAGGCATGAAGGGGGAGCTCTAGAACCTCATTTCAGGGGAGTTCCCCTATAAATTCTGGTCCGGAGGTGGGTTAGGTAGAACGTCTGTTAGTCTGAGGAGAGGAAAGAGAGAGGGAGTCAAGGAGAAGGCTCTTGGGAGTGGAGCTGTGACTGAGCTTCCCCCGGAGTGGAGCGCTAAGAAAAGGACGTCAGAGTCCTTGGTTGTGCGGGTGATTTACCATCCTGGCTGCACTACCATCTGCCCCAACAGTCATATCCTGCAGCGTCGGCCACCCCTAGCCAGATACCACAGGTGGCATCATGAACTATCCGTTGTACATAATCCCCTTTTACTGCACGCCCAGGGCCACAGAGTCAGGTCACCGCCACCGTGACCCCCCAAACATCGACCGACCCGGTCCAGAGTACCCCATGGCCCTGGTGGGTGTCACACACAGATATAGGAAAGGCATGGGAGCAACATTTTCTATATACTGAAAAAATGTGTTTCTGAATTTTAAAATTTAATAACTTAAATATTGCTTTAAGTCTCTTATTTTGTTACAGGGTCACTTTCAAGTGATTTTTCTGTATGATACTAACATTACCCTTGAATAGAGTCTAGACATACCTTTAAAAACATGTAAAATCATTATTGTACCATTTGTACTTTCTATGTTATCAGCATTGTCAGACCTTGCATGGAGCTCCTGGATTAGTCCTCTCCATTATAAGCAAACCGGAATTGTCCAGCTGCTGTATAAACTGTCATGTAATGATGCACTCCTTCTCAGTAGCTCTCTCTTCCCTCCTCCCTCCTCCCTTTGCTAACAGTCCAGTGTCAGGTTTCACTTTCAGGAGGTCTGTTCTGTTGGGGACATGGAGGGAGAGAGCTATTACAGATCTGACTTATCTAGACTCCATTTGTTTCTCTAAGCAGGTATCCCTGCTGTGACAGTTTCTGTGTTGTATTTGACCTCTTGTGATGCTGAAACACACAGAGCAGAGAGGAGAATACAGCTCCCCCCCACACACACACTGATGTCCTATGCAGTGGTGTGAATAAGTGACCTTAATATTCATCTTATGGGGAGTGGACAGCAGAGAGCTAAGTGGCTCATTCAATGTGAGTGACAGATGGAATGGATCTCTTTATTTGAAGTTTACAGAAGATAGGAGGGAAATATAAATAAAAGAAATACATAAATAAAGAGAGTTTAGAGCGAGGAATTAGAAAATGATAGCAGTTACACATAGATTTTTCACCTGACAGTTTTCCTTTAAGCTATGATTGAGGTGTATTATGCACCTAACAAACTCACCCACTTGAGTAGTGGAAAAGGGTAGGGAGTGACTGCATTCCACGGGTCCCTGTACAGACCAAAACACCCTAGCCACACAACTGAAAACAATACCTTAGTCCTCGCTTCCTAAAAGGTCATTGAAGGGCTTCTCATGCATCCTGAAGGACCTGAGAGGAGTCTGCAACACAATGCCAACAAGGGTAGAGGAAGGTGTGCAGTAACAAACACAAACCCAGAGTGAGATAAATTGAAATAAGATAGAGGAGCTGGGAAGGAAAACAACCACCATACAGCATGCACTCAACTGGTGTTTCCTCAAAGGTAGAAACTCTAAGCTGAAGGGCTGGAACTCCAAGAAATAAATTCATATAGAGACATAGTCAGCTAAGACATGAGCTGAGAGGTGAACATATATAACCCAATCCATAATGTGATGCGGTCAACTGATTCACCCAGGGGTTTATGGAAACTCGGAACCTGGGCGTAGAGTTGGAGGGATGTCACTGGTGGCCCGCCCGGACCCATAGCCCTGATGGTCAACTGAAAATTGGGGATTGTAGAAAGGAAATAAAAGAAAAAGAAAGAGAGAGAGAGGGGAGAGAGAGAGAGGGAGAGAGAGAGAGAGAAAATCAAATAAAAAACGCTGCGTTCGGCTGTGGTGACATGTAAATGGCAGTGTCATTCCGTTGACTTGTATGCATTGTTTGTGCGCTTGAGAATGCTTCCGTAGGAAGCAGGCATCTTCAGACGCACAAAGAATGCAACAAGTTGCGTTTTTTGGGTACTTGGAAAAATACATGTGAACGCATCCAAACGCATGTATCATGCGTCCCCATGTTAAATATAGGAACGCAGTACGCATGCATTTGGATGCATTCGCAAATGCTGCGTCGCAAATGCAAAGGTGGAACCGACCTAAGGGAATGCAGCAACAATCCTTCCTGGGGAGAATCTGTTTAGCGCGAGGATGTCAAAGCTTAGCCAGAAATAGGGAAAAAAGGGACAAAAAAACTCTGAATATACTGTGTGCCTGACAAAACAGCTGCCATCCATTTACCCTTAAGCCCCCATCACACAGGGCGACATCGCCGCCCATTACAGAGGCGACATGGGGGTGTGGCCTATCGCCGGTGTCATCGCCCCTACATCGCCTCATGTAAAGGGGCGTTGTCGGCGGTGCCGGCCGGTCGCCTGGTTTCAGAGCAGTGCTCTGAAACCAGGCAACCATCATGGGGCGATTTGCACACATCGCCCCATGTAACCGGGCGCTGGTGACCTGTCCTGCATCGCCGCTGGGGTTTTCAGACACCCCGGCGGCGATGCCGCCTGTCAGCTCGCCGGCGCGGGGCTGGAGATGTCGCCCTGTGTAAACGGGGGACGGCGACGCTGGCAGGGCACCAAAAACGCTAGTCGCCGCCGACATCCCTTTAGCCATATTATATATGTGGACAGCACATTGACATGGATAAGGTTTACAGTTGGTGAAATAAGTATTGAACACGTCACCAATTTTCTAAGTAAATATATTTCTAAAGGTGCTATTTACATGAATTTCTGACCAGATGTATATGATAACCCATGTAATAAACCCAGGCAAAGAAATCAAATGATTAACCATGAATTTCAGATAACACAGTAAACATAGCATTAAGGATGTGCCCCCAGGGCTGTGGGGCACTTGGTACCGGGCTTTAATACTTCTGGGGAGTCACAGGGGTCAAGACCTGGCTCCATGACCCTGGGCATCAAATAAAAGTTTGGGAATGAAGGTGTTGGGAATGGTTGTCGTGACGCCACCCGTGATGTTTGGCTATTGTTGGGCAACGCTGCGGTGCGGGACCTCTGTGGATGATGAAAACGCAGCTAAGGTAGCATCGCTCCCTAGGGGTAAAGCGGTTCCCCAGGGCAACCGGTATAGTCTATAGCAGTGGTAGGCCATTGGAGTCTTTGGGCTTAGGGACACAGGCGAGGCTCTGCTGAGGCCGGTTCTCTGCAACCTGCTCGGCTTATCAGTCTACCACTCCGCTGGCAGGGAAATAAACAGTCTCACACACAGCTTCTGAGTTCTATACCCAGTTTACTTAACGTTCACTTTAGCAATGCCGCAGGATACTGTTCCTAGCCAAGACGCAGTCCAGATAGTCCTCAAGTAATTGGGATAGCTCATCCAAAACACCTGTTTATGTTCCTTTCTCTCACGTGTTGCTCTCTTCCCCAGCACTAACTGTTCACCTCACTCCTGTTCGTGCCCCTACGTACAGTGCTTCAAACCAGTAGCCACGGGCCGTGTTGGGCGACTGGTATCGAGTCTCCTGACCCTAGTATGGCTACCTTCTCGGCGGATATGTCAGGTGTCGGCCACAGCTCCTCTAGAACTCATGGCCTCCGGTTCCATGGTTGGAGTCAGGAATCTTCTCGTCACCTTCCGGGCCGGTCCCCTGGTTCTCAACCAGCCTTTCTGTCCGACTCCGGTCAGACTCAGATTAGGGCGGACGGATGGATCGCTCTCTGTCTGTGCCCCTAGGGCTCCTTCCGTCTCACTTGCAGTCTGCTGTTCTGCGACCCAGGACGAGCTCTCACCGCTCAAATCCACCGAATCCTCACTCCTCATCTTTCTCCGACTGACTACTCACTCACACTTCCTACCACCTACCCACACTTCTCCCTTCCTCTTACCCACCCCTGGACTGGGCCCTCCCTCAGCGGGTCCACCCATGGTACCTGGCTTGGGACCCTAAGCTGTGTTGAGTGCTTGTTAGGTGTCTTAGACTTCTTATCCCACTTCCTCAAGGACAGGGATACCACACTCCTGGTATGGGTGCAGTACCCCTTGTAGCAACCGGACTGCAGGTTCACCACATTAGCAGCTCATTTATATTTATTTACTAGTACCCATTACATTGGAGCAATACCCATGCAGAATTGAAACCACCTGTATTGTTCCACTTCCATTAGAATACAAAAATGGTGTTTTTTTTAAAGAATCCAAGAACCTATCTAGGTTTTTTTCTTTTTCGCTGCACTAAAAAAGTTTTTGCCTGACGAAGGGAAGCACCGAAACATGTGTTGGGGTAGGTGTAGCTTGACTGGCAGGATCTTTCCAAATATTTGGTTTATAGCTCTTACATTGTTGTCCCCTTGACATCAACCTTTCTAAGTCATACATACCTTAGACATGGACTGTTGTGATATTTAGATTTATATGTAAGGCTTTTTAGCCCCACTTTTGATTGTGAGTTAGCACCATATACATGTGTACAAGCTGGTGTTTAGTTGGGGTGTGAATGCCGTGAATTTAACCATCTGTAGTGGGCTTCCATCTCTGATTTCAGCTGTTTTGAGTTTGTTTCATTAATATTTTAGTACAACTACTTACTATTGATATATTATGCACTATTAGTACTTGGTGTGAGCTTTCCCTTACATTAATAAATACTTTGATATTAAAGGGACTAATGATTTTGTATATGTATTGAATAGCATTATCCCTGCCTTGATCATTTGTCTTGGCATTCCTTTTCTGTGTGTCATCTAGTGGATCATCATGCTTTTTTATTCTGTTTTTATATTATTGTGCAATAAAATGTGTTTTATGATGAACCTTTTGTTCATTTTCTTCTGTTAGTCTTAGAAAAAGTTGTGGAGGCTAAATTGTTTTACCCAGCGAAAAACATGTAAAGCAACTGGAAAAGGGGTAAATGGAAGACGTTTCGTGACACTTCCATTCCCATTCTATGGAATGTTTCTTCAACTAGATCAAGATGGTTTCTGTTGTTATGATCCAAAATGTATCAAAAAATTAAAATGACTACTGGACGTTAACAGCCTCTTTAGGCTAAAAGTGGCCACTTTCATTAGTGTAAAGTTGATCATAACAGACGAGTCAAACTAAATTAATTGTCAGATGAAATTTAACCAGAAAAGATAGTTGTAACTGACTGGTGTCATCATCTGCAGTGAAGTCAGCCATGTTTAAGATTTTTATCACAGCTTTCTTGAAATGTTCTAAGAATAACAATTATTCCTTCTCTTCTATTAAATTCTTTCAATATGTTTGGCTAATTTGAATGACGGAAATGGCCAATGTGGAAGAAAATGTGTATAAAACATCTGCACATCCATAATTCACTAAACGATTATTCACTTAAAGGTGGTTGAACTACTATCTTAATTCTATCTGATGTGTATGGCCACTTTTACAGAAATATGCATGTCCATGAAGAACTAGTCGGACAGAAATGTCTTCTGATGGCCAAGGCATGATTTAAAGTGATTGTCATTTGAAAACAAGTTATCATCTATCAGCAAGAGAGGTGATAACCTATTGATCAGTGAGGGTCCAATCGCTGAAGCTCATAACTATTGTCAGAACGGGGACACTTTTATCACCCTTATAGTGTAGCAGCAGTAGGCATTATCAACTGCCATTCCATTCATTCTCTGAAGAGTTGCCGAGCGCTGCAGTAAGCCTTTTTTCTGGCAGTCCCATAGAGAATGAATGAAGGTGCAGTCTGGTGCACATATGATCGCTTCATTCTAACACTTTTAAAAGTCTCAAATAACATGGGTTCAATAAGTCCCCGAGTTGTGAAACAATCCTAAAGTAAACATAATATAAGGAACACATTATTTAAAACCTTCAGCAAGGGAATCAATTTAATCACTATTACAGAGATTTTACAGTCATGTCTTTATATTACATGACAGGTTATCTTTAAGGGTGCTTTCACACTGCGTTTTTCTGGGATCCGTGGCTGTCCGTTGTAAAACGGACAGCCACGGATCCGATTTTGGCCCCATGTTAGTCTATGGGCACTGATGGGATCGGATTTGCCCTTAGTGGCATCCGATTTTGTCGGATCCGATTCTGTCCGATTTTTAGCTGTGCCCAAAATCGCAGACTGCTGCGATTTTGGGCACAGCGGATCAAATCAGACCGAATTGGCTCCGACCTGATCCGCGCCAAATAACATGGGGCCTATGGAGCACGGGAAACAGCTGATTGTTCCTCGGACCCGATTTTAGTGTACTGAGCATGCTCAGTACACTAAAATAGCTCTGTGAAGCTATTGCAGAAGTGACATCCAGTGAAAAGAAAGGGTTAAAAATGAAAAAAACTTCATTCTCACCTGTCCCGCGATCCAGCGATGGCTCCAGCGCTCGATGCTTTTAGGACCTGGCCTGATGTCACAGTCACATGACCGGTTACCGCGGTAACCGGTCATGTGACTGTGACATCACGCCAGGTCCTGTGGATCAGAAGAAGACAGCTGGAAGCACCGCGGGAGTCGTGAATAGGTGAGAATAAAGATTTTTTTATTTTTAAAGGTCTGGTAAGGGGGACAAAGAGGGGAGAAAGAGGGGACAGAGGGGGTGAAAGAGGGGACAAAGAGGAGACAAAAGAGAGGGACAAAGGAGGGGACAAAGGAGGGGACAGAGGGGGCGAAAGAGGGGACAAAAAGGGGACAAAAGAGGGATTAGAGAGAGGAGGGGAGAAAGGTGACAGGAGGGAGAGAGAAGGGGGACGAGGTGACAGGAGGAGCAGGGAGAGGAGAAGAGAGGATCCAAACTGATGCTGCAAAATATTAGAATCGGATGCCTATTTGACATCCGATTGCAGGCATCAGTTTGGATCCGTTGCTGTCCGAGGGGAGCTGCAAAAAGTCGGATCCCCTCGGACAGCACAAAAACGCTGTGTGAAAGCAGCCTAAGTTGTTTTCACCAGACAAATCCTTTAAAGTTATTGGTCCACGATGCAAAATCCCATACATACTGTGTACCACTTATAACAATTTTGTATTGTCACTCATTAGTCTTATGCCCAGTGGCATAACTTGAAGCTCATCGGCCTTGATACGAATGCTCCAAGGGCGCAAATCTTTAATAGCAATAGTCTTTTTCTATAGGCCAAAGGGACTTGTTGGGTCCCTTAGACTCCAAGGCCCGGGTGTGATTGCAACCCTTGCACCTGTTGTAGTTACGCCCCTGCTTCCGCCCCCATTGATACGTGGGGTCTGGTGTGGTTACTATATCTGCCTACACAGTAGCCTTCCACCTGATAGATTGATTTACACATATTTACACATATTATTAAGCTATATAAACCAAAAGGAAAGTAGAGTACCAAGCAGTAAATTTCAGCTTTTTTATTAGCTTGAAAAGGGAAGAGGTGTCACCACGGTAACCGGTCATGTGACCTGATGACGCTGTCGGGTTGTGACATCACGGCAGGTCCTACAGGCAAGAGCTGCTGGAGGCATCGGTGGATCGCAGGACAGGTGAGCATAGAGATTTTTTTATTTTTAACCCATTTTTTTACTTAATTTCACTTCAGCAATGTATGTATATACATTGCGGAAGTGAAAGTGTCCCGCACAGCTCATTCATTAGTTTTCAATGGGGTTCGACGGTGTCCGACGAACATTCAACGAACACACCCGCAATTCGAAGAATCGAATTCACAACACTAGGGTGGTGGCTCATCTCTAGAAATGAGTAAAAGCGCATGAAGAAAAGCGCAGTGGAGTTCACACACAGAACGCTGCATTCTGTGAGGATCCGTTATTGGTGCAGTTTTGCACCAAAAACGGATACTCACAAAACGCAGCAATTACGCTGTGTGTGAACCCAGCCTTAGGTGTTAAATATTTCTTTTCTTCAGACTTGCATGATGGCTTCACGACCTCTGCTAATTCCTAGAGTGTTTGCTCATTTCAGCTTGTGGAACACAATAGGGTCAAATTTGATAGCAATAAAATAAAATAAAATTAGACTGTACAGAGAGACCCAATGACTCTTCCTTTCGTTGAGATCATGAATGTACCGTTGAGATTAAATGTATCAAGTCATGGCTACTTATTATTAGTGGGCCTTAGGCTACCTGTGAAACATCCTCATTATAGTCTGTTCTGCTGCAAGCTGCCATAATATGCATTTTCTTCAAGATAGCATAGTTAGCTGCAGGATGCATTTGCACTGTGGATTAATTCTCTGTTACTGAGTCCAAGTGTCAAGTGTGATACCTGGGCTGAATCTATTATGTGCTAGATATTAGAGAATGCCTTACGCAGATAATTAACTCAGTTCACATCATGGAACCAGGAAGACAAGGCTGTAAGGCAGATTCAGAATATAATCTTATTTTAGATGTCAGTTACATGAATATTTATACATTGTTGGGTATAACTTCATGGTGCTGAAGTTCAGCAGGTGGAGAAGAACAGCATAGACAATTCTTCAAGCATATTTTTATTTAATACATCAAATTCTTTATGTCGTATGAATACTACATACAACAGTGTAGGAAAGTTTGTGACACTTCAGAATTTTCCTCATTTCTGCAAAAATTCTGCATAACTCCAAAAAAATAGACAAATATATCCAAATTAAGCAAATGAGTTAAAATATTGGACTGTCATCTTTTTTAATTAAATTGGAAAGCAACGGGTTAAACGCTGCACTGCAATAAAGATGAGTACTGGATCTCGGTTATGTGATTTTATTTGATGCATTTTAGAGTTACACTCCTTTATCAGCCATCATACCGCTCAGGAAGGAGACGGGTTCTGTGTCCCAGAGATGAATGTGCTTTGATCCAACGTGTGCATATCAACCCAAGAACAAAAGTAAGAGACCTTCTGAAGATGATAACAGAAGCTGGTAAGTTTGCATCATTATCCACAGTGAAACAAGTACTGGCAAATATTAATAATTATAGTAATCTTAATTGATTTAAAACAGGAAAGGTTTATTCTGATTTCATGTCAGGTAGTGAGAAAAACATGCATGTGTGTCTTTTTATATAGTGTATGTAAACTTTTGGTTTCAACTGTATAGAGAAAGAAGTGGCAGCAGCTGAGATTACAACTACATGCTAGTAACAGCAGGATTGAAAAGAGATCTTAACCCTTTCAGCATTGAATGGATCTAAATAAAAACCTACTCAGGATAAACGATGTGCGGGCTCTAAACAAAAGCTGTAATCGACTAAGCAATGCAACTTTCAGATCCCAGACCCCCCTGAGGTCTTATCAATCTGCGACACACTTGTAATAGTCAGGTCTAAGATGTGCCATCTCTAACCAACTGAAATACATCTTTTCCTTTAGTATGCAAATGGCCTCTTCGGGGAGGAAGTAGGCAAACTCTAGTGCTACCTATTAGAAGTAGCAATCCTAAAAGTCAAAACGGACCTTTTAACAAGCCATGTCATATTGCTTAGCATTTATGCAAGATCGAAACCCCAATTTGCAGATGCTGTGTTTTGGGGTGATTGTCCCTCGCCAGTGTAAAATCTGGCTGTATGAGAGGCTAAGATTGTGTCTAAAGGGAAAGCTTTTCTCTTCGAGGAGATAAACACATCTATCTAGTATGCCAGTAGTGAGAAGAGTTATAGCTGCAATGTTCCTCTGGGAAATATACAAATTGTCTCTTCAGGGAGGAAGCAGAGGAACTCTAGTACTACCTATTACAGCCTCTGCAAATTGGGGTTTGGATCTGACATAAATCCTAACTCATAAGACAAAGCACTTTAAAGTGTCAATTTTGAATTTCTTCCAATAGGTGGCAGTAGAGTTTGTCTGCTTCCTCCTTGAAGAAACAATTTGCCTATTTCCCTGAGAAGCATTGCGTCTATAAGTCTCCTCACCACTGGCATGCCCAACTGGTGTGTCGATCTCCACAAGGAGAAAAGCTTTCCCCTTAGGTCTTGTTCACACTGTGTGCTTTTCAGCTGTATTTTTGTGCTGCAATTTTGTAGAATTGTCAGCAGCAAAACTGGGACCATTTTTTGGAAAGAAAAAATGGACCCAAAATGTATTACTTTTTGATGAGTATTTGATGCGTTTTTTGCTTCTTGATTTTAATTACAATCTACTCAATGGAGCAAACACTGGAAAAAACAGATCACTAATTGACCTGTTCTTTTTTTTTCGTTTTCGAAAATGGACCAGTAAAAAAAAACAGCGTCTGAACACCATTTCTGAAAACTCATTCACTTTGCTGGGCATCACAGAAAGTGATCCGTTTTTGCATGGAAAACGGATCACAAAAAATGGATAAAAAATGAAGAGTGTGAACAAGCCCTGGTATATCACACAAATTTGTCCATGGATGGCTCACCTCTAAGGACAATACAAAGTTTTAGTGGTCGGTATCAGGAATGTGAGTAGAATTTATAAGGCTTTGTAGATATCAGAAATAGATATCATTCAACACTTAACTGAACTGTAGTAACAAGAAAAGAAGTAAAAATTATTTCCCACCATGTTATTAACCGCTTTGTTTTCTGGATATTCTGCTTGAGCCACAAATGTGTGAACGTTCCCTTTTAACAAAGTTAATGAAAGTTGTATAACATCTCACACATATGAAGCACAAGCTTCTAAACTATGACTAATACATAATAATTTGCAGAGCTAAACGGGCCTGATAGCTGGTATTAGGAGCAGATTACGCTGAAAGCTTTCTACATTTTCTGAAATCCCATCATTTGGCACAGCGCAGTGCCTGGATTTGTCTCCAGTTTGACCCATATGGCTGCTTTCTTTTCTAAAACAAAATGTACTATGCAACGGAAAAAGCAAATGACATCTTTTCTGAGATCTCTATCACTAAACAGTATGTGGCCCACGAGAGCACAAGCAGAAGGGTAACTGTATGGATGCAGAAAATGTCACAACCAGATCAGGGTGTCTGAGGGAAAACTATGGCGGTCCGCCCCTAACAGAGCAGGACAAATGTAATGACACATATTATTAACTAGAATTCTTCTGTAGCTGGGGCACCAACTAGTACAAAACTTCCTGCACTTCCCAAACACCAGTAAACCCAACTGTTGTTTTAACCTCTCCACTTTTTATAGAAAAATATGAAGCTTCATAGGTGCAATAAAACATAAACCCTAGTCTGTGCATCATGATCATCAACTTCAATAAACATTACTACCATAGTTTATATGCCCATAAAGTAATTGGAGATGTTTACAGTGACTCTCAGCCTTTAAAGCCCCAATCCAAGAGTTTTTTTTTATTGCACCATTGTAGTGTTGCTTTGAATGTTGCTTTGAATGTAAGTCCCCTGCCTCCTATCTTATACTCACCTGCTGCTGTCTTCATTTGTTACCAGCGTCACTTTGGTCAGTCTCCTGTGATTTGTGACCCGCTGACAGCTCCAGTATTTCATGGACCGCACCAGAGGTCACAACTAACGCCGACACAGAATGGACGTCTGTGATTGGCTGTTCGATGAATCTGCAATCAGCCCATACATTCAAGTATGCTAGAATGTATGGGATGGTTTCAACTTACTCCAGCAGCCAATCACAGAAGCCCATTCTCTGTGACAGCGTCTCTGAGTGGCTGTTGGGTAAAAAAAATAAAAAATAATAAATTAAAAAAAAATGACGTAGCACTCGGAAGTATTTTTGATTCTCAACACAGATAAAGTGGATAGGTACGGGCTGCCACTCCGGACAGCTAAGGGCTGCTTTACCTTGGCTGGCAATCAAAATACAGGAAAGTCCTTTATTTTTGTAATTATTTTAATAAATTATTAAAAAAAATGTGTGGGCTCCCAGTGTATTTTGAACTCCAGCCAAGGTAAAATCAGGCAGCTGGGGGCTGGGATTATCAACATTGTAATACCCAAGTGTTCTGGGCCCCCCATGCTGAAAACCGCTGCTGCCCCTGGAAATGGCACATTCATGATAGTGCCATTTCCATGTGCTTTACCCAGCTCTTCCAGGGGCCCTGGTGAGGGTGGCACACTGGGTAATGAAGGGGTTAATACCAGCTTTGTATTGTCATTTGGTACTAAAAATGCATGATGTCAGGCCAAATTAGACCCAACCACCATGAATTTCAAGTAAACATTAAATAAAACACAACACAGAGAAAAAAAAATTTGTAGAAATAAAACAAAACATATTTAAGGACTCCATCTTTATTAGAAAAAAAAACCTCCCTCCAATGTAATCTAGGTCTTCTTTGCTTCAGCTCTGCTGCATCTTTGCCAGCAGACAAACACGGTAGAGAGCAGGCAAAGAATGACAGCCAGGAGCCATGAGAAAGGTTATTAGAGTTCACAGAGTTAAAATTAAAAACTCCCTCAAAAGTAATCCAGGCCTTTGTCTGCTGGCTAAGATTTAGTAGAGCTGAAGCAAAGAAGGCCTGGATTAAGTCGAAGGGAGTTTTTTTGTAATAAAGGTGGAGTCCCTAAATGTGTTTTATGTTTTATTATAAAGGAAAAAAAACTCCTCTGTTTTTTTTTTCTTTATGTTTTCTAGAAATTCAAGGTGTCTGGGTCTAATGAATTTCAGACTTATTTCCAGCTGACAATATAAAGTTGTTAATAACCCCTTCATTAACCAGCATGCCAACCTTCACCAGGGCCACTGGAAGAGCCGGGTAAAACACCTGGAAATGGCGCGATAATGAATGTGCTATATCCAGAGGCAACTGCGGGCAGCAGTTTGCAGTGTGGGAGGCCCAGAATGCTCTGACCTTACCACACTGAGAATAACAGCCCTCAGCTGCCTGAGTTTACTTTGGCTGGTGATCAAAATACAGTGGGAGCACAAACATTTTTTATTCATTTATTTAAACAATTTAAAAAAATGGACTTCTCTGTATTTTGGTTGCCAGCCCGAGGTAAAGCCAGGCAGCTGGGGATGGCTGTAGCTGTCCGCTTTAACTGTGCGGAGAATCAAAAATACAGTGGAGCACTATATCATTTTTTTAAATTATTTTTACACTACATATGTGTGGGGGCCCAACAGCCAATCACAGAGTCTGTCACAGAGAATGGGCATCTGAGATTGGCTGCTGGAGTAAGCTGAAACCAGCCCATACATTCTACCATACTAGAATGTATTAGCTAATTGCAGATTCCACAAACAGCCAATATCAGATGCCCACTCTGTGTAACAGCGTCTGTGATTGACTCTTCCACCCTCTGCAGTGAATATCACGAAAGACAATCAATGACTGACCTTGAATTAGACATGGCGGGATGGCAGGACGCAGGGCCTGGGAAGTATAATGATAATGTTTATAATTATGTGCTTTGTTTTACAGCTCACCCCCAAACCCAAACTGTAACACAGATTTCCCAGGGAAATTTGTGTTCAGGATCTGTGCACAAACACTAGGTGTTCAGTATGGACCCTGAACTTTACAGTTCGGGTTCACCTATTACTAGTCACAACTCAATGCAGATCTATGAGAGCTTCATGCTGTCCTCATAGAGATGCATTGAGTGGTTGTGACAAAACGATGAAGCTGCCGAAGGGTGAGTATATGACAGGGGACAGGTGGATTACATTTAAAGTACCACTCCAGTGGTGAAATTAAATATAAAACAGGCCTTGGAGTGGTGCATTAATAACCTTTTTTCACCACTTAGGCTATGTGCCCACCTAGCAGATTTGGCTGTAGAAATTTCTGCACCAAATCTGCATGCTTGTTGTTTTACTGCAATTTTGTGAGTTTTTGGTGTGTTATTTGCCATGTGTTTTTTTTTTTAATACAGTCTATGTGGAAAACATACCGTTTCCCCGATAATAGGGCGCCCCTCGAAAGTAAGGCATGCCAGGGAGTTTGATGTGCCTGTAAATATAAGGCACCCCCCGAAAATAAGGCATGTCTCTATTTTACAATATTTTACCACAGCATGCATCTGTGACTCCTCCAGCCCGCACCCGCTTCCAGCCCACCCCCCGCTCGTGTACCGGTGCCCGTTGCTGTGAGCGGTGCCGCAGATGCATGTAGACTGGCACTGGTCTATTTTTCAAGCCCCCGCCACTGTCCTGGCCAATCACAAGACAGGAACTGCCCAGCGGCCAATCACAGGCCATTCGCTGCACGACGTCGGCTTCTGCCCTGTGATTGGCTGCCCAGTTGGCTCCTGGCCTGTGAATGGCTGGGCCAGTGGCACCGTACATCTACGGCACCTGCAGCAAGGAGATTAGTGGTACCATCCTCCTTGCAGCGGTGGGCACCGGGACGGCGGTGCCGGAATGCAGCAGGGATTGGTGAGAAGTGTCCCTGTCTGTGTTTGTGTCCCTGTGTGTGTTTGTGTCCCTGTGTGTGTTTGTGTCCCTGTGTGTGTGTGTGCCCTGTGTGTGTGTGCCCCTGTGTGTGTGTGTCCCCGAGTGTGTGTGTGCCCCTGTGTGTGTGTATGTGCCCCTGTGTGTATGTGCCCCTGTGTGTGTATGTGCCCCTGTGTGTAGCCCCTGTGTGTGTGCCCCTGTTTCTGTGTCTCCGTGTGTGTCCCCTGTGTGTGTTTGTGTGCCCCTGTGTTTGTGTGTCTGCGTGTGTGCCCCTGTGTGTGTGTCCCTGATACCATATTGGGGGATGATGGGGTTACTTTATTGGGGCCGCAAGGGGATGATAAAAGTAAGACACCCCACGAAAATAAGACATGGCGCATCTTTAGGAGCAAAAATTAATATAAGACGCTGTTTTATTTTCGGGGAAACAAAAATCGCAGAAACAATTGCCATGTTGCCTTATTGTTCTGCACCAAAATCTGGACACAGAAAGACCTGGGGGGAGCGGAGCTAGGCAAGTGGTGTCAGCGCTGTATATAGTTAACCCGCCATGATCACCGTATAGTCAGACAGAGGACTTTTGACAAAGAACTATTTTTGAACCCCTAGTAGGGGATACAGCTCAAAGAGACTGTGGACTTTATGTTTTATGAGCACTTTTTTATTACCTTGTTTTTATGAACACTTTATATTTTTGATTTTTTCTCTATGACAACTGTGAAGGACTGGACTGTGTTTAATGTCACGTTCAAGCATAAGTGCCTCCCGAAAGGAAGAAAAGTGATGAGTAATGTTATTGGTATTGTTGAGAGAACAAACAAAACCTTTTTGTGAGTGTCTTTGTTACCAGGTTGCTCAGGGATGAGCTAACCTTTGCCAAGGGGAATGTGGTGCCCCACCGGGTAGGCCGCCAACAGAGGTACTGCACTTCTCCATTAGAGGGAGACTTGTGCCTCTGGCCTCCAGGTACTGGGATGGCGCAGTTGCGCCCCACTGGTCCGTGTGCCACAGTACTGCACCCAAAACAGAGTTTGCGGTATCCCCGTCATTGGAGGGGATAATGTCAAACTGAGGCTCTCATCCCAGCATCCCTACACCTAGACTAGGGGACCAATCAGCTAACCTGTCACCTGGGTAACCGATCACGGTGGGAGGAGTGTTAGGGTAGAAGGAACGGGAAAAACACACAGACAGATCTACTCTAGTCTGAGGGACGAAGCAAGGAACAAGTCCTAGAGGGACACCACAGGGAGGGCGCCCAAAAAGGAGTGGTGACCCAGACAGAAAAGGGAGACCCAGTGCCAGACAGTCCGAGTAAACAGTCTGGGGGAATCCTGGTCCACAACATGGTACCAGCTCCGAGTCGCGGTGCAGGCGAGTCCAACCCTGAGCCGTTAATACCGGCCCCAGCCCCACCAGCGGTGGCATCACGAATACCCCTTTTCCTTGTTATCCCTTTAATCTACATCCTTTTTATTAAATGACACCGCCAGGGTCACGGACCAGGTCTCGGCCCCTGTCTGTCCCCGTGAAAAGAACCGAGAGTGAAGAACAACTGCTGTCCGGTTCCCGAGTACCCCCAGCCCTGGAGTGGGTGTGTCATATCCTGCACCCGTTCCTGTGTCCTGTCTGAGTCTGTTGACCTGCCTGGAGTCCGTTGCACTGACTGGAGTAGAGTGTCCTGCCTGAAGTTCAGGGTACGGCTTGAAGTCTGGTGTCCTGCCTGAATTCAGTTGTACTGCCTAAGGTTAGGGTAAGACTTGCGTCTGCCTGCAGGATCCGTCAGAAACTTAGTTTCTGGCAGTAGCAGCGCATAGCGTTACCAGCATGTAACTCTATGCGCTGCCTTCCTATGGATCTCTATGGCAACTAGAAGTTTACTGCAGCCTCTGTCTCCACAGACAATCCCCAGATTTGCACTTTTGATGAGTGCACAGAAAGCGCTGCATCTGCCCCTATCCTAAGTCCAGCAAACCCTTCATCTGGTGAATACAGGTACCAGCATTTCCAGAGATTGGCATGCCCAGAGTGTGGCATATCCTGAATTAGATGTCTACAGCCCTTCTTGTGTACCTGCACCAGCCTTGCCTGTGTTCCTGTATCTTTCCAGCCATAGTCTGGTATCCTACCAAGAGACTGGTATATCCAGGGTCTAATGTACCCGATGTCCTGTTCCAGTACCTGATATCCTATGCCAGTACCTCATGTCCTGTGCCAGATGACCAATGCCAGTACCTGATGTTCTTTGCCAGACTGCCTATGCTAGTACCTGTCATTATATGATGTCCTGTGCCAGCTTGTGATGTTCTGTGCCTGATGACCTTTACCAGTGCCTATCAGTACCTAATCTTCTGTACCTTTCAGTACCTGCTTTCCTGTCCAGAACACGCCATGTGTTTCAGAGCATACCTGTATACCTGTTCTAGTGCTTTCTAGTTCATGTGTCAGCCCTGTCTTACTACTAGTACTAATCCAATCCTGTGTCTGCACTTCTGTCCTGCTGTCCCCCTATTCAACTCAGCTGCAACAGTCCCGGACACTTCCCTGGAGTGGCACCTGGCGTCTACTGGCAGCAAAATCAAACCTCACCATCAGAGACTCTGGTGAAAACTCGGTAGATGCTTGGTCAAACCCCTCTCTTGTTAGGGTAACCCTGGATCACCCAGTGGTCTTGTGAGCGTTACACTGTGCTTAATGTTAGGCAATAATAACTGAAACAAAAATACTTGATATACAAGTAGATGAAAGTGATAAGCCTCTTGAATAGTTGGATATAAAACCTAAACAGGAACTATAAAATAAAGTGTAAAGACGGATAACCATATGGTAAAAAGAAAAATAGATGTTAATTAGCAATGAATAAGACAGTGGGTAACCCCTATGGGTAAACCTGCAAGGTATAAGTCAGAGTGAGAAAAAAAACCATGCGTATCACCAGTCACCACCCTATACATAGCTTCTTAAGGGATAGAGTGAAGGCTACAGACTTGATCAGATACATATATACATATAAAATAAATCAATAAATGAAATTGATGAAATCCAAAACAGCTGTTTGTAGGGTAGATGTGTGTGAAAGCGGCGTCTGTGCCACTGTGCATTAAAGCATGGGACCAGTGAGTGAGGTGCCTGCGCATCAGACGTGATACCCTGACCCGTTAACACTAAAGGTGTGTTACAACCAAAGTAGAATTGCACATGTCCAGATGCCGGGCGCAAGCGTGATGGTGCACGTGATGTAAGAGAATGTAAGGACAAGTCGCATGAGCATAACTAAGGAAGCTGGGATACGTCAGTGCGTGTGCGCACCTATTAAAAGACATTTACTTTATCAAATAGATGGTACGCAAGTGTGATATAATGTCCTACAGACAATAAACCAATGAGCTGTTTGTAATTTTACCAAGACTGAATTAGAAGCCTTTGTTATAAAAGTAATCCTAATAAGAACTGCGCATCAGAAACATCCAAAGCACAGGTATGTGTGCAAGCACTGTACACAGCGCTAATGGATGTAAAGCAGAACCAAATGAAATGCTTAAATACATCAATATGTGTGTGAACCCTGGTACTGGGGCATTCACGCATGGAGATAAGTAGTCAAAAAGGATAAAGTATGGTGTAATATTATAATTGATAGTCACAGAATTTTCTGACAAGGCAAATAACCTAAATTTTGTTCAAGAGTAAAATAATGGTATTTCAACTATGGTTTCATATGGCATTAAAATACAATGGTAGTCATTTAGATATTGCAATGACATTGTTGATTTTTTTTTATATCGATTTGCTGTGACATTTCTATTTCACTACAAGCTGTGAACTAAACATTAATTCCAATGACCTAAGGTCTCCATTTTTCTTTTTTTTTCTGAAAACTTTGCTGTAGGCAAAACAGTGAAGTGGATTACACTGAAATGAAGCCATTGTTATTAATGCCCTGGGGCGGGCGGTATGTGCATTTAATTGGCTCCTTATTTTTTTGATGAAAGTAAAGAAGGTTGGACAAAACTGACAGTGGCAGTATGGTGACAACATGGTTAGCAGTGTAGCCTTGTAGTCCTAGGTTCAAATCCCACCAAGTGCAATATCTGCAAGGAGGTTGTATGTTCTTCCTGCTTTTGTGGATTTCCTTTGGTTTCCTCCCAAACTCCAAATACATGCATTGGAAATCTAGATTGTGAGCCTCAGTTATGATAATATATGTAAAGCACTGTGAAAATTAATGGTGCTTTGTAAGCAAGTAAAATATATGAAAAGAGTCACTAGTAACAAGTCAGAAATCGGACACTACAGGAAACTGTGGGATTTTCCCTCAGTAAGTGTTTATGCTACTCAGCCAGGGAGCGTACAGGTGCACCGAGCGTGTGCTCACTTCATTAAACAGAAATTGACTGATATCATAATACAGAGCAAAAAAGGGCACTCACCCATAAGGTGCTAAAGATCTCCTTTATTGGAAGTTATTCAGGTTCCATTTTCGGTGTGCAGGGTGGAGGGGGGGTGTTGGAGAACATACAATGGCCTGTTTCATGCTGATCGGCACTTCAACTGGTCAACTAGATTTCTGTCAGATAATACTCAGTTTCTTCCTGAAAATGATTGCAGTCACAAATTCTTTGGTATTATTATCTTCATTTAATTTGTCTTCAATGAGAAAACACAAAAGGAATTGTCCTAAAGCCAAATTGGATCTAATTCCACACCAAACATAAAAAAGGGGGTGGACAAAAGTATTGGCACTGTTAGAAAAATCATGTGATGCTTCTCTTATTTGTGTAATTAACAGCACCTGTAACTTACCTGTAGCACCTAACAGGTGTTGGCAATAACTAAATCACACTTGCAGCCAGTTGACATGGATTAAAGTTGACTCGACCTCTGTCCTGTGTCCTTGTGTGTACCACATTGAGCATGGAGAAAAGAAAGAAGACCAGAGAACTGTCTGAGGACTTGAGAAACCAAATTGTGAAGAAGCATGAGCAATCTCAAGGCTACAAGTCCATCTCGAAAGACCTGAATGTTCCTGTGTCTACCGTGCACAGTGTCATCAAGAAGTTTAAAGCCCATGGCACTGTGGCTAACCTCCCTAGATGTGGACGGAAAAGAAAAATTGACAAGAGATTTCAACGCAAGATTGTGCGGATGGTGGATAACGAACCTCGCCTAACATCCAAACAAGTTCAAGCTGCCCTGTGTCAACCCGTGCTATCCGTCGGCGTCTGAATGAAAAGAGACAGTATGGTAGGATACCCAGGAAGACCCCACTTCTTACCCCGAGACATAAAAAAGCCAGGCTGGAGTTTGCCAAAACCTACCTGAGAAAGCCTACAACGTTTTGGAAGAATGTTCTCTGGTCAGATGAGACAAAAGTAGAGCTTTTTGGGCAAAGGCATCAACATAAAGTTTACAGGAGAAAAAAAGAGGCATTCAAAGAAAAGAACACGGTCACTACAGTCAAACATGGCGGAGGTTCCCTGATGTTTTGGGGTTGCTTTGCTGCCTCTGGCACTAAACTGCTTGACCGTGTGCATGGCATTATGAAGTCTGAAGACTACCAACAAATTTTGCAGCATAATGTAGGGCCCAGTGTGAGAAAGCTGGGTCTCCCTCAGAGGTCATGGGTCTTCCAGCAGGACAATGACCCAAAACACACTTCAAAAAGCACTAGAAAATGGTTTAAGAGAAAGCACTGGAGACTTCTAAGGTGGCCAGCAATGAATCCAGACCTGAATCCCATAGAACACTTGTGGAGAGATCTAAAAATGGCAGTTTGGAGAAGGCACCCTTCAAATATCAGGGACCTGGAGCAGTTTGCCAAAGAAGAATGGTCTAAAATTCCAGCAGAGCATTGTAAGAAACTCATTGATGGTTACCGGAAGCGGTTGATCGCAGTTATTTTGGCTAAAGGTTGTGCAACCAAGTATTAGGCTGAGGGTGCCAATACTTTTGTCTGGCCCATTTTTGGAGTTTTGTGTGAAATGATCAATGTTTTGCTTTTTGCTTCATTCTCTTTTGTGTTTTTTCATTGACGACAAATTAAATGAAGATAATAATATCAAAGAATTTGTGATTGCAATCATTTTCAGGAAGAAACTGAGTATTATCTGACAGAATTGCAGGGGTGTCAATACTTTTGGCCACAATTGTTGCACAATTAATTTCATGGTGCTGTACATGAGAAGGGGTTACATACAAATTATAGATACAGTTTACAGTAAACAAATTAACAATGAAAGACTTGTACAGAGGGGAGAGGACCCTGCCCTTGTGGGCTTACAATCTACAGGTTAATGGGGAGGAGACAGAAGGTCAGGGGTGCAGCAGACGTGGTGAGGCAGCAGCTGTGTTGGAGGTGAGGCGGCAGCTCCGTTGGTGTTAAGGCGGCAACATGGTTATTGCAGGCTGTAAGCATTCCTGCGGAGATGGGTTTTCAGGTATAAATCTGGTATCTCTGTAATAACCTGAGGAATTAAGCAGCCTAATCACTTATACAGCAATGTGAATGGTGTAAAAAATGTAGCAAATCCAATTTTTCACCTGCTGCTGATTTGTGTATTCTGACTCCCATAGATCACACTAAGGCTCAGCATACATTTACCCTGCGCTCTACAGTGAGCAGTCACACTGGGGATTACATGTAAATCTCTGAAAAATGTGATTCACACAAAATTTTCAGCTGAAAATTCACTATAATGAGGTTGATTGAGTCACTTAGAACTCGCATCTGGCCTGTGGTCCAGCAGTGTCCATCTTTTTACATGTCTTTTTAGGTGTCCACATGTGTACTTTTGAAAAAAAGGGCACTAAAAGGGTTTATTTGCAATTTTTAATTCTACAGTTTAACATTCACTGCATTTGACCTCATAGTTGTCTTCCAGAGACAAAATCATCACTACATCCATAGATCTCATAGATGAATTTCCAGAGGGGTATAATTTTCAAAAAGTGGTCACTTGATGGGGTTTCTGCTCTTCCAGCACTTAGGAACTCTGCAAATGGAGTCTGCAATCTATATTAGCAAAATCTGTGCTCCAAAATGTAATGGTGCTCCTTCCTTCCTTTTTTTTTTTTGGTTCCAATAATTTTTATTGAGGTTATGCAAAGCAAATACAATGACAAAAACATAGACAAGAATACATAAACAAGAAAACAAAACAGCCAAGGGAAGTAGAGGAGAAGGGGGGGAGGGTTTGGGTAAGACAAGGACCACCAGGGACCTAAACGCAGATGCCACATACATTTTGAACAATGGCAGAAATAGCAACGTGAATAACTCTGTGAATGGCCAGCGTCAAAAGTCTAAGTCTCACACAATCGGAAATGCAGACGGGTGGGAGGCCCATCGTGCCCAGTCGTCTATCACCCTGTTTCTGGTGGCATTATCTAAAGCTAGGTGGTATTCATTGTGGAATATCACATTCAGATGATCCGTGACCTCTGCAATAGAAGGGGGGGCGTCCGCCCTCCATTTAGCTGCGATGCTCAACCTTTCAGCAGTTAGAGCATTAGAAATCAGCGTTCTCTTGTGGCGAGCGGAAGATGACACCCGGGTGGGTCAGATTCTTTGTCGAGGTGAACTCCCTCCGTTTACCGAATTACAGGCGTCTTCCCCAGATGTGAGACTGAAGTGGTGGGAATACCTCCAACTTCGCTCCTTTGTGCGTTCTCTACCCCTCCGAAGGGACTCGGATGTTACATTATCTTCCCTAGAGAGGATATTTACCTCCAAGCAGGGACCTACTAGAGGTATATCGGTCTTATATTCCATCACATCTAGAGCAGCCGTGGCAGAGGCCCATAGTTATCAGCGGGCATGGGAGGCTGACTTGGGAAGGACGATAGATGCTCAAGACTGGGAGAGGTGTTTTCTGATGTCTCGTAAAACCTCAGGATCTTGTGAGGCACTGGAAAAGTGTTACAAGATATGCCTTAGATGGTATCTTACTCCGGACAGGCTGCATCGGTTCTCTCCGGCCAACTCCCCACTCTGTTGGAGATGTGGTCTTGAGGTTGGCACAATGACTCACGTATGGTGGAGTTGCCCCCTTATCAGTGATTTTTGGAAAAAAGTATTCCGCAACTATAACCTGGTTACAGGCAGGCATGTGGGAGGTACCCCCGAGATGGCCCTGCTCTCTATGCTCCCTGGTTCATGGAAAAGACAGAAGAAAGACATCCTTCGGTTCTGCCTTTGTGCAGCACGCAATGTGATCCCCCGACATTGGAGGGAGCAGTTACCTCCTTCTATTTTGGAGTGGTTCACCGAGATGGAATCCCTCAGGCGTTTTGAGGAGATTTCTGCCGATTTCTCTCAAACTCAAGCAGAATATGTAAACACCTGGTCAGAATGGATCCTTTTTAAGGATGCATCTAATTTTGGTGACCTCTTTACCTGAATGGTGGAACACCTATACCGCCCCCGATCTTGTGCCATCCTTCACTGTACATGTAACACCACCTTTGACATTCTGGACTTATTCTCATACACCCTTCCCACTCTTTGAACTCCTGTTTCATTTCCTCCTTCCCCCCTATACTATTCCATTTTTTTTTTTTTTTTCTTCTTTCCCTTGGTCCCTTCCCCAGGTTTCTTATACTATCACTCTAATATTAGTCCTTTCTCCCCCCTGTTGGACTGAATCTAGATATATGTTAGTTGTATATGATGCAATATATACGGTCTCTTTATTCTATATTTTTTGTATTGTTTTATTTTGCTGAGAGATAGAATCTAACCTTTTGTTCCTTTAGACAATAAAAAGGGGACTTCCCCTTTATATAAATCCGTGAGAGACTTTTTGAGACCACAACTGTTTGGACTTGTACTACACGGTTTCTGGTTCATGGACTCTTTTCATACCATTCACTACTGGAACTGCACAGTTTTATATGCTTTATTATACTGTTTTGTACTGTTTCTAAATGAAAAATTTCTTAATAAAAATATATTTACAAAAAAAAAAGAAATCAGCGTTCTGGAGTCCCTGGGAAAGAGATGGATCCCTACATGTAAGATTGCCAGCTGCGGTGACACCTGGACATGCACGCCCGTTACCGATCTCATCAAGCCAGAGATGACTGCCCAAAAGGGGGCCAGTCTGGGGCAGGACCACCACATATGGGCCAGTGTACCTCTTTCTCCACAGCCCCTCCAGCATAGAGGGGATCGATCCCGGGAGAAGCGCGCAAGGGTCACCGAAGGGTAATACCACCTCATATGGATTTTCTTCAGGATTTCCAGGTGATTAACACACCTGGAAGCTGCCTGTAAGACCCTCAGTCCTATATACCAATCTTCCACCGGGGCCGTGAACCCCAGGTCTTCCTCCCATCTCCTCATGTAGCTTGGTTTATTGGGGAACAAAGCCGCAGTCATATGTCTATACACTCCCGACAAAGCTTTTTGTTTAGTGGGGGAAAAAAGGAACTTTTGAAAATGGGAGACCTCAGGCGGAGGGTGGGCCTCCCACGTGCCCCCAAGAGAGCTAAAGAAATGTGAGATCTGCGCATATTGGTAGAAAGTCCTCTCTATACCCGGAAATCTTGTACAAATGCTCGAAAAGGGGCTGAGACAACCCGACTCAAAGAGGTCCGCACAGTTGCGAATCCCCGCCCGCGTCCAAGGACCAATGTTCAGGAAGGGGATATGAAAAGGCAAAGCCCTAATGTCTATATCCTTAAGGGATAATGAGATCACCTTCCCCACCTCCTCCCTCCAGGCTCGCAAGAGTGAGACCATCGTGGGGAGCTGCAGGGACACCCTCGTAGGGGCCAAGCACTCCGCCTCCAAAAGATGGCGCAGAGAACCAGTCCCAAGGAGAGCCCTCAGTGCCCCTCGCCATCCACCAAAGCTTGGCCTCTTGAAGCAGTGTAGAGTTGTAGTACGCCCACAAATTAGGAACTCCCATTTCCCCTTGACCGTAAGGCAGATACATGATATTCCCCGAAACTCTGGCTCTTCGGCCTGCCCAGATGTATGCATGCACGGCTCGTTGCAAGCGCGTTAGTAGGTTGGAGGGAATAAACAGAGGCAGATTGCGAAAGAGATATAGAACTTTCGGGAGGAGGAACATTTTAGTGCTCCTTCCTTCCTGAGTGTGGCCAAACAGATATATACAGTCACATGTGGAATATTCAGGAGAAATAGTGTAGCACATAATGAGGCCTGTTTTATTTATTCCCCTTGCGAAAATTAAAAAATCTGGAGTTAAAATAACATCTTAGTGGTAAATATGTAATTATATTAACAATATGCTTACTTTTCCACTAGACAAATTTGCACTTCTTTAAGGAAGTGGAGAAACTCTAGTGCCACATTTAAATTTGCATATATCTGAGAGGAGGGAAGTGACTACAATCTCCTCACCTACTTCGCTGTCTCCATAAGGTAGATAGCAAGTTCCCAGACCTTTTCCACTAGATGAATTCATTGACGGGTGAAGTTTGTAAAATAGTGTCACTTGTGGGGGATTTCTGTTTTTTTTGGGATGTCAGGGACTCTTCAAATTCAACATGGTGTTCGCAATCTATTCCAGCCAAAATGGACCGAGTTTTTTTATGTTCATGGCTCAACACTATAAAATTCTGTCATGTATTGGGGGGTCCAAGGTGTTCATCACACATCTAGATAAATTCCTTAGGAGGTATAGTTTGCAGAATAGGGTCAGTCGTAGGGGATTTTCACTGTTTAGGCACACTGTTTAGGCACATTAGGGACTCTCCAAATTTGATATGGATTCCGCTAACAATTATAGCCAAGTTTTTTGTTTGAATCAAATGGCGCTCCTTCTCTTCTGAGACCTGTTGTGCGTCTTAACAGTAGTTTTCCACCACTTATGGGGGGTATTAGCGCACTCAAGAGAAATAGCAAAACAAATTGTAAGGTGCAATTTGCTCTGTTACCATTGTGAAAATAAAAAGAATAGGAGTTAAAAGCCAAAAAATGCTCACTTTCACAGCTCAACTTTATAAAATACTGTTAATTACCTGGCGGTTGAAGGTGTTTATCACACATCTAGATAAATTCCTTAGGTGGTCTAGTTTCCAAAATGGGGTCACTTGTGTGATTTCTACTGTTTAGTCTCTCTAAATATGATATGGCATCCGCTAATGATTCTAGACAATTTTGCATTCAAAACATAAACTGGCGCTCCTTCCGTGCCATGCACCCAAACTGCAGCTTTCTCAACATATCAGAAGGTAGACAGTTTGTGCACCAAACACCCTCACAGCACACACACCCACAGGAGCACATCTCCCAATCCGGAGCCTGGGACTCTAGGCGGGCAAGGGGTGGTGGGGTTTAGAGGAAAGTGGGTGGGAAGGAAGGTCAGGTGGTAGACTAGTACAAAAGGAAGGAAAGAGGAGGAAGGAGTTAGTAGGCCGGAGTAGGCTGAGAAGTAAAGACCGCGTAGGCCAGAGTGAGCCGAGCTGTAAAGACAAGAACAGACAGAAAGTGACACATCCCGATGGGGTTGGGCTCCCTGGAGATGCAGAATCCAAAGAGACACAGATCCTTGGAGAGAAAGCTCGTCCATAGCCGGCATCCCAGGGGAGTGTGAAGACTGAGACCGGACCGGTATAATCAGGTCCGAGGAACACAGCAACACCGACCAACTACAGGTGGGGTAGATTCCCCTTGAAGTAACTGGGATCCACACAGGTTAGAAGGAGCCTGGTAACACCTTGGAAGACAGGGTTACTGCAGGCTAGGCACACACCAGAGTGTTGGCTCTGAGGGGGACTGAAGTTTCACACCGGCTTCCCAGACAAACCGACGGGGAGCTTTAATACCAAGCTGGAGTTCCTACTACCAGGGTTGGAGGCACAGCAGCAACCACGAGGACCCGGCTTACCGCCCGCACACACTTAGGGGAAGCTGCATACAAGGGGCCGAGCTGCCGCCATACAACCCACAGAGAGAACAGAGAGAGGGAGAGAACAGCCTGAAAGGACATATAGAAGGAGTGAGGGGTCTCAGAGCGACAGCCTGGCTGCATAGGGTTGAGTGTTCCCAGAGTTAACTAAACTGTGAACTGTGTTAAAAACTGTACTGTGACTTGTGTGACTTTGAAGAACTTGAAAGTAAACCCGGTGAAACCTGCTTCAGTTTCCGTGTCTGATTCCAGGTATACAGAACTGTTATTGTCCTTCTTACCCTGCCAGGAGCAGCCCGACCCGTGGCGGGCTCATCCATCTAGCTGCAGCCCATCCATCCCTCCATCCTCCTGGCAGAGCCGCGCTGCAGTGGTGGTCCCATCACTGACCACAACCCGTGGGTGGCGTCACGACAAACTAATCCTTATAAATACCCCTATACTTGTGAGAACCCGGGACACGGTCCGGACCAGGACCGCCGTGACATCCCCAGCAGTACCCCGGTCCGGCACCGAGTACCCAGTCCCAGTGGCTCCACAAATACACTTGTGATCCTATCACCATTGCACCTCCATTGCCAGTCTCTGCATACATCGCACTGCACTAAGATGTCCAATGTTTGTATGGGTGCCAATGAAGCGAAATTCACTGACAATCACAGCATGCTGCAATTTTTTCCACAGTCTGATAAAGCTGAGGAAAACATTGCAGATCTGAGCTGCGTCATAACACAACATTGGGCCGAGTGCAAGACTTTCTTCCATTGTACTCATGCAAATCATACACTAGTGTAATTCCAGCCATAAAGTGACAATGGGTAGAATTTAAAAATAAAAAATAGCCTGGTCAGGAAGGTGAAAACAGGCTGCTTGGTGAAGGGGTTAATGAAAATGTGTTGTGCAATATTATAATGTAAAGACATGGCTATAATGATGCTATAATTCTGACTAATTGAATAGCTTTGGTGAAGAAATCTGCTGTGTTGTTTTAATGCCTTTAATGGGCTTTAATGCCCATTTGATGTTTTCTGCTAATGCGATTTCGGTGCACAGTGCACAGTATTACTCCTCCCTGTCTGTGATTCCCCAACCCCCTAGCCTGCTTCCAGCCTTTTGAATGATCTGCCTCCACTGTGTGAAATCTCAGCAGTTACCTGTCACTCAAAGACCGGATTTCGGGAGAGTGACTGGGGAGTCACAGACCTAATCATTAGAAAATTACAAATACTGAATACAGAAGTACCACAAAATGGATTTCTACATCAAAGGTAAATGTAATCAGTATTAGAGCCTCATTACAGCCATGTCTTTACTTTACAATTGTACTGACAGGTCCTCTTTAATGGCTTTTCCACTTGAAAAAGACGTTGTGTGCACTTAACCTGGTAATGCAGGAATATTAATCATAACAGTCCATAACTGAGAAATTCAATTCAAGCAAATGTGTTACGATGTTTGAAGAAAACACGTGGGAACACAGATGTACTTGGAAGCCTGAAGAGAAATGAGCAAATTGAATTTATTACCTTGATTGTTGTTACTTCCCAAAAAACAAGATGATGATGATGATAATGATGATGACGGTGATGCATATTCATGAATAAACTTCAAACCTGCACACACAGCTTGTGCATATATAATATCTCCACACTTCAACATTGAAATTGCAACACACAGAAGGAATAATCATGAAATTATGGAATTCGCAGGATGGATAGACATGTTAATGATATGCAAATTATGAAAAAATTATAAAAACATTTAAAAAAAATCTCAATTTATTCAGCATCAAGTATGAGCACTATGTGTAGAAATCTTCAAACAGACAAGCTTTAGCTGCTATCAATGAGAATATTAATGGATGTCTCAGGAATGTTCTGCCATGCTGATTGCACTCAGGCAAATCATCAAGATCCTCTGCTGGCAGCTCCCTTGGTAATAGCCAACCAATGATATCTTAGGTAAACTCAATGGGAGAAAACAGGGGCGTATCTAGGGGGGTGCAGCCGGATCCTTTGCCCCGGACGCAACTCAGAGGGGAGGCGCCAGCACCAACCCCCCCCCAGCTGACAGCAACATCCCCCACCCCCGCTCCTCAACCAAGGCTGCAGGGGCAGCGGGGCTGACAGCTGACAGCTCCCCCCTCTGCCACTCAACCAAAGCTGCAGGTGCGGCAGGGCTGAAAGCTGACAGCACCCCTTCCCGCTCCTCACCTACTCTGGGGGGGTGCCGAAATACATCTTTGCCCCGGGCGCCATGATACCTAGTTACACTGCTGGGAGAAAATACTGAAGAAATTAAGAAATTGCAGGCGATGGACAGATGGTATTACGTGTAGGCCCTGCAAGCTGCTCACAGTAGCACCAGCAATATGTGGCATGGCATTTTCATGTTTAACACAGTTCTCTTGACATTTTTGAGAAGTGGTCCTACCACTAGTTTAACAACCAAATTAATATAACACTGAACTGTTGGTGTACTTGGTGGAACTAGGGGTCCGGCTGCTGTACATTATACCATCCCACACCATAATCCCGGGAATAGGACCACTGTGAAATTCCTTCATAAAGGACTCTTCATGGGGCTGCTCATGTGGTCTTTAGATGTAGACCAGAGGTTGTAATAAAGCAAGCAATAGCTGGAATGAATATCTATATTTTGCGGTCCTCTTTGTCTTTGTTCCTCAGAGATAGCATATAAAAGTGATCAGTAAATAGAAAATTGATTATTACACCAAAACTGTGGTTTTGGCATAGTTTTGGAAAGCCAAGTATTTTAATTATAATGTGGTGGCAAAATGCGAAATACACAGTATTATGCGAAAAGTTTAGGCAGATGTGGGAAAAAACTGCAAAGTAAAAATACTTTAAAAAATAGAAATGAAAGTGAATGAATAGAAAATAATTCTAAATAAAAATCAATATTTGATGTGTACTAACACGCTTTTGTAGGATTGTTGTATTATAAGCTCAACTTGTATTGTTATGAGCTAAACCATTGAGGGAGATTCTCTATGCTACAGGTCAGAGTGGACCAACATGGATGAAGGCAATGGCACAGTGGGCAGGACTTGTTTGAAGACACATGGGACAGCAAGGACCAGGATAGCAGGCAAACAACAGAGCAATAGAATACACAGAGCCAAAACTGTAGACATATTCAAAAAATGAAGATCAGTCCAGGAATTGCAACCTTTTAGTGTGAACATCTGATAGGGCTGAGTTTGTTATTCTTACAGCAGACAACAATTTAAACAGACAACTAATGGATAACTGCTGGTAGCAGAGATAAGCAAGCAAACTACGTTGTAGAGACGATATACTCTGTTAGGGTGGATTCTGCGGTGGAAAACCGCCATATAAGTGCAGCCACCGCAAGTCCCTATGTTTATAATGGGGACGCATGGTGCTGCGCTTGACTGCGCAGGACCGTGCGCTCCCATTCATTTGAATGTGTGATTTGTACGCATGCGCATGCTTGCGTACAAATCATACATTGTCGTCCGCACCAGGAACGCGACATGCCGCATTCCTGGTGCGGACGAGAGAGTGTGATTTGTACGCAAGCATGCACATGCGTACAAATCACACATTCAAATGAATGGGAGCGCACGGTCCTGCGCAGTCAAGCGCAGCACCGTGCGTCCCCATTATAAACATAGGGACTTGCGGTGGCTGCACTCACATGGCGGTTCCCCTCCGCAGAACGCTGTGGAGGGGAACGTAAATGTGAAGCCAGCCTTACAGCAGTGTTTGTAATGTGAACATCTCTAGAGAAGAGTTCATTATGCGTACAGCAGATGAAGGGATCGCAATAGGTCTGAGTCAGGAAAGAGAAGTTTGCAAAGATGATAGCCAACTGAGAGATCTAGTTGGTGAGAAGAACTCCAAGGCACACGGTTACTGGATAGAAAGCTTACTGAATACTTAAGGCCCCATTACACGGCACGATATCCTTAATGATAGCGCTCAAAAGTCAAGGGTTTGGAATCGTTCAAATGACATTGTTAGGATGTCGTTGCGTGTAACACCGAGATTTGATTACGATAAATCGTTGAATCGTTGATCGCAGATTTGAGAACATGTTCTCAAATCAGACGATCCATGATCAGCCTGCTGCATTGGTCAGTGTGACACCGCGATAACGATGTTGTTCACGACTTTGGCCATTCACATCAATGAACAAGTATCGTTCGCTGGGTTGTGCGAACGATACCTGCTCACTACATCGTTGGTGAATCGTCCACGATATCTAGACATGTGACATCTCACCAATGATGTCAAAACGATGTCCTAACGACCGCGCGCCAATGAGATCATTAGCAACATCCTTTCAACTTTGTGCCATGTAACATTACCTTAAGACACACATGGGTGTCTAAGTCGACCTTAAAAGGATATTCTCAAGTTGTTACTTGAGTAGCGCAAAGCAATACAGTTTCATTGGCTACTAACTTTCTGGCTTTTGGCAAGGTGGCTCTCTACCAAAGTGACATGTCTGGTGAAAAAGCAGAGCTGTAGTATTACAACTATAAAAGTTCAGCACAAGTTCTTCTGTAAAGGGTACTTCACACACTGCAACATTGCTAGCGATATCGCTGAAACGTCACAGGTTTTGTGATGTAACAGCGACCTCTCCAGCGATGCTGCAGTGTGTGACACACATCAACGACCTGGCCCCTGCTGTGAGGTCGCTGATCGCTACAAATCATTCAGGACCATTTTTTTTGCCCTTGGTCTCCCACTGGTAGTCATGCATCGGCATGTGTGACAGCGCGAAACCAACGATTAGCACCTCCCAGCCAATGCCCAGCACCGGACATTAGATGCTGGGCACTGGTAACCAAGGTAAATACCAGTTAACTAAGCAGCACGTGCTGCTTAGTTACTCAGAGTTTACCCTGGTTACCAGCGATGTCACTGCTGACTGGTCGCTGGTGAGTCTGCCTGTTTGACAGCTCACCAGCGACAGCATAGAGACTTTATAGCGATCCATGTCGGATCGCTGGTGGGATCACTGGAAAGTCTCAGTGTGTAAAGGGGCCTTAACAGATTCAGCTATCAGTGTTATGTTTTAAAGTCCACATTGTTATCACTGTATTAACACATAGAGATTACAGGGCATTTGAACAGTCACATAGCACAGGACATTGAGAGCTGAGAGTCTGTGACTTGCTCTGATATCTAAAGATTTTGTAAGATTTATAAGAACAGCTCTTCAGAAGCTGAGAGGGAGCATGGAGGAGAGTAGCTAACTTCTGTATAGAAATTAATTGGTTGGGATATTAAGAGTTAAAGAGGACCTTTCACCAAATCTTTCATGTTGAATTGGACACACCATGTGATAATGGTGGCATAGAGGAATAAAAGGTGTTTCTTGTTTTTAATTTCGCCTATCTGTTGCAGAGATTTTAGCAATTGACTCACCGCGGCCGGCGGACTCCGGTTGATACAGGCGATTCTTCTCCTTCCTTGTCACGGGTGGACCGCGCCTGCCGGTAGTGGGGCCCGGTGTAGTGCAGATCAAAATTTAAGGACGTCTTACGGGAACAGATTAAAGGGGATTTAATTTGTTTTCTTCGTGACGCCACCTATGAGTAGTTCGGTAAGGGCTACCGACGCTGCGGAACCTCCGGGGTGATGGACAGCAGCAAGATGTTACGCTCCCCACAGGCTGAGCGGTGATCCCCGGGGCTGGAGCTGCTCAAGATGTTGTGCGGCAGCTGCGGTTACCTTTAGTTAATGACGGACAGTTCATAAGGAGACACGGACACAGATAGTCTCTGCAACGGGTCTTTACTGTCACCAGCAGGCAGTACATGGCTTACAGTGGTTGAGTAGAAGACCGGGTGGACTCAGCAGTGATAGTGCTCCTCAGAGATCCGCAGTGTTCCTCCATTCTACCTAACTTGATTGTTGTGCCAGCGTCGCCCAGGAATACCAGGTCGGGTACGGGGAGGCTGCTTCAATGCCCTATCCATGATGTACGTTCTGGATGCTTTGGGGAGCCTTGGATCCCTCAGTGGGTACACCGCTGGTTAGACGACTGGAAACTGGCTGGTGGTGGGGTGCTCCTATAAAGCTGCTCCTCCACGGGGCTGGTTCGCGTGACAGAGGTGAACTGCTGCCAGCTTCGGTACCAGTGAACCGGCTGTGAGTTGTGGGCACGGGAGTCTTTTGGGAACCCGTGTAGAAATGCCCAATCCCGGTGGTTAAGGCCTCAGGTGCTGACACCCGACCGGTGACGGCCCAGGGGCCCGCACGAGGTGCGGAGCCACCGCTCCTCTCCAAGTTCTAGTCTGCTCTCGTCAGGTTCTAGATTCTCTTCTTTCTACATCTAGATTATTGTGTGTTCTCTTACACTACCCTAACACTCCACCCCCTAGGACCTATGATTGGTCCTCTGTTCTAGGTGTTGTATGTTGGGTTGGATCTCAGAGTTAACTATTGCACTGCTTTGTCAGAGAATATTGCGGCTGCAATACTCCCTTGTGACGCACTCGTTGCGGGGCGCCACACTCCCCCTTGGTTAAATCAGCTTGTCCCCAAGCGTCAAACTACTCACATTACAGAGGTTTTTGCATTTTTATACACATATATGACACACTTTTATTAAAATAGAAAAACAGGTAAAGGTATGCTTTGGTGATATAAGCAAAAAAACAGGTAATCACTTTGTGCGGACCCGGCGGGCGGTCGGCTGTACTTTAACTAGAGTCCAGGCTGTAGCCGCGAGATCACACGGTCAGTGATTAACGGGAACAGAGTCATTGATGAAGTTCAAGTTTTAAAGTCACTGGCTCTGAGAACGATGGCGCACCCGGATAGCAAACCACCCATCTGCACAAGCATAGCGCTCGTAGGTGATTATATCGCCCCGGTATAGGTCGCGATCGGGATGTCCTCTTGGCAAGTTTGACTCAACGTCCCGGTGCCCCACAAACACCTCCTCATTCAAACCCACCTCCCAAGCGAACCCCCACCCGGTATTTAAATTAAAGGTGGAAATTCTACCTTCACGGCGGAGTTCATCAGGCAGCGGCGGCTGGCGGCGAGCCTCGGCACGGGCCTGCATGTTGGCGCGTTCTCGGGCTTGCCACTCCTCTCGTCGTCTCTGGCGTACATCTCCGTCGTTACGGCTCGGGGTGTAAAGATGAGTAACGGAGCTGGTGGTTTGGCGGGAAGCTTGAACTTGGCGGGCTGTCTGTATCGGAACCCGGTGGAACGGCACAGGGGAAGGTGTCGGCGTTGCACCCGACCAGTGTACCCGAGCTGTGTGCCCGGAAGGAAGTTCCTTGTTGTCTCCCCAAGCGAACCCGGTGTCGAAATCCTCAGCGGTGCTGTGGGTCTCGTCGTCATCCTCTCCAACCTCTTCCTCGATGACCACATCAGGCTGCTCGATGATGAGAGATATTGAAGCTTGTTCCGTTGTACAACAGGGCGGTGGTGCTGCGGATCCTTCCGTAGGGACGTCCTGCAGGGCTTCCAGGCTGCCTGCTTCTTCATCTGTTTCCGCAGGTAAAGGTGTTTCAATCCCGGTTACCAGGTAGGCCTCGGCAATGGCAAGGGAAGCCTCCGGTATGGGGACGAAACAAGCGACTGTCTCTGTAATGGTGAAACATGTCGCGGGTTCCTCGGTGGGAACCTGGTAAAGATCGAGTTCTTCAATGGAGCGTGTTATGAGCTCCGGCTCAAGAATGGAATCGGTTACGATGTTGGTCGCTGGAACGGGTCGAGTTGCGGCCTCCACCGGAATGACACAGTCTATTGGCTCAGGTGACGGAGCAGGACAGGTGGTAGGCGAGGGTGAGGCGGTCGAGAAGCTGGTGACGTCGTCTGGGCTTGGAGAAGTTGTACCCGGTCGGCTCTGCTGCATCGCATGGTGTAGTCGTCTGCCTAGGGTCGCGCTCCAGCTACGGATCGTCCATTCCACTGTCTCTAGTAACCGCACCCGGAGGTCTTGTAGAGCCTCTAGCCAGAAGTCGGGGCTGCCATCTATAGTAAGGGCAGGATCCGGACCCGGTTGGCTGACGGCTGCTCTGGCCTCCGCCTCGACCTCCCGCATCAGGTCTTGGAGTCTCATGCTGGCCATTCTTCTTGGAGGGGAACCACACCCGTAGAACCGGTAAGACGTCCTGGTAGAGCTGGTGAAGAAGTCTTCTCTTTCTGTCGGTGTGTCTATGACACTCCCATTTCCTTTGGGCTTTTGTAGTCCAATCGTGGGAAAAGTCTTTGGGGTCCGCCCCCATGGTTGATTCGAGCAATCAGGGCGGACAAAGAGTTTGGCGCCTTTTGTCTTTAGCCCTCCCACAGTGAGGGGGGGGTTGACTCACTCCTGGGCTTCACGTGGCGGGTTCTTGTGGCGGGAACGCCATCTTGGGCGCCATCTTGACCCAATGGTGTAAAGGCGGGAAAGTTCTTTTTAGGACGAACAAAGTCCAATTGTAGACAATAAAGTCCAGTTTAAGCACAATATACCCGTTGGATAACGGGCCTGCTCGTATCCTGTTCGTGACGCCAAATTCTGACTCACCGCGGCCGGCGGACTCCGGTTGATACAGGCGATTCTTCTCCTTCCTTGTCACGGGTGGACCGCGCCTGCCGGTAGTGGGGCCCGGTGTAGTGCAGATCAAAATTTAAGGACGTCTTACGGGAACAGATTAAAGGGGATTTAATTTGTTTTCTTCGTGACGCCACCTATGAGTAGTTCGGTAAGAGTTCGGTAAGGGCTACCGACGCTGCGGAACCTCCGGGGTGATGGACAGCAGCAAGATGTTACGCTCCCCACAGGCTGAGCGGTGATCCCCGGGGCTGGAGCTGCTCAAGATGTTGTGCGGCAGCTGCGGTTACCTTTAGTTAATGACGGACAGTTCATAAGGAGACACGGACACAGATAGTCTCTGCAACGGGTCTTTACTGTCACCAGCAGGCAGTACATGGCTTACAGTGGTTGAGTAGAAGACCGGGTGGACTCAGCAGTGATAGTGCTCCTCAGAGATCCGCAGTGTTCCTCCATTCTACCTAACTTGATTGTTGTGCCAGCGTCGCCCAGGAATACCAGGTCGGGTACGGGGAGGCTGCTTCAATGCCCTATCCATGATGTACGTTCTGGATGCTTTGGGGAGCCTTGGATCCCTCAGTGGGTACACCGCTGGTTAGACGACTGGAAACTGGCTGGTGGTGGGGTGCTCCTATAAAGCTGCTCCTCCACGGGGCTGGTTCGCGTGACAGAGGTGAACTGCTGCCAGCTTCGGTACCAGTGAACCGGCTGTGAGTTGTGGGCACGGGAGTCTTTTGGGAACCCGTGTAGAAATGCCCAATCCCGGTGGTTAAGGCCTCAGGTGCTGACACCCGACCGGTGACGGCCCAGGGGCCCGCACGAGGTGCGGAGCCCCCGCTCCTCTCCAAGTTCTAGTCTGCTCTCGTCAGGTTCTAGATTCTCTTCTTTCTACATCTAGATTATTGTGTGTTCTCTTACACTACCCTAACACTCCACCCCCTAGGACCTATGATTGGTCCTCTGTTCTAGGTGTTGTATGTTGGGTTGGATCTCAGAGTTAACTATTGCACTGCTTTGTCAGAGAATATTGCGGCTGCAATACTCCCTTGTGACGCACTCGTTGCGGGGCGCCACACAATCAAATATTTGGCACGTAATGTATTTTTCACTTTTGTATAACACTGACCAATCACAAGCAGGCAGCAGCATAGAAGATGAAGAACCTGTCATTTGGGTCCCATGGCTAGAGTCCACAGGGCCTGTTAGCCAGAGTTTCCAGCCTAAACAATCATGGAAAACCGCAAAGGGTTGTGGCCTTAATAGAAGAGAGCAGGGCCTGGCTATGAAGTTAATACAGGTGAGTAACATGAATGAGTAACTAATTATACCAAAAACAAGCTGTATGTTGAAACACAGTCTTTAAGTGGAACAGAAACAGCTGTAGGAGGCTTAAAACTGGAGAGAAATAGCCAAACCCTACTACAAAGATGAGGTTGTGGTAGGCAATTTAATGTCACAGGTCACATACAATGGCAAGACTGATCGCATCAACCGACCTGGTAGTTATGCTATCAGTCAAAGCTTAGGATTCAGGTTGGACTGTTCATGCTCTTTTCATGAATCCCCAAGAAATGGGCAAAGTAGAAGACCATAGATGCAGTGGTCAGTTAAAGAAAACCATTGCTGCAAATGAGAGATACCTTATGCTTTTATAATGATGTCCAGCAGTGACAGGTCAGAACTGGCAGCCACCAGTGGGACACAGATACATTCATCTACTATTTAATGAAGTTGGGCCATAAGTGGTCATCATGCAAAATTACATCCAAAATGCAAACCTTCTGAGACCAAATGTCTCAACTATATAATAAAAACATAAGAACTGGGTTGCAGAAAAATAGTGGCACGGATTCTAGACTGGTGAGTAAAAACAGAATATTTTGGCTATAACAAAAGGCAGATTGTTTGCCAAAGGGCGGAAGAGTACATTAATGAGTGTCTGTAGTCAATAGTGAAACACGCAGAAGGGACTTGTATGTTTGAGGCTGTATTTCATGTTAAAGAAATTAGGGATTTGGTCAAGATTAATGGTGTCCTCAGTGCTGTGATATATAGACAGATACATGCAAAACCATCAAGGAGGCATCTGAATGGCTCTAAATGTATTCTGCAGAAGTACAATGGCCCCAAACGTACATCCAATGCAATTTAGAACTAAGGTATCCTGAGCATAAAGAAGAACAAGGAGTCCTGGTAGTGATGATACGGCCCCACAGATTCCCAGTCTGAACATCATCGAGTAGTCTGGTAAGAGATAGAAGGACTTCCACATGTACATCCACAGATCTGTGGTTAATTTTTCAAGATCTTTGAAACAAACTCCATGCCAAACTCCTCAAAAATGTGTGAAAGTGTACTTAGAAGAACTGTTGCTGCTTTGAAGGCAAAGAGGGGACATAACAAAAATTAATTTGATTTACATTTCTAATTTGTTCATTCATTTTGCACTTTGTTGATGAATAACAATAAGTTATCAACATTTCTATTTTTTAAAGAAATTTTATTTTGCAGCATTTATGCAGAGCTGATAAAACGTTTGCACAGTACGACCCTGTGCACGCAATGCATTTTTAATTGTGCTTTTGGTGCAGTTTTGTCACACAACTGCAAGCAAATGTTTAATCCAGCAAAGTCAATGAGAATCGTGAAGTTTTGAGCACATGTTGCTTTTTTAGCTGGCAGATTTGATGCAGCAATAAATCTGCAGCCTGTCAATTCTTTCAGCATTTTTGCAGTGTTTTTCCATCCCAGAATCAGTGAAAAATCATTGAAAAAACACATGCAAAAAAAGTGTCACAAACGTACGAAAATGCAGCAATAGAATATTGCATTTTTGGTTTTTTATTTCCTTCCAAGACATTCTGAGTTGGTGCACAAATGTCTGCAACCAAATATTGAACATGCACACATAGCCTGCTGACTGTTCCATAATTTACCGTATGTATTATTAGAAGCTGCGTAAATATTACATTCAAACCTATCTATGCTTTCTACAAATAACATGCTATTCTTACATTTCAATGCTGGAACCGTTCTGAAAATACACTTGAGAGACTTTCTCTTGCTGTTGACCCTGCACTGTAATTTGCACTGAAAAGCCATAAAGTCATGTCTTACGTTAATTTAAAAACCATAATCCCAGAATGTACTGTTTGCTACAAAGACAAATTGTGACACAACAAAGCTATAACATCTAATGTGTCGGCCATGTAATACATCATCAGAGGAAAACTACAGGCGCCCAGTTCAGCTACGTTTCGGATTATTAGTCTTGGAAATAGACAACACTCTACGGCACTTAAAAGCATTTCCAGTGATTCATGCATTACAATCATTATATAAAAGAAAAATTCTACAATGTTTTAACACATTTTATGTTTTAATTCACCAAGTTAGTGTTCAATGAGCGAATGTAAACATACTATATGTTATGGTACCTTTACACGCCGCTACAGAAGGTAGAAAACAACCGGGTTTCGGAGACAAATGTACCTTGCACTGTCAAATCAACCCGAGGTAGTGGCGTGTAAACGAGCTTGTTGCCAGCCGTCACTTTCGGCACCTGTTTCAGAGCAGTGCTCTAAAACAGGTTGATTTAAACCCGATGGTAACGGCGTCTAAATACGGTAGGGTAAGGTTTTTTCGCCACCTAGATAACTTCCCGGGGCGTGACACAGCCTCCGGGAAACCACCCCCTTCAGCGATCATTGGTGGAAGCTCCTGCATTGCGATTGGTTGTCGCTGCATAGGGCGGCATATTTAAGGAGATGACCAGTCACACTACACAATTGCTCGAGCGTCATGTATTAGTCAGCCTCCTGCGCTGGCTGGCCAATCATGATGCTATTGCTTTGTCCAATCATCGTACGAGCGTCTCGTAATCCACAACTCTGGCACGCCTATGTGTTGTCCCTGCTGCACCAGGTCCTCCCATATTACCTTCTGTCACTGCGTGTAAATGAGGAACGGTGCTCTACAGAAGGTAACTTCAGGCACCCGGCGGTGCCTCCAGGGATAGATTAAACCTTCTGTAGAGCACCTTCTAGCGGCGTGTAAAGGCGGTATCGGGTACCGTTTGCAACCGTTGGTGCGTGCTCGTGCACGTGAAGCACCCGGTTGTTTCTAACTTTTTGTAGCGGCGTGTAAAGGTACCTTCACTGTTTTGATATAATCTACTTTTTCTGCACCTAAGTCTCTAGGTCAGAACCCGAGCCCCCGTCAGAGGTCCTAGTGAACAAGTAAAAGAGATGACACCGATGTTTAAACCAGAAATATGGTTTTACAACCCCACCCGACCCGTTTTGCCTTTTCTAATTCTCAAAAGGCTCATCAGGGGCATTCTGGTTAGAGATATAGTGTGTGCACCATCTGATGTAAGGGTACCAGCGAAGATATGATAACTCATGTATTGCAAGCCTGGATCCCAGTTATATCCACGCAACCCAGGATGTAGGGAGTTCAGAAGGAGTGTAACATTCACATCTGTTAAAGGGTTCTGCCTGACATTCCTCCCGTGGACAGTATGAAATAAAGTGTGTGGTAATAGATTGTGAATAACTGCTCTAATCAGAAGCACAGTGTGAGTGTAATGTTAACATTAAACACCCTCTAGTGACTAGGATGTTTAAAACTGAGGATCGTAGCGGAGGGTTGTGTCACTACAAGCCAATCTCCATCATGGCAGTGTCCTCATTAATATCGCAATCTGTCTGAGTATACATGGGGATGTAAAATAGGTGTAGCATTACAATGATACACTGATGGGAACTTGGAATCCCCCACCTTCCGGTATTGGCTGATGAGTCGTTAGGCCCTGCACAGCCTAGGACTCTGGTGTCCGTTCTGTGGCGCTTTCCTCTGAGGTGAGCTTGACACTGCTCCACTCCCCAGGCTCCTTTCCACTTCCTCAGACCCTTGGGTTAGGTCTCTCACTGAGTTAGCAATCCTGGGATGAGCTTAAGGTAGCTACCAGTCCACCAGGATGTCTTTCTCAGTCCTCCTAGGAACTGAACTTTGCTGTACCTGGGATGAGCTTAGCACTACTCTGATCCACAGGTCATCTTCACAGTCCTCACAGCAACTGACCTAACTAACTCCGCCCCAGACCACAATTTATAGGGGAGCTCACCCTGAAGTTGGGTCTTGGTCTCCCCCTTCAGGCCTGAGGCAAAAAGGTGTTGTGTGCTTTAAGTTTGCATGGTGTAAATATCCTTCTGTTGCTCTCAAATGTGACAATACCACCCAGGGGCGATAATGACGCTGTGGCACTTGGAACCTGGGGTGCCACAGTTTCACTTTCGTCTAAATACGGTAGGGTAAGGTTTTTTCGCCACCTAGATAACTTCCCGGGGCGTGACACAGCCTCCGGGAAACCACCCCCTTCAGCGATCATTGGTGGAAGCTCCTGCATTGCGATTGGTTGTCGCTGCATAGGGCGGCATATTTAAGGAGATGACCAGTCACACTACACAATTGCTCGAGCGTCATGTATTAGTCAGCCTCCTGCGCTGGCTGGCCAATCATGATGCTATTGCTTTGTCCAATCATCGTACGAGCGTCTCGTAATCCACAACTCTGGCACGCCTATGTGTTGTCCCTGCTGCACCAGGTCCTCCCATATTACCTTCTGTCACGGCGTGTAAATGAGGAACGGTGCTCTACAGAAGGTAACTTCAGGCACCCGGCGGTGCCTCCAGGGATAGATTAAACCTTCTGTAGAGCACCTTCTAGCGGCGTGTAAAGGCGGTATCGGGTACCGTTTGCAACCGTTGGTGCGTGCTCGTGCACGTGAAGCACCCGGTTGTTTCTAACTTTTTGTAGCGGCGTGTAAAGGTACCTTCACTGTTTTGATATAATCTACTTTTTCTGCACCTAAGTCTCTAGGTCAGAACCCGAGCCCCCGTCAGAGGTCCTAGTGAACAAGTAAAAGAGATGACACCGATGTTTAAACCAGAAATATGGTTTTACAACCCCACCCGACCCGTTTTGCCTTTTCTAATTCTCAAAAGGCTCATCAGGGGCATTCTGGTTAGAGATATAGTGTGTGCACCATCTGATGTAAGGGTACCAGCGAAGATATGATAACTCATGTATTGCAAGCCTGGATCCCAGTTATATCCACGCAACCCAGGATGTAGGGAGTTCAGAAGGAGTGTAACATTCACATCTGTTAAAGGGTTCTGCCTGACATTCCTCCCGTGGACAGTATGAAATAAAGTGTGTGGTAATAGATTGTGAATAACTGCTCTAATCAGAAGCACAGTGTGAGTGTAATGTTAACATTAAACACCCTCTAGTGACTAGGATGTTTAAAACTGAGGATCGTAGCGGAGGGTTGTGTCACTACAAGCCAATCTCCATCATGGCAGTGTCCTCATTAATATCGCAATCTGTCTGAGTATACATGGGGATGTAAAATAGGTGTAGCATTACAATGATACACTGATGGGAACTTGGAATCCCCCACCTTCCGGTATTGGCTGATGAGTCGTTAGGCCCTGCACAGCCTAGGACTCTGGTGTCCGTTCTGTGGCGCTTTCCTCTGAGGTGAGCTTGACACTGCTCCACTCCCCAGGCTCCTTTCCACTTCCTCAGACCCTTGGGTTAGGTCTCTCACTGAGTTAGCAATCCTGGGATGAGCTTAAGGTAGCTACCAGTCCACCAGGATGTCTTTCTCAGTCCTCCTAGGAACTGAACTTTGCTGTACCTGGGATGAGCTTAGCACTACTCTGATCCACAGGTCATCTTCACAGTCCTCACAGCAACTGACCTAACTAACTCCGCCCCAGACCACAATTTATAGGGGAGCTCACCCTGAAGTTGGGTCTTGGTCTCCCCCTTCAGGCCTGAGGCAAAAAGGTGTTGTGTGCTTTAAGTTTGCATGGTGTAAATATCCTTCTGTTGCTCTCAAATGTGACAATACCACCCAGGGGCGATAATGACGCTGTGGCACTTGGAACCTGGGGTGCCACAGTTTCACTTTCAATCCTGAGAGAGAAGACACTGGATTCTGTGAGAAAGTACACTGAGCTGTGAATATGTTGCACAGCTTCTGGATATATACCATTGCAGTAGAAACTTCACAGAGCAGATTATATGGGATAACAAGCTTTTACTTCTCAGAACATGAGGTAAGATGCACAGTCACTCAGTACTGCACCAGGAAGACGTAAGAAGCTGAAAGTACAAGAGAGACTTTTTTTTACAATACAGTAAGCAAGGAAAACTTTACATAACATCGCCATCTATTGTCAGATCAGCATAACATCCTCTTTCACACAAACGAAGTCCACAACTGTTGCATATACCAACACCCTTCTTCAACAGTAAGGACTTATTCAGAAAAACCCAATTTCTTCATTAGTCTCTCATGTTTTTCAGCATTCAATACCTTTGTGAAAAAGTCTGCTGTCATATCTTCAGTTGGACAATATTCTAATTTCAGGATTCCTTGTTCCTGATGATCCCTCAAGATATGATACTTCACATCAATGTGCTTGGTTCTGGGGTTAACTCTTTCCATCTAAACAAGAACAAAACATCCTTGATTGTCTTCATTTAATTTTGTTGGTTCCAACTGTGGTTGTCCTAGGCCTGTTAGCAATTGTCTTAACGATAGAACATCTTGACTCGCATGTGCTGCTGCAAAATATTCTGCTTGTGTTGACTACAGAGTTACTATTAATTATTTTTTACTAGTCCAACTAATTGATCCTCCTGAGAGAAAGTAATGATAGCCACTGGTAGATTTTCTGTTAGATCTCCAGCCTAATCTGCATCAACGTATCCAGTTAAAATGCATTTATCACTTGTAGGTAGTTTCAGTTTAACATTGCTACCGTGTTTTCCCGATAGTAAGACCCCCCCGAAAGTAAGACAGGGTGGGGGGGGACGGGGGTCTGCTAATGTAAGACCCCCCCGAATGTAAGGCAGGGTAGGGGGGAGGGGGTCTTACTATCAGGGAAACACGAGGGGGGTGTACATACATACATACACACATACAGACACAAGCATACACATATATACACACCATACACACCACACACACAGTCACACACACACACATAGCACAGGTTCTTACCGGGTCCGGTGTGGGATCCCCAATGGTCCTGTGCCATCCTCTGTGCTCCGGTCCGGTCCCCGAGATGATCCGCTGCTGTCCGCCGTGTTCCGGTGCCGTTTTGCACCAGTATTGCCGGTCCTAGGCTTCATGGTCCCTGCTCTTCCGGAGTTCAGGCCGCAGCTCCGCCCAGGTCATAGTGTGGGCCAATCAGCATAGCGGCGCTGAAGTCAGAGGCAAGCGCCCAATGACGCTTGCTTCTGAGCGCCGCTATGCTGATTGGCCCACAGAGCGCAGAAGGGAGGCCTCCAGTAGACGCCTGAGGGAGCCACCCGGAGCAAAATGAGATTCAATCTGTAACCAAGCAATGTTAGAGACTCCGTCCCACCATAACTTGAGGGGCTCCAACATAGCTGCTCTGTAGTAGACTACCAACATAGGAGCACCCAATCCACCCTTAGAATAGGGAGCACCATCCACCTCCTCTTGATTCTATGCGGTATTTTACTCCATCTATAATGGATTGAAATATAGAAAGACGTCTCGAGGGATGTGGAGGAGTAAGCACCTGAATAGGTAAATTAGTTTCGGTAATAACATCATCTTGACTACCTGTATGCGTGCCATCCACGAGAGCGCAGACTCAGAGAATTTCTCAACATCAGCCCGGAGGTCCGCAGCAAGGGCCTCACTATTTACATGTACCAAGTCAGCCAGGGGCGTCAGTTTAATACCCAAATAAGAGAACCCCACGGGAGACCACATGTACTGATAAGTGGCTTGAATATTAATTTGAAGTGACAAGGGGAGGAAAAGAGGGAAGAGAGTTGATTTAGATATATTGGGACTGTAATATAAAACCGCAGAGAAATCGAGTAGAAGATCCGAAATCGCACTTAAAGAATGCTGAGGGTCAGAGCAGGTAAAAACCACATCATCTGCATACAGGCTAATCTTATATTCAGTAGGACCAACCCGTATCCCCTTGTGTCTGGGGACTGGCGGGCAATGGCAGCAAGAGGTTCCATGATCAATGCGAAAATTAGTGGCGAGAGGGTGCAGCCTTGTCGCGTGCCATTAAAAATGAAGAAAGTTCGGGATTGGAAACCAGAAGCCTGAACTGAGGCACCTGGATTGGAGTATAAGGCCATAATAGCTCGAGCAATAATGCCGCTAAAACCGAATTTACTCAAGGTCCTCTCCAAATACCCCTAGTGCACCCGATCAAACGCCTTCATCAAGTGAAAGGAATGCACTGGGGAGGTGCCCCCTCTCTACCACATCCAGCAGATCTATCAGACGCCTTGTGCCATCCCTCGTCTGCCTACCCAAAACAAACCCAACCTGATCGGGATGGATGAGAGAGGGCAGCACTGAAAGAAGACGATTGGCCCACAGCTTGGCATAAATTTTCACATCTGCGTTAAGCAGTGCAATGGGGCAAAAGTTGGAAGGTGTGGTTGGAGGTTTGCCAGGCTTGGGAAGGGTGGCTAGTGATGCCTCCAGCCCCTCCCATCTGATAGAGCCAGAACGAGCCCAGTGGTCAAAAAGACGTATAAGGTATGGACCAAGGACAGGAAAAAACTGGGCATAATAAGGAAAAGAAAACCCATCCGGGCCAGGAGCTGAGGATTTTTTAGATTCTTTTATGATTTGGGAAAGTTCAGAGAGTAGAATCGGGGAGTTTAATGAGGAGAGCTGCGCAGGAGTAATGCTAGGAAGGGCTGCTCTTTCCAGGAAGGCAGAGATATTATCAGGGGAGGGCTGGGGCACCGAGGAATCCTCCCGCAGATTATAAAGATCAGAGATAGTAAGAGGCGAATTCGTTAGCAATTTGGATAGGATTATAGATTTTTGATGAGTCTGATCTGGTAATAAAAGGAATCCTCGCCTGCGATTCTCTTTTTTTGACACGCCTGGCTAACAGGGCACCCGCACGATCTACCATGGCATAATAATTAGCCCTGGTTTTCCGAAGTGCATTGGCTGTGGAACGAAGCAGTAACTGCCGGACCGCCAGACGAGCCTTATTGAGATCTGAAAGCAAGGCTGCAGAAGGGGCATGTTTGTGCTGAGATTCCAATCGCGCAATCTCAGAAAAAGCATCTTTTAAAGTCTGATTGTATTTACGCTTCTGGATGGCTGCAATTTTAAGTAGGTGGCCTCGCATAACCACCTTGTGTGCGAACCACAACACATCCGGTTGGGTCTCTGGTAAATCATTGTTACCGAAGAATTCTTTAAGGTAGGAATCTAAAAGGGAAACATTAGATTGGTCAGTCAGCAATTGAATATTTAGACGCCATCGTGAAGGGGGGAAATGGCCAACGGATCTTCAAGTGAGACTGTCACTGGAGCATGGTCTGACCATGAAATATTACCTATTGACACTGCAGTACAGTGAGGGAGAGCCACATCGTCTACTAGGATATAGTCGATCCTGCTATAAGATGTGTGCCTAGATGACATATATGTGTAGTCTCTCTCACCGCAGTGAATATATCGCCAAATATCATGCAGACCATGGAGACGAACAAGGGGGCCTGCTTCACCTCTTGAGGTTGAGGGGACCGAACAGTCTAATATTCTTGATATAGGGACATTGAAATCGCCTGCTATCACTTTATGCCCATGTTGAACGTCCCCTAGGATCTGCAGGACGGTTTTTAAGAACTTAAGTTGACCAGTGTTGGATCCATAAACCGAGGCTATCGTAAAGGGGGCACTGTTAATAGTACATAAAATTATCAAATATCTGCCAGAGGGATCTGAGATTGTTTGAGCCAACTGAAAAACCACATCTCTACTGATAAATATCGCGACACCAGCTTTTTTCGTATCTCCTCCTGCAAAAAAAACGGTGAGGGTACATATCAGATTTCATTCTAAAATTGTCCTGTTCTACCAGGTGAGTCTCCTGAAGACAAACTATCTGATGACGCAATTTACAGAGTTGACGCTAGACCATATCTCTCTTGCACGGAGAATTGAGGCCATTAACATTCTGAGAAAGTATAGTGACACTCATGGTGGTTCACAGGGAACAGCGTGTAATATCATAATAGAATAATCATCCAGATTTGTCGCTGAAATAAAGCAAATGACCGCCTGGAACAACTTAAAGGGAATTAAAGGGAAAAAGGGGAACGGATGAACAGACAAGACCAACAAACAGAAAACATAGAAACAATGTCCATTCAGACAAGGTCTGAATCCACAGGTGACAAAAAAAGTCACCAAGGGGCCAAAGCTGACAGGTCAGCAAACAGTGGAACTACAATCCACAAAAAGCAAAAATAGTAGCAGAAAGGAGAAAAAAAAAATCATATTCCAAAGGAAAAAAGGATCCGACCAGGACCGACTGTGAAGAAGTCCCTTCAGGTGACCTCCCACTCAGGATCAATATGATGATCGGCAGCGGTGAGAGCATCCGTCTCAGGTGAGAGCATCCGTCTCTCTAGTGGCCACTATTGGAACTAAGATCTCCATTTTATCATATTTAGCATAGGGCAGTTTCTGCAATTCACTTATACATTATATCCATTGATCCTCTTGTTTCTAGTGCCACTCATTCATTTTCATTTTTCATTAATCATGTATATCATGAGTAGTCATCTATAAAAGTTACCATATATCTATTGCCTACTGATGTAGGCACTTTCATGGGTCCACATAGACCGGTATGCACCAAGTCAAGTGGTCTTGTCCTTTTCGTTTCACTTTCTTTAGGAAAATATATTCCTGTGGCTTTAGATTTTATTCAACATTCACATCTTACAGTAATTGAGCAATCAGATATCAATAGATCCTTTGTCAATTCTTTCCTTTGCAGCTCCATTATACTTTCAGGATGTCTATGTCCTAGACGTCTATGCCACATGTGAATACAATTCTTGTGATCATGTGTACACAACTTCATCTGTTCCGTTAATGTGTCTAGATGATATAATTGTTAATCTGCCTTGACATGAGTTATTACCTTATTTCCTGCTAGGATTGTACATTCATCATCTTTGAATTTTACAGTAAGTCCTTTAGCTGTAATGGTGGGTTTACACACACCAATTTCTGTGTCCAATATCTGAACAGATCTCTGGTTGCAGTGAAATCATGGACACATAGTTCCATTTTGTGGCTGTGTACAAATGGAGCAATGTGTCCATGATTTCACTGCAACCAGAGATCTGTTCAGATATTGGACACAGAAATTGGTGTGTGTAAACCCACTATTAGACATTTTACAGATAACAATCCGCCTTCCAATCCTGGAACATATAACACATCCTGTACAAGTATTTTTGAATCATGCCCAAATTTGTTAAAACAGTTTAGCATTTCTTGTCCAACACCTTCTGCAGTTATTTTGCTTCCATCTGCAAGATAAATGGCTTCTTTCTTATTTAAATCAAGTTCAGTAAAGACATTTTTATTACTTGCCATGTGACTAGTTGCTCCTGAGTCAATAAACCAACCCAATGATGATTTCGTATCAGTTACTCTAAATGTGCAATTCAATTATTTTCACATGAATCAGAAAATGTGTTTTTCACCTTCTGTGTATTCTCTTTATGGTGTAATTTCTGTTGTTCTGCTTTCCATATAGTACAGTCTTTCTTTAAATGTCCTTTTTTCTTACATCTGAAACATTCTCTTGTCTCTTTATTATAGGGTCTTTTTGATTCTGTAGCTTTAAGAGCATTTCCATTATCTTTTTCAGTAGAAGAATCATTTATTTGTTCTTTCCTTCTATTGTAAAGTCATTTTTTGATTACTGTGTCATGATGTAAGCTAATGTGTGCCCGTCTAAAGGTACCATTAGGCTTGCGTAGACTGAATGTTTGTCTAGTAGGGGGTGTTTTCTCTCTGATGTGATATGTTGATTGCATGGATGAGCATTGAGTACAGATTTAAACAGGGTCTGATTTAGGGCCCCATCACACACACACAGATGCCCCCTGTGATTGCGATGCTATAACATCACAAACGCGAGGCTCCAGCATCGCAAGCGTAGCAGTCACACTGCATTTTCTTCATTCGTGGGAGAGCAATGGGGCCCTTACTGTAGTATATAAGTTCTTTTTGTTGTGAAATAAGTTATAGATTTTTTTCTCTTTTAATGTTAATTATTTATATAATTTGTTTTTATTTCATAGTGTTGACTCTACCCCGTGCAAGTTGTGACTGTGCATAATTTCCAAATTTGGATAAAAATGTTTCGAAAACGTCTGTTGACTGACGCTGGATTGGAAGAACTTGTCAAAACCTTTGATTCAGAAGATGATATCCCACAGGAAAATGTGTCCGAAGAGGAGGACATGAGTGATGGGGAAAGCAATGCGGAAAATTCTGATTCTGAAGTGGAATATGAGGAGGAACATGATACCCAAACAACTAGTCGGATGCAAGCAATTCATTCCATTCTAAAAACAAGGATATAATTTGGAAGGTGCAGCCTAATCATTCTGGTAGATTGTCGTCTGAAAATATCATTAAAGCTACTCCTGGTCCTACTAGGTACACTATATCAAGAATATATAATATAGGATCAGCATTCACATTGTTCCTAAATATGACTGTCCTAAATATTATAATACAAATGACAAACATTGAGGGACAACAAGTTCATGGTGATAAATGGAACAAATTAGATGTGACAGGTCTAAATGCTTATATTGGTTTACTTCTTTTAGCAGGAGTATACAAATCTTATGGTGAATCAACTAAACGTTTGTGGAATTCTGAAACCGGTTGCCAAATATTTAGGGCTACAATGTCTCTTGAAAGGTTTCATGAGATTTCTACAGTACTGAGGTTTGATAATAAAACAGATCGAAATGAAAGAAGAGCTAAAGATAATCTAGCCCCTATTAGAAATGTTTGGAATAAATGGGTGGAGATTCTACAAAAATTCTATAATATTGGTGAAGCATGTAGCTGTTGATGAACAACTGGTGGCATTCCGAGGTAGGTGACTGTTCAGACAATACATATCGAGTAAGCCAGCAAAGTCGGCATCAATATATGGTGTCATGAATGGATGAATATTGATCATGATTTTAAGATGATTGAGAAGTCAGATAAATCTAGCTCCCCCATCTCTCCTCCCTTTTTGAGTTTGTGAGTAGGTTACATAGATCCAATTCATGCAACCCCCCAGCCTAAGCCATTTACGACGCCTAATAAATACCTGGGGCTGAGGGGAGTAGAGATGTACACAGGTTTGAACCAGTTCTGTCTCTGCTAAAGATCCTTTGTTAAAACCTACAGTTTTCAATGTCGAATTTAAGAAGACCCGTTCACGCCACAAAGACATAATTCATATTTTCAGGTTATCCACCGTTTTGCGCATTCAATGATATGTTGTGCATATCGATGTCACCATCAGGAACCTGGGTATGGAGTTCTGGCTCTGTGGACATCATAGGCATTATGATGAGTTATATGAGTTATAGATCATAATTGTGAGCCCACCCCATCCCCAGATATGAAGAATGAAGAATTATTGAGCATGGTGAGAGAGGAGGTCTCCGAGGACCATCCCCGTGGGGAGGGATCATTCTGCGAGGGGGGGTCACAGATTCCCCTGCTTTAATAAAAGCAAGGAAGCCATTTTGGGTCATTCTGATCCTGGGCCTGACATAGCTAACAACATACCAGCTGTCTGACGGAATCCTACCTTTCTGGGAGAGGTCCCCCACAGAACTACATGTACCTATGCTTGACTAGGTCTGGCAAGTTCTCTTTTATTCCTTTTATCTTTATAACTGGTTTATGCATACATGTAAATTGTCTCTTATGTAATACCCTGTAAATCTTTTATATAATTACTGCCTCTTTTGGGAGTAAAATATTATAATTTACTAGTCTCGATCTCCTTGTCCTATGAACGAGCTCTCACGACCGCACTGCTCGCTTTTACGCTATCATACAGGTACCGATCTACCTTGAAAGATCGGTGGTGGCAGCATAACGTTTTGTATTTATGTGATATTGTGGGCCTGAGGGTGACTGGATCGAGGTATATATACGTTCCTAGCAGGAACTGGTGGTATATATACATCCTGTCACATCACGTGCCGCAGTAGACGACATAAATTAGGGCAGCTGGGCTCCTTTCTTATCCTCTGGCAATACCGGATTTGGCCAGCAGGCTAAGGGGGCGCCAGAGAGCAGCGGTCCTGACTAAGGTAATCGTGACATATGGACACTTTGTGACAGCAAACATACATACGTTGTAAATGCTCAAGTGCATACAGGAAGAAACCCTGGAGAAAGACCTGAAAAAAAACAAGGTATGCGAGTTGTTTTCGATTTGACTCATGGACTAAAAGGACAAAATTTCACATGTGACAACTTTTTCAAATCCTACCAACTGGGTCAGATGTTGTGAAAAAGACATCTTACTATGCTGGGTACTATAAGGAAAAACAAGACAGAACTACTGCAAGATATCTTTAGTAAAAGACATGTGTATAGTTCTACTCTTTACTTTACTGGACATACAGCAGTTGTCACTTCCAAGAATTGTCTAGCGAGTTGAAAAGAATAAACATGTAATTCTTATTGTGGCACCCCTGCAGTCTGGTCCCCACAGAGGTACTGCACCTAAGCCATAGGTGTTGTATCCCACTTCCAGGTAAGGAGGAGACACACAATCACCTGGACCCAACACCCATCCTAACCACAGGCCAGGGAATCTTGGGCAGATCCTATAGAGGAAGGGCCCCATCATCTGGCTGGGGGACGGAGTAAGTAGAGGGGGTGGGAAGACAGCGGTTCAGAGGGAGAGAGAGGAAGAGCAGGGGACAGAACAGTTTGGAAGAGTTGAAGTGAGGAAGACCTAGGGGACATGGGTGTGGAGGATCCACCCGTGGGGCCCCGAATCTGGACTCGACATAAGTCAGGCGGAGGGACTAGTTGCAAGAGGGAACCAGCCCCGATCTGGTGGGGACACTCTAAGGTTCCACCAGGAAACCGGAGGCTGCTGCACCTGTATGGGCAGTGGCTACTAACTGTGTATACTCGCTGAAATGGTGGCTAGATCTAGGGTCAGGGGACGGTTAGCCCGTCGCCCGACAAGGCCCACAACCACCTGCTTGGGACACTGTGCACAAGGACGCAGGGCAGGAGAGGTGAGTAGCCAGCATGGAGAGTCACCCAGGAGAGACTTACCACAGGGTGTCTCAGAGGAGTGAACCCAAGCTGCCTGGGAGTTGGCTGGAATGCAGACCTGGAGGATACGATGCCCCTGCTGGGCTGGACTGCTGAACTGAACTGTAAGTAAACATTTGAGAACTGCAACCCCGGTGTCCTCCAGTTATTCCCCGCTCCCTCCTGAACCATTACACAGTCACCATCACCATCTCAATAGGCTTTTACACTAATCCTGGGGCCCCGGGGCTCCACATGTGGGGAGTGATACCATCCCGGCTGCCTCACCATCTGCCCCAGAGGTCCCAAATCAGCAGCGTGAGCCATCCCTGTCTGAATACCACAGGTGGTGTGATGAATATCCCCTGTAAATACTCCCTTCACAGCACGACCAGGGTCACAGAGCCGGGTCACAGCCACCGTGGCCTCCCAAAGAACTCACCGGCCCGGCTCCCAAGTACCCCCTGGCCTTTGCGGCCATTGCATAATGAGCACAATGCACCATGACAATGCAATAATTAATTGAGAAGACAGAAAGCCGGACATGATATTAGCTCATAATGCCACAAAAGGAGCAGTTGATACACTAGATCAAGCAATATCAACATACACATGCAAACGCAAAACTAATAGTTGGCCAATGATAATATTTGACAACATTCTGGATGTTTCGGCATACAACACATTTGTTTAATGGAGTGAAATCAACTCCAATTGGAACAGAAATAAGCTGCATAAAAGAAGACTTTTTATTAAAGAATTAGGAATATCCCTAGTTAGGTGGTATATCAAAGCCAGAAAAGGAAACCCCCAGATGTGAAGGAGCAGCAGCCATTGTGAAGAGCGTCCAGCAGCTCAAGAAAGAGACTCCACAGCCTCCACCAGCAGCTCAAGAAAGAGACTCCACAGCCTCCACCAGCAGCTACCAGCCAAAAAAGACGAGATGGAGCTTCTGTACATCTTCTTGTGACAATAGAACAAATCTGACATGTGCTGGGTGTGCAAAATATCTATGTAAAGGACATGTGTGTTATTATTGTGTTCAATGTAAACATGCATGAACCTGTTCAACCTTTTTTACACATAAAAAAGAAAAACTGAAGTTTTTTTGTTGTTTTATAAAATAACACAGTTATATTTAGTTAGATTTCATGTTATAGTAATAGAAATCTAAAGCATATTTGTTATTTGTGTGCAGAATGCAATAAAGCGAACATAACTGCAAACAGCCCGTGTAACCTTTTACTGAAAAAAATAAATAAAAATTAAGTTTGAATTTCATTTTTCATTTGTTTATGATCAACCATGTTCACATACAGTTTAATAATGAAGTAAGGTGATTCCCTGCAGGGTATATATAAAAAACAAACATGCGGCGCCAATCTCAGCGCGTTACCAATGTAACTCTCTGGTGCCCTTTTAATGAAGTTTTATGCACTCACCTCTTGCCATAAAACTTCAAGCATATGGTTTTTCCAAAGCCTCCTCACGCTTTGGATATTTATCCGGGTCTGCTGCTCGCCTTGACTTGATCCTGTATTGGGTCCTGCCACGGATTCCCACAGGCATAAAGGTTCAATAGGAAGTGATCCAATTCTATAGTGGCCCGCGCTCCCCGTGGTAATGATTTTAAGAACTTCTTGTCCACAAAAAAATGTTATTACTCAAAACGTGAGAATATAAAAAACGGATACAACGCGTTTCGGCGGAAACAACCGCCTTCCTAAGGTATCTAAATAAAAATACATTTGACACTTTATAGGTAAAAGATAATTACAGCTTGCTAGGTAATGACATGAGGGTGTGGGTATAACCACACCTGTCCAATCAGTCTCATTGTCCGCTTCAGCTATAGTGCTTCATTACATAGTAAAAACAAACACCCACAAACAGCAATCACTATGCTAAAAAACCACTAAGAACATTTATCAATAAAATTACTATTCACAAAAAATCTTAAATTACATAAAAGTTAACAAAAAAAAAAAGTAAAATGTTTTAAAAAGTGTTTTTTGTTTTTTTTTGTTTTAAAAGGGATCCTATACATATACTGAATACTAAATACTAAATTCTTTCCACAATATCATTGAGACCATTGGGATGAAATGTTTGAGGGCGGTAAATCCAATATGTCTCTTTGCATTACCATGGGGAGCGCGGCCACCATAGAATTGGATCACTTCCTATTGTACAGTTTAATAATGAAATAGATAGTCAAATAAAACACACTGGCTAAAATCAACATTTTTATAGGTCGGGTCATATTGACCCAAAACAGTACAAGTGTATAGTGAATGCGATCAGAACAGCAGGGTTAATTGTAACAATAAACATATTGATAAAGAAATATATCCTGTTGTGCTATATTTGAATGAAGTTGGATAACTTTGAACTGTCATTTCTGTGAACTGTAGACTGAAAGATAATCATGATTGAGCATTTTTAACCCCTTCACGATGCGGGCAATTTCCAATTTTGCATTACCATTTTTTTCTCCCTTTATTTCCATAGCTATTCTGTATACATATATGTATGAAGGCTCATTTTTTATGGAAATAGTCAAAGAATTGAATCATTCATTGTATTAGAAAATGGGAAAAATTCCAATTGCTGTGAAATTGTGAAAGAAGATGCAATTCTGACAGTGTTTATTTTGGAAATGGCATACACTACGTGGTACAAAATGACCTGGCAATATGATTTTCCTCAACAGAACAATTTCAGTAATCTTAAACATACACAATTTTTTTTTATTATTTTAGTGGTGAAAACAAAACTAGAAATTTGTAAAAGAAACAAACAAAACAAAAAAACCATTTGGTTGTTTCCCCTGCTCTCTGGTCTGCCCTCTAGCACTCTTGCACCCATACAATCTATCTTAAATTCTGCTGCCCGACTAATCCACCTGTCCTTCCACTACTCCCCATCCTCTCCTCTCTGCCAAGCCCTTCACTAGCTCCCCACTGCCCAGAGACTCCAGTTCAAAATCCTAACTATGACATACAAAGCCATCCACAAACAGTCTGCTTCGTACATCTGTGACATGGTCTCTTGGAACTTACCTACACACAACCTGTGATCCTCTCAAGATCTCCTTCTCCCCACCCCTTTTAACTCCTCTTCCCACAACCACATACAAGACTTCTCCCATACGTCCCCTATACTCTGGAAATCTCTGCCCCAACACATCAGACTCTCGCCTACCGTGGAAACCTTCAAAGGGAACCTGAAGAGTCAACTCTTCCAAGAAGCCTAAAATGTACAGTGAGCCTCAGTACACTAAACTGCTGTATGACCAGCTGTACCCCATCCTAGTGTATCCTGATCCATCACTTGTAGACTGTGAGCCCTCGCAGGCAGGGCCCTCTCTCCTCACCTACTGTATCCTCCCCTTCTCTTGTAGACTATGAGCCCTCGCGGGCAAGGTCCTCTCTCCTCACCTACTGTATCCTCACCCATCCCTTGTAAACTGTGAAGCCTCATGGGCAGGGTCCTCTCTCCTCACCTACTGTATCCTCACCCGTGCCTTTTAAACTGTGAAGCCTCGTGGGCAGGATCCTCTCTCCTCACCTACTGTATCCTCACCTATGCGTTATAGACAGTAAGCCCTCGTGGGCAGGGTCCTCTCTCCTCACCTTCTATATCCTCACCCATGCCTTGTAGACTGTGTGCCCTTGTGGGCAGGGTCCTCTCTTCTCCTGTACCTGTGTGCTCCTTGTATTGTTCACAAATATTGTACTTGCCTATACTATGTATGCGCCTTTTCACATGTAAAACAAATGGTGCAATAATAATAAATAATAATGAGAATTAAGATGAATTAATTTTCAGTACCTTTAAGGATGATAGAATGTTGATTAAGAACTGCCCCCGAAAAGAATTATAGGGCATGATAATCATTTCCTGAACATATCTGACTCAAATATGCACCATACACAGTATTAACTTTTGAGGTGGATGAAGGTGTCAACATCAATTATTACTACAGATTTGTGTGAAAGGCCAAGTACCCCTTGTGAAACCCTGGCATAGTGAATAGCTACACTATGCAGAATTGCATTCATAAAGGTGTTATAGCAGTCCACAACTGAGCACTTCCAGTTGATACTGCTGTTGCCGCACCTGCCGCAAGCCCCATAGACAATGCATGGAGCTTGCCGCAAGTGTGCCGTAAGTGCTGCCGTTAAGCAGCAGATGCAGCAAATCTGCCGGATCTGCCGCAATCAGCAAAAAACGTTGATATGAAAGGGGCCTATCCTTTTTTTTTTTCTTGTTCCAACATCTTTCTGATCTATTCACTGCTTTGATGCCAAAGGAGAGAATATGACATTCTACTGAACACGAGCTCCTTGGCTCTGTTGATCGTCTTAAAGTTTTACAAAGAATCTACATACTGTATATTACTTGATCGTTTGTATTCAGTACTCGCCGCAGTTATGCATCTCTTCAGCATTTGCTGTCCACAAATCAATACACTTCCCTTTCTAACAAGTCTACAATTACAACAAAGTAGAAATGTGATATCCCTGGAGATTTCTTGGTCGGTAGTTTGTGATTGTAATTGAATAGTGTTGTAGATCTCATTATCTAATGCAGATAGATTATGTAACATGGAATTTTCTGCTGAATCAATGCACAGATTTCAATAAATAGCCATTACAAGCTGGTATTGGCAAATTCAGGTATTACATGCACTAATCTAGCCATTATTTTGGAATTAGATCCGTCCATATATGTAATTCATGTTCACTATCTGTCTCAAAATTGAATTACCGTATATACTCGTGTATAAGCCGAGTTTTTCAGCACAAAAAATGTGCTGAAAAGTCCCCCCCTCGGCTTATACACGAGTCATGTACAGGCGCCCCTCCCCGGTATACAGGCACCTTCCCCCCCTATCAGTGGTATACAGGGCCCCTCCTTGCTGCCGCACACCTGTAAAGTAATACATTATGATACTTATCCCTGTCGCTGTCGCCGCCGGAGGAAGCAGGAAGAAGCATGAAGACCCGGAGGAGCACAGTGTCAGAGCGGCGACAGCGACAGGGATAAGTATAATGATGTATAACTTTACAGGTGTGCGGCAGCAAGGGGGGGCGCTGTATACCACTGATGGGGGGGGGCGCCTGTATACCACTGGGGCCTGTATATACCACTGGGGCCTGTATACACCACTGGGGCCTGTATACATCACTGGGGCCTGTATATACCACTGGGGCCTGTATATACCACTGGGGCCTGTATATACTACTGGGGAGGCTGCTGTATACTACCACTGGGGAGGCTGCTGTATACTACCACTGGGGAGGCTGCTGTATACTACCACTGGGGAGGCCTGTATACCACTGGGGGGGCCTGTATACCACACTGCTGGGGGCTGTATACCTGTGCTGGGGTCCACCCTCGGCTTATACACGAGTCAATAGGTTTTCCCAGGTTTTGGGGGCAAAAGTAGGGGGGTCGGCTTATACACGGGTCGGCTTATACACGAGTATATACGGTACCTAAATACAGCTAAATATTAGTATTTTGTGGTACAGACTGTAGCTGTGAGTGTAATGGCGCAGTCACACCATAAGTGACTTTGTAATGTGGGCATTCAAGTGTATTGAGTGAATCTGCGGCCATCTAATATGATTCTGGTCAGAAGTATGCATATCTCATAGTTGCTGCCACGTGACCGCTATTTCCGGCTCTGACATGAGGGAACTCTCACAGCGCACAGGATTGTCCAATGTGAGGATTCACAAGTCTGCATTTACATAATGTGAAAGTGTACAAGGAAGCAACCTGCAGTGACTTCCCGGAATAAGCCACCTGCAGTGACTTCTTTTAGTCAATAGGGGGACTCCTGCACAGCCCAGATGAAAAATTTTACCTGGAGGCCCAGAAACTGAAATTGACACAGCCAGTAATGTGTGGACTTATGGTGACAGACTGTCGTTCAGCTGTTCATCACTGGTAGGGCTGATAGAGACTGTATGCAAGGTCTTTACATCGAGAAGGTTCCTTTGTTGAAATGAAGCAGTTAATGTGCTACCAGAGGGAGGATTGTTCTGAGGGGGACATCTCTTGGTGTCGTGGACAAGACACCAGACGATACATTACATAAGTGTGGCGCCTGTTAGTGGCGATTCTGTCTACAAAAAAACGAGTTTTACTAGGTGTTTTTGACAAGAACTCTTTTGGACCTGTTTCCAGCGTGAATTTTCCAAGTAACCGTAAGTCCTGCTCAGCGCATGCAACATTTTTGTTGGGTGAAGCGGTGAACACTAGTTTTGACTCCAAAAGCTGATTATAGTAAGTTGCAGCTGTTGTCACAGACCTGTGTGTAGCTAAGAGAGTTAGGTTCCAGGGTATCCCTTCTGCAGGGGCTGGCTGGCAAATTTTGGCCTGGGGGGCAGCACACAACAGTGACCCATTAGCAGTGGATATCCCAGCTGCCGCCACCTGTCACTGCATCACTGCAAGACAGGGAGTTTTAGCGGCAGAGAAGCTGCACAGACCAATCTGACAGATGGCCGGGTGGCCCCAAAACTGTTGCTTGACCACTGGCCTGTGGGGCATTTGTCCCTCCCCCAGGCCAGCCCGCCCCTGCCTATTCCCCAGTGGGCAAGTCTGAGCCTGACTAGGCAGATAAAATAAACAGCTGGAAACACCTGCTAGCCTAAAAAGCTACAGCAAGGGTAATTGGTCATTAATACTTGGACAAAGAGTAAACCTGCTGTGGCTCAGTGGACAGGGAAGCCAAACACAAAACTCATGTTTACCAGATCGAATCCTGATGCATAACACTTGTTTATCAATAGAAATGAATATGAAGAGTTTCTTTTAGTGATTTTTCCGGCTTCTTTTGGAGCAGACCCTCTTCAAAAAATTCCTCAAAAACTTGCTTGCACATACCATTAGGAGTACATGAGAAACGCCAACCAATGAGTATAACTAGGCTGTCTTCTTTTCTAGTTGTGTATAGAAGCATTTTCCAATTCCATCCTCATGAAACCTGATGTCACGCTCAATGTGTCTGAGCTGTCAGTTTAGTGAGTGACAGCTCAGTCATCCCATCTAGTGCAGGGGCGTTATGAGCTGTCAGCATGTTGATTGACAGCTCAGCCATCCAATCCAGGACTTCGAGGGGGTGAGCTTCTTCAGGTGTTCCTTGTTCTGAATGATTGCGCAGATATCCAGCTGAGCATTCAGTTCCAGATTACTGCTAGTCATAGCATTGGCTTATCAGCCCATGTTGGCCTTGTTTATCTGTGCTCTGTGTTGTGATCTATTGCTTCCAGATCCTGGCCTTCCCCTGATCATCCATTTGCCTTGCCCCTTTGCTTTGCTGTCCTACTGGTATTCTGACCTGACTACATTAGTTCACGATGTGCTCTCTTGATATCTGACTCTGGAATGTTTGACTACCCCGTCACACCTGAACAAGCTGTGCCTTGATGGAATACCATGGAGAATTAACATAGGTAGCACCAGTTAAAGTGACTGGTATGTGTTGGTACAGAGGTCCAAAGCATAAATACATGATTCAAACTATCCCGTTGACTAAAAAAAATCTAAGTGCAGCTAAATGGTAAAAGAAAGCTCCACTCTACCCTAGATTTTTTGTTTTGCTTTTATGTTATCCATTTTGCTATAATAGCCTTACAACATGATTCAGCATGATTATGTTAGATCAAAAAAAAAAAAAATGTACCGTATATACTCGTGTATAAGCCGACCCCACTACTTTTGCCCCCAAAACCTGGGAAAACCTATTGACTTGTGTATAAGCCGAGGGTGGACCCCAGCACAGGTATACAGCCCCCAGTAGTGTGGTATACAGGCCCCCCAAGTGGTATACAGGCCTCCCCAGTGGTAGTATACAGCAGCCTCCCCAGTGGTAGTATACAGCAGCCTCCCCAGTGGTAGTATACAGCAGCCTCCCCAGTGGTATATACAGGCCCCAGCAGTATATACAGCATCCCCAGTGGTATACAGCAGCCTCTATGGTGGTATATACAGGCCCCAGCAGTATTACAGCAGCCTCCCCAGTGGTATATACAGGCCCCAGCAGTATATACAGCATCCCCAGTGGTATACAGCAGCCTCCCCAGTGGTATATACAGGCCCCAGAAGTATATACAGCAGCCTCAGTGGTATACAGGCCCCAGCGGTATACAGGCCCCAGCGGTATACAGGCCCCCTCAGAAGTGGTATACAGGCCCCCTCTGTAGTGGTATACAGGCGCCCCCCCCCCGCCATCAGTGGTATACAGGGTTCCCCCTTGCTGCCGCACACCTGTAAAGTAATACATCATTATACTTATCCCTGTCGCCGCTCTGACACCGCACTCCTCCGGGTCTTCATTCTTCTTCCTGCTTGTGAAAGGCGGGCGCAGGCAATGACGTCATTGCCTGTGCGCCGGAGGATTCCTATCAAGGAATCTAGTATATATAACTGGTAATACTATATTTTTCAAGAAAGGCATCCAGGCCCTTCTTAAATATTAGTAGTGACTCACTCATTACAACATCATGTGGCAGAGTGTTCCATAGTCTCACTGCTCATACAGTAAAGAATCCATCTGTGATTATGATTAAACCTTTTTTCCTCCAGACATAGAGGATGCCCCCTTGTCCCCGTCTCAGGCCTAAGAATAAAAAGATCATTAAAAAGGTCTCTGTACTGTCCCCTCATATATTTATACATTATTATAACATCACCCCTAAGCCTTCGTTATTCCAAACTAAATAACCCCAAGTTTGATAACCTGTCTTGATATTGCAGACCCCTCAGTCCTCTAATAACCTTGGTCGCTCTTCTCTGGAGCCGCTCTAGAATTGTACACAGTATTCTAAGTGTGGTCGCACTAGTGACTTGTATAGAGGTAAAATTATGTTCTCCTCATGAGCATCTATGCCTCTTTTCATACATCTCATTATTTTATTTGCCTTTGCAGCAGCTGCCTGACACTGGCCACTAAATGTGAGTTTGTTGTCTACCCATACACCCAGGTCTGTTTCCCAGGTCTTTTTCAGTGGTAGTTTTGCCCAGTGTTTTACAATGAGGCACATAATTATACATTTTATGTCCTCTGCCCAAGTGCATATCCCTATCCGGGACTTTTTCCCCAATTGTCTTCATATGCCAAATCCCTATCTGTCCCTCTACTCACCCTGGACAGTGCAAACGCCAGTGAGCGCAATAGCCTCATCACTGCAGTAATAAGATAAAGGGGAAGGAGGACAGACATAGGGACATAGACAGAAGAATACAGGTACATCTCAATGAATTAGAATATCATTGAAAAGTACATTTTTTTTAAGTAATTCAATACAAAAAATGAAATGCATATATTTTGTAGTGTTCTGTTGTCACTAAATGGGCTGAGGGCTCATGAATTTAAACAGACAGCTAAACCTTTATACTGCTTCCAATAAGAAGACCATGATGAAGTATGTGCTTTTATTGAATTCTGCAGTTTAATTTATGTGTGGTTAAACTGGAAACAATCAGAATACAGTGCATGGTACAGTGGAATACATATCATACATGTTATAGAATATGCACAAACTAGTAAATGACCTAGACTGGCTAAGCTAGGCTAACATTAGAGCAGAAACCAACTACAGAAAGCATTAATACATACCGGCAATGCAATCACATGGGAATAGTAGCAGAGATGTCTCCTCTTGGATGGAGGAGTGAAGGGAATAGAGGCTGACCTACCAGAATGCATTGCGAAGGGGAAGAGCCAAAGCATTACAAATGAAAGGAAAGTCTCCTACCTCACTGGAAATACACAATTATGATTTCTACAACTATAATAATTAATAACAAACATTATGCAAAAAACCAACATTTGGAAATTAATTGGATGTCGGAGACAGAACACTCCCCATCTGGCATCACCGGAAGTCACTATCCATTTCTTCCGAGGGCAACAGTAGGAGCAGTTCGGATACCGGTCTGAGAAATGTCTTAGGTTCATTCCCTTTAGTCATTCTTAGTTCAACCTTGCGGACGTTACCGCCCTTGCTCGGGAATGCTGTGGTAACTAGACCAAGTGGCCACTGTTTCCGGTGAACTTGGGAGTCTTTCACTAGAATGAGGTCACCTATGTTCAGATTGGGTCTAGTAGATTGCCACTTTGTCCATGGCTGCAGGGTAGACAGATATTGTTTGCACCACCTATCCCAGAAAGTATTTGCAAGACTTTGTACCTGTCTCCATTGGCGCTTGTAGAGGTCCTTGGCATGGAATCCTCCTGGAGTGGCACTGGACAGTACTGTTTTCTGGGTAAGGAGGGTAGCTGGAGTCAATAATAATGTGATTACAGGTGATTAGGCTTTCGTGGGTAAACCTTGCTGCTCCTGCTTGAAGTAGAGTGAAGTTGAGTTTTCTTAATACACTGCTCACTGGTATTTGAGCTTTGTTAGTAAGACATTGGATTTCTGTAAAGTAGGTTTCTCTTTGAACAGTGAGGATGATGTGGTTTCTAGAGAAATCCAAGTCAGAGGTAACGCAGGTATTTTTACAAAGATGCCAGCCTTTACATTTTTCTGTATCACAAGTTCTGGCAGTTCTGAACGAACGAGCTATGTGGGTCAAGCAGGTAATGGCTCGATTGAGTGACTTCTACCTTGATAATATGTCAAACCGGTGAGATTCGAGCTGGATAGCAGAAGTCATTGTATGAAGTGTAGAACTTGAGAGTCTTTTCCTACTAGTTTAAAGGTGTCCGGAAAGTGTTTTTCAGGGTATAACAGTTTTGGTCCTGAAAGCCACGTTGTACTTTGTAGCTGATTTGCATTAACTGCTCTGATTGCGTGATCTGTAAAATTCTGTTCCGTGGATATGTAATACCACTGTTTTGGATGAACTGATCTCCTAATTCAGAAACAAATAGTGAGCCAAGCACACAGTACACAAGTCTTGTAAGACAGTGTTCACACGCCCTAAAAACTGAAACACAGAAAAAGTAGTAAAACAAACATAAAAAGTACTCTGCAGAGTATTTTTTACGTTTGTTTTACTACTTTTTCTGTGTTTCTGATCTCCTAACTCGTAGCACTCTGTTACTAACATAAACACATAATCGTCTGGTCTCATTGTGGATATATCCCAGCACTACTTTGCTGTCTGAGTAGAACTTGACCTTTCTCAGGTCGATATCCATTTCGGATGTGATGAGTTCAGCTAACGCAACAGCTAGGACTGCGGCACAAAGTTCTAACCTAGGTATAGTCTGCTCTGGTTGTGGTGCAAGTTTGGCTTTCCCCATAACAAACCAAATTTGGCTCTGACATTTGGAGTCTACAGTTTTAAGGTAGGCAATGGCGGCAATTGGTTTGACAGAAGCATCTGCGAATACATACAGTTTTTGGCTTTGTATTCCTGTTGACGGTACAGGGGTGCATGATCTTGGCACGTTCAGGTTGAGAGAACTGCTAACAAGTTCTTCCATCCTTCCCACTTGATTTTCTTATCAGGTGGCAGAGGTGCATCCCAGTCAGATGTTTCCCTAGTTAAGTCTCTTAGTAGATCCTTGACTTCTTTCGTGAGAGGAGCTGCGAAACCCAAGGGATCGTACAGACTGTTGATGGTAGATAGAACACCTCTACGTGTGAAAGGCTTTTCTCCTTGGCTGATCTGAAAGGTGAAAATGTCTGATCGTAGATTCCAGAGAAGCCCGAGGCTATGTTGCATTGGTGCGGGGTCTGACCCCAAGTCCAGGTCTCTGAGGCTGAGGTTGTTACAAGGTTGGAACAGAGATGGCATCCTTTTTCCAGAGTACTTGTCAGCATGCTTTTCACAGAAGAGGGGGATGCGCATGCAATCCAGGCATACGTTTCCTATTATGACCCATCTTAGGTCTAGCCTTTGGGCATAGGGAGTGCTGTGGTGTCCATTGATATGATGTCTCACTTTATGAACCTGCAGGATATCTCTTCTCACCAGCAGGATTATCTGGGCCTGATTCTCGAGTACCGTTAAAAAGAATGTTCATCTAGCCAGGGATCGATTACTTTGATCATCCAAAATAGGATACAGTTTTATATCTTTGTCCTTATGGCCCTTTGGGTACACTCTGATGAGGCATATCTTTGAACAGGACCTACTGTCTATTGTTCCTTTGCAGACTTCTGTACATTGTGAAGTGATCTCTGGCGTAGGTGTAGCAGTGTTCCTTTCCTCCCTGCCATGCTCACTGTCAGCTGATGTGTGTTGTGTATTGGAGCTGGGCTAGAGTGTAGAGCTGTGTTATTGTCTGTGGTGCCACACTCTGTGCATTTTACAATGACCTTGCATCCTTGTTGAGATGAGCTGTGGACTGTGGATGAGCAGCACTTGTAGCAGATACCTTGTTCTTTCAGGAAGCTTCTGCGATTGACATAGATTTTCCTCTGAAGGCTCTGCATTTCAGGAGAGGATGAGGCTTCAGGTGGAGTGGGCACTGCTTGTCAGGGTCCTGTATATTTGTCTCTGATTGAGAGGAGTCAGCAGACCTGTGATTTGAACCTGGAGAAGAAACATTAGTCTTATGTGCCGCCACAGACGTTCTGCGTGGATTTGCTGCTGGTGATGGTGTGGCATATGACATTGCAAAGTTAAAGCTGGGATCATTTCTAATTCTTGCTTGTTGGTGTATAAAGTCTACAAAAACAGAGAAGGGAGGGAATTGAACACTGTGCTTGCATTTGTATGTGGAACTATGTATGAGCCACTTCTCCTGCAGATTGTAGGGCAATTTTTGGACTATAGGGTTCACACCTCTGACTGTGTCGAGGAAGGCAAGTCCCTGTAGGTCGTCTTCACATTTGGCAACTTGGACTTCCATTAGCAAGTCACTAAGCTCTCTAAGTTTCTGGAGCTCTTTGTTTAGATATTTTAGGGAAGCCATCAATTATTTTGAACAAAGCTCTATTACCTCTGCTGAGCCGTAAGACTCATCCAGCCTCTTCCAGATATCTCTGAGGCCAATCTCAGGGTGGTTTATATTAACATCTCTAAAGGCCACGTCACACATGGTGACGTCGCCGAGATGTCGGCGGTGACGTCGCCCGAGATGTCGGCGGCGACTGGCCGGAGCGCGCAGTTTTTGGCGCCCCGTCAGCGTCGCCGTTCCCCATTTACATGGGGCGACACCTCCGGTGGCGCACCGGCGATCTGACAGGCGGCATTGCCTATGGCTCCCATCACCTGTCTGATCGCCGTTGCCCGTTTACATGGGGCGATGTGTACACATCGCCCCATATCGGCCGCTTGGTTTCAGAGTACTGCTCTGAAACCAGGCGACCACTCAAATGCGTTGCCCTCGCCCAGTCACATTGGGCGACGCATTGGCGATGTCAGCGGCGATAGGCCACATCCAGCGTCGCCACAAAAATCGCTGCCGATATCGCCATGTGTGACGGTACCCTAATCCTTACAGCGTGTTTGACTGACTCTTTTCCCAGGTACTTGACTAAGAGGTCTATCGCTTCCCTGTGTAGCAACCCCAAGTCTCTAGTGACATTTTGGAAAGAGGCTTTCCAAGCTCTGTAGCCTTCAGCTTGGTCAGTGAATTTCATGAGTCCTTTGGCAACCAGCTCACGTTGTGTCAAGAACTTAGCAAATTCTGTTGTGAAATGGTTTTCAGAAGAGTATGCCCTGAAAGTGAGGTGCGATTGCACCTGTTAGTATCCTTTGGGTGGCATCAGCTGGTGTTGTGTTGCTTCGGTCTGACGTACGATGTGTCAGCAAGGTGATTTACGCTGGTTACCTGTTGAGGGGCAAGTTAGTCATTAGCAGAGTTGTTTTGCTAACATTTTCAAGTTTGTGTCTGTCCTGGAGCTGAGGCTGTTGATGGCTCCCGCTTTCTTTACTGGAGGTGTCGTGTTCGCGTTTTAGTACCAGATCAGGGTTGCAGTTTAGATCATCCCAGTTCACTAGCGTACTGAGATATGCGTTGTGGTGGATCTTGTAGTGGAAACTCCAGACTCAGCACACTGTTTCGCTTATGCAGCTCCCGGTTTTGAGCAGCGTCTAGTGACTCTGCCTCTGCGATGGCGCCTGCAGCCTCCCTTTTTGCTGCTAGACTTTCTAAGGTGGCGTCCAGGCATGCCTTCTCTAACTTGAATTGCATCTCTTGTTCAGCAAAGCTTGCTCGCATTTTGGCGGCTTCAGCATTTGCGTGGGCAATGGCGACCGTGCTGCTGATGGATGTTGTCTTTAAGGAGGCAGAAGTAACGGATCTTCTCCTGTGTGATGTTTGAGACATGGTGTCTTGGGGAATGCTTGGCTGTACAGAGATTGCTGTAGCTGTACAAAGTCTCTGTGCAGCTGGTTACTTGTATCCCACTCGCTGGATGGCTGCCATTTTACTGGTATCCCACTAACTTGATTGCTGCTGTTTTACTGTTATCCAACTAGCTGAATGGCTGCCGTTTTACTGTTCTGTTCTCACTAAATGGGCCGAGAGCTCATGAATTTAAACAGACAGCTAAACCTTTATGCTGAGTCCAATGAGAAGACTGTGGTGAAGTCTGTGCTTTTATTGAACGCTGCAGTATAATTTGTGTATGGTAAAACTGGAAACAATCAGAATACAGAACAATCAGTGCATGGTACAGCAGAATACATATCATACATGTTGTACAATATGAAAAAAACTAGTAACTGACCTAGAGTATGACTGGCTAAAAAGATCTCTGTACTGTCCCCTCATACTGTATATTTATACATTATTATAAGATCACCCCTAAGCCTTTGTTTTTCCAAACTAAATAACCCCAAGTTTAATAACCTGTCTTGGTATTGCAGACCCCTCAGTCCTCTAATAACCTTGGTCGCTCTTCTCTGGAGCTGCTCTAGAATTGTACACAGTATTCTTAGTGCGGTCGCACTAGTGACTTGTATAGAGGTAAAATTATGTTCTCCTCATGAGCATCTATGCCTCTTTTCATGCATCCCATTATTTGTCTTTGCAGCAGCTGCCTGACACTGGCCACTAAATGTGAGTTTGTTGTCTACCTATACACCCAGGTCTTTTTCAGTGGTAGTTTTGCCCAGTGTTTTACAATGAGGCACATAATTATACATTTTATTTCCTCTGCCCAAGTGCATATCCATATACGGGACTTTTTCCCCAATTGTCTTCATATGCCAAATCCCTATCTGTCCCTCCACTCACCCTGGGCAGTGCAAAGGCCAGAGAGCACAATATCCTCACCACTGCAGTAATAAGATACAGGGGAAGGAGGACAGACAGAGGGACATAGACAAAAGAATACAGGTGCATCTCAATGAATTAGAATATCATCAAAATGTACATTTTTTCAGTAATTCTATACAAAAAGTGAAATGCATATATTATGTAGTGTTCTGTTCTCACTAAAGGGCTGAGGTCTCACGAATTTGAACAGACAACAAACATTATGCAAAAAACAAACAAACATTTGGAAATGAATTGGATGACGGAGACATAAAGTGTGGAGTCATTACAAACAGTGATTTATTTGAAGTGTTTATTTTTGTCAATGTTAATTATTATGGCTTACAGCCAATGAAAACCCAAAGATCATTATCTCAGAAAATTAAAGTAGGAAGGATGAAAGGTTAAAAACAGTGCTTCTGTATTCCATGAGACATCAAAGGGTGATATAATATTAATTTATGTCAACGTGTTTCAGGGTTCTAGAAATGCCTGAAACATGGCAATATGATATTAAAATGTCCTGAGGAAGGAGCCATGGAGCCTGCAATTTGTTGATTAATAAATCATATTATATCACCTTTGTTGTCTCGTTGAATACGGCAGCATGGTTTTTAACCCTTCATCTTCCTACTTTAATTTTCTGATATAAGCCTGATTCTATTTAGGTATATTTTATCACTCAGACCTTCACCTCCTACTTTAATTTTGTTTGGGTTTCATTGGCTGTGAGCCATAATCATCAATAATATTACAGAAATAAACACTTGAAATAGATTACTCTGTTTGTAATGATCTATATAATATGACTTCAGCAACTTCCTGAGACTTGCTGCTTCCATGCATAGAAATCAGATTCTATAACCGTCATCAGATGATGGAGTATGTGACTATTTAAAGTGATGTGGGTTGGTCACAAAAGTCTGCAGCTGAGATAGACCTAATGAAGAACTGCCAGCAAGGAAAAGGTCTTTAACCCCTACGGGACCAAAAGAAAGAGTATACATTTACAATTCAGAGTTTCACAAGGTAATGTGACACTCAGGTCCAAGACTCCCAGGTACGGAGACATCAGACTCCCAGGACGGAGATACCCATGACCTAATGCTAATTCTTTTCCATAAAAACATCCAAAAAGAATACTAGTTGGTATCCCACTGAATTCAGTGAAGAACTTAAAGAAAATGACAGTACATCTTTGTCCTCCCCCGGAGCCTTTGGGGGGGATTTACTCAAGGTCGGGCCTTCTCCTTTCTGCTATTGGAGCAGGGGAGTCATGGGTCGCTGAAGCCCAGTCTTGTGGCCCTTGGGGACAGGTTTTAAAAGGTGAGAAGTCTCTTACTGGGTAGTTTTGGGTGATAAGAGTTTATCGTGACGCCACCCGAGGAAGGCAGCCGAATAGGTGCCGCTGCTGCTACGCGGGACCACTAGGGAGATGGGCTTACAGCTGTGATGGTTTTGCTCCCCATGGGTGGAGCGGGTCCCCAGGGCAACCGTTAAAGTCTATGGCGGTAGTAGGCCGTTGGGGGTGCAGGACTAGGTGTGCAAAATAACTGACAAGCACAAGGGTTGCAGTCTCCTTTACCTTTACTGAGAGAAGTAGTAGGTTCGTCCAGGCACTGGCTACAAGATGTGTTGGGGGTCCAGAGCCTGGGAGCAAGTTGGAAAAACTCCACACCTGGCGAGTTCTGAGGCCTCCTTGTTGCACTTCTCTTGGGGGTCCTGGCTGCCTGTAGCTATGCTGCGACCCCCCTCCTCTCTGGTGTGCTGTCTCTGGCCCATATGACAGGGGCTTGAGCCTTTCCTGGGTTACTCTCCTCTGGCTGCTCTCCCCGGGCCCTCTGGTGATGCTGTGTCTCCTGGGCCATGTGGTGGATGAGCGACTTGGAATCTCCAGCCCTCCGGTGTTGGCTGCTGGGCCTAAAGTCCCTCACAGACTTGGATCCAGTGTCCTGCTCCTGGTACTCTGCACTGGGGTGAGCCCTGCACTGGCTCCTCTCCCCAGATCTACTTCTCCACTTCCTCAGACCCTCTCCTACGGGTCCCTCACACTGGCTAGTCTCTGCCCCGGGACGACCCTTACTCTGCTCCAGTCCACAGGAACTCTTCACAGCTCTTCTAGGAACTGAACTGCCTGACCCCACCCCCAGGCCAGAATTTATATCAGGGGACCTTCCCTTGGACTTGGGTTTCAGAGCTCCTCCTTCTGGCCTGGCATTGGGAAGGTGTTGTGGTCGTGGTTCACCTGGTATGGGTACCTTCCCTTACTTCAAGCACAGCATGGTTCCCCGGAGGAGGCAATGCTATTGTGGTAACCAGACCTTGGGGTGCCACATCTTGAAAAGTCATACTATGCAAATAGATTTTAGCCTTTATGAGCATAGTAAGAATTTACATAAATTTCTATATTTTATTTTATTACCTACTTTCCTCATTGCCAGTTGCCAGAATACAGTGCTCCTTTGTTAAATGCACAAAGAAGAGTTGGATGCTTCTGGCAGGCATGCAGATTTTACCAGTACTTTAAACCACTGTGACAGCACCCAGCTGGTGTGCAGTATGAACTATGGGGAATTCATAAGCTGCAGACAGTAAATGTGCTACAATCATTTATAAAATGTAATTAAAAGGATAAATCAATTGGTGGAACAAGATTTCTTTAGAAACAAGAAACAACTAATTTTAGAACAGAAAAAATAATAATTTTTCAATTATTAAAGTTAATTTGTAAATAAAACACATGCAGCAAATACAGCCAAAGAGATAGTTGAGGACTCTATGTAATATTTAATGATACATTTCCTTTATTAAACAGGTTCGTGTTTTAGCCTTTTTTAGGTTCTTATATGACTAACTATTTAAAAAAGTTGCTTTGGCTTCGAGCAGACAGAATAATGTATGGACTAGAAGAGAATGAGCAGAGTCATCGCTATCTTTAGAGTGTAGTGGTATAATGACAGCTCTATTGAACTGCTGAAATCTTAGATGAACAAGGATCACATGATGACAAATACAGATAAGAATCTGCATTCATGCCCCCTCTCACGCCCCAGTATCTGAAGAAGGAGTCTGTACCCCATAGCTTTCTATAGACTATAATAGTCCATCACATTTTTTTGTCATTTATTACTGTTATGTCGCAGCGAGGAAACACTCGGAGTGCAGTGCAACTGCAGGGGAACACCAGGGAAAAGGTAAAAGGAAGAGGGAAGATGGGGCGCCACTAACACTCAAGTGAGTCAGAAACCTGTGCTCTCTATCATCCCTAGATGGGTCCTTTCCTCCATACGCGATCACATGCCTAGGCCCTAGCTGACACAGGGCTAGGTCTAGTTAGTGAGTAGGACAGCAAGATGTTGTTAGTCTTAGGGTCCTTTCACATCAGCGTTTTTTTCAAATCGCGGCAGGTGCGGCCGCGAAAAAAAACGCGGCTGACAGCATTTTTTTTCGCGGCCGCACCTGCCGCAAGTGCCAAAACCGCACTTGCCGCACCTGCCGCAAGTCCGCCTATACCTTGCATGGCGTTTACCGCAACCGCGCAGCAACCGTGCCGCAAGTGCAGCCGGTATGCGGTAATCGCAGCAGATGCGTTTTTTTCACCGCATCTGCCGCGATTTGAAAAAACCGCTGATGTGAAAGGGCCCTTAGGCTGGTTTCACATTGCGTATTTTTTCCTGTCCATGGGATCCCACTGTTTGTAGGACCCCACGGACAGGAACGGACACCACAGGGGATGACCTATTTCTGTGTCTGGGTCCGTGATTATCACAGATCCGGACACAGAATGAGCTGTGCGGGGTAATTTCACTTCCACAATGTATATATACATTACGGAAGTGAAATGTAAGTGAAAGCAAGTGTTAAAAAAAAAAAAAAATTTGATCCTCACCTGTGTCCAGCGATCCCCGATGTGCGGCATCTAGCTCCGGATGCTGAAAGGACCTGGCTGGGCGGGGCTACCCACTCAGCGTCATTGGTCACATGACCGGTTACTGCAGTAATCGGTCATGTGACTGTGACGTCATGCCAGGTCCTGTACATCCGGAGATGCCGACGGCGGTGGATCGCTGGACAGGTGAGAATTGATTTTTTTTATTTTTAACACTTGTTTTCACTTAAATTTCACTTCCGCAATGTATATATACATTACGGAAGTGAAATTACCCCGCACAGCTCATTCTGTGTCACACGGACACAGTAATAGGTAACCCACTGTGGTGTCCATTCCAGTCCGAGGGGTCCTACAAAAAGTTGGATCTCACAAACAGGAAATAATATGCAATGTGAAACCAGCCTAAGACTAACAACATCTTGCATTAGATGGTTAGGAGCGATTTTAATGTACTGAGCATGCTCAGTACAGTAAAATCGGGCCCGCGAAACCCTCCGATGTGTTCTCGGACCTGTGCTCCATAGGCCCCCATGTTATGGGCCACGGATCATGTTGGATCTAATTCGGTCCGATTTAATTCGCTGTGCCCAAAATCGGAGCAGTCTCTGATTTTGGGTAGAATAAAAAATCGGACCGAATCTGATCCAACAAAATCGGATGGTAATAAGGCCAAATCCGATCCAATCCCCATAGGGATAATGGGGGCCAAATCGGATCCGTGGCTGTCCGTTTTACAACGGACAGCCACAGATGGTAAAAATACGCAGTGTGAAACCAACCTTACAACTGCAATAAGACATCATGGGGAGAGAGAAAAATAAGCAGGATAATACACAAACAATGGAACTCCACAGCTTCTCCAGAAAGGGGTGTCATAGCTTCTACCAGGAGGAACTCCACAGCTTCAACTGGGACAACTTCACCAGAAAGATACAAGGATATCCAGCTGGAGAAGAAAGGAAGCCTTAACCCCTTCAGCACTGGAATAATAATAATTCCCCTCTGCTCATAACAATTGCCAAACACTGTGATCTTATGATCCCAGATACCACAGGCCACAGCAGGGTGCAACACACTTGTGATAATTGCAGTCTCTTTACATTAACAGGAGCTAATACAGAACTCTGGGGATGTTCAAATTCTCTGTTGTAGCTATTGGAAGATCTGTAAATAGAATACAAGCATAGCTGATATGGTATAATCTGTTCAAGCTGTCACTGGTTGTACTGTCACTCATCATGGCAAACTATGACTAATGTCCAATTTAACAAAGGCTACTATAAATAGTTTGCAAAGTGCCTATGTGTTGCAAGTATTAGGCCCCTTTCACATCTAAGCCAGGTCTGCGTTTTGCTACATTTGCGTTTCTATGCGTTTTTACAGCTAAAACGCATTCAAACGCATGCGTTTTTGCCCCCATTGATTGTAATGGAAACGCATGCAAAAATGCATGGGCGTTTAAAAAAACGCACAAACGCATGCATTTTTCAAAACGCAGCCCTAGACGCATTGCCTGACGTTTTTGGCTGTGTTTGCAAAAACGCATGCGTTAGTGCATTTTGAAAACGCACATACAATTTTGCATGCGTTTTGAATGTGTTTCCATTAAAATCAATGGGGGCAAAAACACATGCGTTTGAATGCATTTTTAGCGGTAAGAACGCATAGAAAACCAAATGTAGCAAAACGCAGACCTGGCCAATGGTGGGTTTACACACACCAATTTATCTGTTCAATCTCTGAACCAATCTCTGGTTGCAGTGAAATCATGGATACATTGCTCCATGTTGTACACAGCCACAAAATGGAACAATGTATCCATGATTTCACTGCAACCAGAGACTGGTTCAGAGATTGAACAGATAAATTGGTATGTGTAAACCCACCATTAGATGTAAATTAGGCCTTACACTGCCTGCTGGAAACCACTGCCTGGCAGCAGTTGTAACCAAATAAATATGCGAGGTGCCTCTTCAGAGAGGGGGAGGACTTGGACTCTAGTGTGACCTATTGGAGTTGCAATCCTAAGGGTATGTGCACACAGTGCGTTTTTGCTGGTTTTTCCTGCGGTTTCTGCATGCAGTTTACCATTGGTTTTATGGTAATGTATGGTAATTTGTTCCTGCGGTTTTGATTCCCAGCAAAATTAATGTGTTTCATAGAAACGCTGTGCACACACATTGGTTATGCAAGTGTCAAGAACTGTCAAATCCCTGCGTTTTTGGTGCAGATGGGAAAGAATTGACATGCTATATTTTTCCTGCGTTTTTGGTGCAGTCAATGGAAAAAATGCAGGAAAAACGCAGCATCAAAAATGCAGGAAAAATGCACAAAAAAAGGAGCAAAAAACGCAATAAAAACTCAGGACCTGAAATCAGCAAATTTCCTGTCAAGGACTCTAGGATCCTTGAAACGAGTTCAGGTTTTGCTGCGTTCAGGACTGCTCAAAAAACGTCCTGTGGGCATGTACCCCAAGGGTATGTGCCCACAGGACGTTTTTTGAGCAGTCCTGAACGCAGCAAAACCTGAGGATCCTAGAGTCCTTGACAGGAGATTAGCTACGATCTTGTCTGCGTTTTTTGCACGTTTTTTGCACGTTTTATGTGCGTTTTTTGTGCGTTTTTACTGCGTCTTGATAGCTGCGTTTTTCCTGCGTTTTTTCTATCGACTGCACCAAAAACGCAGGAAAATAATTAACATGTCAATTCTTTGCCATCCGCACCAAAACCGCAAGGGTTTGACAGTTCTTGACACTTGCAAAACCATTGTGTGTGCACAGCGTTTCTATGAAACACATTGGCATACATTACCATAAAACCAATGGTAAACTGCATGCAGAAACCGCAGGAAAAACGCAGCAAAAACTTCCTGTGGGCACATACCCTAAAAGTCAATATCACCCCTTTCACAAGTCTGAAGCCACGATACACACACAGATAGCTGTTCAGATATTGGTCTCAGATCAATGTGGCCATGATTTCACTGCAACCAGTAAGTTGTTCAGAAGTTGGACAGATAAGTTGGTGTGTGTAAAGTGGCCATAAGACTTAGGCGGCCATCACACGCATCAATTTAATGCACGATATCGCTTAAGCGATCTGCTTTTTGATCGCTTAAGCGATATCGTTTGTGCATCGCTGCGTGCAATCAAGCGATTTTACAATGTAAAATCGCTTGATCGTGACATCGCAGATATGGGAGCAGGAGCTCATATCAAGCGATAAACGCTTGTTCAATCTGCTTCATCGTGGTGTGTGACACCACGATGAACGATCTCCCAGCGGCAGAGCCTATGCTGGGAGATGGTATCTATGGTAAACGTCTGGTTACTAAGCGCCGCGTGGCGCCTAGTAACCCGATGTGTACCATAGTTACCAGCGATCTCGCTGGTCCACATCGCTGGGGAGTCTGCCTGTGTGACAGCTCACCAGCGATGTGACCGATATTGTTAGCGATCGCGCGTGCACGTGATCGCTAACAATATCGCTATCGATATTGAAGCGTGTGACAGCTGCCTTAAGGCCACTTTACACACACAGATATCTGTGTCCAACTTCTGAACAGATCTCTAGTTGCAGTGAAATCATGGACACATTGTTCCATTTGTACACAGCCACAAAATGGAACAATGTGTCCATGATTTCACTGCAACCAGAGATCTGTTCAGAAGTTGGACACAGATATCTGTGTGTGTAAAGTGGCCTTTACCCCCTAGATCCTATTTGTTAGGCTGGCTTCACACCACGGCAGAGTCCGGTCCGGGGCTGTCAGGCATGAACCGGACAGCCCCGGACCGGATCAGCACACAGAACCCTAGGGCCAAATGTGCCCTCCGGTTCTGTGTGCAGCCGGATGGCTGTAATTGCAGCCGCAGCTGCTGATTTTTCAAGATCGCATGGAGGTAGCCGCGGTCCTGAAACAACAGCGGCGTGCAGCCGCTGGCATCCGGTTCCCGGATTCGCCTGGACCGGGGCAATCCGGCCCCATAGGTTCCCATGTTAGGGTGCGTGCACACGGTCTGGAGGAGCTGCAAGCACGGCGGTGGAGTCGGCATACTGCTGTCCAACTCCTGCACCTTCAGCCCCATCCCCCAGCCCCCATCCGTCACTGTCCCCTCCTTCGAAGCCCACTCAGTCCGAATCTTCTCCCCCTGCAACCTCCAAATAGCCATCATCTACCGCCCCCCCGGACCCACCGCCTCCTTCCTTGACCACTTCACCACCTGGCTACTTCACTTCCTCTCCACTGACATCCCCTCCATCATCATGGGCGACTTCAATATCCCCATTGACACTCCCCGCCCAGCCGCCTCCAACCTTCTTTCCTTGACCACTTCCCTAGGGCTCTCCCAATGGTCCTCCTCTCCCACCCACGAACAAGGCCACACGCTTGACCTCATCTTTACCCGCCTTTGCTCCCTCTCTAACCTCACAACCTCAGTACTCACACTGTCCGACCACCATCTCTTGACCTTCTCCGCCCTCTCCTCCCCTGCCACACTACCCCCTCTCCGCAAACTTGATCACCCTCGCCGAAACCTAAAAGATCTTGATCTTCCTTTATTCTCTGAATCACTCCTCCCTCTCACCGACCTACTCTGCGCTGACGACATTGACATTGCCACCACCCTATACAACACCACCATAATGAACGCTCTCGACCTAGCCGCCCCCCTCACTCTCCATGCTCCACGCATTAACAGGCAACCCTGGCACACCACCCTCACTAAAAACCTGAGACGGGCGTCCAGAGTCGCCGAGAGGAGATGGAAAAAGTCTCACACCCCCGAGCACTTTGCTCTGTTCAAGCAATCCATCACTGACTTCAAGACGGCACTCGCTACAGCCAAGCAAGTGTTCTTCTCATCCCTTATAACCTCTCTGTCCCGCAACCCCAAACAGCTCTTCAAAACTTTCAACTCCTTACTTCGCCCACCTGCTCCTCCCCCTTCTCCCCTCATCTCTGCTGAAGACTTTGCGACCTTCTTCAAGGAGAAGATCGACAAGATCAGAAGCAGCTTCAGTCCACTATCCCCACAACTCCCCTTCCCACCTACACTGCCCTCCTCCTCCATCAGCCACTTCCCCCCCATAACTGAAGACCAACTTTCCTCCCTCCTGTCAAAATCACACCTCACCACCAGCGCCCACGACCCACTCCCATCCCACCTCATTCCCAACCACACCTCCATTTTCATCCCAGCCCTCACCCACCTCTTTAACCTTTCACTTCGCACTGGTACCTTCCCCTCGGCCTTCAAACACGCCCTAATCACGCCCATCCTAAAAAAACCCTCACTTGACCCTACCTCTGTCTCTAACTATCGCCCCATATCTCTTCTCCCATTCGCCTCTAAGCTACTTGAACAACACGTCCACTCCGAACTGTCCTCTCACCTCTCCTCGTGCTCCCACTTCGACCGCCTACAGTCCGGCTTTCGACCCCTCCATTCCACCGAAACAGCCCTGACCAAAGTCACCAACGACCTACTGACCGCCAAGAACAAACACCACTACTCCATCCTGCTACTCCTTGACCTGTCTGCCGCCTTCGACACGGTTGACCACTCCCTTCTTCTCCGGATCCTGGAATCCCTTGGCATCACCCACCTTGCCCTCTCCTGGATCTCCTCATACCTAGCAGATCGGACCTTCAGCGTCTCCCACTCCCACACCTCCTCCTCACCCTACCCCCTTTCTGTCGGAGTCCCCCAAGGTTCCGTCCTGGGACCCCTACTTTTCTCCATTTACACTCTCGGCCTAGGGCAACTCATCGAGTCCCATGGCCTCCAGTACCACCTCTACGCCGATGACACCCAAATCTACCTGTCCGGCCCTGACATCACCTCCCTACTCTCGAAAATCCCTCAATGCCTTTCCGCCATCTCATCCTTCTTCTCTGCTCGCTTCCTTAAACTCAACATGGACAAAACTGAATTCATAGTCTTCCCCCCAAGAAATTCCACCCCACCTCCCAACCTATCCATCTGCATCAACGACTGCGCCCTCTCCCCAGTCCCCCAAGCCAAGTGCCTCGGGGTAATCCTTGACTCCTCCCTATCCTTCAAACCCCACATCGAGGCCCTCACCACATCCCTCCGGCTCCAGCTCAAGAACATCTCACGGATCCGCTCCTTCCTCACCCACGACACCGCTAAAACACTCATCCATGCTCTTATCATCTCCCGCCTTGACTACTGCAACCTCCTTCTCAATGGCCTCCCGGCTAACTCCCTCACACCTCTCCAGTCTATCCTCAACTCCGCTGCCCGACTCATCTACATGTCCTCCCGCTACTCCCCTGTCTCCCCCCTCTGCCAAGCCCTTCACTGGCTCCCCGTCTCCAAGAGATCCCAATTCAAAACACTAACCATGACCTACAAAGCCATACACAACCTGGCCCCACCATACATCTCCGACCTGGTCTCCCGATACCTACCCTCACGCAACCTCCGCTCCTCCCAAGAACTCCTCCTCTGCTCCCCCCTCATCACCTCTTCACACAACCGAGTCCAGGACTTCTCCCGGGCATCTGCCTTACTCTGGAACTCCCTACCCGAACACGTCAGACACTCTCCTACCCTGAGTAACTTCAAGTGTCACCTGAAGACTCACCTGTTCCGTCAAGCCTACAACCTGCCATGAGACCCAGGCGAACGCCCCATACATGACATTCCCCCATCCTACTGTATCCTTACCCACCCCTCATAGACTGTGAGCCCTCGTGGACAGGGTCCCTGCCCCTCCTGTACCTGTACGTCCTGATCGCCTAGATTTAGTGTACTTGTTCTTGTCTCCCTCATCCTCATGTAAAGCGCCATGGAACCCAATGGCGCTATATAAATAAATAATAATAATAATAATAGTGTTGGACGCAGCTCCTCCGGACCTGAGGGAAGCCTTGGGTGGCCGCAGCCGCCATGTACTCACCATGTACGGTGGGTGCAAGGCGGCTTCTCCCTGCTGTCACCCGATGGGAGCCGCTTCCAGCTCCAAAGACACTGCGGGCGGGTTACTCATAGTGAGGATGGGATTTCTTGAAATCTCATCCACTATGCTAGTACTGTACTATGTTTTATAAAACTTGGTCACACATGAATAATTATCAAAAAATATTAGGGCTCTCCCATATCTATTGTTAATCATGTTTCATCGGTTGTGGAGAGTTTCTATTCCAAATATACCATTGCACCAATAAACTGCTTTAGTTATAAATGCCTTTATTAATACATCAAGAGTAAAACCGCAGATATATAAAGTGCTCAATTCATATTAAAAAATCTTACAATTACATGGAAATGGATGAGAGGACATGGAGGGGTTAAAGTCCTACTCCAAACACCATAAGACAAGGCATGGTAGTTATTTTCAAACACAGGTTCTGTGATACAGAGACATACAGGATTAGATTTTAGGGCTTTTACCCATAGTATATAGAAGTTCCAGTTTATAGTCCCTTCTCAGTATACCAATTACTAATCAGTGGCTCAGATCAAGACAACCATTATCCAGATAAATATCACATACTTCATAGTTTCATGCTTACCCATGCCTGGTACTAGTGTGCCTGGATGACCTCTAGGGGACGCCCCAACGCGTTTCCCTGATTGCTTCCTCAGGGGGCATGCATGAAACTATGAAGTAAAATCTAATCCTGTATGTCTCTGTATCACAGAACCTGTGTTTGAAAATAACTACCATGCCTTGTCTTATGGTGTTTGGAGTAGGACTTTAACCCCTCCATGTCCTCTCATCCATTTCCATGTAATTGTAAGATTTTTTAATATGAATTGAGCACTTTATATATCTGCGGTTTTACTCTTGATGTATTAATAAAGGCATTTATAACTAAAGCAGTTTATTGGTGCAATGGTATATTTGGAATAGAAACTCTCCACAACCGATGAAACATAGTACTGTACTATGCAGTGTTTAGGACGCAGCGTCTTGCACGCACCCTAAAGGTGCCTTTACACGCTGCCACTATCGCTGGCAATTGGTAGCAACCGTACGTGCGCGTGCACATTTTTAACGGTTGCTAACGATCGCCGATGCCGCATGTACACGACGCAATTGCGTTGTCAACTCAAGGTATCGTGGTTCCCAAAAAGTTCCTACAGATCCTGCGGATAACTTCCTGTTGAATCCCGTCGCCCCTTAACTTGCCGCAATCAGTAGGGGAATGTGGGCGCACATGTGCTGCGGCGCCAAAACATAGGCGTGCCAGAGTTGTGTATTCCGTGACGCTAACACACTGATTGGACAACGCAATAGCGTCATGATTGGCCAGCCTGCGCAGGAAGGCTGGCTAATACATGATGCCATTGCAATTTGTAGTGTAAATGGACAGCTCTTTAAATATGGTGCCCTGTAAAGGGACAGCCAATGGTAACACAGTAGCCCCCCCCAATGATCGCCGATGGGGTGCGGTATCCATAAGGCTGTGGCACGCCCCTGGGAAATCACTAGGCGACGCTGATTCCATCCCTGTCCCCTGTTTACACGCCACTACCATGGCAATTCTCCCTTTGTGTTGCCTTGGATTATAGAACACGGCTCAGAAACAGCTACCTGGAGCAACTGCGAGAAACCCGATCACTTTCCCAAATTACACGCCGCAACTTCGTAGCAATTTCAAGGCAACAGTGACAAAAAATCCCGATTGCCAGGCAGTTGCTGCCGCGCAGTGGCGGCGTATAAAGGTACCTTTAGGGAGAACTGGATTGCCCCAGATCCGGGAGAATCCGGGACAATCCGGGCAAATCCGAGATCCGGCTTTTTGGGGTGATTTTTCTTCCCGGGCACAAAAACGTTGCAAGCAACATTTTTGTGTCCGGTGAGAATAATCCGAATTCTCCCGGATTCATCCGGAGAGATGGAAACCGGATTGCAGAGAGCTGCCATCCGGCCCCATAGGCTACTATGGGGCCAAAAAACGTTCCGGGACTGTCTGGTTTACACCGGACAGCCCCGGACTGGACCTTGCCGTGGTGTGAAGCCAGCCTAACCAGACCTACTCTTTATGACGATAGTCAGTGTTCTAAAGCTATTGGCTCAAGATGCCGAGCACTGAAATCCTTCTTCTGCTTATAAGGCAAGTGAATTGCAGACTGTAGTAGTGCAGGTGATAACCATTATATCTCTAGCATAGAAGCAATTTACAAGAAATATTATATCTCCAAAACAAGTATTTAGAGAAGCACATAGTTCCAAATCCCAAGTAAAGTTCCTTATATGTTAAAGTGAACCTGTCATCTCAAGAACCAGGTAAACAGTATTAAACTCTTATTAGCTGGCTTATTGGAAGAGAAGCAGTCGGGAGAAAATAAAGTTTTATTCTCTCTACTGGCTCCCATTAGAAGTAATAGGGGCATTGCAGAAATTGATTATAGTCTTGCGTACTAAACTGTAGGTGCGGCCTGTAATCACAATTTACATACTCGCCTACCCAAAGACGAAGGAGAGGGGCACACACTGTGGCATGCTGGCCAGCTTCTTACTTGCGAAGTCTAGGCAATTGTGGATAAGCAAAGAAACTGGAATTAAAAGTTAATGTTTAAGTTTTTACCAGTTATTAATTATTCTGTGTTTAAAAACAAAATGTCAGTGTACTGTACAGTTACCCAATAGGTTCTATAATTCCCATTGGATACATTCACAACTTTGCATTTTAAGGAGATATTTTTGTTTGAACAAAAAATCTAAACTTTGTAAGATAAAAATAATAGTAGCAGAAATCAGTAGAGCAGGAATGGAACAGCACAGCTCCAGAATTACGGGGTTGTGGAAATTCACTGGAAGCAGCAGAACATAATTCAGATAACTGAGGCTTAGCAACATTTTTATCTCTCGAGATATCACTTGCGTTCAGCCACAACACAGCGGCCAGCAAATTTGTTTTCCAGTAAATATAGATAGTAATTATAAATATAGCGCACAGATCTCTTACTGCGCGGAAACATGAAACAGTCTACGATCTGCTGACCTCCATCACTTTTCGAATTGCACCTATAAGGCACACTGGATTCAAAACACTGATGATCAATCGTACGTAAAGCTACGGGAACTATCAATCATAGACATAATCTTATTACAACAGAAGAGAAACACTCTGGAGCCAATTTGCAGATTAATAGGTAAAAATGGTCACCGCACCAGGTGAACTCACGGGCTCTATATATATCTTTCCAGCCCGTCCCCGGACGCACGTCCAGTCTAGAGAGTCCTTATCCAGATAATGTCACATACCAGCAGGAAGGACAGCGCCACAGGCATGGGTAGTGATGAAAAAATAAACTTCTTTCATGTTCGACCAACCACACGTGGTCTTTATCAAGCTTATTAGTCCAAGGCAAATGCTTCAAAATGCCTTATGCCCATGAATAAGCGATAGTCAGCAGCTGCATCGTGAACAGAAAACATGCAAATGAGTTAATGATAACCCAAGTGCATGTCATATATGTGCTTACTACTCCTATGAGACTGCTGGCTACTCTGCTACAAATCAGCGGACAAATCATCAATCATCATTTAAAATTAGGTTTTTCCATATTGTTGCAGATGTATAAAATAACAAATGGAGCTGTTACTCACCCACCCTAGGCCAGTACTGCCTCTACCCTGCTGTTCCGGTCGTTGTTGGTATGTTTTTTAATGATGTGTCATGTCTATGTGGCGCCCCACGATGTAGGTGCCACAAAAGGGGTACTACACCCATAAAAGCGGTGTTGTCACCCCACTGCAAGTGGAACTATGGCCAGTAGGTGGAACCCTAGAACACACACCCCACACTAGTCAGCAGGTGGGAGGGACCACGGAGAGTATACAGTAGCCCCCAGGGGGAGAAAGGAGGTCTTCCAACAGAATGGCGACTTGAGAGTCTAGCTGAGAGTGAGTCTAGGACTCGGGGAGGAAGGAGTCGAGCCTAGACGAGTGAGAGTCGAGAAGCAAGGATAAAGGAGGGTCTCCTCAGCTGAGGGACCCAGGACAGCAAGAAGAGATCCAGAAAGAAGGAAAGGAGGAGAAGCTCAAAAGGGAGTTCACTCAATGTGGGGAGCAAGAAGTAACAGAGAGTTTGCCCCAGGAAAGAAACTGGGTACCGGAGCCCGCACTTGTGAGATCTTCCAAGGCTCACAGAGAATCCGATGACCAGGGACATCTTCAGATATAGCCCCGACTCCCAAAGAGCTCAGAAAGAGGGGAATCAAGAACAGCAGGCCACTGCAGTGTCCAGAGAAGGTTCACCCGACGGGTACAAGGGAGAGGAGAACGAGGAACAGCAGGAGGTCAGATTAATCTTTAGAAATCAGACTTCACCACCCCTGGGAGGCAAGAGAAAGAAAGGAACAGGAATGGCACACAGTGAGGAATCCATCTATCAGCCAGAAATTCCACTTGCAGCACCTGTAGCATTTGTCATTGTAACATCTACTGCACTGAAAGACTGTAATGCTGACTAAAAGTTTTCTAGTAAAGTACCCAGTGAATTGATCTATCAGCTGCATCCTTTCTTGCATGAACTGTTTCCTTACAGAAACGCTGCCCCGGAGGTCCAGTCCTGCCTGCGGAGGACTATACCATCATTGCCGCAATACCACCGACCACCGGAGGACTGCAGCAGCGCTGGTGAGCATCAATAGGTACTGCAGGTGGCGTCACGAACTTATATACTTTATTTTCACTTATTTAACCATTGACTACAGGGCCACAGCCTCGGGCAGCCACCCGTGACATCCCAGACCGAGCCTGAGAGCTGAGTACCCTGCCCTGGGCGAGTCATCTACAGCACGAGCGACTGCTGGATTTACTGACTCTGCCAATGTAGATATTACATTTTGTAAACAATGTCAATTTAAAAAGACACAATGGGTTTGTGACCAATACCGCACCTCACTGCCCACCCTGATGTTCCTAATACGTGAGAGCCATGCGATACAATTTCATCACTTCCGCCAATAAGTGACGTTCCACACCCGCAGAGGTACGTAAGGTCAGCTTCGCACAGTTTTACACTGACACCCCATGTTACATTGGCATAGAGGGGCACAGTGAGTGAGGGATTACACGATCCTCCAGCGTGAAGCCAAACTCACTCACAACCCGACAGGTTGGGAGACATTTTACTCTGTCCCAGTGAAACAGACCAGTAGAGCTGCCACTAGTCCAGGTGCCTGGACTGTTACATGTTATACTGGGCCAGAAACCAACCTAGGTAGCATATATTATTAAACTGAGGACACAGACTTGTGAGGGTTTGTAGATCTAGATAAAAAAGCAACCCAGGATTAAATTTTGTTTAATCACCTCATGGGCTCAGTTGAAATAACATGATGGATCATACAGTCAGGCGTGCAAATAAAGGTAGTAGGATAAAAGGTATATGCGGTCAAATGTATGTCAGTTACCGGATTCTTGTTGCTAGAGGACACAGGGAGGCAGTGTAGAGTCCACAAGGATTTCTTGGTTACTCCCACACGTATCGTGACGTGACCACCTTGAAAGTGAACGACTGGAGGAAAATGGTCGGTAATTTTTAACCCCTAGAGTGGACACGCCCCTCTCAACCCCTGGGCTATCCTTGACTTCCCCTCCCCTGGGCTTTGAGCTGAAATGTCCCTAAAAGCGATTATGGGTCTTAACTTCCCGCTGGGAGATCCGAGTGCCATCAGATCCGGCTGGATCTCATCTACACTTAGAGACCAAACTCTTTTTCCCTACCCAGCTTCTGCTAGCCGTTCTCAGTATCCCCTCACCTTGGGGCGCTAACAAAAATTGGAACCTAGGCATGTGTGCAGATCACTCTCATGAGTTCTGGAATATAATTGATGTAGGCCTAAAATGCATGTTACTTCCATAATTCTTATTAATATGACTGTGCCAATGCGACTTAGAATTTTGTCAGAAATGTTCTGTAAACAGTAGGTACCCCACCCTCATTTCCTTCAGAGCAGGACTTGTGAAACCAACTTTCTTAATTGTAATGGCTAGTCACAGTAGGAGTCCTAAAGGTAGCTTCCTGAGCTAAATTACTCTTCCTTAAGTTTAAATTATATTGTCACCTGTTAGTAAGACCGTTTGGTCATGAGATGTTAACTCCTGCAGAGGAGTTCAGAGAAGAATACTAATATGTACAAGAAACAGATATCTAAGACTTACAAACATAGATATCTTGGGGGCTTATGATTGATTGGCATGTCCGAATAATATTTCTGATATTCTTCACAGGGTTGATGCGTTCTGCGTTTTTAAACTTATTTCAGCTGTGCTGCGTAGACTTTGGAAGAATAACCAAAGTCTTCTCAGAAGGTGGGCAAGTTATTGACAGATCTATAATTTTGCTAGAAGCTTAGATAAGGAGGAATAGTAACAATATACATTATTAACACAAATAAACATCTGTATATTTACCACCAGTTATTCCCTGATCTATGTGGAAGAGGGCTGGGCACCATTACGACCTCAACATTGTAATGTTAACATTAGTGTTAGTCTCCACTTATTGCAGCTACAATAAAACTCACATATCTTGATATTCTATATGTACAGTGTGGATAGATGGATAGATAGATAGATAGATAGATAGATAGATAGATAGATAGATAGATAGTAGATAGATAGATAGATAGATAGATAGATAGATAGACAGACAGATGATAGATATTAAGGAGCTTAAAAATAATATAAAATTATGTGTTTATAGTAAAATTTTTTACAGCAGAAACCCGGGTGGTCATATGTGGCTACAGTTGGGTGTCATTAAGGTCACAGTATGTATGCGACAGGAGATGCTGGATTATTTTGGAAGCTATATACCACTTCTGCAACATGCTGCTTTCTTCATTTATATATATGTGCTCATACTGATGTGTGGTGCGGAGGGATTGTGTGGGTGATACACTCATATATTCCCATCTTATGACCCACACAGGCTGTCGCACTCTTATTATGATTCTAATAAAAGGTATGGATGTTGCTAAAAGGTTATTACCTAACTAGCCTCAGTTTGTGTGTGTGGAGTGTGGCACTCCATGGTTCGGTTGCCACAGGAACACCTGGAGCAGGTAGGGATTTCCACATCAGGTAAGCTCATGCACAACACCTTCCACTCCAGACGTGAAGCGGGAGCTCTACTTGCTGAGTTCAGGCAAGGTCCCCTATAAATTTGGGCCTCGGGGCAGAGTTAGGTAGTTCAGTATGGAGCAGTACTGAGGAAGCCATCCTGGCGAACTGAGCCGCGATAGGTCCATGCCAATGAGAGAGACTGACCAGTGTGAGGGACCCAAGAGTGAGCGTCGGAGGCAAGACATGTTAGCCAGGGGAGTGGAACCATACCGGTTCGCCCCAGAGGAGAAGCGTTGACAACCTGGACACTGGAGTCCGAGACTGTGAGGGATCTAATAGCCCAGCAGTAAAGACCTGGGGCCTGGGAGGACCTAAGCTGCAACAGTACCGGGAGGCACAGCCGCATATAGAGCCCAGAGACAGCAGCTGACACAGCGGTGCCCACCAGCAGGGTTCACGCCACCTGCCATACAGGTGAAGACAGCAGGAGAGGGTCAGGGCCTAGCTACAGGCAGCCTAGGACCGTAGCAACAACAGTACAATAGGGAGGCCTTATAACTCATCTGGTTTGGAGATCCTGAACTGCTTCCAGACTACTCGGATGGTACCCGTCACGTACCCTGCACATCAACATCAGTAAAAATGTATGGAAACAACGACCCTCTGTGTGACTGTTATTGGGGTCCCTGATCCTGCTCCCATCATAAACTGTCCTGTAACTATAATATTCACAACTGCCCCGTGGATCCCACTCCACCTATGGGGAGCGTAACCATCTTGCTGCTCCACCATCCCCTGGAGGACTGTCCTGCAGCGCCGATAACATTACCGGAACCATAGGTGGCATCACTAAACACTTTTGTTTTTATTTTCATTGACTGTTTTCCCCTTTTTAAGCGACCACCAGGGCCACAGGACCGGGCAAAGGCCCCAGTGACATCCCCTGTGAATCAACGCCCAAGACCATGTCCCCCCCGGCCCTGGGGCGGGTCAGGAGCGTCTGTGAATTGTGGGCAACTTTGCCCTTCTCAAAGATGGTGACCGCTGAGGGCTGACACAGTGCATGCTCAGGCGCACAGTGGCCATTGGCCAACCTCGGATGACATCACAGACATGCTAAGAGCGGCTACTAGGACGCCGAGACAACGTGAGTGACGATCAAATCAGCACTAGATGCTTACAGTAAGCCTTTTTTCTATAATATCCTGCTTTTTAAGTGAAAGTACCCCTATATGAAAATGGCATAGTTCTTTTATGGAACATACTTTGCACTTTATTGCACATAAGCACTGATGCATTTTAATGTTAAACATCAAAGGTGATTTTATGCACTTGTCATAGTTGATGTACTATTATAGATCATTTTTAATGAACCCTACTTTGCATAATTAATGAGATGTGGATTGTTGAAGCACTATTTAACTACTCACTTCATGTTTGCCAATTGGATGAGAAAGGTAGGGAAATTTGACAAAACGTTGCCCTGTATGGATCACTAAAGCCATGATTTTCATCATAATTACTTGGAGTGCTGCCTGTTTTTTTTATTTTTTAGAGTTTTTTTACATTTTTTTTAGATAGATAGATAGATACAGCATTTTTTGCTTTATTAGATGCACCCGATTATATAATGCACCCCAAATTTGGTGAAGGTAAAGAGGGAAAAAAAATTAATGTTAACTGGGGTCAGTCTTATAATGCCACTCAGTATATAAGGTGCCCCCCATGCTGGTACACAAGGGGCCCCCCATGCTGGTACACAGCCCACCATCCTGGTACACAGCCCCTCATGCTGTACCCTTCCCCTCATGCTGGTACACACCCTATATCCTTGTACATAGCCCCCCCATCCTGTTACACAGTCCCCCCATGCTGGTATACGGCCTCCCATGCTGTACACAACCCTCCATACAGGATATTGCCTCCCACTCGGGTGCAACCCCCATGCTGTATACAGCCTTTCATGCAGGATATGGCCTCCCATGCTGGTACATCCCCTTCCCATGCTGTACACAGCCCCCATGTAGATATGGCTTCCATCTGGCAATCCCCCCCATGCTGTACACCCCCCCATGCAGGATATGGCCCCCATGGTGGTACACACACACCCATGCTGTACACACACACCATGCAGGTTATGGCCTCCCATGCTTGTACACACACCCCCATGGTGTACACCCCCCATGCAGGATATGGCCTCCCATGTTTGTACGCACACCCCAATGCTGTACACAGCCCCTATGCAGGATATGGTCCACATGGTGGCGCCCACTTAAAAAATAATAAACTATTATACTCACCTCTCTCTATATCGCTCCGTGCAGTTGTCGCCATCACCATTGTCAGCTGGTCCAGGGCATTTGGTCATGTGAGAAGCGCACAGTGATGACATCACTGTACTGTGCGGCTCTCATGACCAGATGCTGGCACAGACAGACAGTGGAGATGGCAACAGCTGCAGGGAGCGATATGTAAATAGTGAGTATGAACCTCCATTGCCAGGATAGTCAGTGCTTTCCATACAATGAACGATGCGTGGAAAGCACTGACTATTACACAGGATCTCACGGGGCTGCAGCCGCTGAGCTGTGGATCTGCTCTTTAGCCTCATGTTATATGCACTGCTGCCCCGCCAGTGATGGACAGGAAGATGCAGTGCATATTACATGAGCATAATGAGCGGGCCCACGTGACCATGGTCCTCAGCTGCAGCCTGCGTCAGCCTCCACCCACACAAAAGCCGTCCCCTCCCATCCACTACAGCACAGCTAGTATTTTTGGATTATAAAATGCACCACCCAATTTCCCCCAAAATTTGGGGGACGAAAAGTGGTGTTATAATCCTAGAAATACGTTAGATAGATAGATAATTACAATTGGTGAATATAGATGACATTTTATTCAAAAGTTGCACATGTAAACCTTGATGGGGTATTATAGGTGATAACATTTATCACCTATCATTGCATAGATAGAACAGAAAGTGAAGGATCAAGGGCTTTTTTCATTAACAAGATCGGGAGATTCTAGAACGTGTGAGATTATGTATCAGTTCAACAATATTATTAATGTTTTAGGTACTAAATGCTAAAAAAATATGTGCATGTAAAACTGTGCAATAGCAGTTGAACTGTCTAAAATGCAAACAACTAAGGTATATGTATGCAAAATATGATGAATGCTGGTATTGATTAAAAACAGTGTCCCAAAGGTACTGGTTATGTGTGTGACCAATATGCATGTTGTAACAGGCAATGGTATCCAAATGGTACTGGCTATGTGTGTGACCTCGAATCTGGCAAATGGAGCGATATTGGGAATATTTTTCTGTACTAATATGGTGGCCATTACACCCTGAGCGCTACTGCACATTAGTGGCTGTAGTAATATGGCAGATGAATTAGCTATGATCTGATGGTAGATGCTAGGCTGTATGTGCTCCTTCCAGGTCTGCCGTGACTTGCGTGACATGATATGGGCGTGGTTGAGGGGTGGTCGAAGATTGCCCTCACATGATTCTAGTGGATGGGAGGAAATCTTGCTATGCCTACCAATGAAGGTGGTCATGCCTCCTGAATGCATGGAGTGATTCGAGGTGGGTGTGGCTGTGTTAGTTGGCAGGCCTAGTAGTGTAGCCTATTCACCCTCCCCTCCACCTGTGGGTCTTACTCCAAGACCCCTTGCTTCAAAGTCCATGGCCACATCTCTTCCTAAAGTAATGACCGAGTTGTAGTAATATGGCCAACGCTACACTCAGTCTGCTACTGCGCATGACTGGGTTTACAAAGATGGCAGCCGCATCCGTTACTGCGCATGAGCATAAAAATACTTTTTTAGAATCTGGCCAATCAAGAGATACCTGGGTCTGCCTAAACTTTGGCCAGTGTCTTCTAGGGGGTGCTATTTCTGGGATAAATTTACAAACAGAGACTAAGGCTTTTATGGAAGCAGATGTCTGCCAATAAAGTTGCATCACTTAATGTGATTGTTTCAGGGTGGCAGGATTGGGGTCACACATTGTCAACCTATTGTATCTATTTTAGTAATTAGTGTTGAACATTGACTACTATGAAGTGAAGAACATTCCCTATTTTTTGTAAACTTATTCATCAGTTACAGAATCTGTGTAAAGCTGGTCAAATTTGAAGAGTCATCTCATTATTAAATGGTGGGCAAGTTAACGCTTGACGGCACCAGGGCAGGTACTCAGCACTCAGGCTCGATCAGGGATGTCACGCATGGCTTGCCCGAGGCTGTGGCCCTGGCGGTCAATGAATAATATATAGAAATAAAGTATATACAAGTTTTTGTCTTCGTGACACCACCTGCTGAGTCTGGTGATGCTCACTAGCGCCGCCACAGTCCTCGGTGGTTGGTGGTATTGCGGCTTGGATGGATTAGTCCCCGCAGGCAGGACTGAACCACCGGGGCAGGGATGCTGTAACGCAAAAATTCATATTGAAAGTATGCAGCAGTCGGGACTTCACTTCACCGGGTAACTTTACTGACAAACTTCGCCAAATTATACAGTTCAGCAGTTCAATAGGTGTTATAATGGCAAATGCTCCGGATGCTGCAATTGGAATGTTTGGCTGTAGATGGATCCCTCCTTATGTTCCTTTCTTTCTCTCTCTGTACTTTGCCTCCCAGTGGCGGTGAAGTCTGACTTCTTGAAGACAGTCTGACCTCCAGCTGCTTCTCTTCCTCCCTCTCTCTCTCCTCCTCTTTGTGCGTCTCCGGACAACCTTCTCTTAAGCTAAGCAGTGGCCTCTGCTTCTAGCTGTTGGCTCCCTTTAAGTTTTGACTCACTCAGGAGACTGGGGCTGTATTTGTAATATCCCTGTTCTTCGGATTTTCTGTAAGCCGTGTAGGATCTCACAGTTATGGGCTCCTGTATCCGTTTTCCTTCTCTGAACTGGCTCGCTTCTAAGCCTCTGTTCCTTCCCTCTATTTTCTGGGATCTGTTCTTTTCTGGGCCCCTCAGCCGAGGAGACCCTCCTAGCTCCAGCTCTTACTCCATCTTCCTCTAACTCCGACTCACTCCACTGAGCTCTCTAGTTCCCCCTAGAGGTCACTATATCTCCTCCCAGGGTCCCTCCCACCCACTATTCTAGTGTGTGGGTGTTGCTCTAGGTTTCCATCTAGTGACCATAGTCCCAATTGCAGTGGGGTGACTACACCTCTTTTCTGGGTGCAGTACCCTTTTGTGGCACCTACGTAGTGGGGCGCCACACTGTTCTATTGCACAATTGAAGGACTAGTTAAGACAGAATATCATAATATACACTAAACACACAATATTCTGTAATCAGTGTGAATTCCCTGTCCTCCCTGCAAAGATTCTTATATTGAAATATTGAATTGTGCAATGAAGAGATACTTTGGTGTATTGCTACTAGAGTGGCCGATGTTATAATCCAGAGGGCGTCTCTCTGGGCCGTGTTCCCCTCTCTGGGCAGTTCTCCCTGTGCACTGTTCTGGGCCAATTCGATGCAAAAGGTACTGCACCAAGCAAGGATGTGGTCCTCCAAGTAGAGAAGGTGATCCAAAAACACCAATACACTTAGGACCTTGCAAAAACTCAGGGGGAAGGCCAGTGGGACAACAAAGAAGAGTAGTTAGTCAGTGTGTGGAGGAAACAGAGAAGAGAGAGTAAGTTGCAGTTCGAGTAACAACAAAACTGCTGGTGTGCAGAGCTGCGCGAAGTCAAGTCCAGAAAGCCTGAGAACCCTAGGGGCACCGGCAGAACTGAATTGGCCCGTGCACTCGAATCCGGGACTGATGCCACCAGATGGAGGCGTTGTGGTCAGAAACAGGGACCGGACCTGAACGCGGCACGGGAGTCTAACACCGACCGCTGAATCGGAGGATACGAGCTTTATAGGAGCTGTAGCTCACACACCTGGTGTATACCCCGAGATAGCAGCTGGACATCGTCCGGGGAGAGGTACCAGTCACCCACTATAACCTGAGGCTGCAGTATCAGGGCTCTGCATGCAGAGGTGCTTAGAACAGTGCTGAGAGAGAGACAGGACCAGTGAGAGGCAGAAGGACAGGCACACCACCAAGGATCTCATACCTGCCATCCCCGCTCTACCAAAGACTGCACAGACTGGAGCTTATCCAAGAGTGTGTAACATCAATGACCTGTTGAACTTGAAGATTGCTGTGAGTAAAACCGGGAACAGAATTGCAGAACGGTGTGAGACTGTGTTATTCCTGGGCGACAGCTTGTGAAGGCTATAGAACGAGGTAATGAGGCCTAAGGTAACCCCTACTTATCAGAGACTATTAATCACTACATCCGCTGCCTGGGGATCCGCTCCACCTGTGGGGATCCACTACATGCCAGCTGCATATCCACCATCCCCAGAGGTTCTGCTGCAGCGGCAGCTCCTCATAGCCGCAAACCACAGGTGGCGTCTCAAATAACTTTTCCCTTATAAAATCACCCCTTTCTCTACACTTGCCAACAGCTTGCCCCTTTTGCCACCTGTGTAATCTCTCCCCTCTGTGCGCAATCTCTCCCCTCTCTGCGCTGTCACTCCACTCCCCTGTGCACTAATAATTAAAGAAAGACTGGCATCAATGTAATGTGAAGGTGCTAGCAAGAAACCATGAGAATTAAAGAGTATATCTGCTTCAACACTACACACTATGAGTAATGTAAAATAGCTTGATGGCTAGCAATGAATGGCAGGGCTATATGCACAGCTAACACAGATGTAAGGAAAGGGACATGGCAAAACTGCTTGAGAATATAAAGAAACTTGAGAAAAAGTAACTTTAGCAGTGGCCACTGCGAAAGTGCCTGATAACCGCGCCAAGGTGTTTCTCATCTTATCGGGTTCTAACCGTGTGCCTCTACTAGTGGTATACTGCTACATGTGTGGGTTTTTATGCCTCTGTATGTAATTAAAATCAACATTGCATATAAGTTCTAATACTATGCAGGCATCATATATACTAGGCAGGAGTCCTTAACCTGTGGCTCGAGAGCCACATGTGGCTCTTGGGTCCATGATGTGTGGCTTGCAACTGTCCGCCAGCTTATTGCACTAGTGCCTGGTCTAGCAAACAGCTATGAAGAGCAGATCTCTATATGGTGAATTATGTGAGTTTTCCTAAATAGAAGAGCAGTTCTGGATGCCCATACACTGGCCTTGGGGGTTTCGAGATAATTTAAGTATGTTAAACTGGAGCCAGGATGATACAGCCTTTCAGATGAGGTGCTTGTAGCTGGATGTGACAGTGGGCTAAGAGTGTTTGATGAGAGAATACTGAATGGGGGTATTGAGGGAACTCCTGGATCTTAGTATATTGCCACGCTGTGATTTCTGTGGAAAAGTATGTCTGTCATAATACTGTAATGGAAACTGTGGATGTCATACTGTGAGGGGTGTAAGAGATGGATGTGAGTCGGTCGACAGGGTAAGGGGTACTTGGGATACCGGGATAAGCGGTTGCTTCGATGGGGGAATCACGGCTGGTCGGTTCCCGGTTCCGTGCCCAGGACCTCAGTGGTAGGGGATGGGGGTGATGATGAGGGGGGAAAATGGTATTGTGACGCCACCTGTGGTACCTGGTAATAGGGTCAGCAGCGCTGCAGCCGGCCACTGAGGTGATGGGAGGCAGTATAGCTCTGTCTTTTAAATCATTAAAGTTCACATTTGGATGATCTAAGACCCACATGTGTACCTGCTGGCAGTGGTAGTCTGACCTCAATTCTTCCATAAACTGTTCTGCAAGCATTTTATCTTCTTCTAACACACTTGCCGGATCTACCTGCTTTAAGGACCGGAGTGCCCCCTGTAAACGTAAGGCAAAGTCTCTGATGGTATCTTGCAGTCTCTGTTTGCATTTGTAGAATATCATCCTTAGTTCAGACTGTGTGCGTTTCTCAAAAGCAGCCCTGAGCTTGTCAAATACTTTTGTTACAGAGTCTCTGTCAGCATCGCTCCAAGACTCGACCTCTAGCTCCGCTGCGCTTGTTAATTGTCCCAGCACAACAGTGGCTCGCTGCTTTTCTGTCATAGCATACATGTCCAGCACTGCACACATCTTTTGCTTAAAGGCTGCTAAGGTACCAGGCTTATGTGGCGCCCTGCTTACGCAGGTAGCCACAGACTTTTCTAATGCACAGCTGGGTTTCCACAGCAAGTATCTACTACATGCAACATCTTCCACCCCGGCACAGTAGGGGGAGCCCCACTTGCTGACCTTAGGCTAGATCCCCTATAAATACTGCTGCTGGGGGAGGAGTTAGTCAGAGTGTGCAGATGCTAGGAGAGCTGCGAAGATGTCCTAGTGGTCGGTGCCGCGGTTAGGCCTGAGCAAGTGACCCGGAGTGACCCTTCTGACGTTCAGCCAGTGTGGCACCCTGGCACCCTAGTTGAGGCACCACAGAACTCTTAGTACACAAATGGAATGTACACAGCAAGCAGAACTCACTAACGTACACACCTTTAACACCCCTTTTCACCCCAGGCCACTAGGAGAGGCCCCACTGGTTACCTTAAGCCAGTTTCCCCTATAAATACAGGTCCTGGAGGGAGAAACAGTGGAGTGTGCAGTCGCTTTAGAACTGTGAACAGCTAGGAGAGCTGACCTGGTACTGGAGACACAGTAGGCCCATACCAGCACACCCGGAAAGTGAGGGACTCTCGCAATAAGAGTCTTAGGAACAGGAGACAAAGCCCTGACAGGGACAGAAGAGTTGTTAAACTCGCCCCAACAATCCGATCACTGGGTCCGAGCTGCAGGAGCCACATCGCAGGCTGCAGAGAAACCAGGACCCCAAACAAGGGAGTCTAGCTCCCTGTACACCTGAAGCACCAACAGATGAGAGCCCGGGGAAGGGAAAAGTAGCTACACTGAACCCCCTTTATAGTGCCCTCAGTGCAGCAAACTCAGGTGAAACACGTCCCACCAGAACGTGCAACCCGGTCCGGCAGGATTCCATATCTACCAGACTTCACTAGAACTGTGTACACAAGGAAGCCTACACCACTGCTTGCTGTGGAACCTCCAGGAGTGTCTACTTCATCACCCGTTCGAGTGTACCTGTTGTCACCAGTAAAGGTACCAAAAGACTCTATGTGTCCGTGCATCATTCCTGGACTAACACGCAGAAACTACTGACCTGCCGTATTCCATCTGGTGCAGCTCCTGGCCCCGGGGACTCCTGCTCATCCTGTGGGGAGCATCCCATCAAGCTGCCGCACATCCCCCGGAGGCCCAAGCAGCGCCGGTGCCATCACCGGACTCCCACAGGTGGCGTCACGACAAACAAGAATCATCCCAATCCTTTTATCCCCTTTTGATCTGACCACCGGGCCCCACAGCCTCAGGCGCAGAACCGTGATAAGTGCTGCATCGCCTGATACCTGAGAACCCGGCAACGGTGAGTCACTAGCCTAAGCGGGGACAGAAGGCAAGGAGCAGTGAGCCGAAAGGGAAGTGAGAAACTAGTAGAAGTTCGCCCCAAGACTACCAGACATCGGGGATCCGCACCTGCGGATACTTCAGGACCACAGAAAACGCCGTCACACCAGGGAGACTTCAGTCACCCGGTCCCCCTGTGGGTCAAAGAGAGGAAGCCAGACACAGCAGTGTACCACCACAGTGATCAGAGAGGGTAACCCGGAGACCGCACAGGAGGAGAGACAGACATCAGAGTCAGGAAGAGAGGAGGGAAGTCTGGCTGCATGCAGACTGGGCTTCAATCACCAAAAAGGAACAGAGGAGGCCCTATACCCACTTGCTGTGGGGACCCACTATGCAACCTGGTCACCTGTCAGTGCCCTGGACATCTTTACCTGCGTACCATCAGTAAAAGGTAAAAGAGACTTTGCAGTGTGCGTGTGTCATTCCTCTCCATCCCGGTGCCCCTCATAGACTGCTTCAACACAGCGGGGCTTATCTTTTTCTTTTGCTGCGCAGCCGCGATGCTCTTCCCGCTCTGTGGCACAGTAATGGTGGCCCGATTTTACAATTCACGAAACAGTCAATAAAGTCTGTTTTAAGCACACAGTACTCGGTTTTACCGGGCACGGGATCCTGTTTGTGATGCCAGAACTGAGTCGGTCGACAGGGTCAACAGGGTACGGAGTACTCGGATACTGGGATAGGCGGGTGCTTCGATGGGGGGATCAAAGCTGGTCGGTTTCATGCCCAGGACCCTCAGTGGTAGGGGATGGGGGTGATGATGAGGGAGGGGAATGGTATCGTGACGCCACCTGTGGTACCTGGTAATAGGGCTACCAGCGCTGCGGCCGGCCAGTGAGGAGATGGGAGGCAGCGTTGGGTAGTACAGCACCACACAGGTGGAGGTTTACCTCAGGGCAGCGGGGCTGGATGAGGGGAGTCGTAGTAGCGGTACCACTGTGAATTCTGCAGGCGGCGGCGGGGAAACAGGCACACACAATAGTCTTTGGTTTAAGTACCTTTTTACTGTTGTCCGGTAACAGTCACGGTCCAGGAGGGTAACCAGGTGTTGGTGCAGCTTGGGGAATTCACCTTGGAGAGTTGTGAGGCCTCCTCTGTTAGTGTGTGCGTCCTTCTGGGGTAAGCTCTGCCTGTAGCTGAACCTGTCGCTACTTCTTCTTCTCAGGGTGCTGTTCAACAGCTGACAATAAGGACCTCTCTGTGGGTTTCCTATCCTCGGCTAGGTCCCTGGTCCTTTACTTGGCCAAGTTTGGATTCTTCTACTTGTTACTTCAGGGGACCTGGATCTTCCTGATCTGTCCGGACTATTCCTGCTATTATATCTTACTAGCAGTTGCGGACTCCGGTGTCCGGGTAACTAAAGCGTTCACAAGTCTGTTCCCTTCTTCTCGCTTCTCCCACTGGCCTCCGTCCCTCTGCCTAGGGCCCAGCACATCTGGGTCAGTGTTCCCTGATCTGGGCCTGCTTGGTCCCAGCAACCAGCTCTTTACAACTGCTCTCTTCTCTGTCTGACTGCAACTAACTGCTTTGCTGTCCTTGTGGAACTAACCGACTCCTCCCCTCAGGCCTGGATCTTTATAGGGAAACTGGCATAAGGCAGCCAGTGGAGCTCCCCCTCCAGGTCTGGGGTGGAAGGTGTTGTATGCTGTGTGTGAAAAAGGTGTACATCCCTCCCTGCACCGGTGGGTCCTGTGGCAATCCCCCACAGGTGTGCCACAGATGCGGCCAGGGTTGCAACTAGAAATCTTGGGGCCCCTTACTAGCAAAATTTTGGGGCCCCACTGAGACTCCACCCCAACTCCGCCTCCACCAAGCTCCGCCTCCATCCAGGTTCCGCCTCCACCCACGCTCCGCCTCCACCCATCAAACCTTCCATAGTTTCACCACCCAATATTGGAAAAACTCCCTTTCTGCACCACGTCCTCGCCAATCACTCATTAATCTCTTTCTATACATTGTTCTTTATCAGAGCTGTGGAGGGATGTGAACAATAAATGCCACATGAGGCAGAATAATACTGGTGCTGTTATTCATCACCTTGTACAGGGGTGGGGAACCTTTTTGCTGCTGGAGGGACATTTGGAAATTTCAACCATCATTTAGGGGCCGCACATCACAATGAAAATTACCGGCTACATTAAATTAATTACCTCACCTAATTTGATGGCTGCAGCTGCTTCTTTGTGTCCTGCGATGTTCGGTGATATCTGATCTTCCAGCTTTGTGTTGGTCTGGAGCACAGTCGACTCTGTGACAATAAGTTTTGTAAATCAAATACATTACATAGGAAATTGTTATATATACAATATACAGGACAAAGAGTATATACAGCACTGCAGAGGGCTAGGGGACACAGACTGGGGGTGAGCTGAGCTCTGCAGGAGCCACAGAGATGTATGGTCTCTCCCCGGGCCCCCACCCATTGAGGGGGTGAAGTGAGCTCTGGAGCCAGGGGTCACAAGCTTCCAGAAAATGGCAGCGGATCACGATTACTTATTATCAGAGACTCTGGAGAAGAATGCTACCGGCAAAGGCAGCCGAGACTATAAGAGTGGGAGCAGCATCCGCTGGGGGTTACCACTGGTACACACACCTCGTACGCACGTGGCTCCACTCCGTACACCTTGTACGCACACAGCTCAGCTCCGTACACCTCGTACACACGCGGCTCAGCTCCGTACACGTCATACGCACGCGGCTCAGCTCCGTACACCTCATACGCACGTGGCTCAGCTCCGTACATCACATACGCACGCGGCTCAGCTCCGTACACCTCATACTCATGCAACTCAGCTCCGTACACCTCGTACGCATGCAACTCAGCTCCGTACACCTCGTACGCACCCAACTCAGCTCCGTACACCTCATACACACGCGGCTCAGCTCCGTACACCTCATACGCACGCAGCTCAGCTCAGCTCCGTACACCTAATACGCACGCGGCTCAGCTCCGTACACCTCATATGCACGCGGCTCAGCTCCGTACTCCTCGTACGCATGCAACTCAGCTCTGTACACCTCGTACGCATGCAACTCAGCTCCGTACACCTCGTACGCATGCAACTCAGCTCCGTACACCTCGTACGCATGCAACTCAGCTCCGTACACCTCGCACGCACGCAGCTCAGCTCCGTACACCTCGTACACATGCGGCTCAGCTCCGTACACCTCGTACGCACGCGGCTCCGCTCCGTACACCTCGTACGCACGCGGCTTTGCTCCAAAAACACCTCGTACACACTCGGCTCTGTTCTGTACACCTCGTACATAAGTGGCTCTGCTCCGTACACCTCGTACGCGTTGTTCCATTCCGTACACCTTGTACACATGTGGCTCTGCTCCGTACACCTCATACGCACACGGCTCCACTCCGTACACCTCATACATACGTGGCTCCACTTCATACACCTCGTATACATTCGGCCCTGCTACATCCACACTGTACATCCATCCTGACCACAGATACACTTTACCTCATCCAGCATGGCACAGTCCAGCTACACTGAGGAGCTGATCATGTGACCCCTGATCCTCCCCTCCAAGTGACATCATCACAGGTCCTGTAAGAACAGAGCAGCTATGTAGCGTGCTGCACTGCAGGTGGAGAACAATGGGGGGGAATCCCGGGCCCCCACAGGCTAATAGAGGCTGGGCGGGCCCTCTGTGCTTTAAGGCATGGTGTGGGCGGGCCGGGCCCCCACAGGATAATAGTGGCTGGGCGGTGGCTGGGCGGGCCCGGGCGGCGGCTGGGCGGTTCCCTGGGCCCTGTGCATTGAGGCCTCTGGGGTGAGCGTGGATGGGCGGGCCGCCGGGCCCCCACAGGATAATAGATGGTGGGCGTGCCTGAGCGGCAGCTGGGAGGTTCCCTGTGCCTGCTGGCCTGCCCAGCCCCAGCCTGTGTGTGTGTGTGACGTGACGGACGGCCTCGCCCCTGGCTGGTGACGATGACGAGACTCGTCAGGTCAGGCAGCGTATGAAGAACTACTGTCCCACTGCTGCTGGCCAAAGGGGGCGGGCCTCATTGCTCCAAATGGCCCCGCCCACAGCCAGCGCGCCCGGGCCCCCTTCCTGCTGTTTGTATGGCCACGCCCCCTCCACTTATCTTCGGGCCCCATACAGCTGTATGGCCTATAAGGCCCTATTGGCGGCTCTGGATGCGGCTCACAGCCCTCTCTCAGAGCTGAATGGAATTCTCAAGATAAGAAAGGTTGGGGGCCACTGTTCTAGGGAGAGTAAATCTAGGAAAGTCACTAGTAGAGAAGGATTTGGGTGAACATGTAATTCATAGATTAAATAACAGCATGTAATATCATGAATAGAAAAAATATTGGCCCCGCAGTAAAAGAATGTAATACTACCACTTTACAAACCATTACTGTCACATGTGGACAGAGACAGAAGAGGGCCACTGGGCAAGAACAGTACATGGGTCCTTTGAAGTCCAGTAACTCATGGAAATGTACAATTCCACCTGCTTTAGAGGTGGAAATAGAACCCTTGGCCCTTACCTCTTGGCCCTCTGTGGCTGCACAGGATGCACCCTGGTGAGTGCAAGTCTTTTTGGAATGTGCAGTTTAGTTCTGGGCATCAGGTCATAGACAGAATGGTCTGGAGATAGAAAAGGTACAACAAAAAGTCACAAAACTCCTAAGTGGCTTACGGGATCTTATTTATGAGGTAAGATGAAAAAAATTATATTTTGTTTGTCTAATGAGAAGAGATGTCTAAGTAATGACATGACTGATCTATTCAAGAACATAAATGATCCATACAAAAAGTATGGTCAAAGGCTGTTTAATGTAAAGCCCCCACAAAGGGTAAAATACAAAGGGACCAAGAGGAGATAAGCTTTCTTTACCATGAACACTATAGCACTATTAATATGTGGCGTATTCTACCTGAAGAACATGACACAAAAATCTGTAGATCTTCTCAAAAAGGGTTTAGATGCTTTTTAAGAAGAAAAAACACAGATGCTTATAAGTGTGTTAAAGTTTAGTCCAGTAAATCGATAAATGGAATAAAGAGGAAAAAAATTACCACTTTTAAAGGCATACTGGATTATTAATTATATTTGACATATACGCATTCCCTATATTATTTCTCTAATCTCAGTTCATCTTTATTGTATTAACTAAGTAACTATGTAACCTATACCTGGATACACATAAAATTGCACCGAGTGACATTATCACACTTCAGATATAGGACAGAGTTTTCCTTTCTTGTCTTCCATTGGATGGATGTGCAAAATGTATTGATTAGACACTTTTACAATTTGAAGAGCATGCTTTAAATCATGATTTAGAATTGCTATTCCATAAAGAGTTATGAAATCCTGAAGCTAGGTAGCAGTAGTTTTAAAAAGCATTTGGGGCTAATTCCCAAGTTATTTTTTTGCCTTTTCAAGTGAATCTTTATAGTACCTTTGATGTTAAAATTACTACCTTAAAATGAATTAATTCTATTTTTACATTAATATGTTTTACACTACAGGGAGGAATTGGAGAGAATAAAGCTGCAACACTATTATACAAATGTTATCATAAAAGAAATGAATTTCAATAAAGATTAAAAGCCGTTTTAATGAAATCCAGAATGTTGGGGTAAAAGTAAAGCAGAAATCCCATGCTGTTTATAATAAATTAGTATTAAGTCTTAAAACAGCACATTCCAGAGATGAGCCCTATTTAATTAAGGTTACTTTCAAAGTCATGTTTGCCGTGATTAGAGTATTAACGCAGAAAAAGTTTGGCTCTTTTAATTTGTTTTTCTTTTCAGAAATGGAAAGTACAGAAAAGTCTGTAATTATAATACCTGAATTTCAGAAAATACCTGTGAAAGTACTATGTGAGTTTTAGATGCAAAGTTCTCTTTAGCGCTTGTCTGTATTTGAGCCATTTATATTAACCCTTTCATGACCCATGACGTTATATCACCCACCCCAAGGCCTTAGGAACTCCTATCCCGGGCGTTGATTACGGTTGAAGTCACTTGTGGTCGGTGCCCGGGTCCGTGGCCCTGGTGGTCGCTGAGAAGTGAAATAATAAAAGTGTAATGTTTGTGACGCCACATGCGGTATCTGGTGATGGCACGAGCGCTGCCAGCAGACCTCCAGGGATGATTTTTAGGCAGCCTGATGATAGGGCTCCCCACAGGCGGAACAGGGTCCCCGGGGCTTCTCTCTGCAGTACGGGTTGTCTTGGTTGTTCTCACAGCAGCAGCTCAGCAGGATCAGATAATGACACAGTCTCCTCGCTGAAACTGGAATGCAGTTTATCAGCTTAATGGAAATAAGACATAGGAGACCTTCTTGCTCTGCACGGGTATTTACTGGCAAGTTGTCACGGCAGTTCTCATCGGTATACAGTCACACAGTTACGGGTAGCTGGCCTGGGTAGTGACCACTGAATGGGGTGTCCTTCTGCGGCTTTCAATGATGCTTTTTCAGCTTCGCCCTCTATCCTCAACTTGTGTTTAACCCTTGACCCGTACAGAACCTGGCTTGGCCTCCTGTGTGTCTCTCTCTTTCCTCTATAATTGTGAACTGGGGTAAGAACCTTCTCTGGATTGCTGCTATTTCCTGATGGATTCCTGTGAGTCCTGGCACTTAAGTTAGTTGATGTTACAGGTGACTGAAGTCTCTTCGGTAAAACAGGTGTTGGCGGCTCAGAGTTGAACTCGCCTGCACCGCACTCGAAACCGGCACTCTGTTCCGTCGACTGGGATCCTCCCAGACCGGTAGGTCTGATGCCGGGATGTTAGCCTATACCCTCAGGCTCCCCCTTCTCATCTGGGTCACCCCTCCTTTTGGGTGCCCTCCTTCTGCGTCCCCTGAAGGGTCCTCATCGATCTCTCACTTCTCTTCTCTCTCTTTCCCGCTCCCCACTTATATAACCTCTCACTGAGACCAGTCACCCTGGTAACAGGTTTAATCAATTGGCTCCCTGAGCTAAGTGTGTAAGTCCAGGATGAAAGCCACATACGAACCTCCCCATTCACTAGTCACTGAGATACTGCACACGCTGGTGTGGGTGCAGTAACCCTTTGTGGCACACCGACCAGTGGGGCGCCACATTGGTGAAAAACACTTGTCCTCAACTGTTTCTACCCCTACCTGGTACAGAGTTCGATTTTTGTATGCTTTAACATAACAATAAATATTTTTATGTACACAAGAATATGCAATTTTGTTCTTCCCTTTATGGGAGGCTCTTTTCTTAAATGTTGCAAAACATTCTTATCACACTAAGCATATTATTACACGGCAAGAGTCTCTGGCTTAACGGGTTTCAGTCCATGCTCAGAAAAGAAAACAAAGTCCTCATGAAAGTCTATGAGTCCTACAGGAATATAGTCTTTACACAACTACTTACATGATCGGGTTTTGCAGTCTCTAGCTGCACACTTGTAAGCACACAGGGCATACCATCCTCTTGGCCCTGCGTGCCGCTCATAGCTAACCTGGTCGTTTTGATACAGGTCCCGCTCCGGGACCTGTCTAGTCGGTCTGTGCGGTTGAGGCTTCTTCTGCACCGTGCGGGACTCGGATGCCCCGACTTCCTCAATGTAGCCTTTCCGGTCATTCTCCTCCTCGGAGCCTGGCTGGCTGGACGGCTCCTCAGCTTCCCCCGGGCTCCATTCTGGTCTCGCTGCTTCTGTCAACAGGTAGGGACTCGGGGTCATCTGGCTCTGCCCAGACTTCTGCGCTGGTGACAGGCTGCGGTTCAACCGGCGGATCCTCTCTGGTAACCGGGTGTTAACTGTGGGCCGGTCTCTTGCTCCCGGATCCAGCTCTGGCTGCTGGACCCCCATTGTGTAGCTCTGTCCCTGCCGCTATTTTCAGTTTTCCGGCAGCGGTGGTTTAGCCTCAGGCCCTCCCCCTTAGTTTTACGATGCCAATGGGTTCAGGCAAGCATCTTTGCACCTATGGCATGGCCCTCCCACGATAAGGGGCCGAGGCACGCCCCTGGGCCAGCACATTGTCCTTTACATTTTTAGGGCTGCCATCTTGGGGCCTTTTGAATAAGTCCAAAAGTTCAGTTTGTAGGCCAATATTTAAAAGTTTGCAAGGCACACAATACCCGTTGGGTACAGGTCGGTTCAATCCCGTTTATAGACGCCAAAGCTGACTCACCCAGAGGTTTGGAAACTCGGTTCCCGGGCATTGATTACAGTTGCTGTCACTGGTGTTTGGTGCCCAGGTTAATGGCCCTGGTGGTTGCTGAAAAGTGTTGAAAATAAAAATAACAGTTTAATGTTTGTGACACCACCTGCGGTATCTGATGATGACACAAGCGCTGCCAGCAGACCTCCGGGGATGATGGATAGGCAGCCGGATGATAGGACTCCCCGCAGGCGGAGCAGGGTCCCAGGGGCTGCTCTCTGTAATACTGTTTGTCTTGGTTGTTCTCGCAGCAGCAGCTCAGCAGGATCAGATAATGACACAGTCTCCTCGCTGAGACCGGAATGCAGTTTATCAGCTTAATGGAAATATGACACAGGAGACCTTCTTGTTCTGCACGGGTATTTACTGGTAACTTGTCATGGCAGTTCTCATCGGTATATAGTCACACAGTTATGGGTAGTTGGCCTGGGTAGTGACCACTGAATGGGGTGTCCTTCTGCAGCTTTCAATGATGCTCTTTCGGCTTCGTCTTCTATCCTCACTTGTGTTGAAGCCTTGACCCGTATAGAACCTGGCCTGGCCTCCAGTGTGTCTCTCTCTTTCCTCTGTAATTGTGAACTCGGATAAGAACCTTCTCTGAAACCAAGGCAGGAACTACGGAGGTGTCGCGCAGATCTCCAGTGGGCCACGGAGGTTGGGGGCCAAGGCAGGAGCTGCGGGGGTGTTGTGCCAGTCTCCGATGAATGCCGCCATTATTATTTCCCAGCATGCATTGCCAGTCTGACAATGCATGCTCTAGTGTCTAGAAATGGCCGCAGATTGCAGTCTGCGCATGCGCCGCGGCCATTTTCTTGTCCTAGCTGAATATGGTTACAGACCTAGCGCTTGCCTTCACACTTACTTAAGGTAGGGAAGACTTTGAACTAAATGTATGATATCTTAAAACTGTTTATTACAAAGATCAAAAACATGATTTAAAATGAGTAAATAAAAATATATTAGATTCTGAAAATAAAATAAAATAAAAACTGTGCTAGCAGTTTGTGTTCAGATATGCCGTATAGCGTCCTGGCAGTATAAGGTGCCTTCTACTAGTGCTTCTGAATATCTGAAGATCTTGAGAAAGTTGTCCGTGAGCAACGAAACATGTTGATAGCTCTGCCCAGACTGTGCTAAGACTACCTGACTGATAGACAGACAAGTTGTCCCATCACAAGAAGCCAGAGACTGTGCTGAGCTCACTGTGACCAGTTCCTGCAACATCATCTATCAGCAAGCCAGGTGCACACTGTCGGCCGCAGTAGTGCCTGCCTGTGCTCTGGTGCAGACGAGCCAACACAACAGACCAGACAGCTTGGGAAACCGCCCCATGACAGATGCGAGCACCCTTTACCATCTACAAATAGTAAGTACACACATCAGAACAAGGGAGATTTTTTATGTGTATATAGGACTAGCAATCTAAACAAGATCTGCAATCATTACCCCTTTGGCACACTGATTATACGCATGACAGCCTATACACATATTCATTCTCTAGCAGGAAAAACTTACAACGAACTTTAAGAAGACCTACCCACCATACCAAGTTATTGGGTGAGCATCTTCATTTTTAAGCAAGATTAATATTAAATGGGAGATTAGTGATAATTTTGTTTTTGTGACCCCCTCAGTATATATACTACCGTCTTATAGAGGGAATCACACCTCCAGGGGAGAAGGGAATCAGGAAGAAGGAACGAACAAGCTGGAAATACATATATCATACAGCACAGCAACCGGTGAGAACAATACTGTAAATAGTACTAGTTTTAGTGAGGTGGACCGGTTTAGTCCATTAACACAGTTCCTCTATTTTTCACAGCAAATGAGGAGGTCGTGCAGATTGCAGTGGAACTAGCGACAATCATCTATCGCACCACTATTCAGAAGCACTAGTAGAAGGCACCTTATACTGCCAGGACGCTACACGGCATATCTGAACACAAACTGCTAGCACAGTTTTTATTTTATTTTATTTTTAGAATCTAATATATTTTTATGTACTCATTTTAAATCATGTTTTTGATCTTTGATCTTTGTAATAAACAGTTTTAAGATATCATACATTTAGTTCAAAGTCTTCCCTACCTTAAGTAAGTGTGAAGGCAAGCGCTAGGTCTGTAACCATATTCAGCTAGTTACCCTGTACCATAGAGATTGGAAGCACAGCAATCTCAGAGACCTTTCAGCTGCTGCCTAATTAAGCCCTGCTTATGTTAATGCAAGCTCCAGTGACCCCACTACACTGGTTGTGATTTTCTTGTCCTGTGTGGCAGACACAGTCGCACAATACAAGTTTCCCTCAAACCGGAAACTCATATTGCAAACTGGAAACACGTCGCCGGTGCCTGGATTTTGCAATGGCACCGGCCTGTGCAGTGGCGCCGCCGCTGCACTGGACTTCAATAATGCCGCCCGCATGCCTCCGACCACAAGGCCAGCTGCATTGCCCCACCGGGACCCTGCCTGCTACCAGTCTTCCCCTCAGCCACTGCCAGCCACTGGGTTTAACTTTTCACCCCATTTTTTCACTGCTTTGTAATTTGGGGAAAATAAAAGTGCGTTTTAACAAGCAGAAAATATGGTATCTAAAATTTTGTACCTTGTCTAAAGCGTTTCCTTAATTAAGAATTTAAGGATCCTGTGTGTGGTATGGCATGTTGCTTTCAAATTTAGCTCCCATTTAGTGCTCACACTATCCACACAGTGTCTGCAATGATCCACGTACCATGTCTTGGGGACTTGCCAGGAAATAAGTACTTTTCACTAGCTTTTGCATAACACGGTTAATGCTCTGTGGGTAATTTCATAATGATTGTGTCACATGTAAGCTGCACCGCAGTTTTCTTGAACTGCTCTTCTGTGATTAAACGTGTTTATTCCTGTTGGTCCATGGTATTAGCTAGCTGTGGCTCTTCAGGTTGTGAGCTGCTGTAATCCCATTACCCTTCAGATGGTGTCGTTGGCTCTACTCCAACCTTGTGCTGTGTGGATGCAGACCTGTGGTCAAGAAGCTTTTATATAAAGAACTCTTTCTATAAAGAGGACTTGTCATTTGCCATATACTATATATGTAATTGTGGCACCCCAGGGGTTAATATGCCACAGTAACAACACCAAGGGTTAATTCCCCACACAACACCTAACACTGCACTAGCACCTCTAGGCCAGAAGGGGGAGCTATAGCAGCTCTCCTAAATATACTGGTGTAGAGAGGAAGTGAGTTAGTTCAGTGCAGGACAGCACTGAGGAAGAAAGGACTGGGGTGGAAAGGAGCTGCCTTAGGCTTCCCCACAGTCTGCTACTTAATTCCATTCCTAGCCAGGGTCTGAGGAGAGGAGTTTAGAGATCAGAAGAACACATCTGGGAGATTGAGTTACCTCATAACTCACCCCGGAGGAGCGCAAAGACCAGATACTGGATCCCAAACTTTGACTGTCACAAGTAGCACAGTAAACCCCGGACTAGTGGAGGTTATAAATCTACACTGTACCTCAGCGAAGCAATACGGCGGGGTCAGAAACGCACGGAAAGACTCAAGTTGCCTAGCAAGTGGGTACCTGTGAGGAGAGACAGGGCCAGCAGCCTAGCTAAAGCATCAGCAGGGCCACACACACAGCGCAGGAGTGGGAAGCCAAGGACCCGGTCAGGGTGGGAGCAACCCGGCCCCGGTACAGACTCCATGGACAGTACTCTACTGAATACCATCAACAGTAAAGACTTGGAAAACTCCAAAACCGTGAGTCTGTGTGATCCTTGGGCTCAAGCCATACTCTCCCTTGCAAAATGCTATCCTATTTACTACTACCCCCACTCAGCATCAATCATAGACTATTACTACCAGTGCCCCGGGGAATCAGGCTCTACCCCCGGAGAGCGATTACATCACTGGCTGCCAAACATCATCTCCGGAGGTTCTGCAGCAGCGGTGGTCACCCTAACAACAACCCATGGGTGGCGTCACGACAAACTCCCCTGTAAATACCCCCCAACCTTTATTGTGGGCTCGGGACACGGTCCGGACCAAGACTGCCGTGATACCCCGGTCCGGTACCGAGTACCCCGTCCCAGTGGGCTCCACATAATTGTTATATCTGGTGTATAAGTCACTGTTCTTAGTTCATTTTTCATTCATATGCCTTTCAATTTCTAGGATATGGCCCTTCTTCCCTATATATAATTCTAGTCTTTTATCCGACTGCGCAGTTTTCAAGACGTTTCTGATACAAAATAATGAGGACCACACCCATTTGGCTAACAAACTTAATTCATATACAAAACAGGGGCCATATCTCAGGCACAGAAAGGAACACGAACAAAAGAAAAATTGCACCAGATTCAAGAGGGCTGCAGAATTTACACCAAGTACAAAAAATATTTTACACATTTATGGCAAGAGACAGGTCCTCGTTAATAAAATCTATCACTAGTATTTTGATACTTCATCAGAGAGCAGCATCGGCTATGCAGACACGTGTTGATATTTGCCCATTTAGCCCAAGGAAAGGGCAGTCCTCTAGATATGGTTTCCTAGTTATTTTCATTTATGGGGTTTTTCTTCTGCCCAGGGATTTATCTTACTTGCCAACTTCAGCATAATTTTGATTGTTTTTTTTAATTAAGAAACACGCCAAAAGCAAACATTTGAGGCCCTAACTAAAGCTACCATATTGCTCATAAGAAATTACAACACTTCATAATTGAAAAACCTTGTTCCCTCTTTATTAAAATCCCTCGCCTAGTTACTCTGTATAAGTATAACAAAATGAACACTCCACAATTATAGTCCATAGCAGTGTGGGAGAATTACAAGGTACTGTGTTGTAAGACTGACAAGCGATGGCCATTTCGTGCTCCTGCGCTTCCATGGGCCTCACAGGAGAAATGTCCAACAGGTTCTGTATAGTGTGGTGCAGTGAAGGGTCTAGTGCTGGATGGTAGGTATATTGCTCTCAGCATGGTACAACCTAGCCTGGATTTTCCCTAAAGCTCCAGGTTTTCCAAATCAGGGTGGGTCAGGATCAGGTGGAGCAATCAGACCTGGATAAGGGAGTTAGTGGAAAACATCAGAGAGGAGCTAGGCTGGTGTAAGCCTGGATGTGCAACATTGTCTGGTTATACAGCTGTAATGGTGGGTTTACACGTCCCAACGTCGGTCCGATATTGGATCCAACGACGCGGGAGCGCGCTTTTTCTGGGCAAAATTCCAACATCGCATAGGAGCTGTCACACAGCGCGATATCGGCATACAACGTCTCTACGATGTCTACGCCCCCCGACCCAGGAACGACCATTTAACATAGGAGTGAATAGGGGACGTTGTAGTTCACATCGGAGTTGGGTGTTTACACGGCTCCAACCTGCATCCGATATCGAGCCGTTGAATAGCACGCTAATTAGATCCCCGATATCGGTTTGACATCGTTCGTGCATCGTATTGGTCATTTACACCATACAACGCACGAACAATATCGGGTCCAACGCACGAACCACGTGACTTTTGGTCGGAGTTGGACGCCGATATCGGGACGTGTAAACCCACCATAAGGGCCGCTTTACACACACCCACTTCTGTGACCAACTTCTGAACAGATCTCTGGTTGCAGTGAAATCATGGACACATGGTTACATTTGTACACAGCCACAAAATGGAGCAATGTGTCCATGATTTCACTGCAACCAGAGATCTGTTCAGAAGTTGGACACAGAAGTTGGTGTGTATAAAGTGGCCCTAAGGGTCTGTGACAAGACTCTAGCAACCCTGGGAAAGGAACCTGGCGGTCGCCTATGGTCTGCAACTAACGACGTCGCTAGTGGTGACCAGGTGGTCGCTTAGTTAAGCCTGTACTGTGCAAGGGTGAGTCTGAGACCTGTTGTTCTCCAGGTTGGAGTACATTTGTGTTGTTTCTTTTTCCTTCTGCTACGGGCTATTTTAAAGTGTGAATAAAACACTGAATTTTGGACTTTAAGCCCATGTGCTGCCTCATTACCCCGTCACTGCCGCTGCCTACCAGAGCAAATCCCTACAAGAGGTTAGGGGAGAATCGTCTCTACGCCAAGTTTGAGACGTGCCTCTTCAAACAAATTTTCTTTTCTTTCCTGAGTTACATTATCTCTGACACCTGTCTCAAAAGGGATCTGGAGAAGGTTTCGGAAGTTCTCAAGTGGCCTCGTCTTGATGGAGTGAAGGCGATTCAGAGGTTCCTGGGTTTTGCCAGCTACTACTGCCAATTCATTCCCCACTTCTCTTTCCAGGTCTTTCCCATCATGGCTCTAACCCACAAGAGGGTAAATACTAAGCTGTAGACCCCAGGAGCTGAAAGTACTTTTGTTGCCTTCAAGCAGGTCTTCTCCTTGACTCCAGCGCTGCATAGACCAGAGATTAACAAGCAATTTTTCTTGAAACTGGATGCTTCTTCCTCTGGAGCTGGTGCAGTCTTCACTCAGAAGTCTGCTACCGGTCGGATGGTGACCTGCAGCTACTTTCCCAAGGACTTTTCAGCATGTGAACACAACTATTCAATTGGTGACCGAGAACAGTTAGTTATCAAGACGGCACTGGAGGAGTGGTGATACCTCTTGGACGGTGTGGTGCATCTGACCCACTGGTCTTTGGGGACTCAGTACCCGGGCGTTAGTGCTGCGGAGTGATGTCTCGGTGGCCTGTATCCAGGCCCGTACCCTGGGGGTCACTGGGTAAAATAATAAAAAGAATAACGTTTTTCTCGTGACGCCACCTGCAGTTTCTGGTGATCTCACCAGCGCCCCTATCCGTCCACCGGGGATGGTGGTATTGCAGCCAGTTGATAACGTTCCCTGGAGCGGAGTCCCTGGGGCAGCGCTGCTGCTGGGCTGGTCAATGTGGCAGCAGCTACTTCTTATCAGAATAAAACACCAGAGGCTTGCTGACTCTGTACAGGTACTTTACTGGCAACAGTTCATGGTTCACTTCAGTTTACAGTCACGCAGTCTATGCCGGTAGCTGGCCAGGTATTCACCGGAGGGTACAAAGTCTTTCTGAGGCTAAGTGTTCCTTCTACTGCGTTCACTGTCCTGTGTCTTTCTTGCGCCTCCTTTCTATCCGTGCGCTGCCCTGTACAAACCCACTTCCTACCAGGCCCGTCGGGTGTGATGAGGTAACCGTTCTTCTCTAAGGGGTTCAACCCGGTTTGAGGATACCTGGTGGGGCTGCATGTTGTGTTTGAGGTCGGGGACTGCTTGGCAGACCTGCGACCCGACAGTATTGGCGGCTCAGGGTTAGACTTGCCTGCACCGTGACTCGGAGCTGGTACCCCGTTGTGGACCGGGATTCCACCAGACCGTTTACTCAGACAGTCTGGCACTGGGTCTCGCCTTTCTGTCTGGGTTGCCACTCCTTTTCAGACACCCTCCCTGTGGTGTCCCTCTACGACTTGTTCCTTGATTCTCTCCTTTTGTCTGTGTGTTTCACACTCCTTCTACTCTAATATTCCTCCCACCGGGAACGGTTACCCTGGTGACGGGTTAGCTGATTGGTCCCCTAGTCTAGGTGTAGGGATGCTGGGATGAGAGCCTCAGTTCAACATTATCCCCTCCAATGACTGGGATACCGCACACTCTATTTTGGGTGCAGTACTCCTACTGTGGTTCACTGACCAGTGGTGCGCCATACACCTGACCTACATACAGTCAGCCCAGAGGCTGAAACCACACTAAGCCTGATGGTCACTGTTCTTCACTTGATTTGCCTTCATTCTTCATTTTCGGCTGGCTGAAAAGAATGTCAAGGTGGATGCACTCTACAAGGACTTTCAGTTGATTGATCAAGAGGAAGAACCTCAGCACATTATTGATCCTTTTCCTGTGGCTAATCCTACAGCTGATGCTCTTGCTAAGAATTTCTCTGAGATCTTGGTGGAGACTAAGGCTTCCCTGAAATGATCCTCTGATCGGATAAAAAGGCATGCGGATCCTCCTTCATTCTGGCCTGCAGACAAGGTATAGCTCTCTTCTAGATATATTCATTTCATCTCAAGATGCCTTCCTACAAGTTGGCTCCTCATCTCATTGATCCATTTGAGGTGCTCCAGAAGATCAAAGCCGTATCCTACACATTGAAGCCCCCAGCCTTCTTGTGCATCCTCATTTCCTCAAGTCTGTCATCCTGAGCCACTTCTTCAGGAATCCTGGTAGCCTACTTTCACCGTTGAGTGTGGACGACACCTTTGAGATAAATAATATCCTGGCCATAAAGAAAAGTTGAGGTAGGATACTCTTTCTGGTTGATTGGAAGAGTTCCAATCCTGAGGAGAGAGAGAGGTCTTCAGAGCCCAAGGAGAACATTAATGCCCCTCTCCCCATGAACATTCCTTTCGGGCTTGGAAAGGAAGGGGCATAAGGTAGGTACTGTTACATCTGCCACTGCGTGCTTACCTCCATAGCAGGGAGACTGGCAGCTTCAGCGTTCTCACCCCTCCAACAGTCAAGGATTGTCTGCCTGGGCTGCTTCTAATGCTTTCTCATGCTGATGCTTTCAGCTGCACAGGTCTACTGGGAGTGTGTTTAGGCCATGCATGCTGCATGCCCTTATTCCTTAAATGCCACCCGAAAATGATTCTCAGCCTATGGCTGAGAAGCACAGAGTATATTAGGCTCCTTTCACTATTGGAAGGTGCCTGAGCAACATAGTCCTTGCCTTGTGACACGCTGTTAGTTTTCAGGTCCTCCTGCTGTTCCCAGTGTCTGTGCCTTGCATTAATTGTGTCTGATTCCAATACTGCTAATCTGCAAGCACCTGTCTGAATACATCCTGCTGCCACATCAACTTCATCAGTCCTGTATCGGCATCTGCTACCACACCGTCTTCATCAGTCCTGTTGTTGCATCTGCTGCTGCATCACCTGCATCTATCCTGCTGCTGCATCGTATGCATCAGTCATAATGTTGCACCTGCTGCACCTACCTAGAGACTGTGCCGGCCTACGTCCAGCCATTATGGCTGCATCTAGACCAGACACTGTGTCTGTCCATCAGAGTTCGACTCCCCCTAGAGTTGCAACTGGAGGCTACCTACCAGCATATCCTACCTCCCCATCTGAGGCCTAGCAGAAGACTCGAAAGTCAAAAAGGCAGCTCCTCCATGAGGGAATCAGTGCTTCAGCTCAGTGGGTCCACTCCTGGACACTTGCCCCTGCAGGCGTTATATCCACAATGAACAAGGCAAAAACATAGGAGAGTATTGCAGACAACTGGAGGAATCAAGGCATAGAGAAATCGGAGTACGTTTTGTATGGAGCACTGTTTGGTATTTGTTCATGTTGTTCTTTAAATAAATTATATAGATTGTGACCACTGATTTGGACTGGTTTCACCACTCACGATAGCAGAAGCAATGCAGGAGGACACATGAGACAGGAAACAATAACTGTACTCATGAAGAAGCAAGAAGCATCAAGATTTACAAGACCTCTCAATGGGAACCTGTCACCTCCAAAAAGCCACCTAACCTATAAAAACATGTCCCTGCATCATCCTATGACCATTCTCTCAATCCTTTTGTCTGCTAAATACTGGCTGTAAAAGTACTAAAAAACGTTTTTATACTTATTCATTATCCATTGTAATGATTAGTGACTATATTCCTTAACCCTCAGGGTGTGTTGCTTTGCTGCCTTTCTCGTCATAAGATCACGCCCTAATACATTGCACTTGCATGCTTGAAGCAGGACGAGCGGCGTGGGTGTATTGGTGTCACCCAAACCGGAAATTATGCGATTCGCGTCATTACATGCCAAACAGCGACGTGCAAAGCAGGCAGCGCCTGCCTAGAATATGAATACAAGATCAAGCACATTAGGGTGTGATCTTCTGAAGAGTTTTTCGTGTCCGTCTGAAAAATCGGACACACATGGACGGTCGCGGTCCGTTGCCCTTTAACATTGGAGTCTATGGACTATGGCAGAGGTCCCCAACTCCAGGCCTCAAGGCCCACCAACAGTGCATGTTTTCAGGATTTCCTTGGCATTTGACAATTGGAATCACCACCTGTGCAGGAGATTGAATTACCAACTGTCAAATTTCTAAGGAAATAATGAAAACCTGGACCGTTGGTGGGCCTTGAGGACAGGAGTTGGGGACCTCTGGACTATGGAATGGAATCCATCAAAAAATCGGATCCGATGTCGGCTCCATTGTTATGTACTGAGCATGCTCAGAAGCTGTATTCAGAACATAACTGGTCTCTCCCTCTTCTCCTGTCTCCCCGCTCCTCCCTCCTCCGTGTCTCCTGTCTCTTCTCCTCCCCTCCTCTCTCCTTCGGTATAAAAAAAAATTACCTCAGTGAGGATTCCTCACCCATCCGCCAGCTTCCGGGATGTGACCGCCTCCACCTAGGTCATGTGACACGTCAGTTGATTGGGTCGGCCAGGTGACTGGTAGCCCATCGGAGGTGGAGGCGGTTGCATCACGGGAGCTGGTGGACAGGTGAGAAATCCTCACTGAGGATATATTTTTTTTTCATACCAGAGTAGAGGGGAGGGGGGAGGAGAAGAGACAGGAGATATGGAGGAGGGAGGTGTGGGGAGACATGAGAGATGGAGGTGCGGGGAGGGGAGGAGAGGAGAAGAGGGTGTGAGCTGGATCCAAACAGATCCAGCAAAAAATCAGAAACAGGTGCCTATTTGTCAGGCTGCTTTCACATAGCGATTTTTTTCCTGTCTGTGGGGATCCTGTTTTTTGCAGGACCCCACGGAAGGAAAGGACAGGATCGGATGTGTGCCTTGGATGCCATTTCTGTGTCCAGGTCCTTGATTTTCACGAATCCGGACACAGAAAAGCCTGACCCTGCAAAGAGCTGGCAAGCGGGGCACTATTACTCCCGCAATGTATAGACATACATTGTGGGAGTGAAGCAAGGATTGAAATAAAAAAAAAGATCCTCACCTTTCTGGTGTGTGTCCCGCGATGTGCACCATCTATCTCCAAGCTTAAGTGAGGCGGTCGACAGGGTAGGGGGTACTCGGATACCGGGGCTGACTTGGATGGATGGGGAATCATGGCTGGTCGGTCCCCGGTCCCGTGCCCTGGACCCTCAATGGCGGGGATGGTGCGGGATGATGGTGGTGAAGGGGGATTGTTTACGTGATGCCACCTGTGGTGCCTGGTAAAGTGTATACCAGCGCTGCGGCCGGCCGCTAGGGTGACGGAGGTGCAGTTCAGTGTAGTACAGCTCCCCACAGGTGGAGCTTTACCTCAGGGCAGCGGGAATGGATGAGGGAAGTTGTAGTAGCATCTCTGCGGTTAACGCTGTGGATGGCGGTTGTTAAACAGGCACACGGACACACAGTAGTCTTTGTTTCGGTACCTTTTACTGGTGACAGGGTAACAGGTACAGTCCAGAGAAGTAACCAGGTCCTCGGTGCAATTTGGGACTTTCATCTTGGAGAGTTGTGAGGCCTCCTCTGTCACTGAGTACGGTGGTTTGGGGTAAGTCCTGCCTGTAACTGAACTCACCGCTCCTTCTCCCTCTCCGTGCTTTACTCTATCACTGAGAATGAGGTCCTTCTGTGGGGTCCCTATTCCTCCTTTGGCCCCTGGTCACGTGTTTGGTCAGTTTGAGTGTCTCTTACTTGTACTCCTCAGGGGGTTTTGGTCCTCTTGGTTCTTCCAGGCTTTTACTGCTGCACTGGATGCCTTGCAGTGACGGACTCAGGTGTCTGGGTGAGCTACAGGGAAACCGGGTTGGTTTCCTCCTTTAATTCTCCTAGTCTTCCACTGGCCTCCGACCCTCTCCCTAGGGTGCAGCACAGCTGGGTCAGTGTTCCCTGGTACTGAGTCTAGATCGTTCCCAGCGACCAGCTCCTCACTCCTGCTCTCTTCACTGCCTGACTGGAACTGTTTCTCACTGGACCAACTGACTCCTCCCCTATAAAGTGAATCTGGCTTAAGGCAGCCAGTAGAGCTCCCCCTTCAGGTCTGGGGTGGAAGGTGTTGTGTGCTGTGTGTACCAAGATGTAAATCCCTCCTTGCACCGGTGGATCCTGTGGCAATCCCCTGCAGGGGTGCCACATAAGGACCTGTGCATCAGCTGACTGGGTAGGGTGGGGCAAGCCGATCACCTGATCGGTCACATGACCGCATCAGCTGAGCAGTTTAAATCGCCCGCCAATTGGTTTTGGCGGGCGCACGATTTAAACTGCTCAGCTGATGCAGTCATGTGATCAATCAGCTGATCGGGTTGCCCTGCCCCTCCTGGTCAGCTGATACACAGGTCCTTAAGCTCGGAGATAGATGGCGCACATCGCGGGACACACACTGGAGAGGTGAGCATCTTATTTTTTTATTTTTAACCTTTGCTTCACTTCCACAATGTATGTATATACATTGCGAAAGTGAAATACCATGCAAAGAGCAGTTTTAGTGTACTGAGCATGCTCAGTACACTAAAATCGGGTCCGGGAAACGATCCGTTGTTATCCCAGCCCCGTGCTCCATATGCCCCCATGTTATTTGCCGCAGATCACGCCGGATCCGATTTTGTCCGATTTGGTCCGCTGTGCCCAACGGACAGCCATGGATAGCCAAAAATTGCTATGTGAAAGCAGCCTCATCCAATTACAGGCATACGTTTAGATCTGTTGCTGTCTGGGGGATCCTGCAAAAAAATGGATCACCTCGGACAGCAAAAAATCTTGATGTGAAACACAACATAGTTTAATTCCTTTTACACCACAGCTCTTTTCCTCTCAGTGCTTGATTAAACTCTCCCCCCCCCCCCCACTAATCAGCCCTCCTTGTGAATCTGCACTATAATAGTATAATACAGTTATCATGTATTGGTACCTTACAAATACACTGATTTCTGCCATCTTTGGTGCAATTTCCTTCACTCTCTCAGACATCGGCACTCAGGCTCGTTTGGGATAGCCATTCTGAAAGTCAAGAATAAACTTAGGCTAGGGTCACACTTGTGTTTGCAATCCAGTTACTAGATCCAGTTTTTCATCCTGAAAACCTGATCAGGTACTTGACCCATAGACTCCAATGTTAACAATTGTTTGCCAAAGTGCAATCCGTCTACTGGATTAAGTTTTTGAGAAGTCAGGTTTTAATATGGTCTGCAACATTTTTTGGCCTTTTAGCAAAACCTGATCAGTTTTTAACATGGGACCCTATGGGAACCTGATCCAGTACCTGTTGGTACATATAGGTACCATCAGGTACCTGATCTGGTAAAAATGCCTCCAAACAGACAAGGGGAAAAACTGGATGCAGGCTCCAAAGTGTGACCCTAGCCTTATTTGCTTTCGTCTGCATTACCAAATCTTTCTCCTTATTCATGGCAGCAATACTTGCCTGTTTGAAACATACACTTTTAACTCAAAGAAATAAGGCTGGTTTCACACTGCAGTTTTTTCAATGATTTTTGTGTCAAAACCAGGAGTGTCTCCAAAACTCAGAACAGGTGTCAATCTTACAATTATAGTTTTTCTCTGCAAGTTTCTCTCCTGGTTCCTCTCCTGGTTTTGGCACATAAACCTGATCGAACCTGATCAGGGAAAAAAATGGCAGTGTGAACTCTCTCTGGTCTCCTCTGTGATGGATGTCCTCACCCAATTTTCTAAGTAGGTGGGATGGTCTCTTTTACTTTGGACTGACTACACAAATGGTTTTACAAACTGGAACTTATACCTTTGGTACTCTGTGACCATCACTATAGTGCACCATATGTAGTAAACACTACACTCAGTCCCAATTCTAGCTAACTATGATGGAGACATTTTCTGCTGGAATCTACAGCCCTTTCCTGTTCTGCCAGGCTGTGTGTCTGACCTCTACTTGAGGAAAACAGGACATTTCTTAGTACTCATTTAATCAGCTCAAACATGGGACTGCTACTGAACACAAAGAAAGCAAAGATTTTGACTACTGCCAGGTATGACAGAGACACATTTGAGATGGATGCCAATGAACTAGAAGTGGTAAAGGACTTCAACCTACTCGGATCAATGATCTCAAGATGCAGCGATGACACTGGGAGTCAATAGAAGAATAGCTATGGGAAAATCAACAAAAGAGTCACTGGTCAAGGTCTTCAAATCAAAGAATATTTCACTGGCAATGAAGACACAGCTCATACATAGTCTGGTCTTTTTGCAATAACATACAAAAGTGAAACATGGGCGATAAAGAAACAATACAGAAGAAGGATCAATGCCTTCGAAATGCGATGCTGGTGAAGAATGTTCGTACCATTGATGGCAAGAAGAATAAATCCATACTGGAACAAATCAAGCCTGAAATGTCATTTGAAGCAAGGATCACCAAGTTACGACTTACCTCCTTTAGGCACATCATATGAAGAGAAAAATCATTAGAGAAGGATATTATGGTAGGAAGAATAGAAGGAACAAGGCGAAGAGGAAGATCAACAACCCAATAACTTGATACTGTCAAGATAACAGCAGAGAAGACCATGGTGGACCTATCTAGGCTCACGCAAATTCGATCTTCCTACAGAGCGTTTCATCCATCAAGTCGCCATGGCTCGAGATTGAGCTGAAGGCTAATAAATAATAATCATGAATATATTATTGCATAAAATGTACAAATCAGAAACGAAAGATGTGGAATATGTATGTCTTGGGCTGGGTTCATTCTTGCATTTGAGCCTACAATAGGTAGCTTTGTACTAAGTTCCTATAGGCCATATGCAGACATTAAGTATTGGGTGAGGTTTTTTTACCTCAGTATTTGTAAGCCAAAACCAGGAATGGAACAATCAGAATAAAAGTATGCTAGAAACGCATTCACCACTTCTGCATTTTTACCTGCTTCTGGTTTTGACTTCTAAAACCTTAGTTAAAAAAACTCACCAAGTATTCATTGAGTGCACATTTAAACAAGATTAAAAGAAAAGATGCTGTGCTATATTTTTAATTAAATTATTGGAAATCCAAACAGAAATCAAAATGTATTTTGCTATATGTGCTCTAACTGGTGCTGTTTGGTCCGTCATGAAAGTCATGTTTCTTGTAAATGTTCCTTCTGTTAAGGGTCATTTATGGTACATGATTATTGTAAACAAGATTTCCTAGAAATGCTCATTAGATGATAATCATGCATTTTGGTGGGTGAAATCACCATTGCATCGTTCTCAGCAGTGAAAGGTATTCTGTAAACAGGACCTGTGCTTCTGACAACAATGGCAGCCTATGTGATCTGAACGGTCTATTACAAATTGTTTTGTGCATATCTGAAGTGTGGTTTGACTTTGTGAACGGCGTTTTAAAGGGAACCTGTGATTTTTAAGGCTGACTTCACACCACGGCAGAGCCTGGTCCGGGGCTGTCCGGTGTAAACCAGACAGCCCGGACCGGATTTTGGCCCCATAGTAGCCTATGGGGCCGGATGGAGCCGGATGGCAGCTCTCTGCCATCCGGTTTCCATCTCTCCGGCAGAATCCAGGAGAAATCGGATTTTTCTGACCGTACACAAAAACGTTGCTTGCAACGTTTTTTTGTGTCCGGGGAGAAAAATCTCCCAAAATTGCCGTATCCCGGATTCCCCCGGATTCAATGAAATCCGGCGCTCCCTAACATGTCTATGCCTATGGGGCCGGATTGCACCGGTCCGGGAGGATCCGGACACCTGCAGCTACATGCCGCTGTTGTTTCAGGACCGCGGCTAGCTCCCAGCGAGCCGCGGTGCTGATTAATCAGTGGCGGCAGCTGCGTCCGGCAGCACACCGGACCGGAGGGCATATTAGCCCTCCGGTTCTGTGTGCTGATACGGTCCGGGGCTGTCAGGGTCATCCCTGACAGACCCGGATCGGATCTTAACGTGGTGTGAAGCCACCCTAAGAAAGCTATCAATCTCCAGATATGGGGTTAATCTGCAGGTTATAGGATGGTGCCCAACTGCCATCATTGAGAGTAGAAAATTATTTTTTTCCTTCTGAGTGCATCTAGCTTTCAGTCATACAGGAATGCTGACACGGCTACAGTCATTGCGGTAGCTATAAGCACTTGACTAGCAGCCAACTCAGCAAGGCATCAATGAAGAGTCAGCTGTAAGTCAGTGCCGAGATGAAGTGGCATAACTTGAAGCTCATGGGCCCCGATGCAAAAGCTCCAATGGGGCCCCCAATTATTGCATATCTGTAATAGTAATAATCTTTGACCGCTGTGGGCGTACGGGAGTGATAAAGTAAATTTTCTCCTGGTTGCTACACATTCAGTACAGCGGCCAGGTACCTTCCTAACACGATTAACCCTATATTTGCAGGTAAAGTTTTATCAAAGGCTCCCTTTAAACAACCTCCAAATGGCAAATATTTACTGATCAGCAGTCATTTAACACCTCAAAATTGGAAAATGTTAATTCTCTATCTCTAGCATTGCAATATTTGCTCTCTGTGGTTTCAGTTTTTCATTGCGAGACAGAGTTCATAACATTTCTCTTAAAAATAAAGTCAGATATCTGCTTGTCACATGAACCAATAACCTACGAATGAATTAATATGTATATATCTGATCAGTGGACACATGGTGATAGCGGTCAGTTGGTCTAAAAGAACCCTTAAGGGGCCGTCACACGCGTCAATATCGCGTGCAATATCGCTGCTGCACGTGACGTTGCAGCGATATTGACGCGTGTGATAGGGTGCATCAACCAGCGATAAATTGCTGGTTGATGGTTGCCAGGTTTTCGGACTCGACCGAAAACCTGGCGATGGTTGCCCGGTGGACACGCAGCATGTGACACCAGGAGACGCGCAATCAGCCAGCTCCCAGCGCCTCTCAGCAAGCGCTGGGAGCTGGTATCCATGGTAAACTGCGGGCATCTAGGCAGCGGGCGCTGCCTAGATACCCGATGTATACCTTGGTTACCAGCCTTCTCCGCTCACCAGCTGGTATCCAAGGTACACAGCGGATAGCTAGGGACCCTAGTTACCCGCTGTGTACCTTGGATACCAGCCGGTGAGCAGAGAAGGCTGGTAACCAAGGTATACATCAGGTATCTAGGTAGCACACGCTGCCTAGTTACCTGCAGTTTACCATGGATACCAGCCTCCAGACATCATGGAAATGATATTTAAATCATTTCCACGATGTCACTGGTCTAATCATCGCTGGTGAGTCTGCCTCACCAGCGATCAGCTGTCAATGTCGCCAGCGATCAGATCACTGACGACGTTAACATGTGTGACGGGGCCTTTAGGGTACCGTTTCACGTCGCAACATTACATGCAATTTCACTTACAATTTGCTGGTTGCAGTGAAATTATGGACACATTATTCTATTTTGTGGCCGTGTACAAATAGAACAATATGCCCTGTCCATGATTTCACTGCAAACAGCAAATTGCTGGTTGCAGTGAAACACTTCATTCACTAAAAATTAATGCTAAGAGCTTACAACTCTGCCCTTCACCTCGCCAAACAAACTTACTTCACCACCCTGATCTCCTCATTATCCAACAACCCAAAAAAACTCTTTGACACCTTCCACTCTCTCCTCAGTCCTAAAGTGCAGGCCCCTATGACTGACCTCTGTGCTGATGATCTGGCTTCTTACTTCACAGAGAAAATAGAAAACATCCGTCAGGAAATCAACTCCCAACCTCAAATCGCTGTTACACCTACCTCTCACCACATTTCCGCCGGCTCACTCTCCACTTTTGACCCAGTCACAGAAGAAGAATATGTGTATATGTGTATTCCACTTGTGAATGCCTATGATTTTGTTCTTTGTAATTTATTATTTATTATACTTCCATTAACTCAAATTAACTTTTTGTGCTGACTTTCTTCAATTGACCACACCACCAATAATGTTCCATTTGGCGCTAATTTATGCTGAATTAAAGTAGCAGATACTGGGAGTGAGATATCATATTTATGGAGTAAATAAAATATGCTAGAAGAAATATTAATTACCCGAGGCTGACTATTAAGGAGCCCTGATGCCACCTGCTGTCCACAAATGCCATATTCACTTAGCTGTAACACTAACCACTGTCATAGAGCTGCATGCCAGAGAACTAGTGAAGAGCGAATAGTAAGACTCTGACAGGTTCGGCGCGGATTATTTGTACCGAATACTTTGAAGTGTTCCATTATTTATCACGATGTGAATAACGAACCTAATGCAAGTCAATGGGGTACTGAAGCATTTTTCAGGGATGTCTTCCCAAAAAATGCTCACGTTCCTCATTTACTTGCATTAGGTTCGTTATTTGTGCCAAATACTGGAACAGTTCAAAGTATTTGGTACAAATAATCTGAACCTGAATATCTTACCATTCGCTCATCACTACAGATAACCTGTCAGTCGAGTCATGCAAACTGAGCCTCGCTGCCCAATTTCGAAACAATAATAATATTTATTCACTTATATAGCGCTATTAGGGCTCACAATCTACATCCCCTATCAGTATGTCTTTGGAGTGTGGAAGGAAAGCAGAGAACCTGGAGGAAACCCACACAAACACAGGGAGAACATTCAAACTCCTTGCAGATGTTGTCCTTGGTGGGACAGTTTAAAGATCCATACAAGGACCATAAACCTAGATGAAACTAGTCTGGCTTCTGCCCAATTCACTCCAGAAGTTTGACAAAATCAGATGAAATTTGTTGTGCAATTTCTACTGAGTACGTCTATACCCCTTATTTAATGGAAAATTACTGTTTGGGCGCACGGCAGGGAGAAATTGCCTGGAATCGTTAGCAGATGCCATGTCATGTTTAGAGTGCCCCTGATGTGCCTAAAAAGTGAAGAAAAAAAAAAACAAGTGATCCCATTTTGGAAAGTGGACCCCCTCAAGGAACTTATCTAGATATGCGGGGACCACCTTGAATCCCCACACGCTTCACAGAATTTTAGAACGTTGAGCCGTGAAAAGAAAATAATTACATTTTTCCCACAAAAATATTGTTTTAGTCCCAAATTTTGTATTTTTCACAAGGGTAACAGAAGATGCACCATAATATTTGTTGGGCAATTTCTCTTGAGTACCCCAATACCTTAAATATGATTGAATACAAGTGTTGAGGTGTGACGCCCACCAGGCTGTGGGGTACACGGTAACTGGGCTGGTCGGTTCGATGGGAGTTCACAGTGGGGGTGACCAGCTCCGTTGCCCTGGGCATGCAGGAAAAGGGGGTTCTTTACAGGGGAATAGTTTTGACGCCACCTGTGGTTATTCTGGTCAGGGTGACCAATTCTGCTATGGAACCTCTGGGGCTGATGGAATGGCAGCCTGTATGGTATCGCTCCCCACAGGTTGAGCGTGTCCCCAGTGATGGAATTACTACTAGAAAAAAATGACTAGAAAAAAATTCTCTGCAGCACTCAGCTACTACCAGTGATGTACATATGCTAACAAGCTGTATATATCTGAGAAAAAAGTTTAAAAACTTGTTTTTTTTCAAAAAACTCAAAATTCTTATTTTTTTATTTCTAAAGTTCTTGGTACATACATTGGCCAATGTCTGCTCATCAACTACGACAAAGTGATTTCAGGTCTGATGAGTCCTAACGCTGACATTCCTGCCCTCCTTTTCCTCACTATACCACCTCTCGGTGGGTGGACACCATCTCGACCCTAGACCACCTGTACGTGATGGAATTAGAGATCAGAAAGTGGCTGAAAATGAGGGTGCAGTAGGGATGGCACACAGAATAATCGGAGAAGACCAAGGTTGCAGTTCTTTACCTTGGTGATCAATTAAGTCCACCCAGCCGGGTGCTGTACTCCTCCATGGCGCAGCCTGGACAGCTCTCAGATGTTACGGGGCCACCTCACCAAGACATCTTTCATGAGCCTTTCCTGGCCGTTAAGCAAGCCAGCAGCCCCCGGTTTTACTAGCTAAGGCTTGCAATCCTTTCACTAGGTCGGGACCGGTCCCTTCTGAGACCTGGTCCCTCCACGCACCTCCAGCCGGTCATGGATGCAGAGCACCACGGGTGGTCTCCCACAGCTGTGCCCCCTGGGACCCTTTCGTTCTCACTCTTCCTCCGTCCTGACCCGGAAGGAGCCTCTCAGCAGCTCCATCCTCCAGGTCCTACTCCACTCAACTCCCCTAAACTCTACTCAACTCTTGAATTCCCATCTCCATTAACTTTTGTAACTACCCCCTCTACCTACTCCCTTCTCCAGCCTGAAGATGGGGCCCTCCCTTTCAATAGGGTACACCCAGATCCCCAAGTCTGGAGTTAGGATAGGTGTTGGGTGCAGGTGTTCATGTGTCTCGGATTTGTGTCCCTCCTTACCTGGGAGTGGGATACCACACCTATGGCTTAAGTGCAGTACCTCTGTGGAAGCCAGACCGCAGGGGCAACACGGAGGTATAGTGGAAAGCTGAGAAGAGACCGAGCGCCATATTGGATTTCAGGTTTAGCCAGAATGGTTTACTGGTGCCATTTCGCATTGACAGAGCCCCTAAGGTGCCAGGATTGCAAAAAAAAAGTGACATCATTTTATAAACTGCACCCCTCAATGATTTCATCTAGGGGTACAGTGATCATATTGACATTACGGATGTGCCACAAAGTTTTATACTGTTGGGCAATGAAGAAAAAGTAATTACATTTTTACCACTAAAAAGATGTTTTAACCCCAGATGTCCAATTTTGACAAAAGGGAATAGGTAAAAAGGACTCCAAAATGTGTTACACAATTTTTCTGAAAGTGGCAATATCCCACATGTGCCTGTACAGTATTGTTTGGCCACACACCAGGGCTTGGGAGGGATGGAATGACATTTTTAGAGCACATATTTTCCTAAAATAGTTTGAGGAATCCATTTGCAGAAACCCTAAGTGACCACATTTTCGAAATTACACCCCTCTGGGATTCATCTGTTGGTATAGTGACAATTTTACCTCTGGAAAACACCCATGGTGTCAAACGCAGTGAATGTTGCAGAATTAAAAATTGCAAATAAGCCCTTGCAGTGACCAGTAGTACATTGTAGAGCACATACATTGTGCCCAGCTTGTGCTTCTAGAGACACTCACCACGTAAATTAAGCAGGCTTCTTCACTACAACAATTCCAAACGTGAACATTAATGGTACATTTACACGTGGCCACAGTAAGGTAGGAACAGGCAGGCATCGGACACAATTGTGCCTGTTGCCTTGAAAAGACCACGATGTGGCTGCGTGTAATTCAGGACTTTCCTTCCTTCAGGGAAGACACAGGAAGGAAAGTTCTGAATTACACGCAGCCACATCGTGGTCTTTTCAAGGCAACAGGCACAATTGTGTCCGATGCCTGCCTGTTCCTACCTTCCGGTGGCCACGTGTAAATGTACCATAACTATCGTTTAGGCACATTGCGGTGCTCAGAAGGGAGGGGGCATTTGTATTTGGGACTGCAGCTTTTGCTAATTTTCTTTTGAGAGGAGCGACGAGCCATAGTGCTTTTCCAGGGCTTTTGTGCTACCAGTGGAAGCCCCCTTTAAAAGATGATAGACCTTTAAAAGATGATAGACCTTGATGAGGACTTATTTTTTTGTGGGTTGAGTTGAATGCTATTGGTGGCAATTTGGGGTACAGAACATTTTGAAACAGTTCAAATTTATCCTGTGCTCTATGTTGAGCACTTACATTTGTGCTTCCAGCTACATAATAATAATAATAATATTTATTCATTTATATAGCGCTATTAATTCCATAGCACCTTACATACATCAGTAATGCTGTCTCTCTTGGAGCTCACAATCTAAACATCCTATCAGTATGTCTTTACAATTTGGGAGGAAACCGGAGTGCCCGGAGGAAACCCACGCAAACACAGGGAGAACATACAAACTCCTTGCAGATGTTGTCCTTAGTGTCCTTGGTGGGAGTTTCAAACTGTGAGATGCTTGGCTCTACCAAAATTTGAAAAGAGGGTGCACAGACAAAATAGTCAAAATGTATATAGATGAGCTCAGGCACACCGAAAATAGGAGAAATGGAGTCTTGTAGTGCTGCTAAAGACGTGTTTCATGAATGTTCAGCATTTGATCACAACTTAGAAGTCACAATTGTTGAAGAGATCACAACTTTGAAGTCACAATTGTTGAAAAAAAACGTTTTTTGGCCAGACAGCCTTTATCAGTTGTACAACTGGACACTCTAGTTTTGAAGTCTAGTGAAGGTTTACTCAGCACAGACCTGTACCGTAAACCTACGGATAAAAATAGCTTATTACTGTTTAGCAGTAGTCATCCCCCTCATTTGAAAGAGTCTTTACCCCACTCTCAACATGTCCGCATTGACAAAATCGTCTCCGACCCGGATTTAAAAATACAAAGACATGCAGATATAATGCGTAGATTTATTGATAGGGGATATCCACCCTCTGTGGCGGCACCACGGACACTTGTAGCGACCACTTCTAGACCTTCTTTTCCACGTATATCCTTTGTTAATAATTTCCATCCCTTTAATAAGTTGATTAAGAATATCATAATTAAACATTGGCACATTCTAACAGAGTCTTACCCTTCCATACCAGAATTTAGGTCATATCCATTATGGTCATGTAAATGTGCGCCCAATTTATGTGATCACTTAGTAAGAGCAGATGTGGGTTCTCAAATGGTGAAATCCAGACAATCCTTTTTGGCTACCCTTAAGAAGGGTAATTTCCCGTGTAGAGACTGTTTACAATGTTCCAATTTAGTGAAGGGTAACAGTTTTTCCCATCCTAGAACAGGTAAAATATTTGAGATTAATGAATATCTCACGTGTGAGTCGTCATTTGTCATTTATTTGAATTAAGTGTCCGTGCGGTCTCGGATATGTTGGGGAGACTACCCAGAATGTCCGAGACCACATTTCTAAGCATAAATCTATAATTCGGTGTAAGAACATGTTATTACCTATTCCTCATCATTTTATTACAATGGGCCATTCCATTGCCCAGTTACGGTATCACATCCTTGAGCATGTCCCTCCTATCAGAAGGGGCAGAGACTGTATCAAACGTCTTAAACAGTGTGAAACGTTCTGGATATTCAGACTACAAACTCTTAAGCCCAAGGGGTTAAATCGTGAATATGAGGTGTTTTTCTGATTGATGTTAATCATATGTCAATCATATATTGGTTGTTGTAACATACATTGTTTCAGACCTATTAGCTCAACATTTTCTTTATAATACCTGTAAAATGCTCTATTGCTGATGCTATCATTAGTTATGGTCATTTGAAGTTTCTTATAGCTCTCCAGCCAGCTTTATCACTTGGTTATAATCACCATTTTTATTTTCTTCAAATTCTTATATTTCTTATCTAATATCTTATCTTTACTTTCCACAGCCTTCCTGATTCTCATCTCTTCATGTTTTGAACTCCCCACAAGATTTTTCGCTATACAGTATCCTTTTTATCATTCAGAGCATGTCAGTTCCGCAAATACGATCTGCGCATGCGCGGCTTGCATTCCGCGGCACGAATTCCTGCGTTCCAAAGGCAGGAAGCAGGAAGTCGAGCCACATCCTACTGCATGTTAAAAAGGGCGGCGAGGCGCACAGACACCGCTCACAGCATCTCATACAGCCCCCCACGGCGGAATGTAAGTGTGTGGGTCTTCTGAACTTTATATGTGGCACTATTTAACCTGTTCCTTCACTAGGTTTCTTTTGGTGGTTGGCTGCTTGTTTAACTTGAGCTTTCTGGAGGACTTAGTTTGTTCCAAATAGTATCACATTGCTTTACTAGCTTTTATGTGTGCACTCATAGCAATGTGTCTCAAAACTATTGCATTGTTCACAGCAGGGCTGTGGAGTCGGTAAATCAAACCACCGACTCCAACTCCGACTCCTGAATTTCCCTGGCTCCGACTCCGACTCCTTTGACTCCGACTCCTTCAGTCATGGCTCGTTTTTAAGTGATAAAATTATTGTAGATCAATGGTAACATTAGGCTTTAACCATTATAATGACATAATAATCAAGATATTTAGATAGAACATAATAATAAATCATAATAATAATATTCAGCACATTCTGCATTGAACTACTATTATATATTTTAGGAGTCGGAACATTTTATTTTATTTTATTTTATTATACTCCAACTCCACCAAAATGGGCAGCGACTCCGACTCCACAGCCCTGGTTCACAGGCACATTAACCAGCTATGAAATAATAGCGTGCTTATAGGTAATTATTACTCTCTTTATGATTATACGTTGTCATATGTGACCATTTCATTTGTCTATATTTATTTTCCTTCATTGTCATAGACAAATATATGAAATAGAGCATTATCTCACAAGCTGCATTTGTGCTGATCAGTTGTTTACATTATCCATTATATCAGCATTTCAAGTGGGCAATTGCATCTGATTGACACAGGTAAAATTATTTTCAATGTTGGGGGTCCGGTTTTTTACTTATATGAGACTGTTTTCCTTACATCAATTTATTGTTCTATATATCTCAGGTGTCTTTATTACTATATTTTCTATACAGGATTGTATTTGAACCATTCCTCCTGGATGGTACTCTTTTCTTTTCCACCTGTGACACTATTAATCACACATCATCACTTCAATTGATCACAGGTATGCAGGTTTATATAGCGAGTATTGCCTGTGATACACTGTCTGTATGAAATAATCATAAAAAAATATATATTTCATTGTACTTCGCTACGGTTCATAGTATTCAGCTAGGAGATTGTACTGGTACTGATATAATTTCTTACACTGTCACACAATGGATTTGTACTTATTGTTTTTCTTTTTATCTTGGTGGGATTTTAACCCAGGACCTCAGGACCCCAGAGCTGCAAAGGCTGCAGTGCTAACCACTTGAGCCACCGTGCTGCCCATCTCTGAAATAAGTGATTCAGGTTTCAAGCGAAACCCCTGACAGATCCATTCACTAATGAGGGAGCAGAGTTACTCCAGATTCTGTTTGCTCTCTGTTCAGTGGTGTCCTTTTTTGCAAAACGTGCACAAAATTCAGGCTGACCACACTTTTGTGCACATCAAAAAAGACACGTGAATAAATGGACATCGCCGGATCAACGCAGGCTAGAAGGGAGTTCAAAGTGACTCTATCTGCCTCATTACAGTGAATTTTCCATTGGAACTTTTGTTTAAGTCCCGTTTTTGTAGAGATTTACACATAATCACTGATGTGTGCTCTCAGCGTGGGGTGTAGGATTAACGTGAGCAGAGCCATACTGCAATCTTTGGAAGTCAGAATAAAGATATCCACAGCAGTTAAAGAATTGGCTTTTATTAGACTACGGTCAGACCCGAGTCTGCCCCGAGCCTAGGGAATCCGTCAGAAACTTAGATTCAGACAGAAGTCCCGTATATACGCCATTGTAGAGCGCACAGAAAAATGCTGCAAACCGCGTTTCCTGTGCGCTCTGCTATAGTGCATATCTGGGACTTGTGTGTGGAGCTGGCGGCTGCGTGAGACATCAGGTATCTATAGTGATGAGTAGGCAGCTGGCGCATAGCATTACATGATGTTAACGCTATGCGCTCAGCCTGCCAAAAACTAACGCAGGCTGAGGGCTGACCCTAACCTTAGGAAGAGCAGCTTATCAGCACATCACTGTAAGTATATAAACTGCATATGAATGATTGGTCACAAGACAACTAGTCAAACTGCTTTGGGGGGGCGCCAAACTGAATTCTTGCAATGGGTGCCTAGTTAGAACCCTGGTGGGGCCAGTCACTTAGCAGCAGTACTGGGTCATCATGATGGCCGTGTGTGAAGTTAAATCACCGTACTGCCGGCCAATCAGATTCATGAGGTATGCCGATGTAGCAGGTGGTGCATGCTCGTGACACGCACACCCACCATCTCTAACCCTCTGCAACAGAGCAGAGTGTTGGATGCATGTAAGGAGACAGGTGCCATTAGAGGCAGTGGGCAAGCGGGCAGCCATTCGATTGTCTGGGGAGCCGGTGCGGCTGTGTGTAAGTTGACTAGAGTCCACAATATCCGTACATTTGATGTGCCCCCAGGCTATGGGGTACTCGGAAGCCATGCCGGTGCTGTATCTCTGGGGTATCACGGTAGTCTTGACCCAGTCCCGTGGCCTGGGATCAGTCCAAAAGGAAGTATTTACAGGGGATTTGTCGTGACGCCACCCGGGGTTTGTGGTTAATAGAACCACTGCCGTCTTTCACAGCACAACAGTTCACACAGTTTACAGTTCTTTTCGCACAGTTCACACAATTTACACTGCTCCGGGCAACTCAAACTGTGCAGCTAAGGTAGCGTTTCTGTGTTGCTCCCTTAGTCCTTTCAGGCCCCTCTCTCTATGTGTCACTCTATGTGACAGCAGACTTGTGAATTATCCTAGTGTATGCACTGTGCACTGTGGGGATTTGCCAGTGTCAAAGCTGGAATCAGCGGTCACATCACTGTAAGGATGTGAAATGCCGAATCCGAGTAGAGAAGAGTGGCCTCACTCAATGAAATTGCATTGAGTGAAGCTGCTCCTATGAAGAGGATTTAGACAGGACAACCCCTTAAAGTCCCCTGCCCCTGTTTAATACTCGCTTTCACCATTTTTCAGCGCCACTGTGGTCCTACAGCGCCATCTTGTGTCTGCAGCTTATGACTGTCCAAAAGTTTGGAAGTCAATTTACTTTAAAGTATGTCAACCATTATATCATAAAATAATCAGAGACTGCTTTTCTAATAGTTTGACCGGTCCAGAAGTGATCCCTTCTGACCGTCACCTTACTATCATAACAAGCAGGGTTACAATGAGACATAACAGAAACCACCACTCACAGAAGGGGATGTCACAGCTCATCTCTTCCATCTTCCTGCACAATGACCTTTCAATGTCACTAAACATGAGATTATTTGGTTATTAATTTAGCTGCCAGCGATCTCTCCCAAATCTCTGATACATAGTAGCATTTAGCAACGCAAATGACTCCAATGTTCTCTATGTGTATATTAGGGAGAAAATAAGGTATTCCGAAATCTGACATGCACCACCTTTGTTTCCCCCATTATTCCTTATTAAGAGAGAGAGAGAGAGGGAAGGCCTCATACACATGTTTTCCCATCCCAATGATATCAGCGGCTTCAGTTGCCATCTAATGTCACCCATAAAGTGTTGCCTTAATGGGGTTGTCTAAGGCTGTGTTCACACTGGGCGTTTTTGGGCTGTTTTTGCTCATCAGTTTTTGTAGCCAAAACCAGGAGTAGAGCAATCAGAGGAAAAGTCTAATAGAAACACGTCACCACTTCTGGATTTAATCACCCACTGCTGGTTTTGGCTACAAAAACTGTTGAGCAAAAACAGCCCAAAAACGCCCAGTGTGAACACAGCCTAATGGCAGCAGGGCCACTGTCAGGGCATGGCTGCTCAGACTCCTGTGAGGGGCACGGTGGTGATTGGGGCCAGGGCCGGCTGGGTAATTACTTAAGGTTTCTCATTAACCAGACGCCTTGGCCCCAATCACCCATGTAGCCATCAAAGCAGAGGCGGCCTGGCTGCCTGAGACCGACATCTTCAGTGACGTCAGGTTCAGCCGGATTTGTGCTCCGCATGCACCCAACAGCCTACCATGCGCTGTACAAAACATGTATTGTATAATAATAATAATAACAACAATATTTATTCATTTATATAGCGCTATTAAAGGGATCCTGTCACCCCCAAAACACCTTTAAACCTATTAAAACCTGTCCCTAGAGCATATTAACACTTTCCCTACACTCCTTTTAGCTCCTATATGCACATAATCAAAGTGTATAAAAACGTTTTATAAGTACCTCATTAGTGATGATAATGAGTGACTATGCTATTCATAGTCACTCATTCAGGCTGCCCCTCTTCATACTATGACGCCTCCATAGGCGTGATCTTCATGAGAGATTCAAATTCCCTCCTCCCTGCGCGCCTCCCCGCTGTGGCTTGTGTCGGCCGGGCTTCAGCGTGGGGCTGTATGACGCGATCCGCGTCATTCCCGGCGCCGGGTGACGTATTTACACCGGCGCCGCTGTTGGCTTCAAGTCCCGCACTGCGCATGCGCATGCGCAGTGCGCATTTTGAAACTGACAGAGCGGCGCTGCTGTATACGTCACCCGGCGCCGGAAATGACGCGGATCGCGTCATACAGCCCCACGCTGAAGCCCGGCCGACACAAGCCACAGCGGGGAGGCGCGCAGGGAGGAGGGAATTTGAATCTCTCATGAAGATCACGCCTATGGAGGCGTCATAGTATGAAGAGGGGCAGCCTGGATGAGTGACTATGAATAGCATAGTCACTCATTATCATCACTAATGAGGTACTTATAAAACGTTTTTATACACTTTGATTATGTGCATATAGGAGCTAAAAGGAGTGTAGGGAAAGTGTTAATATGCTCTAGGGACAGGTTTTAATAGGTTTAAAGGTGTTTTGGGGGTGACAGGATCCCTTTAATTCCATAGCACTTTACATACATCAGTAATGATGTTGTCGAGCCCCAGGCTCCGGGGTACTCGGGTATCAGGCGGAGAAGGGTTAACTGTGTCACGGGGAATGGTGGCCGCGCCTGATCCCGTGTCCTGGGGGACTATTCTTTTGAAAAAGGGGATTATGTACAGGGGAGTATTTACAAAGTTTGTCGTCATGACGCCACCTGTAGTGTCTGGTGATTTGCGCCAGCGCCGCCACGGTCCACCGGAGGTGGATGGTATCGCGGCTGGTGAGGTAGGACTGGACCTCTGGGGCAGCATTCCTGTAGAGGAACAAGTTCATGCAAACAAAAGCAAAATTCATGATGGATAAGCTGTTTTCCAAACTTCTGAAGCAAAGAAGAAAACAGGAATGTATGAGTAAAATAAAAATAAGTTTGGATGACATCCGAAAACTGTCATATGTCCACACTAACATTTAAGGCCAAAAGCAAACAATTATGCTGCTAGGCTGTGAGGCCAAAGAAACCCAATTTTTTGTGCCCATTGTTTTGTGAAAGCCCTGCAGTGTTGCTTGTCCCGGCACACCAATATAAAATGTCCCTATACTTGCTACTCATTATGTGGCCACACCAAATAATGTGCATACAGTATGAGTGTAGGGCCCCCCATATGCTACACAGGGATGGCTATGGAAAACCTCATGGACCCCGATGTAAGGCAACGTCATGGCTCCCTGGGAAATGTCGAGCTAACATGACACTGTACAATAGGGGTATGGTAGCAGATGCATGGTGATGTACATACAAATGTTAATCAGTTGGTCCTAGTGACCAGAAAACATACACGAAATGTAACACTGCCACAAGAGTCCCAAATGTCCTAGTGTTGTGCTGGACACAGTAGAGGTGACTGAATGTCATCACAATACTCCCTAGCGACTCCGGCTTGGTTTACAACACATCTGAATATGAATACTTACTCAGTGCCTCTGTGTAGCAAACATGAAAACGATTGTACAGTGCCACTTTTTGTCCGTAAAGCAGTCAATCACATCGCAGCTGCGTCAGCAAATTTCCGTCTCTTGGCACGCCCCTACGCTTCTGATTGGCTGACGCAACGGGGTTCTCATTGGTCGGATAGTCTTTAAAACATTATGGAAAACTTGGATCCTGTTGGGCATTGATTGATTTATGTAGCAAGGTGGTAGCGTGTCCTCTTACACACATTGCAGGAGTGATGGTAGGTCTTGAGTACTTTTCATCCACATCTTTCATGTGTCCTGTACTGTAGTCTTGTAGTTTTTGCCTACCACTATACCATATGCTACAGTGGCTTGCCTACTGTTGTATAAGTGGCCTTTTAGAATGCTATGTGTATATTTGGGATAAGCCATGTGCAGCCACTGAATCCTGTGTATTACATAGTTTGGGCCTGCACACCAAACGTTACATATGGTATTATGCCAACAGAATGATTGTGTGAAAGTTTAATGTAACTTAGCCAGTGGACAATTCTCATACCACATACTGCTTCAGGATACAAACCCAAAATTACTTGTCAAGCTGATGCAATGATCATTGCATGTGAGGCAAAGAACAATTTGCATTGGTTTAGTACATTCCATCTTCATCCATTATACCATATGTAATGTTTAGTGTGCAGCGGTTCAATATTGTACCAACCTCGCATTTTTCCTACTAGCACCGTCACATATAGGTGCCCAAGTCAATGGTGTGTGGCACAGGCCACCACATGAACCTTAATGCTCTTCAGGTACAAACTCAGGCATATATTTCAAAATTACAAAATCAGTGTAATTATATGTGTTGCGCAAATGACAATTGTCCATTGCAAGTGTTACAACCATATATTTCTGTTTGCAGGACACAGAGGAACGACCCTCCAGCGAAACATCTGCACCCCTCATTGAGCCTCCCCAAACAATATCTCAGGGGGAGGACCCAGGTGCGGCAGGTGGCGCGGACTAGCGCCCTCTGCAAAGCTTCCTGGCTAGGAGGAGAAGACTCCCCCGCCCCAAACCTCCGAGCTGGGAGGTTTGGCAAAGAGGGTGCTGGAGGAGCAAAAAAACAAAAAAGACTCGGCAGCCTGGTCAACGAGAGGGTGCCCCAGCTGGTGTGTGAACACCGTATTCACGTGGAGAGGGTCATCCACCTATCCCTGGACGAGGGCCTGGCTAAGAGAGTGAACGCGTCAACGACCCTGGTGGCCCACCTGGACCAGCCACCACTCTCCCAGCCTTGGAGGCCATCTATGTATGTGCCTAGACAAGCTCCTGATATGCGGAGGGTTCCTATGTCATCTCACCCTCTGCATAGGCCGGCCCTATATTCCTATGGGAATATGGGGCTGGAGGCATTGTCAGCTCCTGCACCTATCAGATAGAGGAGACACGCTACCACTCATTGTAGTGTTTTGTAGCCCCTTTTTATTTTGCAATTTCACAACACAAGATGTGCTTTTTATTTTTCTTATGTAATTTTTGTAAATAAAAAACACTCAAACGTCTGTCGTGTTTATGTTTTTCACTACAATACTTGTCAAGCCTACAAAGGCGGTTGAAGCCACTTTGGCCAGGTAAAGGCCACCATCAGGCCACTTGTACATTACCACATGGTGAGGTGTATTCAGTTGGTATATTTGAAACTGTGATTGTCCGCAGTGTATTTTTGGTAAGTGTAGTATTTCTGCATACATGTGTGTTGAAGCTCAAGCCCAGGGGTCTCTAAATCCTGCCATGGAGGGCCGCACAGTGCAGGTTTGGAGGATTAACATTGCATTTCACAGTTGCATTTCAGATGACCAACGGGCACATATTAATGGGTTAGTGAAAAGCTGGACAGTGTGCGGCCCTTGAGGTTTTGATTTTGGGGCCCCTGGTATGAGAACATGTACCTCTACGCACAAATGTCCACACATCAGCCCTGTGCAGCTGTGTAAAATTATACACGCATGTTTTGGTAACACGTGTGTTATGTGTTTAAGGAGTAGAATGATTATTCAGCCATATAGGAGAAAGTGTAAATATTTATTGTCATACATTTTTGTCAGACCTTTTTTTTTTTGGTTATCGAAAAAGAACTTCCCACAAGGGGTTTGTTACAAAATACAAGCACACAAAAACAAACAAACAGATACACAAACACAGAAAAACAAGGCTGCACAGCAACTCAGCCTAGGGCCTGCAGCCCTGGCTAATTGTGGCGTTCAGCCAGCCTCCTCAGCAGCTCCCCCTGGTGCATCATCTCCTGGATTACCCTCTCATGTGAGGCCAGGAGCTCAGGCACTGATGGAAGGCCTATAGTGTAGAAAAAAAAACATCACTCAGATGTTGATGCCTGCCTGGCCAACCTATGTGATTTTGGATTTGTACTTACGGTTGGACTCCTGCGCCACAGGCTCCCTTTCGGGGGAAGGGGAGCGGCTTATTGCCCACCCTGCTGCAGCGGCTCCTCTGCTTACAGAAACACAGGAACAATCATAAGCTGAACCAGGACACCATTATTTTCTTGGCAAAGTATACTTTTAAATTAGTATGTGACTTAATACATTTCTTGGATGTACCGGAGGGCGACCCTCCACCCTGCTGAATGGGGGCCTGTGGGGACCATTCACCGACAGCCGACGCCCCTGATGAGGACCCGTTTGCCAGAGTGGTGTGTGTGGGGGTGTGTCCCCTCTTCCACAGGAGATGCTGGTGGTGTGACGAACATGGTGTGGCAGGTGTTGAGGTGGGGGTTGAGGCAGCTGGGGATGCGGCTGGGGCATGGTCCCGACGCTCTTGCCCAGCTGTTGGTTAAGACATTGAAGTATGGGTCAAGGCACAAAACATACAGTAGGTCAACCAATATCAACGCCATAGAAATGCTGGGCCAATGATACAGATTGTGAAAATTTATTAGGGCTGAGGGAGGAGTCATGTCATCTGATCTGTTTTGTGACAAAACATAAAAAGATGTGGGTGAACTACGATTTTCCTGCCCAGCCACAAATGACGTTTAGATTAGTGGCCATACACGTTTAAAGGGCACAATTGTGACGTTGGGTGTCCTTTACATACACACTACCGGCGTTCTGTAGGTTCAGGGTGACCTTGGTTGATTCGATTATTAATGGACATATGACAACCTTTGCTGCACTGAAAGGAGAGTTGGTACCATACTCTCCATTCATTACCCATAATTGAACTACATATTGACAACATAACCAGTGAGTGCATCTTTTGTCCACCATGTCACACAATCAAGTAATTGGATTGGTGACACAAAAGGGGCCAAGGTGAATCAGAGTATGGGCTGGGATATCCAAGCAAGGAGGACCATGTCTCCAGTGTGTCTGTTGTGTGGATCCATATAACTTACAATGTGGCCATGCTGCCTTCATGCTTACTACATAGCTCTACAGTTAGGGCCAGAAATATTTGGACAGTGACACAATTTTTCGCGAGTTGGGCTCTGCATGCCACCACATTGGATTTGAAATGAAACCTCTACAACAGAATTCAAGTGCAGATTGCAACGTTTAATTTGAAGGGTTGAACAAAAATATCTGATAGAAAATGTAGGAATTGTACACATTTCTTTACAAACACTCCACATTTTAGGAGGTCAAAAGTAATTGGACAAATAAACATAACCCAAACAAAATATTTTTATTTTCAATATTTTGTTGCGAATCCTTTGGAGGCAATCACTGCCTTAAGTCTGGAACCCATGGACATCACCAAACGCTGGGTTTCCTCCTTCTTAATGCTTTGCCAGGCCTTTACAGCCGCAGCCTTCAGGTCTTGCTTGTTTGTGGGTCTTTCCGTCTTAAGTCTGGATTTCAGCAAGTGAAATGCATGCTCAATTGGGTTAAGATCTGGTGATTGACTTGGCCATTGCAGAATGTTCCACTTTTTTGCACTCATGAACTCCTGGGTAGCTTTGGCTGTATGCTTGGGGTCATTGTCCATCTGTACTATGAAGCGCCGTCCAATCAACTTTGCAGCATTTGGCTGAATCTGGGCTGAAAGTATATCCCAGTACACTTCAGAATTCATCCGGCTACTCTTGTCTGCTGTTATGTCATCAATAAACACAAGTGACCCAGTGCCATTGAAAGCCATGCATGCCCATGCCATCACGTTGCCTCCACCATGTTTTACAGAGGATGTGGTGTGCCTTGGATCATGTGCCGTTCCCTTTCTTCTCCAAACTTTTTTCTTCCCATCATTCTGGTACATGTTGATCTTTGTCTCATCTGTCCATAGAATACTTTTCCAGAACTGAACTGGCTTCTTGAGGTGTTTTTCAGCAAATTTAACTCTGGCCTGTCTATTTTTGGAATTGATGAATGGTTTGCATCTAGATGTGAACCCTTTGTATTTACTGTCATGGAGTCTTCTCTTTACTGTTGACTTAGAGACAGATACACCTACTTCACTGAGAGTGTTCTGGACTTCAGTTGATGTTGTGAACGGGTTCTTCTTCACCAAATAAAGTATGCGGCGATCATCCACCACTGTTGTCATCCGTGGACGCCCAGGCCTTTTAGAGTTCCCAAGCTCACCAGTCAATTCCTTTTTTCTCAGAATGTACCCAACTGTTGATTTTGCTACTCCAAGCATGTCTGCTATCTCTCTGATGGATTTTTTCTTTTTTTTCAGCCTCAGGATGTTCTGCTTCACCTCAATTGAGAGTTCCTTTGACCGCATGTTGTCTGGACACAGCAACAGCTTCCAAATGCAAAACCACACACCTGGAATCCACCCCTGACCTTTTAACTACTTCATTGATTACAGGTTAACGAGGGAGACACCTTCAGAGTTAATTGCAGCCCTTAGAGTCCATTGTCCAATTACTTTTGGTCCCTTGAAAAAGAGGAGGCTATGCATTACAGAGCTATAATTCCTAAACCCTTTCTCCGATTTGGATGTGGAAACTCTCATATTGCAGCTGGGAGTGTGCACTTTCAGCCCATGTTATATATATAATTGTATTTCTGAACATGTTTTTGTAAACAGCTAAAATAACAAAACTTGTGTCACTGTCCAAATATTTTTGGCCCTAACTGTATGTGTTGTTCGTCTGCTTACTCAACGTACAGGGTATTTCATGCAATACACATGAGTGTAGGCTGTCCCTTCATGCCCCTCTATGCACCCCCTGCACATGACAACTGATCAAGCATCATCACTTCAGTGTCACTATCACAGGGTGCACTTCCATGTGTTGAAAGTAGTGTTTTTGGTGTTGACATACACCATGGCTGTATGTGGGTTTGTTAATACTTATCACGGCGGCTCTGTATCCGTGCCCGGATGGTGGCAATGCGTTCCCTGCCCTTATATTTCAGGTCCACAATTTTTTTCCTAATCTGAACAGTGCTCCGCTGCCCCCCCAGCCTTCTCAGCAGTGCCCTATTTTGCAGAGCACTTCCTGCTTGTGCAGGACTGGGTGCTCATGGTGCAAGTTGCACCAGTAGTCCCGCCGGTCACAGATATTGATGAGGACCATCAGCTCCGCATCTCCCCATGGTGCTGAGCGACGCTGAGCAGCCATGTTGATGCTGGGGCAGAGTAGGTATCATGAACAGAGGGTGGAGCGTACTACAACGTCATTACGTCATGCCGCACATTGGTTACGCCCAGGACGCTTTCAGCGTCCGCAAAGTAGGCGCCAGCACATGCAGTGGTTACCATTTTGGGAGACACTGCTGCGGTCACAATATGTCAGACAGGAACGCTCGTGCGTGGCCCATGGTTAACTGCCTGTGTCCCTAATCCCTTGACAGATTATGAATTATTTGCATTGTTATAATTATGATGCCTCAGATATACCGTAGTTGCATCTGCGACTATGTATGTATGTGTATATGTATGTGTATATGTATGTATCATGACCACAATGTGTACATGTGCATACACATACATATGTATGTGTACATTTAAGTGTATCTGCTTGGTTATGTGTTAAAATGTGTGTATGTACTTTGCATCTCTGATTTGTAATCATATATGTTGACATAGTTTAGGTAGCAATGGGGCAGACGTACATGACTAATGATGTTCGGAAGGTTTCCATATGTGTTCAGTTATTGATATATAGTGCACATGTTGCCTCATACATTTATAACACAGCAAATAAGGATTTCAGATAAACACATATATATATATATATATATATATACCAAAATCTATCAATAGTACACATGTATATCTGCGACCACACGCGGGTACCTAAACGCCTAGAGGAAAGGATGACTACTTCAATGAGTGTCCATGTTTAACTGTATTTACTGATAGTTTAAAGAATAAACACATGAATGAGTCTACTGATCAACGCACGGAAGATCAAATATGGCGGCTTTGCCATGAACCAATGCCAGTCAATCGGAACGCAGTACTGGCCACCAATCGGCGCAGACAGGGCGCGGAAAAAACAATGCCAAAGCATGCCTACGGGATTGGTTTCACGATTCCAGAAATCCCAAACGTCATCGTTATCGCGGTGTCACACACAACGATGCATCAGGTTGGCTGATCGAGGATCGTCTGATTTTAGAACATGTTCTCAAATTTGCGATCAGCGATCCAACGATTTATCATAGACGTATCTTGGTGTTACACGCAACGGCGTCTTAACAATGTAGTTTCAACGCCTCTAAACCCGTGTCGTTTGAGCAATATCGTACACAATATCTTAACGTGTAACGGTACCTTTACTCATACCATTGGATCGAGACAATGTATATCTTGTAACCTCAAATGTCCATATATATTTAATGCATCAAAGACAAAGAGTAGGGTCCTTCATCTTGATAATAACACCGTATGGTGTGTAAAGTGCATAAGGAGGAACCGTGCAAACAAAGTTATGGTAGACCAAGAGGCATAAATTACCAGGTTTTCAAGGCAGGCACAGGTGACAAACGGTGCCCCAGGATGAAGTTACCCCCTACGTACGTTTTGTATATTCAGGTGAGTTTTTAGGTCAGGTGTTTCTTCATGGGGATCATATATATGGACATTTGAGGTTAGTAAATATACATTGTCTCAATCCCATGGTATGAGTAAGGCATCATAAGGGAGGATATGGACCCTTTTGGCATTTGAACACATAATTAACCAGTGACATAATGTGTTTTTGATGAAACTACATGCTGTATTTTGTAAACCTTCCATGTTTTAATCCATATGTGTCAACTCCTTGAATCCAGTTAATTCTCAATTGTCAACCTCTGTTTGATATATGATCCAGGTTTTCATTGTATGTCATCTGCAGGCAACGTGTCACCACTATCCTATTTATCCTTCACCTATCTGTGTTTAATTTGTCTGATGATGTAATAAAATTGATCACTTTTTCTAAGCAAAATAGCTCCACAATAAAGAGCTTGTTATGGTAAAGGATTGTAATGTTACATATTGATGGTAATTTTTTAATCTCACGACATCCCGTGTCCACCACCTGGTGCTCATGTGCAGCCCTGTACATCGGGACATAGCACAATATTTGTATTGTTTTGTTCAGAAGTAATTTAATATTAGTTTGTCTGCAGACATATGCATAGGATGTACAGATAAAAATCTTATGCAGCATATTATGGTACAGACAAAAACACTTCCTGTATGTTTTAGATGCATTAAAACATGCTGCTATATGTTTCAATGTCTCCCCCAATGAGAATAACGAAAAGAAAAAAGTTCACGCCAATCACGCTTTTTTGTGGAGTGGGGGACAAAAATACATTATCAACTAAGGTTTTTGTAAAAATGAAACTCATTTTTTATATTTTTTTACAATTCAGGTGAAACCGATCCTTACAGAACAGCTTTTTGTGTAGTCAAGGGAATCAGCAGAGGGTTTGATGTTGACTGAGTTCATTATAGTCAGGGGACAGTCGACAGCTGCTGCCGTGCGTCTGATAACGAATCAATCCCCAATTGCTTTCTTTCACTATATTTCTAGAATGGAACAAGACAACAGAAGGGTTTGTTCATCTAACATTTCTTTAATGTGATGAGGGGAGAATGATATTTATACGGGTGCGGCTCTGAGTGTTTTTCAGGGCCTAAAATGTTGTGGTACAGAACACCTACTGCTACATAATCTACCCCTCTTAATCATCTTTGGAAATTGTGAGGTATACAGAACATGGAGGGGAAGAAGGCACATTATGTGTTAGGGTGGAAACACTCTATCTAATATTTAAACGCCCAAGGCCACTTCCGTCACTTTGGCCACGACTTCCGTCACTTTGTCATCGGCTAAGTGACGTCACCGCAAAGCTACACCCGTCCAGGGTGCACCAACATGGCGGCCGTAAGCTGAGCGGGAATCAGGCAGCCCCGCCACGCTTACGGCCGCCACTACACTGCCCAAAACACACACACGGTCAGGAGACTACCGGCATCAGCTGGTTGTCTCCCACCCGCCACACATGCGGCCCCACCGCGGCTTTTCCTGCCCTCCCGCGGCTCCCCCGCTCCTGCGGACCCCCGCGGCTTTTCCTGCCACCCCACCCCGCGGCTCCCCCGCTCATCCGGCCCCCCCCCCCGCGGCTTTTCCTGCCACCCCGCGGCTCCCACGTGGTTTTTCCTGCCCCCCCCCCGCGCCTCCCCCGCTCCTGCGGCCCCCCGCGGCTCCTCCTGCCCCCCCCGCGGCCCCACCGCTGCTTGGTTCTACTAAAAATTAAAAAAGCCTCATAGAGGATACTCATCCGTCTGCACTCCATCTATGTCTTGTAGCTCCATGGCTTGAGGACCTGTGGTTGCCTGGGAAACCGATCAGCTGATCGGTTTCCCAGGCAACGACAGGTCCTGCGAGCCGGCACATGGGTGAGTATCCTCGCATCCATCCTGCTCCTCCCACTGCCACCACCATCCTGCCCCCCCACCACCACCGGCTCCATCCTACCCCCCTCGGCTCCATTCCACCCCCCCCGGCTCCATCCTGCTACCCCCCCTCGCCTCCATCCTGCTCCCCCCTGCCTGCATCCTGCCCCCCCGCCTGCATCCTGCCCCCCCCACACCAGTTCCATCCTGCCCCCCCCACCCGCTCCATCCTACCCCCCGCCTGCTCCATCCTGCCCCCCTGCCAGCTTCATCCTGACCCCCACTGGCTCCATCCTGCCCCCCCCGCCGGATCCATTCCACCCCCCCTCCATCCTGACCCCCCCTCGCCTCCTTCCTGCCCCCCCCCCCCCGCCGGCTGCATCCTGCCTTCCCCCCCGGCTCCATCCTGCCCCCCCCGCCGGCTCCATCCTTCCCCCCCACACCAGTTCCATCCTGCCCCCACCGACTCTATCCTGCCCCCCCCCCTGCCGGCTCCATCCTGTCCCCCCCGCCCGCTCCATCCTATCCATCCTACCCCCCCCGCGGCCCCATCCTGCCCCTCCAGACCAGCTCCATCCTGCCCCCTGCCGGCTCCGTCCAGCCCCCTTCCCCTGCCTCCGTCCAGCCCCCCACCCGCTGGCTCCATCCAGCCTCATCCCTGCCATCTCCATCCTGCCCCCCCCGCCGGCTCCATCCTGCCCCCCCTGCTGCCGACTCCATCCTGCTCCCCGCCTGCTCCATCCTGCCCCCCCCACCAGCTCCTTCCTGCCCCCCCCCCACCAGCTCCATCCTGCCCCCCCCGCCGGCTCCATCCTGGCCCCCCCTTCGCCTCCATCCTGCCCCTCCCTGTCGGCTGCATCCCCCCCCCCATGCTACCCCCCCCCACCTGCCCAATCCTGCCCCCCACCACCAGCTCCATCCTGCCCCCCCGCCGGCTCCATCCTGCCCCCCCGCCGGCTCCATCCTGCCCCCCTGCTGCCCCGCTCACTCCATCCTGCACACCTGGCTCCATCGTGTCCCGCCGCCTCCATCCTGCCTCGTCGGCTCCATCCTGACCCCCCGCCACCGTCCTACCCCGCTCGCTCCATCCTGCCCCGCTCGCACCATCCTGCCCCGCCGCCTCCATCCTGCCCCGCCGCCTCCATCCTGCCCCGCCGCCTCCATCCTGCCCCCACCTCCACTACCATCCTGCTCCTCCGGCTCCATCCTGAGAAGAAGGAGAAGAGAGAAGGAGAAGAGAGAAGAGAGAAGGAGTAGAGAGAAAAAATAGAAGAGAGAAGAGAGAAGAAGAAGGAAGAAGAGAAAAGAAGAAAGAAGAAGAGAGAAGGAGAAGAGAGAAGAGAAAAGAAGAGAGAAGAGAGGAGAAGAGAGAAGAGAGGAGAAGAGAGAAGAGAGGAGAAGAGAAGGAGAAGAGAGAAGAAGGAGAAGAGAGAAGGAGAAGAGAGGAGAAGGAGAAAAGAGAAGAAGAGAGGAGAAAAGAAAAGAGAGAAGAGAGGAGAAGAGAGAAGAAGAGAGAGGAAGGAGAAGAGAGAAGAAGAAGAAGAGAAGAGAGAAGGAGAAGAGAGAAGAAAGAAGAAGGAGAAGAGAGAAGGAGAAGAGAGAAGAAGTGAGAAGAGAGAAGGAGGAGAGAGAAAAAGGAGAAGAGAGAAGAGAAAAGAAGGACAGCAGAAGAGAAAAGAAGGAGACGAGAGAAGAAGAGAGAAGGGGAAGAGAGAAGGAGAAGAGAGAAGAAGGTAAAGAGAGAAGAAGAGAGAAGGAGAAAAGAGAAGAAGAGAGAAGAAGGAAAAGAGAAAAGAGAGAAGGAGAGGAGAGAAGAAGAGAAAAGAAGGAGATGAGAGAAGAAGAAAAAAGGAGAGAAGAGAAAGAAGAAGAGAGAAGAGAAGAAGGAGAAGAGAGAGAGAGAAGGAGAAGAGAGAAGAGAAAAGAAGAAGAGAGGAGAAGGAGAAGAGAGAAGAAGAGAAAAGAAGGGGAAGAGAGAAGAGAAGAAGAAGAAGAGAGAAGAGAGAAGGAGGAGAGAGAAGAGAAGAAGGAGAAGAGAGAAGAAGAGAGAAGAAGGAGGAGAGAGAAGAAGAGAGAAGGAGAAGACAGAAGAATAGAGTAGAAGAAGAGAGAAGAGAGAAGAAGAGAGAAGGAGAAAAGAGAAGAAGACAGAAGAAGGGGAAGAGAGAAGAAGAAGAGAGAGGAAGGAGAAGAGAGAAGAGAGAGAAGAGAGAAGAAGAGGAAGGAGAAGAGAGGAAGAAGAGAGAAGGAGAAGAGAGAAGAAGAGAGAAGGAGAAGAGAGAAGAAGAGAGGAGAAGAGAGAAGAAGAGAGGAGAAGAGAGAAGAAGAGAAAAGAAGGAGAAGAGAGAAGAAGAGAAAAGAAGGAGAAGAGAGAAGAAGAGAAAAGAAGGAGAAGAGAGAAGAGAAAAGAAGGAGAAGAGAGAAGGAGAAGAGAGAAGAAGAGAAAAGAAGGAGGAGAGAGAAGAGAAGAATGAGGAGAGAGAAGAAGAGAGAAGGAGAAAAGAGAAGAAGACAGAGAAGGGGAAGAGAGAAGAAGAAGAGAGAGGAAGGAGAAGAGAGTAGGAGAAGAGAGAAGAGAGAAGAAGAGAGAAGGAGAAGAGAGAAGAAGAGAGAAGGAGAAGAGAGAAGAAGAGAGAAGGAGAAGAGAGAAGAAGAGAGAAGGAGAAGAGAGAAGAAGAGAGGAGAAGAGAGAAGAAGAGGAAAAGAAGGAGAAGAGAGAAGAAGAGAAAAGAAGAAGAGAGAGGAAGGAGAAGAGAGAAGGAGAAGAGAGAAGAAGAGAGAAGGAGAAGAGAGAAGAAGAGAGTAGAAGGAGAAGAGAGAAGAAGAGAGAAGGAGAAGACAGAAGAAGAGAGTAGAAGAAGAGAGAAGAGAGAAGAAGAGAGAAGGAGAAAAGAGAAGAAGACAGAAGAAGGGGAGAGAAGAAGGAAGAAAAAGAAGAGAGAGAGAAGAAGAAGAGAGAAGAGAAAGAAGAAGAGAGAAGAGAAAGAGAAGAAGAGAGAAAGAAAAAGAAGAGGAAGAGAAAAGAAGAAGAGAGAGAGAAAAAAAGAAGAGAGAAGAAGAGAGAAGAAGAGAGAAGGAGAAGAGAGAAGAGAGAAGAAGAGAGAGAGGAGAAGAGAGAAGAGAAGAGAGAAGAAGAGAGAAGAAGAAAGAGAGAAGAGAAAAGAGAGAAGAAGAGAAGAGGAGAAGAAGGAGAAGAGAGAAGAAGAGAGAGAGGAAGAGAAGAGAGAAGAGAAAAGAAGGAGAAGAGAAAAGAGAAAAGAAGAAGAGAAGAGAGAGAAGAGAGAAGGAGAAGAGGAGAAAGAAGAGAGAGAAGGAAAGAGAGAAGAGAGGAGGAAGAAGAGAAGAAGGAGAAAGAAGAGAGAAAGAGAAGAAGAAAAGGGAGAGAGAGAAGAGAAAGAAGAGAGAGGAGAGAGGAAGAAGAGAGGAGGGAAGAGAGAAGAAGAAGAAGGAGAAGGAAGAAGAGAGGGGGAGGAAGAAGGAGACAGAGAAGAGAGAAGAGAAGAGAGAAGAGAAGAGAGAGAGAAGAGAGAGAGAAGGAGAAGAAGAAGAAGAAGGAGAAGGAAGAAGAGAGAGAAGGAGAGAAGGAAGAGGAAGAAGAGAAGAAGAAGCGCATAGGCTTCACAGCAGGTTTGGAAAAGTTGCAGGCAATGCGGGAAAAAACGATTGCGGAATCCAAGAAAGTATAGGGGGGGACTTGAAGGCAGGTTGCGGCAAGTGCGGTTTTGCACTTGCGGCAGGTGCTGGCCGCGAAAAAAACCGCGTCTGACTGCGGTTTTTTTCGCGGCCGCACTTGCCGCAAGTGCAAAACCGCACTTGCGCAAGTCCCCCTATACTTTCTATGGGGATTACCGCAACCGCGCCGCAAGTGTAACGGTTATGCGGCAAACGCGGCAGATGCGGTTTTTTCACCGCATCTGCTGCGAATTTCAAAAAACGCTGATGTGAAAGGGCCCTTAGGCTGCTTTCACATCAGCGTTTTTTTTTAAATCGCGGCAGATGCGGTGAAAAAAACGCATCTGCCGCGATTACCACATAACCGCTGCACTTGCGGCACAGTTGCGGCAAGCCCCATACAATGTATAGTATATGCGGGCTTGCGGCAAGTGCGGTTTTGGCACTTGCGGCAGGTGCGGCCGCGAAAAAAAAACGCGGTCAGAAGCGGTAATCGCGGCTGATTCGTTTTTTTCACCACATCTGCCGCGATTTAAAAAAAACCGCTGATGTGAAAGTACCCTTACCTGACTCCACTCTACTGATCCCTGCAGCTTCTTCCTCTGCGGCTTCCGGTCTCCCGCTTGCCAGCACCACACACCGGGCACCAGGAAGCTTCTTCCTCTGCAGCTCCTAGTCTCCGGCTCACCAGCACCAGGCAGCTTCTTCCTCTGCGGCTCCCAGTCACCGGCACCAGGCACCCGGCAGCTTCTTCCTCTGCAGCTCCCGGTCTCCGGCACCTGGCAGCTTCATCCTCTACGGGTCCAAGTCCCTGGCACCAGATACACGGCAGCTTCTTCCTATGCGGCTCCCGGTGTTCGGCGCCAGACACGGCAGCTTCTTCCTCTGCGGCTTCCGGTCTCCGGCACCAGGTACCCGGCAGATTCTTCTTCTGCGGCTCCCAGTCTCTGGCACACTGCGGCACCCGTCAGCACCAGGCACCCAGGTAGCACCAGGCACCCAGCATCACAGGACCAGGCACCCAGGGGCCCGTACCACCAGGCACCCATAGGCCCGGAAGCACCAAGCACCCAGGCAGCATTAGGCGCCTGGCAGCATCAGGTACCCAGGCCCCTGGCAGCACCAGACACCACTAGGCCCCTGGCAGCACCTGACACCATGGCACCCCGCAACACCAGACACCACCAAGCACCCAGGGGCCCGGCAGCACAAAGCACCCGGAAGCACCAGGCACCTAGCAGCACTAAGCACCCAGAAGCCTGGTAGCACCAGGCACCCAAGGGCCCGGCAGCACCAAGCACCCAGGGGCCCAGCAGCACCAGGTACCTGGCAGCACCAGGCATCCAGGGGCCCACTGCTAGCCACTACAGGACTCCTAGCCAGCAGCAGAAGAGATGGGATGGTGGAGCACTGTGTGGGACCCTTGGCCCCAGGCTGGTGACGGAGGAGCCCATCTCTTCAGTCACCTCACCAGCCCCCCCTTCTATAGTCAGCTGTTTAGCTGCTGCAGCCTGGCCTGGGGTGACGCCGAGTCCGTCCTCTGCAGCGCGATGAGCCCCAGCACCCGCTCAGGAAGGAAGCAGTCGCAGGGCGTGACGTCTGACTGAAACTGTCTGACTTCCTGCGCATGCGCAGGCGCTCATCTTGCTGCGCAGAGGAGTCAGAGCGGCAGTGTGACAGCAGGGAAAGAGGGAGATCGCTCTCCCAGGTCTCCCCGCTCTGCCGCTACTAAGAGGGATCGGCACTAATCATATCGGCAGTGCGCCCATATAATTAGCGATATTACAGGAGGGGGGGCCCTCAGAGGTGGGGGGCGTGGCTATCGTCTCGGGGTCCCCCGGAAATTCCTCTATCCCCGGGGGGGGGGACACCCGAGACTTGATGGCCACGCCCCCCAAGCCCCGCATGAATCCTCTTATCTTTTGCAGATATCTGCAGCTACAGGTGTAATATTGTGTTCTGATCCATTTCCTTATACAGGATCTGAGCTCGGACTCCTCATATAGAAGATGATATGACGACTGCCTGCAGCCACCAGCAGAGGGCGCACAGGAGCCATCACTAACCTGACATGCACCGGGTGAGGGGTGACAGCCTCCGTCCTCCAGGCTCTGTCCTCGGGGCTCCGTCCTCCGGGCCCCGCTCTCCTCCACCTCCCGGCTGTAGTTGTTCCTCCCTGTTTTGGGATCCGCCGGGGACCCAGTAGAGACTCGGTATGAGCTCCCCGCTCCGCCGCTTTCTTCAGCAGGACCGTTGGGACCGGCGCCACACAGAGAACGTTCTGGGCGATGACGTCACGGCACGGCGCGCGTCATCCACTGGTGAGACGTCACCATAGCAACCGGGGGCCTGGGAGCAAGGGCCGGAGAATGAACTGCGCTACATGTGTCATATACTGTGGGGACATTATATTAGATGAGGTCTGTGGGGGATATATTATATGGGGTCTGTGGGGACATCATATTATATGGGGTCTGTGGGGGATATTACACTGGGACTGAGGGGACATCATATTAGATGAGGTCTGTGGGGACATTATATTATATTGGGTCTGTGGGGACATCATATTATATGGGGTCTGTGGGGGATATTACACTGGGACTGAGGGGACATCATATTAGATGAGGTCTGTGGGGGATATATTATACTGAGGTCTGTGGGAAATATATTATATGGGAGATATTACACTGGGGGTCTGTGGAGACATCATATTACACTGGGGTATGTGGGGGATATATTATACTAAGGTCTATGGAGACATCAAATTATATGGGGGATATTACACTGGGGTCTGTGGGGACATCATATTATATGGGGGATATTACACTGGGGTCTGTGGGGACATCATATTACACTGGGGTCTGTGGGGGATATATTATACTAAGGTCTATGGAGACATCATATTATATGGGGGATATATTATACTAAGGTCTGTGGGGACATCATATTATATGGGGGATATTACACTGGGGTCTGTGGGGACATCATATTATATGGGGGTCTGTGGGGGATATATTATACAAAGGTCTATGGAGATATCAAATTATATGGGGGATATTACACTGGGGGGACATCATATATGGGGGATATTACACTGGGGTTTGTGGGGGATATATTATGCTGACGTCTGTGGGAGATATTACAATGGGACAGAGGAGACATATTATATGGGATCTGTGGGGGATATATTATACTATGGTCTGTGGAGACATCATATTATATGGGGTCTGTGGGGGATATATTATACTGAGGTCTGTGGGGACATCATATTATATGAGGGATATTACATTGGGGCTGTGGGGACATCATATTACACTGGGGTCTGTGGGGGATATATTATACTAAGGTCTATGGAGATATCAAATTATATGGGGGATATTACACTGGGGTCTGTGGGGACATCATATTATATGGGGGTCTGTGGGAGATATATTATACTAAGGTCTATGGAGATATCAAATTATATGGGGGATATTACACTGGGGTCTGTGGGGACATCATATATGGGGGATATTACACTGGGGTTTGTGGGGGATATTTATGCTGAGGTCTGTGAGGAGATATTACAATGGGACAGAGGAGACATATTATATGGGATCTGTGGGGGATATATTATACTATGGTCTGTGGGGATATCATATTATATGGGGTCTGTGGGGGATATATTATACTGAGGTCTGTGGGGACATCATATTATATGAGGGATATTACATTGGGGCTGTGGGGAATCATATTACATGGGGTCTGTGGGGGATATATTATACTAAGGTCTATGGAGATATCAAATTATATGGGGGATATTGCACTGGGGTACTGTGGGGACATCATATTATATGGGGGTCTGTGGGGTATATATTATACTAAGGTCTATGGAGAATCAAATTATTGGGGGATATTGCACTGAGGTCTGTGGGGACATCATATTATATGAGGGATATTACATTGGGCTGTGGGGACATCATATTACACTGGGGTCTGTGGGGGATATATTATACTGAGGTCTGTGGAGACATCATATTGTATGGGGGATTGTGGACACTAAATACGCATGCGTGCATCGGGTAGTTAGTAATGCCATCGCCATCTGGACACCCAGGTGTCCAAATATGTCAGCTACATTACGCACTGGGAGGTGCAGAAAGGTCGCACAGGGAGGCAGAGGGAACACACTGGGGGCAAAGAGAGTTCACACGGGGGAAAAAGACCGCACTGGGGGAGTTATAGAAAGCACACGGGGGCAGAGATGGCACAGAGGGGGAGACAGAGCGCAGAAGGGGGCAGAGAGTGCACGGGGGGCATAGAGTGATGGGTATGCAAATTTAGCACCTACTGTTAGTAATGGCACTTTGCGCAGTACCGCCTGCGGTGAAGCCATCACCCGAAATCACTGCCGAAGTGCACATGCATATACCCAGGGCGTATGCGCACTTAATCATGCAGCCACCATCTTTGGATACCAGGGTACACAAAGATGGCGGCGGCGTGACCCGGTGCAGCATGCACACTTACACTGCTGCCATCTTTGGACACCACAGCGGGGAGAGACAAAGCACAGGGTCAAGACACAGGGGAAGAGAGAGACCACATACAGGGGGAGAGCACATGAGGAGACAGCTCAAAGAAGAGTGACCATTGCCAGCCCCCCTGGGCGTCCTCTCTGTGTCCCTCTCGCCGCCTCCTTCATTGTTTATCACGCCCAGAAAGGGATAGTTAGAGTAGTAATAGGAAGATGAAGGGACAGGTAGTGATAGCCTGGGGGGCTTTATGGAGGTGACAGGTTCCCTTTAAAGGGAACCTGTTAGCTCATTTTTGCCCCCAAACCTATCACTACCTGTCCCTGCACCTTCCTACCACATCCCTAACCATCCCTGTCTAAGCTAAAACTTTCCTATCATGGTTGTGCAAAACAACTTTGTCACTTACATTTTTGGTATGCTAATTAGTTCTCTTGCCTACTCTATTCACACTGGGTGGTCTCCAGGGCTCCATCTCTCCCCTCACTGTCTGTTTATCACGCTCCACTGGGCGTGATGATAAAATTCAAATGTCCACCTTCTGTGTATAACTCCACGGCAGCATCCTTTTCGCAGCTGTACATTGCGAATACTTCCAAGGTGCACTGAGGGGCTTCAGGGTATGTGCACACAGTGCGTTTTTGCTGCGGTTTTGCTGCGGTTTCTGCCTGCGGTTTACCATTGGTTTTATGGTAATGTATGCTAATTTGTTCCAGTGGTTTTGATTCCCAGCAAAACCAATGTGTTTCACAGAAACGCTGTGCCCACACATTGGTTTTGCAAGTGTCAACAACGGTCAAATCCCTGCGTTTTTGGTGCGGATGGGAGAGAATTGACATGCTCTATTCTTCCTGAGTTTTTGGTGCAGTCAATGGAAAAAACGCAGGAAAAACACAGCATCAAAAACGCAGGAAAAACGCACAAAAAACGCAGGACCTGAAATCAGCAAATCTCTTGGCAAGGACTCTAGGATCCTTGAAACCAGTTCAGGTTTTGCTGCGTTCAGGACTGCTCAAACAACGTCCTGTGGGCACATAGCCTCATAATGCTCAGTGCGCATGTTCAGAAGCCCTCACTGACGTCACCGCATAACAGTATGGCACACATGGCGGCACAGAGCGGAGGGGGGCACAGGGAAGCAAACACAACCACTGGTTGGCGGAGGGGGCGCAAGGAGGTGGGTGGCCACATGTAAGGACAGGGAGTCGGGGGGCCACATGGACGGACAGGGAACTAGGTGGACACAAGGAGGTACAGAACAGCACAGAGAGGTGGGGGGACATAGGCAAAGGGAGGAGTGGGGTAAAAGGGGACACAAGCGGGGGGGGCACAGGGAAACACAGACAGGCACAGGGAGAGCACAGGAAGGTGGGAGGGAACTGATGGCACAGACAAGACAGTGAGGTGGGGCAAACAGCAGGCACAGGGACACAAAAACCGGCTAAGGGAGGCGGGTGGGCACAGAGAGGCATAAGGGTACCTTTACACGCCGCTACTATCCCTGGCAACCGGTATCAACCGTACGTGCACGCGCACGTTTTTAACGATTGCTAACGATCGCCGATACCGCATGTACACGCCGCCATTGCGTTGTCAACTGAAGGTATCGTGGTTCCCCGGAAGTTCCCACAGATCCTGCGGATAACTGCCTGTTGAATCTCGTCGCCCCTTCACACGCCGCAATCAGTAGGGGAATGTGGGCGTACATGTTGTGCGGCGCCAAAACATAGGCGTGACGGAGTTGTGTATTCTGTGACGCTAACACACTGATTGGACAACGCAATAGCATCATGATTGGCCAGCCTGCGCAGGAAGGCTGGCTAATACATGACGCCATTGCAATTGTGTAGTGTGAATGGTCAGCTCTTTAAATATGGCGCCCTGTGAAGGGACAGACAATGGTTACACAGTAGCCCCCACCAATCATCGCAGATGGGGCGCGGTATCCAGCACGCTGTGGCACGCCCCCCCCGGGAAGTCACTAGGCGACGCTGATTCCATCCCTGTCCCCCGTTTACACTCCACTCCCTTTGTGTTGCCTTGGATTTTTGAACAAGACTCGGAAACAGCTACCCGAAGCAACTGCGAGGAACCCGATCACTTACCCAATTTACACGCCGCCACTTCGTAGCAATTTCAAGGCAACAGTCACAAAAATCTCCATTGCCAGGCAGTTGCTACCACGCAGTGGCGGCATGTAAAGGTACCTTAAGGAGGCGAGGGGGCACAGGGAGGCACAGACAGGCAAAGAGAGGTGGAGGAGTGTAGCGCCCCCGGTTCATGGCTTTAATGCTTCTTCTGGGGAGTCACAGGGGTCGAAAACCGTCTCTGTGACCTTTGGTTCAGCGTTAAAGCGTTCTTAGGGAGTGTGTAGGGATAGGGTGGTTTAAGGGATAAAATGTTTGTGACGCCACCCGTGGTTTGCGGCTATGGGTAACCGTTGCTGCTGCAGAACCTCTGGGGACGATGGATGGATAGCTGGGATGGAGTGGCTCCCCACAGGTAGAGCAGGTCCCCTGGTTGTAGGAATTGGCCGGATCCAGCAGACAGGGGTTAGCTTTAGGCCTCGTTACCTTGGTCAGTGGCCTTCACAGCCGATTGCCGTGCAAATACCACAGTCTCTGTACCCGGGTTTACATACAACACTTCCCCACAAGTCATATCATGTTACAAAGTCTCTTAGATAAGTTCCGGCCTGTGTAGTCTTTAAGAGATCAGAGTAGCAGGTATAAGATCCTCGGTAGTGTGCCTGTCCTAGCCTCTCTCTCTCTCTTTCTATCTCTCTCCCTGCTCTCCATTCGTTAGCACCTGTGCTTGACAGCACTTCTGCGCGCCAAGCCCTGATCCGGCAGCCGCGGGTATTAGTCGGCGACTGGTACCTTGTCCCCGGACCCTTGTCCGGCTGCTTTTGCTGGGTATACGCCAGGTGTGTGAGCTACAGCTCCTATGAAGCTCATTGCCTCCGGTTCAGTGGTTCGGTTTTAGACTCCCATGCCGTGTTCAGGTCCGGTCCCTGTTTCTAGACCACAACCCCTCCGTCTGGTATTGCCAGTCCCGGATTCGGGCGCACGGGCATTCTCAGCTCTGCTTATGCCCCTAGAGTTCCTTCCTCTCAGTTTCCCAGGATGAGCGCTCAAGTCCCCTTCTCTGCAGTTTACTTGTTCTCTCCTCATCACTTGACTTTACTTTTCCACTCTCTCAGCTCTGCATGCCAGCTCTTTACTGTTCCTCTTGCAACTTCAACTGTTCTGACACTTATCCTTCCCAACCACACTTCTCTACCCCTGTTGTTCCACTGCGTTCTCCGCCCGGGGCTTATTCAGGGTCCCCTGGATCCTAAGTGGGGGTTTGTGTGTTGACAATCTTTACATGGGGCGCCGTTCATCTAGTCATGCAGAAGCATCGTACTGGGCGGCCCATTGGTTAGGTGGCAGAGCCTGTGGGTAGCTTTCAGACACTCTGCATCATTTGTATTAGTGTGAATGGTGTCCTAAGCAAGCCCATTATGTGTATGGCAGGTCGCCTCCCACACTTTGTTGTAAGTAGAGGTGATTTTTATCAGCCTGCACCTGGGCTTGCTTTACATAGTGGGTCTGACTGCATCCTGCAAGTACAGTGTTGGTTTTTGATGTTGGCATTGATGGTAAGTTTTTTTGATGCTGCTTTTTCTCAGTAGTTTTTGTACAATCTTTACACCTACCATTCCCCATCTCCTGACTGCTAGAGAACCACACCCTGGCTTGGGTGCAGTACCCCTCGTGGCATCCAGACCGGTGGAGCGCCACATTCCCCCTTGGTTAAATTTGATCGTGCTCGAGCAACCTGACCAGGTAACAGAATTAACATTTTTATATTGCATGCATGCATAAACAGTAACATAACACAAATTCTTGGCTTCCCTTGCGGGAGGTATGGTACTTTAACGTTGCATAACAAAAAACGTTTTCTATCAATACAAAAATAGTAAAAGTGTTCCAGTTCCAGGTTAAACAGTGTCCATCACTATTGTGTGCCTCCATGTATCTTTGCTCTATCATTGCAGGATATCTTCATGTGTTATTTTTATCCCTTTTTTTTTTTTTTTTATTTTATTATGTCTTACCCTTCTTTATTGTTTGATATTTGTTATGCTAAACTTAAATAAACAATATTTTCTGAAAAAAAAAAAATTCAGATGCAAGTCGGGGAAGTTGCGACTTATATACCCCCAGGGCATACCATCCCCTCAGTCCCAAGTGGCGTGTGTAGCTCACGTGGTCGCCTGGGCAAAGGTCCCTACCCGAGTGTACTTTTGGTAGTAAGATTCTACATTGCACCTGCTCACAAAGACTTCCTCCTCAAAGCCTGGCTCTTTGATGAACCCCCACCCGTTGTGTAAGTGTAAGTTGACCACCTCTCTGCGATGGACTGCACTGGGTCAGTAGCAGGGGTATTCCGGGTGCGCTCTTTCTCCCGAAGGTTCTCCTCCTCCTGGGCCCACCATCTCTCTTGGCGTCGTCGGCACTCCTGTTCTTCCTCGCGCTGTCTCTTTTGCCAATAATCCTCCATCGGGTCGGCCTCAGTTCTGCTCCACTCTTCGTCTTCCTTTATCCGGACTGTAGTTTTAAGCTCAGCCAGCTCCTCCTGCAGTTGCACCCAGTGGATCTGCCTGACCTCGGCTTTTATGGCTTCACCGGGGCACTCTCTGTTTCTCCACCCTTTACGACTCCCGACCATGATAGTTGGTCAAGAGTCTTCGGAGGGGGGCTGGACACCATATCTGCCTCTATTTCCACCTGCATAGCAGGATCTCTGGTAGTCGGCAGCAGCTTTTTTTCACGGCCTCAGGCGGTTTAAACTTTTTCAGGGTTACGGCTCTCGCTGCCACCTGCGTCAACACATTCTTTTTCCAGGCCTTGAACACCCAACCTTGAGCTTGGTTGAGTTGTACGACCAAGTCCTTTAAGGCAACATTCCAGAAATCGAGGTCCACTGGCAAAGACTGATCCAGGCTCCCCTCCTCATGTGCGGAGATGCCTGCTCCCTCCTCAGTCTTCTCGCTTGCCAGGTTTTTTGTGACCCGTTGCCGCCATTTTCTCCTTTTTGCTCACAGCACAGCCAACTTGCGTCCTCACTCTTTGGCTATTGTTTCTCGTCTGCAACCCACCCCTCCGACTATCAGTCATCTCTCGGGGTGGAGTCGGCATGGTAATAAGCAGGCCCCCTTGGTTTTCGGTTGCCACTTGGGGACAATGGATGGGCAGTTGGGATGGAGTGGCTCCCCACGAGTACAGCAGGTTCCCAGGGCAGCAGTTGTAGGAATTGGCCAGATCCAGCAGACAGGGGTTAGCTTTAGGCCTCGTTACCTTGGTCAGTAGCCTTCACAGCCGGCTGCCGCACAAATAACACAGTCTGATACAGTTCTGCAACTCTGTACCTGGGTTCACTCACAACACTTCCCAACAGGTCATATGATGTTACAAAGTCTCTCACATAAGCTCCAGCCTGTGTACTTTTTAAGAGATCGGGGTAGCAGATCCTCGGTAGTGTGCCTGTCCTGGCCTCTCCCTGGTCTCCATTCCTCAGCACCTGTGCTTGACTGCGCTTCTGCACGCAGAGCCCTGATCCGGCAGCCTCGGGTATTAGTGGGTGACTGGTACCTTGTTCCTGGACCATAGTCCGGCTGCTTTCTCTGGGTATATGCCTGGTGTGTGAGCTACAGCTCCCTTGAAGCTCATAGCCTCCGGTTCGGCGTGTTCGGCATTAGACACCCGTCCCGCGTTCAGGTCCGGTCCCTGTTTCTAGACCACAACCCCTTCGTTTGGTATTGCCAGTCCTGGATTCGGGTGCACGGGCATCCTCAGCTCCGCCGGTGCCACTAGGGTTCCTTCCTCTTGGCTTCCCAGGAAGAGCGCAGCACAGCTCAAGGCCCCTTCTCTGCAGTTTAGCTGTTCTTTCCTCCTCAACTCGACTCGACTTCTCCGCTCTGCATGCTAGCTGTTTACTGTTGCTCTTGCAACTTCAACTGTTCTTCTCCATCCCAACCACACTTCTGTACCCCTGTTGTTCCACTGGGTCCTCCCCCCGGGGCTTATTCAGGGTCCCCTGGGTCCTAAGTGTGTGTTTGTGTGCTGAGGATCTTTACACCTACCATCCCCATTCTCCTGACTACTGGAGAACCACACTCTGGCTTGGGTGCAGTACCCCTCGTGGCGTCCAGACCGGTCGGGTGCCACAGGAGACAGAAAAGCACAGGGAGGAGGTAGGGCACAGGGAGACACACAGCCACAGGGAGGCGGAGGGAGCATAGGAGGGTAGGGCGGTCACATGGAGGCAAAGGGAAGTGAGGCACAGATAGGCAAAGGGAGGCGGGGGCACAGGGAGTCACAGACAGGCACAAGAAGGTGGGGGAGCTCAGACAGGTTCAAAGAGGCGGAGGGCACAGACAGGCATAGGGAGGCACAGGAATGCACAGACAGTCACAGGGAGGTGGGGGAGCACAGACAGGTCAGGGAGGCACAGACAGGTTCAGAGAGGCGGGGGGCCCCATGGATGGACAGGGAGGCTGGTGGCACAAGGAGGCACAGACCGGCACAGAGAGCTGGGGGGATACAGGTACAGGGATGTGGGGGGCAAAGGGACACAGGGAGGTGGGGGGCACAGGGAAGCACAGATAGGCACAAGGAGAGCATAGGGAGACGGGAGGGAACTGGAGGCACAGACAGGTACAGTGAGGTGGGGCAGCACAGCAGGCACAGGGATGCAAAAACCAGCTAAGGGAGGCAGGTGGGCACAGAGAGGCATAGGGAGGCAAGGGGGCGCAGGGAGGCACAGACAGACAAAGAGAGGTGGAGGAGCACAGGCAAGCACAGGGAGGAGGTGGGGCATAGGGAGGCACACAGCCATAGGGAGGCGGAGGGGGCACAGGAGGGCAGGGGGGTCACATGGAGGCAAAGGGAGGCGAGGCACAGGGAGGTGGGGGTATAGACAGGTACAGAGATGTCGGAGGCACAGGGAAGCGGAGGGCACAGCAAGGCAAAGGGAGGCAGGGCACAGGGAGGTGGGGGAACACAGACAGAACAGGGAGGCACACACAGGTTCAAGGAGGCAGAGGGCAAAGACAGGCATAGGGAGGTGCGGGGAGCACAGACTGGAGAGGTAGGCACAAACAGGTTGAGGGAGGCAGGGGGCCACATGGACGGACAAGAAGGTTGATGGGCACAAGGAGGCACAGACCAGCACAGAGAGGTGGGGGGACACAGGGAACCAGGGAACAAAGGGGGACACAGGGAGCTGGGGGGCATAGGGAAGCACAGACAGGCACAAGGAGAGCACAGGGAGGCGGGAGCGAACTGGAGGCTCAGACAGGCGCAGTGAGGTGGGGCAGCACAGCAGGCACAGGGATGCAAAAACCAGCTAAGGGAGGCGAGGGGGCACAGGGAGGTACAGACAGGCAAAGAGGGGTGGAGGAGCATAGGCAAGCACAGGGAGGAGGTGGGGCACAGGGAGGCACACAGCCATAGGGAGGCAGAGGGGGTACAGGGGGGTCACATGGAGGCAAAGGGAGGCGAGGCACAGGGAGGTGGGGGAACACAGACAGAACAGGGAGGCACAGACTGGTTCAAGGAGGCAGAGGGCACAGACAGGCATAGGGAGGTGGGAGGCACAGACAGGCACAGGGAGGTGCGGGGAGCACAGACTGGACAGGGAGGCACAGACAGGTTGAGGGAGGCAGGGGGCCACATGGACGGACAAGAAGGTTGATGGGCACAAGGAGGCACAGACCAGCACAGAGAGGTGGGGGGGACACAGGCACAGGGGGCAAAGGGGGACACAGGGAGGTGGGGGGCACAGGGAGGCACAAGGAGAGCACAGGGAGGCGGGAGGGAACTGGAGGCACAGACAGGCACAGTGAGGTGGGGCAGCACAGCAGGCACAGGGATGCAAAAACCAGCTAAGGGAGGTGGGTACAGCAGGGCAAAGGTGTCTCATGGAGGCAAAGGGAGGCGGGGTACAGGGAGGCACAGACAGGCACTGGGTATAGACAGGCACAGGCAGGTGGAGGGCACAGGGAGGTGGGCACAGCAAGGCACAAGACAGACACAGGGAAGCGGGAGACAGACAGGTAAATGGAGGTGGGGGCCCAGACAGGCACAGGGAGGTGGGGGAGCACACATGACAGGGAGGCACAGATAGGTTCAAGGAAGCGGAGGGCACAGACAGGCATAGGGAAGCGGGAGGCACAGACAGGCACATGGAGGTGGGGGAGCAGATGTGGCACCCTGCGGTATACGTAGCCACAGGAACCCCTAGTGCATAGAGGGATTTCCATGTCAGGTGCCCTTAAACACAGAACACCTTCCACTCCAGGCCTGTTAGTCAGTCTGTGCAGTATGGAGTAGTACTGTGAACACAACCCGGTAATGGAGCCGCGCTAGGTCTGTACCAGAGGAAAGCCTAGCCAGAGTAAAGAACCTGAGAGTGAGGGTCGGATGCAAGGCGAGGAACAGATTGGGGGCAGATGAACCATACCGGTTCACCCCAGGAAGCAACCCGGACATCAGAGTCCAAGTCTGCTAAGGAGCACTTAGCCCAGCAGAAAACACTGGTTTACCGAGGAGACTCCAGTCTCCCGGACGCCTGATCAATGATCCCCAAAAGGCTCTAACCTGTCTTTTATTGACCGGCTGCGGCCAATTCCGCATGGTGTCCACTTTATTCGCCTGAGGCTCTATGACTCCCCTACCTATGACATATCCCAGATAGCGAGCCTCTTCCAACCCCAATGTACATTTCTTGGAATTCTATAAAATGAGAATGCGCATAGGGTCTTATCCTCAATAGGAATCAAATCCCATACAGTATGAAAACTGCTCACCTGATTTAGTTGTGAAGCCCACAACTAGCTTGATCGCTCAAACACAGCAGCCGCAGCCGGGACCACACTTCCACAGACGTGGGGGTGAAACTCTATCAGGGACCAAGTGTCTTTCGGTCCGCGCCGCTGCTCCAATGAGTATCAAAAAACACTGGAGTGCTTTGAAACAAGATATCTTCAGTTTTATTTTCCAGGGAATGACCCTGAGGAAGGAGCTGGGTGTTAGCTCCGAAACGCGTTGGAAAATAAAACTGAAGATATCTTGTTTCAAAGCACTCCAGTGTTTTTTGATACTCATTGGAGCAGCGGCGCGGACCGAAAGACACTTGGTCCCTGATAGCATTTCTTGGAATTGGCAGTCAACCCAGCAGTTCTTAGGGAGTCTAAGGCGACTTGTAACTTTGGAAAATGAGTGTCCCAGTTATCAGTAAAGACAATGATATTGTCCAAGTATGCAGATGCATACTAGAGATGGGGCTTTAGGATGATATCCATTAGTCGTTGGAAGGTGGGAGGGGCTCCATGCAACCCAAATGACATATTCCGGTACTGGAACAGCCCCTGTCTTGTAACAAAGGCAGTTTTCTCTTTGGCCAAGTCAGTGAGGGGAATCTGCCAATAACCTTTTGTTAAATCAATAGTGGATATGTATCTGTTTGAATCCAGTCTCTTGATAAATTCGTCAACTCTTGGCATGGGGTAGGCATCGAATTTCGATACCTCATTTAATTTGCGGAAATCATTACAAAATCGGATTGTCACCGGCCCTCAGACGCGGGTCCGGTTGAAAGCATATTGAATTCTCAAGGCCTGGAGACAAGCCATTGCCCAGGATGTAGAGAAATGCTGGCACTCTAAGTTATTGAGGAGTCCCGGAGTGAGTGGGCTAGTCCCATCGTGCTAGTGGCATAAAGGGGGTCCCCTGATCCGTAAGTATCTCTTTCGGAATGCCTGTGCGAGAAAACATGTTCACAAGCTCCTTTGAAATTGCCTTCGCATTGGCATACCGCAAGGGTATGGCTTCAGGATAATGGGTGGCATAATCCAGCACCACCAGAATGTATTGATGACCTCTGGCAGATTTAATTAATGGACCGACTATATCCATTGCTATCCTCTCAAAGGGCACCTCTATTATCGGTAAGGGCACCAGGGGGCTTCTAAAATGGGACATACAGTAGGTGCGGTCAGCTGGCATGTAGGACATGACTGACAAGTATTGGGCTGATATTAATTTTGGTTATTTTATTAATTTTAGTTGAAGTGTCCAGTTTCGATTTTCCGTATGGTCTCCATCAGGAAAAGAACCATTACTCCCGGGAAGTTATCACCGAGGAAGAAGCAAAGAACAGTGATATGTCTGATGGGACATAACAGAAATGACGGACATAAATACATTTTATGACCTGTGTGACATGAGTAATATGAATTTAATTTGTCATGTTAACTTCCTGATTTAAGGGTTGATATTTAGTATTAGAGTATATGGGGTTAATCTTTGGTTAGAGTAATCTGGCATTTTGAGTATATTTGAAAAACACACTCCTTTTTCCCCCCTACCTCTCTCCCCCCCCTTCCTCCCCCCTTCCCCCCCCCCCTTCTCCCCTTCCCCCCCCCTTCTCCCCTTTCCCTCCTTTCTTTCCCCCCCCTCCCCTCCCCTCCCTCCAAAAAATAACCCCACAATCCCACGCCCCTCCTTCCCGGTATTTCATCCATTCCTTTTTTCCAGCTTTTCCAAAAACCCCCCTCTTTTTCCCTCCCTCCCCCTCTTTCTCAAATATTTTGGGATGATGAACATACTGTATAGGGTAGTAAATTATGGGTGTGCAGACCCCAATGGGGCTTGGGTCAGAAGTATATAAATACAGTACTGATAATATGTGCATATTGTCTCTATTCACTTTTGCACTTTTTTGTATTATATTTGGTCGGATCAACGTGTGGATATTGTGTAAATTTTGATATTTGTATATAATATTTTGATCTTTGCACTGTCACCTTTGTACAGTCATGGCCAAAAGTTTTGAGAATGACACCAAAATTATATTTTCACATGATCTGCTGCCCTCTGGTTTTTATTTGTGTTTGTCTGATGTTTATATCACATGCAGAAATATAATTGCAATCATATTATGAGTACCAAAAGGTTATATTGACAGTTAGAATGAGTTAATGCAGCAAGTCAATATTTGCAGTGTTGACCCTTCTTCTTCAGGACCTCTGCAATTCTCCCTGGCTGCTCTCAATCAACTTCTGGACCAAATCCTGACTGATAGCAGTCCATTCTTGCATAATCAATACTTGCATTTTGCTAGAATTTGTTGGTTTTTGTTTTCCACCCGTCTCTTGATGATTGACCACAAGTTCTCAATGGGATTAAGATCTGGGGAGTTTCCAGGCCATGGACCCAAAATCTCTATGTTTTGTTCCCTGAGCCATTTAGTTATCACCTCTGCTTTATGGCAAGGTGCTCCATCATGCTGGAAAAGGCATTGTTGGGCGCCAAACTGCTCTTGGACGGTTGGGAGAAGTTGCTCTTGGAGGACATTCTGGTACCATTCTTTATTCATGGTTGTGTTTTTAGGCAAGACTGTGAGTGAGCCGCTTCCCTTGGCTGAGAAGCAACCCCACACATGAATGGTTTCAGGATGCTTACAGTTGGCGTGAGACAAGACTGGTGGTAGCACTCACCTCTTCTTCTCCGAATAAGCTGTTTTCCAGATGTCCCAAACAATCGAAAAGGGGATTCATCAGAGAAAATGACTTTACCCCAGTCCTCAGCAGTCCACTCCCTGTACCTTTTGCAGAATATCAGTCAGTCCCTGATGTTTTTTCTGGAGAGAAGTGGCTTCTTTGCTGCCCTCCTTGAAACCAGGCGTTGCTCAAAGAGTCTCCAGCTGAAACAGTTTTAAGATACGTTCCTGGCGCTTGCTGGTCTTTCTTGGGCGCCCTGGAGCCTTTTTGACAACAATGGAAGCTCTCTACTTGAAGTTCTTGATGATGCGATAGATTGTTGACTGAGGTGCAATCTTTGTAGCTGCGATACTCTTCCCTTTTAGGCCATTTTTGTGCAGTGCAATGATGGCTGCACGTGTTTCTATAGAGATAACCATGGTTAACTGAAGAGAAACAATGATACCAAGCACCAGCCTCCTTTTAAAGTGTCCAGTGGTGTCATTCTTACTTAATCATGACTGATTAATTGCCAGCCCTGTCCTCATCAACACCCACACCTGTGTTAATGGAACAATCACTAAAACGATGTTAGCTGCTCCTTTTAAGGCAGGACTGCAATGATGTTGAAATGTGTTTTGGGAGTTAAAGTTCATTTTCTAGGCAAATATTGACTTTGCAAGTAATTGCTATTAAGCTGATCACTCTTTATGACATTCTGGAGTATATGCAAATTGCCATTAGAAAAACTGAAGCAATAGACTTTGTAAAAATTAATAATTGTATCATTCTCAAAACTTTTGGCCATGACTGTAGTATGTGAAATTGTTATTACTAATGTTATAGCACCGTCACTTTTGTTCTTTAGGCACTGGCACTGTAAAAAAACTTTTACATTAACCCTATATAAGTACGATTTGATATATTGAATGTGGGTAGGTAGGTACTGGCACTTTAAATAATATATATTCCTTAATATAAAGATGTGATACAGGGGTTTTCTGTGGGTTTGAACGTATTTGAGGATATTTTGATATATATGGATTGACTTCTAGCTTCTAATACTGACTGCACATTTAACAACTTCAGAATTTTATGCTTTCTGCTGCCCTAAACGGCGCCCTGACGCTGATATGTCCTTTGACGTTCAGCGCAGGCACCGGCCACACAAGGGAAGCGCTGATGCGTTCCCCTCGGTCTCCATGGAAGCGCTGTAAAGCTGATACGTCATTATGACGTTCAGCGCATGCGCATTGGAGACCGGTAATAGGTGGCTCTAGGAGACAGGCAGCAGAGGCATGGGGCGGATGTAAGCGTCGTCCAGGCAACGCAGTACACATGAAGTGATCATGTGACTGCGGGGAAGACCCGGAAATGACGCGGCCTTATTTGCCCAATGTATTTCTTTCAGTATAAGAGAGTTGGGGGAAACAATAAGCTGTGGGACAAAATTTTACTCTGAAAACCGGAAGTGACGGGCAGGGGGAGACCTTTGAGTGACGGACTGTCTACACAGGTGTATTCTATGATTAGGTAGGAGGACACTATATAAGATGGGAACTTCCTCACTTTATAATACACGCCCTGAGGAAGAGGTTGCGTTTTTTACAACTTTGAAACGTACGTAGGCGGTGGACATCAGACGGGGATACAGTGGCAGCAGGTGGACCAGTGTGATTTAGCACAAGACTTTGTACCAGATATTGTTTAAGATAAACTTTGATCCTAATTGTTATGTGGTTAAAAGCAGCTGGACTGCTAAAAACACATAGGGGATCATAAACTCTGGGATTATTTAGGAGGTTCTTAAAGGGATACAGAAGTGATGGTGCTATATATATTCACACGTAAATAATGTATGGTTCCCTGTGCAATCTAATGCCAACCCTGTAACAAGTGCATATAAGGGACTGTGTGTCCTCTAACATGTTTATGTATTGATATTGAAAGAAAATTTTTTAATGTATAATCTTTTTTAACTAATAAAGTGATCTATTTTTTGCCAAAAAAAGATAGTGGTGTGCGATTTCACTAGAAAAGTATAGGTGTATCCTGGTGAGGGATACATTAATATTTTTTAAGGTTAAAACGTTTAAAAAGGTGAAGCACGGCAGTGTAAAGGGACCTTTTGATGTGTAAGTATTGGGCTACGTCTACCACCATGCCGGGCCAAAAGAAACGTTGCAGAATATGGCCTTTTGTCTTTTCTCCAGCCAAGTGACCCCCCCAAGGGATGCTTGTGTGCCAGGTCTAAGACCACCTGACGGAAGGCTTTGGGCACCACTAGCTGTTCCACCACCATTCCTCACACTTTATCTATGTGATATAGCATGGCCTGTTGCACCGCCACATGTGGGAACTCATTTTGAGCCCCTGGGTACAATGGGGTCCCCTCAGAAACCTTCACATTTTCCCATGCCCTTGTTAGAGTAGGATCCTGGTGTTGAGCGGTCCCGAAACTATCGCTGGCCACTTCAAGATCTGGCATCTCTATGACATCCTCTTGCTTGTCTGCCTCACCCGCAAACACAGACAAGGGAGAGTCCACACATTCTGGAGCTACCCCTGAGGTGGGCCCCCTGTCATCTTGCTCCAACGGCTCAGAGCCAGCCCCAGAGGTTTATTCATGGGTTTATCCTTAACCAGAGTGTTCTGGCCATTTTTGAAGTTCCACATGTCCCAGAATAAGGGAAAGTCTCTCCCCAGGATTACACTATGCCACATAGACTGTACGACCGCTGCGTTATGTCTTTTGGTTCCCAATGGCGTGGCAAGAGTGACCCAGGCAGTAGTGTAGTGTTTAATTTTGCCATGTATGCAACTAATGCCCACGGTTGAGTCTGTGAGTACTCGAGGGTCCACCAAACTGGCATGTACCAAAGTTACTTGACTGCCAGAGTCTAAGACGGCATTCACACCATAGCCATCGACCTCAACGTGACACACGTGTTGTTCAGTTCCTATGAATACCTCCGTAGCACAGACTAACCGTACATATAACGACAGTCGCCTTGTAACATTACAGTCCATTGGCTCCGTAGTCACAGGACAGTTAGCTGCTACGTGGCCAAGCCCATGACATCGCAAACACTGTATAGGCCCTTGCCTCCCAGTTGGGGACCTTAGTCTGGGTCTGCGGACTTGCTGAGAGACCATACCGCCACTATAGTCCTTTGTGGACCTGCTACCCCTAGGTACAACATTCTCTTCTTTTAAAGAAAGTAGTTTTCGCAGGACTTTCAGGCGACTTCCTGGGTCTCCAGCGAGGTGGTAGCGTCCCCTGGAGTAGGCTTTCAGAGGCGCTATAACGCTCAACCATATTCACCAACTGGTCGGCGCTAGTTGGGTCCCCCTGTCCGACCCACCTCTAGATCTTAGCAGGTAAGGATCGCAGGTGCTTGTCTAGAGCACCCCTTTACACCATCTGTGCGGGCATCAGAATTTCTGGTTGCAGCCATTTTTTTACCAGATGGATGAAGTCATGCATTTGTGAACGGGCTGGCTGATGTTCCACAAACGTCCATAGATGTACCCTCTGTGCCCGTACATAGGTGTTTACTCCCAGGCTTGCCAGGATTTTACCTTTTAGTTTCACATAGTCCATAGCATCAGCTCCACATAGATCATAATAGGCCTTTTGTGGATCCCCGACCAGGAATGGAGCAACCACTTCAGCCCATTTGTCCACCAGTAAGCACTCACGTTCTGCAATTCGTTCAAACGTAGCCAGATATGCTTTCACATCATCGTCAGCAGTCATTTTAAATAAAGTCTTTCGTACGGTTTTCCGCGCACTAGCCGCACTTTGTGCACGGTCTTCCACATCATGAGGCTGCTGAACCAAGGCCTCCTTTATTGCACTTAACTGCTCTTGCTGCAATTGATGCTGTTGCTCCAGCGCCTTGTCTTGACTAAGGGTCATTTCACCCTCTTTCGGGACTTCAGGGGGGAGCTCGAAATTTCTGGGACTTCTAGTGTTAAAGAGAAATAAGGTGAGTGCCGCTTATTCTTTTTCATATTTACACTATGCAAGATGCATGCGAGATACTTGCATGAGTCTTGCATGACTCACCCGAAATGGCCCCTGTCTCTCTGGACGGGAGCACAACACAGCTGCTTGTGTTTTATGGGGCTGAGAGAGCCGGCGACAATTTCGGGTGAGTCATGCAACACTCGTGAGTATCTCGCATGCATCTCACATAGTGTTTCTTTGCCCTTATTTTATTTTCTGCAAAACAAAAAGTAAAATCTTTGGTCTATCAGCAAAAGAACTGGTGTCAAATTTAAACATTGACAAAAATTTTTGACCAAATCTGCAATGTGTGAAGCAGGCCTACTAAGAAAAGGATATGAGAAAGCCTTTCCATTGTCCACAGCTTATAAATGGACTGTGGATATTTGCACCTCATGAAGTCACCTCTTGTACCCTTTTTTCTTACCGTCAAATAACGACACAACACGCAATTCTCTTTTAGTGGACCTGGTCGGCCTCAGCTTTTATTAACTCTCAGAACTTTTTTTTTTTTTTAAAACTTCCTTTTTATTAAAGATTTTCAAAAGAAAAACAAGATTTTACAAACACGTTGTACACGGTGCGCATGATATCACTTAGGCTTGTTTGGTTAATACAATTCTAGACAAAATATGCTACCAATATCTTCCCTGTTTATAAGCATGTCACACCTTACATTCAATTTCGGTTAGTCTAAATTTATCATTACTATTAGGCCTCTAGGTCGTCTACTGACCCAGTTTTCCTAGGGAATTACACATCTCCTCCAACAGATACCACGACGACCCCTTCAGTGGTTCCATTACTTGTTTTATCTCCTCGTCTGATAATTGTGTCTCTATGAAATTTCTCCATTTACCCATAAATGCGTTAGTCATGTTCTCTTTATCTCTCAGCACTTCCCTTTTGTGCGTTTCTAGAGCTTTCTTCAGTCCTGCCACTATGTCTAATCTTCCCGGCAATTCCGCCTTAAGCCAATAAACTAGTAGCATCCGTTTTGCCAGCAAGATTATGACGTGAACCCATCTCATACCCAGATTCCCCCTTTGTGATGTCTCTAAGTCTTGAAAAATCCAGACTGAAGGGTCCATATCAAATGTGTGTGAGCTCACTTGCGTACATAAATCTCTGATCATGAACCAAAACTTCTGTACCTCATGGCAACTCCAGAGCCCATGTATCATATCCGTCCTATCTTGAGCGCACTTAGGGCAACTGGTTTTCCTATCTGGATTGGCAGCTGATGGTGGTAGGGCGAATCCGTATATTAGGCCATGTATGATGCGAAACTGTGTGTCGCCACTGCTCGTGCAAGATATTATGTCTTATTTTATCCCATCCTGCCAAGATGTTTTCCTCAACATTTTCCCGCTCTAGAAATTTGCGCCATTTTGCAAAGGGTATTGGTCCGCCCCTCGGAAGTAAAGTTTCTCTCAGGGACCCATATATCACCGAAATCGTTAGTTGAGTGGTATCTAATTCTATCAATCTATCACAGGCGTTCCGTTCTATTTCTTTTGAAACTTCTCTGAGGTTCGCCATTATGTGGTGTTTGATTTGGAGGTATTGGAGTCCCTGTCCCGCGCCTAGATTGAAAGTCTCCAGTGCCTCCTCTCTTGTCATCCATCTTTTCTCTTGTTTCTGTAACAGGTCACCCATCCTAGTCACTCCCTTATGCCTCCATGACTCGAACAGTGCATTTTCCCTTCCCTCTCTAAAATCTGGGAAGGCCCATGGATTAAGGTATTTAGATACCTTCCATGCTAGCCCACATTTTTTTCTTACCGCCTTCCATGTCATGATCGTGTCACGGAATATGGCCGACGATTTTATGTGAGATGGTATGCCAGAAAATGATGTGTGCAGCAGTGAGCATCTGTCCCATGGGACGCAGTATGCCTCTTCTAATTGTTTGTCAGAATATCTCTCGGACTGTTTGACCCATTCTATCACATGCCTGAGCAAACAAGCCAGGTTGTACCCCCTTACGTCGGGAAAGTTCGCCCCCCTCTGTCCCTTGCCCGAGAAAGGGTCCCCAGTCGTAACCTAGACTTCTTGCCTTTCCAGAGGAACTTGGTGAAGGTCCTGTTTAGTCTTAATATGTCCAATCGTTTCAGCAACAGTGGTAGGGTCTGTAGGGGGTAGAGGAGCCGGGCAAAGCTAATCATTTTTATCAGATGACAACGACCTAGTAATGATAGCGGGAGACCTGCCCACCTCTTCAATTCTCTCTCAATCTTGTCAAATAATGGGCCGTAATTAAGGGAATATATTTGTTCTGGAGACCTGCTTAACATCAGCCCTACATATTTTATTGAGGAAGTCGCTACCGGTACCCCCAATTCCTTAATCCCCCTCTCTCCTCCTCCACCATTCTTCAGTCTCATAAGCTCACATTTACTTTTATTCAGCTTGAACCCCGAAAATCCACCAAAGCGGTCTATATCATTTAATAGATCAGGAAGATCCCTAATCGGATTATTCATGAATACAATGATGTCGTCCACGAATATGGCCGACTTTACTTTTAATGTTCCTACTTTAATGCTCTCAAAGGTGCTGAAGTTATTTGTAAAGCGTGCTAGAGGTTCCAGGGCCAAGTCGAACAAAAGTGGTGACGGGGCAACCCTGTCTGGTGCCCTTCTGTAAAGGGAATTTAGAGGATATACAGCCTGGGGTGTGGACCCTCGCTGTTTGATTGTTATATAGGGATTGTAAGTATTGGCGAAAACTCCCTCGAATACCGATTCTATCTAGGACCATGCCCAGCCATGGCCACCTGACATTATCAAACGCCTTTTCTGCATCCAGTGTGACCATGGCTGGGTCCCCCCCCTCTGTAGACTTCCCGCAGCGTACTGCATCTATAGCTAGTAGGGCTTTACGAACATTGGTGACCGCAGATCTCCCTTTAATAAATCCCGTTTGGTGGTGTTTTATCAATGATGGCATTACTCCGGCTAATCTGTCTGATATAATTTTGGATAGAAAACTAGAAGAAAAGTAGAAAAGCGCACATAGGGTCTTATCCGGGTGTAACCGGGGTGTTGTATTGTGTGCTGTTGCACTAACCTTATGTTGTTGTGAGAGTCACAACAACTATTGAAGCATAAGCCGGCTTGCAGCACTCCGCCCAAGGAAAACAGGTTAAAGCATTAGATGAAAGGTGGTAATCCGTGCGCTGCCATCTGTCCGTTGGTTCCAAGAAATCCAAGGAATCACAAGATGATTCCTTGGATTTCTTGGAACCAATGGACAGACGGCAGCGCACGAATTACCACCTTTCATCTAATGCTTTAACCCATAATTTTGGATATTAATTTAAGATCAAGATTGATAAGAGATATAGGTCTATAATTTGCCGGGTCCTCTCCCCCTCTGTCCCTCTTAGGGAGCAGCTTAACGTAAGCCACATTCATGGTCTCTGATATGGGTTCTCCCGATAAAATATTGTTAAAGAGACCAGTCAGTTTCGGGGTTATCTCTTCTCTCAGGATTTTGAAAAATTCCCCCGTGTACCCATCTGGTCCCGGTGCCTTGTCATTACATAAGTTCCTTATAGCCCGGTCCACCTCCTCTTCCGTGACAGATCTATTAAGATCTTCCAGGTCTATCTCTGTGATGGGAGTAAGGGGTATTTTATTTAACCATTCTATTCCCCCCTGTGTTGCTGCATCTGGTGCACTATACAATTTCCTGTAGTATTCCTCTAGGATGCAATTTATCTCTTTGGGATTTGTTGTAATATCCCCCCCTTTTTCTGTAACGCCATGATTGGGTTAGGTAGTCTCCGACCCTTTGCCAGCCTAGCCAATAACCTTCCTGCCTTGTCTCAAAATTTATTGAGATCTGTCTCTAGTTGGCCTCTTGTCATTTCTTCTCTCTTGTTAGCCCACCCCTCAAACTCATTCTTGGCTTCCAACCATGTTTGTTTATCACTCAGGCTATGTGTGTGTCTGTATACCTTGTAAGTGGCCGATACTCTCTCGCTGGCTGCAATGTATCTTTCTTTCACAATTTTTTTTTGTCTGGAGGTGTGGGCCAATATGAAACCTCTCAATACTGTTTTTCCTGTTTCCCAGTATAAATGGTGATTGTTTTTATGATGAGCATTATCGGACGCGAAATTGGTCCACCACTCTTTAAGTTTATTCCTAAAGTCTCCGTCGCTCGACAAATGTGTGGGGAATCTCCATAAGAAGTCCACCCTCGCTGATGTGTCTCCATCAAATCTAAGCATATCGGACTGTGATCCGAGATCACCATGGTCTCGATTAGTGGTTTTCTGTCCTCCCCCATAGCTGCTCAGATGCCCTCTCAGAACTTTTAACCAACTCTCAATTTTTTTTTATTAAACATCACAACCTTCTTCTTCCATCCGAAGCCCAAGACGCTCTGCACCGCCATCCTGCCGGAGGAAAAGTCCTTGGTTCCATAATCTCCAACCTCTCTTTTATTTTTACCACCAGCTGTGACTTTTATTCCTCCTCTGAAACACAGAACCATATCAAAATACCATCTTGTCTTCTTTTTTTTATTAAAGGGGTGGGAGGGAGGGAAGCTTCAGGCAGCCAGGTACAGAAGTGGGAAGACAGGCACCTAACGGGCCCTATTCATGCCCTGGACTTCCAACACCTTCTTGCAGCCTGAGGGAAAAATGGGGATGGAAAGCAGGGAAACAGGGGGAAACCACAATATAACAACTGGGTGAAGGTACAACACCCCCTGTAACCAACTGTATAAAACTATTCCTGCTGCAAATGGAATTTCTGCCCGTTAGATGGATCCCTCCTTGTGTACCTTTCTTTTTCCTTTCTTTCCCTTTTCCCTCACAGTGGTGGTGAAGTCTGACTTCTTAAAGACAGTCTAACCTCCTGCTGCGTCTCTTAGACACCTATCCCTTGTACCCGTCGGGTGAATCTTTTACTGTCCTTCACAGGACCCTACTGCAGAACTGATTCCCCTCTTGTGGGCTCTTTGGGAGTCGGGGCCGTATGTAAAATATCCCCAGTCATTGGATTCTCTGAAAGCTGTATAGGAACTCACAGTTGCGGGCTCCGGTACCCGGTTCCTTCCTTTGGGGCAAACCTTCAGGTTACTCTCTTCCCCTCTTAGAGTGAACTCCTGTACTGAGTTACTTGCTCTCTTTCTTTCCTTCTGGGATGTGTTCTGTCTTGGGCTCCTCGCTGAGGAGACCCTCCTTGCTCCCTCCAGGCCGGCTGCCTGGCTCCCTCCAGCTCCAACTCCTCACTTTTCCTCACCCCAACTCACTAGTTCTCCCTAGAGGCCACTATCTCTCTCCCGGGGTCCCTTCCACCTACTGAACTAGTGTGTGGGTGTTAACTCTAGGGTTCCACCTACTGACCATAGTTCCAATTGCAGTGGGGTGACTACACCGCTTTTATGGGTGCAGTACCCCTTTTGTGGCACCTACATGGTGGGGCGCCACAAACATTTACATGATATATTTTTGTTTATCTTTAAAATAAAAAAACAACAAAAAGCTGCTTATGCCTGTTGATTAGCTCAGTCCTTCTTGACTGTGGCGGATGATCAGGATCATTTTCCTAGCTGTGTCCACCTGTAAGGCCCTGGGCCCACGCTGGCGCTTTTGCTGCCTATTTATACAGTGGATTTTTAAAAATGTGCAAAAAACATGCACGGTATATAGGCCAGCCAGCAATGTCAACGTGGCTGCCTGTGCTGTGCCGATGTCTCCGCATTTCTGCGCAGTGTAATAGCTGCAAATTCTACAAATGTTTGATCCGCAAAATAAGCAGCATGTCAATTAATCTTCGCAATTACTTGGCGTTCTGCCTGGCACTTTTAGTTTTTTCCGCGTCACACGTCACATGGGTAGGAGGTGTGTGACCCATGTGGTGTGTGACACGACTCAAGCCCAGAAGTGGCTGCCGCTACGCAAGGTAAGCAGTGTACTACAGGGCGGGGAGGAATGCAGAATTTTCTGCATCAAAAAAGCAGATATTACATAGCAAAAGCAAGACACTTTTACTGTGTAATAGCTGCTAAAAGCAGATACAGATTTGATGCAGAAAATTCTACCTCACTTTTAGCCCATGGGCACCAGGTGAAATTTCGGTTATTATGAATTGTGCAGTTTATACTGACATCTTGTGGTTATTTTGTGAATTGCATCTCTTCCGAGAAAATTTTCTTTGAAATAAAAGCTTGGGGAACTATTCATTATTGCATTTGCACCTGTTTTGTTTTTATTTTTTATTTTGTGCTAATTTTTATTAATAATTTTCTTTTTTTTTAAATGTTGCAAAATTTGATATATGTACTCAAGGCATCCCCCTTGGAGCGACTTTATGTATGCCAGACATTTTGGTGCAATTTTGCACCATTTTGTGAAATGTGTGACTTTTTGTGCTAAAAAGATGCAAAAAGGGTTAAAGACATAAATAAACAGTATTTATTACTTTGCACAAAATGTATCGACTGCGTGCACCATGTTGAATATTTTAGAATCAGAACTTGTAAAACTATAAGATAAAAAAAGAAAAGTGTCATAAAACCTGCAAATGATTAATCAGGGCCTTATAGCACAACTCCAGCGGGTTTTTTTGCTCACCGCTGGAGTGAGGCTTTAAAGGGGATATCCAGGATTTAATAAAACAGCACCATCCCTGTCTACAGGTTGCATGTGGTATTACAGCATAGGCCCATTCAACTAAATGGAGATCAGATGCAATATCACCTACACCCTGTAGACAGCGGTGGCGCTGTTTTTGAAAGACATCAGTCATGTTTATAGAATTCTGGACAACCCTTTTAAATGTAAGCACCCTGTCCCTTGTCATACACTCACAGCGAATACAAGGGGTGAAAGAAGCATACCGAAAGCAGGGGATCACTACAAGAATTCAATAAAAGGGATACACTTTCTTAACAAATATGCCAGACACACAGAATATATTAAAACACTTACAAAGACAAGCAGATATAGTAAAGATTCAACTAAGAAATTTATATACATGTATAATAAAATTCAGGGCAATCCTGACTGCTCAAACAAACAAAACCTCATGTTATAAGAATAAGGATAAAGTGCCTGTAAATTCATGAAGTGCAAAATAAAAAAGGAATACAGCTGTGCTAGTAGTATGCAGTGGTGTACCTTGAAGCTCATGGGCGCCGATGTGAAACCCCCAATTGTTGCACGTCTTTAATAGCTTTGGTCATTTCATACAGGCCAAACAGACTTTTGGGGCCCCCTAGGGTTCCAGGGCCCCGATGCGATCGCAACCTCTGCACCTATTATAGTTACGCCCCTGGTAGTATGCTTTGTAATCTGTATGACTGTGCTGCCTAATAATATTTGGGTGAGTATGATTTATGGATAGTTCCTATTTGCATAATACTGTATTCTCTTTTTGTATTTTGCACTTTATGCTTATGACATGAGGTTTTGTTTGAACAGTTAAGATTATCCTGCAATTTTATTATAAATTTCTAGGTTGCATCTTGCTGGGCTTTTTTAGGTGTTTTTAATATATTTTGTATGTCTGGCATATTATTTTCTTAATAAAATGTATCCCTTTTATTGAGTTCTTGAGGTGATCCCCTGCCTTGATTATGCTTCTTTTTACCATTTTTTTCTCTATATTTATACTTTTTCTCTGTATTTTGGCATATACAGGGTTGGTCCCCCATTTATTGAGTAGTGCCCTCTATATTATCTGTTGGCTACATTCCGTCATATACTTACCTTTCATCTTGTACTAATACCTGCGGCCACATCTTGTGCCTGTAACCTCTAACTGGCTGTAAGTCAGAAGTTACGTAACAAGCTCCTAACGCATCTCTATGAGGACAGAACAAGACCAGAACAAGGCTCCCATAGAGATGTATTGAAAAGTGACCTCCGGTGAGCTCTATGAAACACTACGGAGTCCAGCGGAGCCCTGGTGATAGCAGGTGAAGCTGCCAGAAGGTGGGTATCAGATGGAGGGCAGGGGACTTGCATTTAAAGCAACACTTCAGCAGTGCAATAAAAGATAACGCTGGAGTGGTGCTTTAAAGGTACCGTTACATGACACAATATCGATTCGATATCGCCTGCAATTTCACGGGAGCGTGAACCCTTTTGGCACTTTGCCAACATCGCTTAGGAAATATTAAACATAGCAATTGCACATGCAACGTCAGACGATCCGGCGTCCCGGAAATCGCCTGGCAAATTGCAGAGTCGATGTTGAGGTTCGTTGTTGCAGCGTGACACAGCACAATCACATTAGCAATGTGGGCGTACTGCTTGATACAGCCTAGGACAGTGATGGCGAACTCCAGGCCTCGAGTGCCGCACACAGTGCAGGTTTTCAGGATTTCCTTAGAGTTTGACAGTTAATAATTTGATTGCCAACTGTCAAATGCAATGGAAATCCTGAAAACCTGGACTGTGTGTGGCACTCGAGGCCTGGAGTTCGCCATCACTGGCCTAGGAGATAGGCATACCTGAGTTTGTGTAACGATGCCCACACCACTCCGATTGGATGGCGAAAGTGAGTTACCATTCATCAGCCGTCTCGGACAACATGGTGACGACATAGATGCAATTGCCCTTTCTACCATCACGCTAATCTTGTCATTTGTCATTAGTTGCAGCTCCTGCAAGACACGGCTGCGCCGCCAAACTGGCAGCCAGGAACGCTAGTGTGGTGCAGTGTGTGCTACAAATATGTATTGTGACATAGCGATCACTAAGCAGGTTTGTCTGCACAGTTCATTCACTGACCTCTGTCAGTACACAAGCCCCATCTCATGAGGTTACCTTCAGCCAGCTTCTACAGCCGGGGCTTGTCTGTCATCAGAGCCTACTGCAGCCCCAACATGTGCTCAGAAGCAGGATTTTCCAGCCTCAGGGACCTGAGCTGACATCACATCCTGTGACCAGTCAGAAGTCACATGATATCAGCCTCACCACACCCCTCGAGGAGGTATGTTAACTCCTGCACACATATACTTGGATTCACTCCTTCTACTGCTGCAAGACACAGTGAAACATTCACATTGCATCAGAGCTCTGCAATGTATACCAGCCATTCCGTCCACAGCTCGCCGACCTAACTCATATCCCCCCCCTCTGCCTAAAGCCATCCAGCTTGGCACCATAGGTCCCTATACCAGGGGGTCATCTGTGTCGCCACCAATGGTCAGACCTCGTCACCCTATCAGACTCTAGTGGAGACCTGGGGGTCAGTGGGTGCTCTCGTCTGCTGGCCCAGCCGCCTTTACAAAGACAACGTGGACCAGGGCTCATCCCCAACTGAACGCCCAAGATCCTTAACCATGGGCGGAACATTACTCAGACAACACAGGGTGAGGGAAGCACTATATTAAGGCTTTATTGGAGCCCCAAACAGTTAACAGCATATAACACATAACCAGCAAAACACAACAATGTAACAGGCAACAGAGTCTCGCCATTCCGCTGGCTCACCAGGGATTAGAATATAGCACAGCAAAGTCTGTAGCCAGGTGACTGTATCGTCCCAACCTGGGTTGCTTCCTTATGCAGTCTTTGTCATCACAGCCGAATTCAATAATTCAATGCTGAAGTCCTTGTGGTGTTATAATCCAGGTTCTGATCCCCTTGGTCGGCACCGGAATGCCTAGGCCTGGGGTTATGGCTGGACAATCGGATCCGAAGATCCTAGATTAGCCGCCGTATCCAATCTTCAATCTCCTGGTCAAAGTGAACAGTCCTCCTTATATACCCTCAGCCCTCATTGCAGGATATTGGGGACGTCACGATTGGTGCAATAACACTGTCTTTTCAGTGGCTGGACCTCAAGCCTCATTTAACATATTTTTAGTAGTATTGCAATCCTGGCAAGGTAGAGCGACATACTGATTGATATAGCCCTTACAATGGAATGTTAGTAGGAGATATTCAGTCTGCAAACTATGACATTAAAACAATGGAGGCTGGGACAATTTACATAAAGTCAACATCCACAGTGTAATATACAATGGACGATTAGCATACTTAAGTTCTCTGGCCTTCTATGACAAACAAGTTAGATAATGACATTACCATGCTAAACTAAACACCAGTCATCTACGAAATACTGTAGAAAATTCTCCTTGGCCATTACAAGTTTGCAAACCAAAATACAATATGGTCTGGATTAATAAGAAATCCTCCTACATCATATATTAAAGGGGTCCATTTCGTCACAACTCTGTCACCTCATGTGTATGAGTCCTATCTCTGTAAGGTCTTCCCCACCCCCAGCAGTCAGTACGATAGTGCGCTTCCCTTGCACTCGTGTCCATTGTCCAGCCTTGGGCTGCTATCCCAGAGACATGGTCCGTTACTGCCGCCAGACCCTTTTCAGTCAGCCCATCTTTTGGGTATGTCTTTTTGTCAGCTCTTTCACTCCATGGCTGCCTCCAATGGGTAGAGCTTTTAAATTTGGGGACCTTCTTTTGCACATTTTAGGCAGATTTTCAAAAATAATAATTTTCGGATATGCCTTTTTCAGTAAGGGCCAGTGTTTTTCTGTCACTAATTTTTTCATAACAGGGCCAATACAACCACGAAAATATGAACAGAACCATGAATAAGCATGATGAGAAAACCGATATACATAGACAGGATGGGACTAGAAAAGTACTAGCCCAACACTACCGTCCATCATAGGAAACTATTTCACCATTATTCAAGGGGACGTCTGGATGTGTCCCCGTATAAGATGATTGCAAACAGATACAATGCAAAACTTTATCTTACCAGTTTCCCTATATAATAGACATATGGAGAGCTTGTTATATGTATTTTCTATATGTACTTTTTATATGAGTTTTCTATATGTACTTTCTGTATGGACTTTCTATATGTACTTGATATATATATATATATATATATATATATATATATATATATATATATATATACATATACTTTAGATTCTTTTTACACTCCATCTATGTATATAGAGTATAGTTTTAACTCAATCCTGGATCCCTATCTATTTATCTGATGTATACTACACATCTACCTACACATGCCCCAAATATTCTTAATAATCAAGGACCACTGACTAGAACTATGATAAATATATTAGAATCACGCGACTGGCGGCTGAAGGCAAGCTGATCACATAACGATCTCCATAGCAACTAAGCGGTAAACAAGTGCGGTCATGTCCGGTGACGCACTCCCGGCACTCCAGCGCATGCGCCGGCGTCCCTGGACATATCCGGTCCGCTCCTTTATAGAGCGGCCGGCTCCTAAGCATAGCGCACATAACGAAACTAACACCCAGTACCGGGCCAGAGCCATAGTGAAATAAGGTGAGCAAATTACTCAACAACACTATACCAGTTAGCGGTTATGGGCAGTAATTGCATGTTCTAGGTTGTGATGAGCACAAACGCTTATATAAAGTGCACAATATAACCTGACTAATACCTATACAATAAAGCTAATAGTGCCATGCCTACATTTTACGAGCCCTCCTAATGCACCGTATTTACCTTCCATATCCTCAGGCACTCCAAAACAGGGTTCAAGGATTCTCTATATCCTTCTACCACAATGGTAACAAAAATAAGATAGATCTGTTTTGTATATAACAAATGACTACCATGGTGATTGACTAATAGAATATATTGTCCATGACAGTTGGAAAAACAAATAGGACCACTGCGTCTAAACCCATACAGGAGTCTGTAAAAACAGAGGGTAAATAAATAACTTTTGATCTATATATCTTATTTGCAGTTATGGATAACCTGACTAATTTATTCATGTTCCATATTCATGTTTCCTTATATCTTATACCTGTATACATTACATAAAGATGATAATACTAGAAGTTGATTAGATGAACTTCCTTACTAATACTCTCTCCTGGGGAACCCACTGTCTTGCCACCATCATACTAATATAATAAATTGATAATAAGTATCCTACTTAAAAGAACAGGGGTCTACTGACCCCTGTCTGGGTATTGTCATTGTGAAATGTACATTTTGTAAATATTGCCTTGTGTATACTGATTTTTTCTTGTATATTTATAACTTACAGCAACAGTCGTGATCAAGGTCCAGGTGGGACCGAAACGTTGGTTTCTCGTTGCTCCTCAATAAAAAAGACTCTAACTTTTTGCAAAAGAACATATGAGTGTGCGATTGTCATTTATCCCTATCTATGACGTGGGTTCATTAGACCCCTCAATCAGTACCTCCACTTGTGAAATAGGTCTCAGAGAGCATGCCCTCTTGTTATACTTCCAAAATGTCTTGGATACACCTCCCCACCCCCAGTGGTCAATACAGCAGTGTGATTCACTTCCCTCTGTATCTACAGTCAAGTCTGACTCTGCATCGTCACCTATACTATTAGGTCTTTTGTCTAGGACCCTCAGCATAGGGGTAACAGGGGATTCTCTACCTCTCAAACTATTACGCCTCCTCTCCTCAGGACGTCTTCGGATAGCTCTCTGTTGGTGCCTAGAGTCCCATTGCATCCTTTGTCTCCAGCTTCTGCTGTGGCCCTTCTATTACTGGGAGGACCCCCACTTCGTTAGGCACATTGATGAAATGATGGCTTCCATCCTCTGCAGCGATGTTGCCTCTCGATTCTCGCTCTTTCCAGCCTTAACTGCTGCACTTCTTTTAGGTGAGTCACCCTATAAGTGAGAAGAATCTGCATATTGTCAAGACTCTCCACTGTCCCCACCATGAGGACTGGAACCATACCCACTTTCCTGGGTATCCTCTCTTCTCTATCATCGGGAATTTGTGCCCTTGTTAGTTCAGACTTGTCTTCTATGTCCTGTATGAGTGGTCCGTTTTTCCCGAAGACTTCTCTCAGCGGAGCACTAGGTGTCGAGCCCCAGTCCCTGGGGTACCCGGGTACCAGGCCCCAAGGGGTTAACGGGGATGTCACTGGTGGCAGCGCCTGATCCCGTGGCCTGGGTGACACTTCAAAAAGGGATATATTTACAAGGGATAAGAGTTTTTGTCATGTGACGCCACCTGTAGTACCTAGTGATGGGTCACCAGCGCCGCCACAGTCCGCCGGAGGTAGATGGTAGTGCAGCTGAGTTGGCAAAGCTCCCTACAGGCAGAGCAGGTCCTCCAGGGCAGCGTAGTGTGAAGGGGCAGCTTGGAGTGGAGCTGTAGGTTAATGTAGGGGATGCTTGAGCAGTCTATAAGGGGCACTGGGAACGGGGAGGAATGACGCACACACACTGCAGAAGTCTCTTTTACCTTTTTACTGTTGGTACGGCGGGTAAAGATGTCCAGGGCACTGACAGGTGACCAGGTGCACAGTGAGTCCCCACAGCAAGTGGGTATAAGGACTCCTGTGTTCCTCTGTGGTAGCTGAAACCCAGTCGGCATGCAGCCAGACCGGCCTCCTCTCTCTTCCTGTCCTTACTCTCTCCTCCTGTGCGGTCCACGGGTTACCCTCTCTGATCACTGCTGTGCTGCGCTACACAGCTGTGTCTGGCTCCCTCTCACTGGACTCACAGGGGGACCGGATGACTGAAGTCTCCACTGTGCGATGGGGTTTTCTGTAGTCCTGGAGTATCCTACAGGTACGGATCCCCGATGTCCAGTACGTCTTTGGGTGAACTTCCACTAGTTCCTCACTCCCTTTTGGCTCTGCTCCTTGCCTTCTGTCCCCACTCAGGCTTGCGGGATGTCAGAAGGGCCACTCCAGGTCACTGACTCAGGCCTAACCGTGGCACCGACCACCAGGACGTCTTCGCAGCTCTCCTAGCGTCTGCACACTCTCACTAACTCCTCCCCCAGCAGCAGTATTTATAGGGGACCTCACCTAAAGGTGGTGAGTATAGCTCCCCCTACTGTGCAGGGGTGGAAGATGTTGCATGTAGTGGGTACCTGCTGTGGAAATCCAACTGCGTGAGCAGGGCGCCACATACCCCCCTAGGTAATTTCAGTACTCCTGGACTGAGCATTTTTGTTCAACAAAAGGAACAACAATTTATAACAATGACAGGTAACATATTTGTAAAGTTTCAAAATATAAAAATTAAAAAAACCACAGAAAAATATTGAAAAAATATAAAAACAGGTAAGTCTGTACGGTGCTAGACCATTCACCGCAGGCTTTGAAAAAGGAAAAGAAGCTTGTTGTTACACCAGTCCTGTAACATGGTCCTTTTAATTGTAAAAAGTTCAAAGTGAGAAAGTTCAGTTCAAAGTTCAACAAGTCCTTACAGGTAAAGTCTCTGTAGGCTCAACAGTTCGAAATATAGAACAACATCTACTACAGGTGTTTTCGGCGTAGGAGTCCTAGGTACTATAGGGGCCTCTACTGGTCATAAGTGATGTAGGCCTCCTGGCCCTGGGGTCACCTTTTGGCCAAGTTTTTGCACTCCCTAGACAGCTCCTTACGCCAACTCCACTCACCCCTCTTTTGGTGTTGTGTACCTGGCTTTTGGCCTATTCTTCACCTTTTGAACACTACTATTTACATTTATTTTTTTACTTTATAGCTGCTATTTACATGTTTACTTTTCAATGTGTTCTACCTTGCATTATTGTGCCCACTCTCCATACCTAGACGGGGGTTGGCCTTGTGTGCTCCTTTGTGATCTACGCACTACAGGTGCCACTGTCTCAGGTGATGTTTCTAGTGAAGGGCTTGGTGCAGGTATGTCAGGTAAGCATCTGCGTAGTCTTAGTCTCTTTACAGGGCAAGCAGGTGTACCGATTGCAGCATCCTCAGATTCTCTGGCAACAGGTATTCCTTCCTGACTCCTTTGTACTGTCTCTTCTTGGGGCTGGTTGAAATTCATTAAAGGCACTAAGATGGCTCCATCTTGTTGAGGCCAGTCTTCTGGGAAATCTCCTAAGATGGTTGAGATTACCTTCTCCTTTGGTTCTTCACTTGGACTTATCTCTTGTACTGGTTCTGATTCTTGGATTGGTTGAGTTAGGGGATTTTGATTTTCCCAATTTGTTGGACACTTTTTGATGTGGTTTCTGGATACAGTTTGAGTGTTTTTTCCACCGTTCTTACTGATGACACATACTATGTCGTTGTCATAACCAGAATCTAGTAGAACGTAGGGTTCTTGTTCCCACTGATTGTCCAATTTGTGTTGAGTTCTTTTCTTCTTTAATACAATACTTCCAGGTGTTATTGGTTCTGCTGGAGCATGTTTGTTATAGTCCCTTTGTTGTTTTTCATGGGCTTTCTCCATGTTATCTTCTACACAGGCTTGAACCATTTTGTATTGTTCAAGGCGATTGGCATTCCAGTTAGGTATGGATTCTTCTGCTTTGGGATCAACTACACCAAGTTCCAAGTCTATGGGTAACTTTCCTGTACGGGCTCTCATCAGGTAAGCTGGTATACAGTTTGTAGAGCTTACTGGAATGTGGTTGTACATATCAACCAAGTCTGGTAGTTTCTCCGGCCATTGGTTTCTTCCTCTATTGGTAAGATCTTCAGTATGTCAATGATGATACCATTCATCTTCTCACATAACCCGTTGTCTTGGGGATGATATGGGGTTGTTCTGATCTTTTTGCACCCATACATGTGGCAGAACTCTTGGAAGATCTCCGCTTCGAAGGCTGATCCTTGATTTGTGAGAACCTGTTCCGGGTATCCTAATGCTATGCACAATACATTTTGGAGCGCTTTGGCAGCAGTAGCAGCTGTCTAGTCTTTCACGAGGGCAACCATTAAGAATCTCGAGTAATGGTCTACCATGGTCAATGAGTATGTGTAGCCAGATCTACTTGGAGTCAGTTTTACGTGGTCCAAGGCTACAATTTCCAGAGTTTGCTTTATCACAATAGGCTGGAACTATGCTTTCTGGCTCTGTAAGTCCTTTCTTCGCAGGCTGCAGGGTTTACAGTTCTGATACCACCTTTCAATGGATGTCCGCTTGCCGACCCAAAAGAACCTATCCCTCAGTAGCATCTCTAGCTTCTTCCATCTGAAGTGTCAAGTCTGGTTGTGATAGGCATTCAAGACCACCTGGATTTCTGATTTTAGCACGATGATTTGCAAGACCATCTCGTGTGCTCTTGGGTTAATGTACCTCCGACAAAGCTTATCCTGGTATATGAACAGATTGCTCCGCTCGCTCCATAGATGTTTGACTTCAGGTTGGGGATTTTCTGGCAGCTTTGCTGACTCCTGGGTTATCAGTTGTTTGATCAAACTGACAGCCAGGTCATTGTCCTGCACCTCTTTCCAACCGAAGTGGGGTAACAGATTCACCATTCTTGCAGGAGGGTCTTGATGGGTTTGCTGGCACTGGGTTACTCTTACTGTAGTTGATGGAAGACAGGTAACTCCACTTCTTCCAGCTCATCTTCATCTACACCCTCATCTGACAGGTGAGGCATTCTGGATAAGGCATCCGTGTTTCCGTTCTGGTGCCCAGCCTGATATTTCATGGTGAACTGGTAGTTGGACAATCGGGCCATCCATCTCTGCTCCATGGCTCCCAACTTCGCAGTCTCCAGGTGGGCCAGCGAATTGTTATCCGTGTAGGTTGTAAATTTGCTAGAGGCCAGATAGTGTTTGAACCTCTCTGTAACGGCCCAGACCAAGGCCAGGAATTCCAGCTTGAAGGAACTATAGTTCTCTGGGCTCCTTTCTGTGGGGTGCTGCTTCCTACTGGCATAGGCGATCACCCTTTCTTTGCCTTCTTGCTTTTGAGAAAGGATGGCTCCGAGCCTCACATTGCTGGCATCCGTGTACAGCAGGAATGGTAGGTTGTAGTCCGGGTAAGCAAGGATTTCTTCTCCTGTCAGAGCTTCTTTCATTGTCTGGAACGATTCCTCTTGTTCCATACCCCACTTCCACGGAGAATCCTTTGACTTGCCCTTCGTGGATTGGCCTACTAGGAGGTCTTGCAGGGGAGCAGCCTTCTTGGTGTACTCCTTTATGAACCTCCTATAGTAGCCCACCAATCCCAAGAATTGACATACTTCCTTGCGGGTCTTGGGTTCTGGTCATTTCTTGATAGATCTCACCTTGTCTGGATCAGGGGCCACGCCTTCGGCACTGACTATGTGCCTCAGGTACTGTACTCTTGGCTTCAACAGGTGGCATTTGGATGGTTTTAGCTTCATCCTGTATTTGGCCAGAGATTCAAACACCTCTGCTAGATGAGCAACGTGTTTCCCATAGGTCTTAGAGTACACGATCATGTCATCCAGGTACAGCAGTACCGTCTCGAAGTTCTTATGTCCCAGGCAACTCTCCATCAATCGCTGGAAGGTTCCGGGTGCCTTACATAGTCTGACGTATATGCTGTTAAGTTCACATAGGCCCATGGGTGTCGTGAATGCTGTCTTCTCGCGGTCTTCCTCGGCTACGGACACCTGCCAATACCCACTAGTGAGATCTAAGGTAGAGAAGTAGTTGGCAGACTTCAACGCAGCTAAAGATTCCTCTATATGGGGTAACGGGTAAGCATCTTTGTGTGTTATGCGGTTTATTTGCCTATAGTCTACACACATTCTCATACTGCCATCCTTTTTCCTGACTAGGACTAATGGGGCTGCCCAGAGGCTACAGCTATCTCATATAACCCCTGCGTCATTCATGTCCTGTAACATTTCCTTGGCTTACTGATAGTGTGCAGGTGGAATAAGCCTGTATCGCTCCTTGATTGGTGGATGTGTACCTGTGGGGATATGATGTTGCACCGCTTTTATCCTACCAAAGTCAAATGAATGCTTACTAAAGACTTGTTCAAATTCTCTGACTACCCAGTAAACACCTTGCTTTTCGTACACAGGAGTGGAGTCAGTTATGACATGGAGCTGCTAGCACCAGTCCTCTAGTGGCCCTGTTGTTTGATCAGGTTTTGCCCCTTTGGTATGGGGTATAGATCCCACTGTTTGGATCTCGTTGTTGCTGACTGTGTACAACTTAGCAACGGTTGTATACTTGGGCAATTTAGCCTCTTCACTGCCAGAATTTAAGATGCAAACAGGTACTCTCCCATTGTGTACATCTACCACCACCCTGGCTGTGAACAGTGTAGGTCTGTGCTCTGTGCTAATGGGCTCCACTAATGCCTAATAGTCCTGCTCTCTTAGACCTATAGCTGCTCGACACCAAATCATCATTTCACTCATTGGGGGAATCACAATAGGAACCGGTCCGTCACCCGTGCTGTACCAATTTCGCCACCTGTAATTGATACCTGTTGATGGTGCAGGATGGCTCTGATCTCACGCTGGAGGACCTTCCTCTGACCAGGTCTGGCAGTGTCTGCAATCTGTTGAAGCAAAGACAAGACTTCCTCCATGCAATTGCTAACAACATTTGTGCCTAGTATTATATATGGGTCATTGGCATTACTGGCTTCTGCTACAACTATGACCCCTTGATTCTGCAATTCCACCCTCCCCACCTTTATTGGTACTTCCTTAACCCCCATTACGGTAATTGGTTCACCGTTAGATGCATTGAGGGTAAAGTCTAAGTCAGGCTGTTTCAGTTCTGCATCAGCGCAATACTTCTTATAAAGAATATAAGGGATGGTGGTCACCTGTGACCCGGTGTCCAGTAGAGCAGGTGTCGGGATGCCATCCAGTACAATAGACAGTAACACAGCCTCTGTCTGATGAAGGTCTTGTACCAGGTGGCTGGGCCCTGTTGATCTAATCCTGACGTTTGGCCCCGGCCCCTAGGGACTGCCTGTTTAAAGGACAGCTCCTGGCGAGGTGACCGGTGCGGTTACAGCGGCGGCAGATAGGCTCCCCAGTGGAGCTGTAGCGGTCGGTGGTTCTTCCTCGATATGCTGTGGCTTGCTTCCCTCGCATCCAGGGTACATCCTCCGGACTGGCGGCAAGTTGAATCAGCAGCTGAGGCTTGGGCTGGGGTCTTGGCGCTGGCTGTTGGCTTTGCTGTAACTGCAGAGCATCCATTAGCTTATTGATGTTTTTGTTCATTTGGCGCATCTCAGCATGCATCTCAGCTCTCAGGGAGTCATACTTGTCAGGCTGAGCAGATTGAACATTGTGCGTGGCTGTAGACACGGGTAATAGTTTTGAAGTAGCCTGCACCTCACCACTGCACCACCGTTTAATAGCAGCTTCATAGGTCTCTATTGGCTTTAACCCTTGGATGGCCATCTTTCTGGGTGTTAAAGTCAGCTTCAGGGTTGCTCCATGACCAACTGTCCTCGGGGGATAGCAGTCCCCGAGTGAATTGTTCAATCAGGAGCTTATTTTCATCGGGTACACTAGTGGGGCTGACATGTATAAGGGCACACAATGCTTCTTCCAGACACCAAGGCATAAGCTCTTATATCATCTCCCGGCCTCTGGTAGCAGTGATGGAAGGAAGCGCATGCGTATATCAGCCTCGTTGCAGTCCTCGAAGGTACCTCTCAATTTGTTAAATATGGCAGCGGCTGATCTGCGTTCAACAGCAGACCAGGATGCACTTTCTTTCTCTGCTGCGCCAGTTAACTGTCTGAGTACCACAGCAGCGCGTTGTTGGTCGGTCATCGCATACATATCCAGGACACTATTAATTTTTTGCTTGAACTCATCCAGCGTATTCGGCCTTCCATCATACTGGGGCAACCACTTGGCCCCCGGGATGTATGGGAATGACATCAGCATTATTGGGGCGAGTGCACCCGGTGCGCCGGTGGCGCTGGCAGTGCTTCCGGAGGCAGCAATAGGTCTTTCAGTGTAATTCCTCGGATCAACGTACACACCGACGTTGTCGCTAGAGGGGGCCGACATGTTGGAGGCTCCCCTAGTGAATTACAGCCAGTTCTTAAAAGGATAAACAGTTCGAGAGTTTCCGGACTAGGCCGCGGCGCTCGAGAATGCTCGGCTGAGCGAGGGGCGGGTTTCAGCTTCATGCTCTGCAGACTGGCACGCCCCCCTTCTTTCCGTTCTTCGGCGCAGTAATGGCAGCGTAGTTTAAACAGTCACTCAATACAGTCAATAACACGGCACACAGTACCCGGTAATACCGGGCACGGGATCCTGTTCGTGACGCCAGGAAAGATATGTAGAGCCCAGGCTTCGGGGTACTCGGGTGTCAGGCTGCAAGGGTTAACGCTCCGGTTGTCACGGGGCCTAACCGCGGCACCGATAACCAGGACGTCTTCGCAGCTCTCCTAGCGTCTGCCCACTCTGACTAACTCCTCCCCCAGCAGCAGTATTTATAGGGGATCTTGCCTAAGGTCAGCAGGTTGTGCTCCCCCTACTGTGGCAGGGTTGGAGATGTTGCATGTAGTAGGTACCTGCTGTGGAAACCCAGCTGTGCATTAGAGAAGTCTGTGGCTACCTGCGTGAGCAGGGCGCCACACTTCCTCCACTGATCTTGGATTGCGTGCAAAATCGCAGCATGTTGTGATTATATGCGTATATTACATGTGGGTAACCAATGCTGGCAAGTCAATAAGTGCAATAAAAAAATGCAAACGGGCATACAGACAGTAGAATGGTCTATCTCATGCTGGAAAAAGTTAAAATAGACAGACAGATTAGATATAGATAATAATAATAATAATAATAATAATAAGCAGTTAATACCAGCTGTGTTTTACCAGCTGGTATTAAGCCCTTAGATTCTTAATGTCAGGCCAAGTTAGACCTAGCCATTAAAGGGAACCTATCACCCCCTTTTGGGCATTGTAAACGGTGCCCACCATCTCTAACATGCTGTAATTGGGGTTCTGGTAACCTCTCTATGTGCCCTGACATCCCCGTGCATACCTGAGAAATGCACTTTTATTCTGTCCTGCGCTGTATGGAAATTAGGGCTGAAAAGGTCCGGGAGGGATCGCTCTCTGTGGTCCACCCCCAGCCTGGAATAGTGTGGCGCCCTGTGCCAGGTAAGCCACATAACCAACTAGTTCACAATGGGATTCCCACAGCTGAAACCCACACATACACACAACATCTTCCACTCCAGCCCTGTAGGGGGAAACCTACTGGTTGCTGTTAAGCCAGATCCCCTATAAATACAGGTGCTGGGAGCAGAATTAGGCAGAGTTCAGCTCAGAGCTAGTGAGCAGAACTGGTTACCGGAGCCGTGCTAGGCCCGACACCAGTGCATGCCAGAGCCAGTGTGAAATCCAGAGAGTGGGGACGACAGGCAGAGGCGAGGAACACTCCAGACAAGGGCAGAGGAGCTATACCGGATCGGCTCACCCCCTGGAGACTGAGTCTGCACAAAGGGAAAGAGATCAGCCCAGCAGAGAATCCAGAACACCGTGGAGGTTTAGCTTCTTGGACACCTGCAGCACCCACATTTGAAAGCCAGGGACCGCAGGAGAGATAGCGGTAGCCCAGAGAGAGAGTCCTCAGTGCAGCTACATGGGTGTGGAGATACAGGAGGTCAGGACTGGTTTCACACCAGCCAGGCTTCAGGACAAAGCACAAGACAAGGGAGGCCTACACCTCACTCAACGTGAAAGTCCCAGGGTGCAGCCTTCATCCCTGGATGTGTATCGGTTTCCATCAGTAAAGGTACCGAAAGAGACTTTTGTGTGTGTGTCCATCATTCCAGCCCCACACCACATGACTGCCCTTTTCCACTATTCCTACTTCCAACATCCCGGGGAAAACCGCCCTACCTGTAGAGAGCTACAACACTTTTCCGCCGCCCATCTCCATCACCAGACCTACAGGTGGCGTCACGAACATAAACTTTATTATTTTTATTCCCCTTTTTGGTGTCCGTTCAAGGGCACGGACTCGGGCATCGACCACGACCTGACTCCCTGTACTAATACGCCTGAGCTCCGAGTACCCAACCCCTTGGTGGTGAGACATCTTCTGGCGTCTACGAACAGGATTTCATGCCTGGTGTAACCGGGAACTGTGTGCCATGTATAGACTGTGCGTTTTGTGAACTGTTAACCTGGGACGCCATTGTTGAGTCAGAGAGCGGAAAGAGCGTCGCGGATGAAAGGCGCGAAGATAGGCCCCGCCCCATGCTCTGTCGAATGCAGCGGTCGGATCCAGAAATACGACGCTCCACTCCCAGCCTGCAGAATTGACTATGTACTTTCATTTTTCAGAGACAGACACCGATTTACTAGGGGGAAGCAAGGATGAGTGCCCCAGACTCAAACAACGCAGCGGTTCCAATAGTAAACCAGCCTGCTGATGCAAACAGGGCCACAAACGGATAACCTGTAGGGCCCGCAGTCGCCAATCCACCCGGCGGTGCAATACCGCTACTGGCACCTGCACCAGTAGCCCCAATAATGCCGATCTCACTGCCGTACGTCCCTAATGCAGCCTGGTTGCCCAAGTATGACGGCCAGACAGGCACCCGGGACACATTTAAGAGGAAGATTTGTAATGTATTGGACATGTATGCGATGACTGGGAAGCAGAGAGCATCAGTAGTGATGGGACAGTTAACAGGTGCAGCGGAGCTGGAAACCCGAAACTGGTCTGGGGAAGTTCAGGGGTCTGTTGTTCAAATATTTGAAAAGTTAAAGAGAGTTTTTAAACATCATACTGAGACTGAGTTAAGAATATTGTTTTACCATTGCAAGCAAGGGGCACAAGAGAGTGTCCTAGATTACTCCTTACGCCTGAGGACGCGCTGAGACTCCTTAAACAAGTTGATTCAACTGGCATACGTAATGAAAATAAGATGCTTATTGAACAGTTTGTAAGGGGCCTCAAGTTACCGGATGACAGCAAGCAAGCCCGCTGGTGGGCTCTTCAAAACCCTGACGCAGAGTTTGCCACCTTAAAAGAACTGACTATTAAGGTGCCTTTACACGCCGCAATCTCACCTGGCGATATGAGGCTATTTAATGTGCTATTTAATGTGCGCGTACACGTTTTTCACGCTCGCCTCATATCGCCGATGGCGCTATTACACGCCGCAATCTCGCCCTGAAAGAAAGACGATGTGTCGCACTGGAAATCGCCTCACCGACAGCGTAACCATTCCGCTCGACTTCTGTCGCCGCTTCACACGCCGCAATCCCAAAGGTAATGTGGGCGTACATGTTCAGCGTAGTGAGGACATAGGCGTGCCGCAGTGCATTACACCGCGCCCCAAACATGCTCATTGGACAACGCAACAGCGTTACGATTGGCCAGCCTGCTCTGGAAGGCTGGCTAATACATGACGCCATTGTCTATCGGACACACTTTCGAGGCGCAAAAGCATCACACAGGAGCTAGTGTTGTGCAGGACAGTGGCTTACACTACACAATGGCTATGTGTGCGTCTGTAGCTGATGGCGGTAAGATACAAACCTCACTATGCACATATGTGCCTGCATTGTTCCACGGCATGGCAGAGCTGCCATGGCTGAACTATGTGTGTGTACACATGTTTGCATGTGTGTACTGGAGTGTACCTACATCCCCCACAAACACCATTGCATTCTCCATGTGTGTGGACACGTTCCCATGTGGCCGAACACATCATAATGGACATGTACACACAGTCACGCCATACAGTGTGGGCCAAAGTGCTGGACCTGTGTACTGGACATTAGCAGACAATGCTGCACAGACACATCAATCATAATTCACGTATCACATACCTCTGTGCACACCATAAAGCTATGTGCAACTGCCCTGGATTCCAAAGTAACGACAGACACAGGTAGTTTTTTTTTTTTTTTAAGTTGGACTTTTTTGTGCACAAAGAAAAGGTTTTTTTAACAACACACAACAAAACATTACAAACAGAAGTGTTAACATCACACAAATAAAGAAAATATGACAAATAATGGCCATACCAAAAAATGTTACACAGTACGGAACCCCAAAAAAAACTAATTAACTAACTAAGTAATGTACACCAAAACACCACCATAATCCTCCAGGTGCAGCCACCTTGGTGACTCCACCCTCATCCTCATGTTTATGCCTCACAACACCAGCCACCCTACACCTGCTGGTGCTGCCAGGCCACTGCCCCAGGGCCATTAAAGTAGGAGCAGTATGCGTCTCTGCTGTTCCTGGCATCCTCCTGACTCAGACCGTGGCTCAGTGGCTGGAGTGGCGCAACATGGTCGGAAGCACGCCAATCCCCGGCATAGACCTCCCCTGTTGTGGGGCCCACAGAATCCACATAACTTGCCGGCGTGTATGATGACCAATCCCTACAACGCAGGACGTTATGCAGCTCACAGCAGGCTAGCACTACCACGTCAATAGATTCCACATCCATATGCATAGGCGTATGAAAAACGCGGAATGTATTGGCCATGATTCCGAACGCATTTTCAACCACACGGCGGGCCCGGGATAGCCGGTAATTGAAAATGCGCTGCTCAGAAGTAAGCGTCCTCTGGGGATATGGCCGTAGTAGGTGAGCCTGAAGTGGGAATGCTTCATCCCCTGGACTGGACTGGCTATCGGGTGGTTATCGGGCTCACGTGTAATGCATTACATCAGCTAAAATTCTCATTTTTCCATGTACATTCCTAGCAGTTTCTGCATTTTTCTCACCCAAATTTGTATTAGCTTTATTCATTGTACAGCCATTATGCTAAACCTAGTATACCTATACCTTATACTGTGTAGTGTGCAGCAGATAATTCTTATATAGCAATGTTTTTTTCATGCTCGCACCTCCACTGACAGGTGTGCCAGTCGATCTTAATGTTAATATTAGTACACTTTTCTGACTGAGCACCCTCCACCACCCGATAGCCAGTCCAGTTTACCATCTCGTTCGTTTCCTTGTTTTCAGAGGTTTCCAACCACACCCATACACGCAGGTTTTAAAATGCACCCAGAGGCACTTATATCCTCACATGCTTTTTACACTGCAGACAGAGGCATACGGTAGGACCCGATATACATGAGAATACCTTGTCGCTGGTTATCGGGCTCACGTGTAATGCATTACATCAGCTAAAATTCTCATTTTTCCATGTACATTCCTAGCAGTTTCTGCATTTTCCTCACCCAAATTTGTATTAGCTTTATTCATTGTTCAGCCATTATGCTATACCTAGTATACCTATACCTTATACTGTGTAGTGTGCAGCAGATAATTCTTATATAGCAATGTTTTTTTCATGCTCGCACCTCCACTGACAGGTGTGCCAGTTGATCTTAATGTTAATATTAGTACCTTGCTCCTGAGCGCTTTTTATATGCTAACCAAGCAATCACAAAGCATCTGCGTCATGTAATCAACGTAGCTGCCTGGGCGTAGGCAGCTGCACCCAATGATTTTGCGCCAGTGCTGTTTTTTGATTGGTCATGTTGTGTTTAAATAGGGACGTGCTGGGCCGCCACCCATGCTCCTACTTCAATGTGCATTGTGCTAGTAGCGTCTAATCACAAGAACTCTGTTGGACAGACGGTAAGTCGTGGGACATGTTATAGTGCTTATCATGTAAGTTTGTTTCGGTGTGGTGTTGAGCCTTGTGTTGACACATGTTTTGGCGCCTTATTTACAGCTTGATGTTGCGTCCTGTAGAAGTGTATGTTCCAACGGCTACGCATCATAACCCCCGTAACAGCATAATGAACCCATCTGCGTCACCTAATTCACACCGCATAGGGGGATGGTAGTGCGTGGCCCATGCCACCCATGTACGATGTGTACGGCAACATCTGACATAGCATGTCGCACTAGACTCGACACAGCGCTGATGAATACACGCGGATGACATAGCTTCTATGCCGCCAATTTATGAAGTGTGTTTGCGTACTGTTGTGTAGGTGAAGATGTTTGTGGTGCTGAACGGACAGCTCTTCAAATATGGCGCCCTGTCAACTGACATCCAATGGGAACACAGTACCCACCACAATCATCGCTGACGGGGCGCGGACTACAGCACGCTGTTGCATGCCTACGGGAGATCAATAGGCGACACAGATTCCATCACTATCGCCTCATCACACGCCAAAACCCGGAAATCTCGCCTTCATGTGCAGTGCTCAGTAATCAGGCGACAGGTGAGAGGTGATTTATCGTCGCCAAATTCCCCAATCACACGCCGCAACCATGGGACGATTTCAAGGAGATCACTTCGGGGCGACGTGTCGCCTTTAAGATTATCTGGCGAAATTGCGCCATGTAAAGGTACCCTTAAGGGACAACAGCTCCCTGCAGCACCAGACTTAACCCCCCAACAGCGATGGATTAAAACCCTCTCTTTGACAGAAGCACTTTCCTTATCCCCTGCAGCAGAAACCAGCATGCAGGCTGTGACCCCTGACCGGTTTGACAGCCTGTGCTCCGAGGTGCACCAGCTGAGCAGAGAGATGGCCAAGCTCTGAGTTGCTAGGAAAACCAAGACAGAGACACAGCCACCAGCAAAGATACAGCTCGCTGACAGCCCGGAGGATGTTCCATGGATGAGGAAGACAACACCACCGCTTCGAGGGAGGACCGCGGATCGCTACAGTGCCGGCAGACAACCCATCTGTCGCAAGTGTCATAAAGAAGGGCACATCTACTTGTTCTGCCCTGTAAACGAGCAACCCCTAGGGTCAGGGGCCCAACCCAGGAGTAGGCTGCCCAGGCCCATCCAATTGGCTGCGCAGGTACGTGGGAGATCGTCCGTACCTGTCCATCATCATAGACGGCATCACTACCATTGCTTTGGTGGACACTGGATCCCAAGTGACCACCATCCCGAGTATCCTTTACAAATGATTCTGGTCTGAACTTGAACTTGACCCTCCAAACCCTTGGATATTATTGCTACCAATGGGTTGCCCGTCAATATAGAGGGGCATTGAGAGGCAACCGTAAAGGTGGGGAGGGTGGAATTAAAGAATCAAGGACTCATTGTGTTCAGGATAAACCAAATGAAAGGTATCCACATGTGATACCTGGTACAAATATCATGGTTAATTGTCTAGATGAAGTGCTGTTTTTGCTTCAACAGAGTGCAGATACTGCTACTCCAGGAGAGAGAAGGGTTCTTCAGAAGGAGATCCGAGCCCTCATGTACCAGCAACAGGTAACACTGTCAAGTGGTGAAATTGGTAGCGTTTGGGTAACAGACCCAATTCCTATTGTGGTACCACCAAGAAGTGAAATGATGATCTGGTGTCGGGCAGCAGTAGGCCTCAGAGTGCAGAACTACCAGGCGGTAATGGAGCCAGGGATGTCTGACAGTAGTCCTACACTCCTGACAGCCAGGGGGTGGTTGATGTACGCAAGGGAAGGGTACCTGTACATGTATTGAATTATGGTGATGATGAAGTAAAGTTGCCAAGGTATTCCACTGTTGCTAAGTTGTACCATGTAGATAACATTTCCATACATGAAGTTGAATCATTAGCTCAGTCAGTGTCAGACGAGCCTCACGACTCTAAGAAACAGTTAGAGAAATGGTGTCTGGAGCTACATGTAGGCATTGACAATACACTTTCTCACCAGAAACACGGAGTCTAGTTCAACAGCATGAACAGGTGTTTAGTAAGCATCCACTTTATTTTGATAGGATAAAAGGGGTACTCCATCACATACCCACAGGAAATCATCCACCCATCAAAGAAAGATACAGGCCTATACCACCAGCACACTACAGGGGTCATCAGAGATAGTTGTAGTACCTGGACAGCTCCACTGGTCCTGATTAAAAAGAAAGATGGTAGTATGAGAATGTGCGTAGATTATAGGCAAATCAATAAAGTAACACACAAGGATGCATACCGATTACCCCTAATAGAAGAGACACTTGCTGCATTAAAGTCTGCCAATTACTTCTCTACCCTAGATCTTACTAGTGGGTACTGGCAGGTCTTTGTTGCAGAAGAAGACCATGAGAAGACAGCCTTCACGACACCGATGGGACTATGCGAGTTCAACAGCATGCCATTCGGGCTGTGTAACGCGCCAGGAACATCCCAGAGACTGATGGAGCGTTGCCTAGGCCACACAAACTTTGAAACAGTACTGTACTGCTATACCTGGATGATGTCATAGTGTATTCCAAAACCTATGAAGACCACCTGCAACACTTGAGTGAAGTGTTTGAATCATTGTCCAAGTACGGCATGAAGTTGAAGCCTTCAAAGTGTCACCTGTTGAAACCCAAAGTCCAATACCTTGGGCATGTGGTCAGTGCAGAAGGTGTAGCACCAGACCCGGACAAGGTCACCGTTATCAAGGACTGGCAAGCACCAACTACCTTCAGAGAGGTACGCCAATTCTTAGGACTGGTCAGGTATTACAGGAGGTTCATCAAGGGCTACACGAAGATAGCCACACCCTTGCAAGATCTCCTGGTAGGACAATCCAAGAAGGGTAAGATCAGAGGTCTGGTCCGGTGGGGACCAGAACAAGAAGAGTCTTTCCAGCAGCTGAAAGATGCCCTGACTGGAGAAGAGATCCTAGCCTACCCCGACTACAGTTTACCAGCAACGAGGGCTTAGGAGCTGTCTTGGCACAGAGACAGAAAGACAAAGAGAAGTTTATAGCCTACGCCAGCAGGAAGCTCTGTCCAACAGAGAGGAATCCAGAGAACTACAGTTCCTTCAAGTTGGAGTTCCTAGCCTTAGTCTGGGCAATCACAGAACGATTCAAACATTACCTGGCATCCTCCAAGTTCACAGCTTTAACCGACAATAACACTCTAACCCATTTAGAGACTGCAAAGCTGGGAGCCATGGAGCAGCGTTGGATGGCAAGATTATCTAACAACGACTTCACTGTCAAGTACCGGGCAAGTCATAAGAATGGCAACTCTGATGCCCTATCTAGAATGCCTAATCTACCAGATGTGGGAGAAGACGTGGATGAGCTAGAAGAAGTAGAGTTACCGGCCTTCCACTGTCCAAGCACATCCTCATGTCATCAGGCAAGCCAAAGACGTCAAGAGACAACAGTGAAACCGTTATCTCATAGCTGGAAAGAAACCGAGGACAGCGACCCAGCTGTTAGCTTAGTCAAGGAGCTAATAACCAAAGAACACTCCTGCCTGAGTCCAAAAGCTCCAAAGGAAGCCAAGCGCCTATGGAAGGAGAAGGGAAAATTGTTCATCTATCAAGGTAAACTGCGTAGATGTCACATCAATCCCAGAACCCATGAACTGATCTGGCAGATCGTGGTCCCAAAAGGAGATGTACAGATGGTATTAGAGGCTTATCACAACGATGCTGGACACTTTGGTTGGAAGAAACTGGAGATGTTGCTGAAAGACCGCTTTTACTGGGTAGGCATGAGAGGTTCCATTGAGAGATTTTGTAAGAACTGTGGACCGTGTCACCTGCGAAGAAAAGACCAGCAAAGCCAGAAAGCTCCACTACAAACAATTGTAACCAAGAAGCCTCTTGAGATCATCGCCCTGGATCATGTGAAGCTGACACTCAGCAGAACAGGGTATACCTACACTCTTACCATGGTTGACCACTACTCCAGATTCTTAGTGGTAGCACCAGTCTAGGACTTAACTGCAGAAGTAGCAGCCAAGACATTCCAGAATTACTTTTGTAGACCTCATGGGTACCCAGATCAGGTACTAATAGATCAAGGATCTGCATTCGAATCACAACTATTTCAAGAATTCCTAGGATTGTACGGTTGTAAGAAGATCAGAACGACCCCGTATCATCCACAAACAAATGGTCTTTGTGAGAAAATGAACAACATTGTCATCGACATGTTAAAGACCATACCACTGGAAGAGAGGAATCAATGGCCAGAAAAGTTACCTGACTTAGTGGATATATACAACCACATGCCTGTAAGCTCGACTATGTACGCGCCAGCTTATTTGATGAGAGGAAGACCAGGAAAACTCCCAATTGACTTGGAGATAATAACTGTAGAGCCAAGCCAAGATACTTTGGAAAAAGATTGGGATTATCACCATCAACAGAAATGCAAGAAAATTCAGGAATGCGTGGAGAAGAACTGATAACAAGTCAGAAGCAAGCAAGAACATGACTTGAACAAATATGCGTCAGCTGAACCCTTGATACCTGGTGAATTAGTTCTCAAAAGAAAAAGAAGGACCAATAAATTAGATGACCAATGGGAGACTGAACCCTATACCGTAATGCCATCGAACTTTGACAATTCCAAAACTTGTGTAATCAGTCGTGATGAAGGAAGAACATCAGCTACGGTGTCTAGAGATCATCTAAAGAGATGTCCTGACCAACTGAAACCACAAGAAGAAGTAAGTTACTACTCCTCAACAACAGTTGAAAAAAAGAGAAAAGAAAATAACCCACATGAAACTAGGAGATTTCCCAACAGATTGCCCCCAATACGAAGGAGCAGTCATAGTACCCGTACTCTCATTCTATCAACCTGTAGAAGAACAAGTACCCATACCTGAAGAGTTAAGAAGACTGGAAGAACCCGTTCAAGTACATGAAGTACAGACTGTACCAGAGATTCCTACAATTGGTGAAACTGCCAGTCCGATAGAAAGACTACGTCAATACTACGGTATCCCAGAAACACGTAGATCTAACAGACTAGGACGCACAGCACCAGACACAGACACTAGTGACACACCAGTACTACGCAGATTAAACCGTACTAACTTTGGTCAGTTACCACTCAGATATAGAGAGTAAAGTAAAGAGTGTCAAAATGTAGAAGTGTAAATAGCGACTTGTGTATAAAAATGTGAATAGTAGTGTATAGAAGGGTGGAGGAACTGGGCACAGCCCCATGTACATTAAGTTGGGAACAGAAAGTGCCTTGGGTGTAGAGAAGGTAAGACCCGGCCTCCTAAGCAGAGACACCCATAGAGAAATTGTGTGTAAAGTGTGTTAACCAGTAGAATGTTTAAGCCTGCAGAGACTTTACTGTACAGACTTTACCCTTTTTCCCTCGATTTTTCCCCTTTACCGAAACACGGACTACAGCCACAGAACTAGTGGTGGCTAAAAAACACTTTCTTCTGTAAGGACTGCTTTTCTATTTTTACCTACTTTTAAATGTTTTTTGTAAATTTTTGAGTTTGACACTCTGTAAATATCTGTTATTGTTTATGTGTTATGTAACAAAAACTTTGTTCAGTGCGGGAGTACTGAAGTTAACTAGGGGGAATGTGGCGCCCTGTGCCAGGTAAGCCACAGAACCAACTAGTTTGCAATGGGATTTCCACAGCTGAGAACCACACATACACACAACACCTTCCACTCCAGGCCTGTAGGGGGAAACCTACTGGTTGCTGTTAAGCCAGATCCCCTATAAATACAGGTGCTGGGGGCGTAATTAGCCAGAGTGTGCAGTCACTAGAAGAACTGTGCAGTTCAGCTCAGAGCTAGTGAGCAGAACTGGTAACCGGAGCCGTGCTAGGCCCGACACCAGTGCACGCCAGAGCTACTGTTAGGTTCAGAGAGTGAGGACGACAGACAGAGGCGAGGAACACTCCAGACAAGGGCAGAGGAGCTATACTGGCTCACCCCACTAGAACACCAGTCACTGGAGACCGAGTCTGCACACAGGGAGAGAGAGACCAAAAAATCCAGAACACCATGGAGATTAGCTTCCTGGACACCCGGAGCACCCACATGTGAGAGCCAGGGACCGCAGGTGAGATAGCGGTAGCCCAGAGAGAGAGCCCTCAGTGCAGCTACACGGGTGTGGAGACACGGGAGGTCAGGACTGGTTTCACGCCAGCCAGGCTTCAGGACAAATCATAGGACAAGGGAGGCCTACACCTCACTCAATGTGGATGTCCCAGAGTGCAGCCTTCATCCCTGGACGTGTAGCGGTTTCCATCAGTAAAGGTACCGAAAGAGACTTTTGTGTGTGTGTCCATAATTCCAGCCCCCCACCACCACGACTACGCTGCCCTTTTCCACTATTCCTACTTCCAACACCCCGGGGAAAACAGTCCTACCTGTAGAGGGCTACAACACCTTGCTGCCACCCATCCCCGGAGGTTCCATCAGCGCCGGTGCTATCACTGGACCTACAGGTGGCGTCACGAACATAAACTTTATTATTTTTATTCCCCTTTTTGGTGTCCGCTCAAGGACACAGACTCGGGGGCACCGACCACCACCTGACTCCCTGTACTAATACGCCCGAGCTCCGAGTACCCAATCCCTTGGTAGCGAGTCAATAGCCGCCCCACTGTTTTGAAATTCCCACCACTCCTGTGTATGGCCATTGATTGACAGGCATGTTCTCGCACCTGCAAACTGGACCGGATCACTGTGCTCCATTGAAGATACACAGTGCCCGAAGTCTTACGTGACTTAGTTATAATGACTAAGAACACCCATGTTCGAAACGTATAATCCCCTGGATTTACAATTTTAACAGCATCATTTTAAAGGAATACTGAAAGAACATGAAGTTTTAACGTATATCTAAAAACCTGATTTGGATGTCAGTTGCTGGATCCCTTTTTGTTTGATTGCCACAGCTGCCTTCTCTGAGCACCGTCCTGGAGTCCACACCCAAAGCCAAAGGAATTCATCTAATGGTGAGCAGAAAAACATTTTTTTTCTTCTATATTGAATGTACAGAAAAACCTATTACCCATGTGTTGAGGAATTTGAGGCTCTTCCACCTCACCGCATCCGTCCTGTATTTGCTTAAAATATATTTTTGCATGTGCTGTGACAAGCTGTGAAAGTACCACAGGATTCCAGGTCTGTAACTACCTACAAATACTACTTCTAAATAATATGGGTTCCTAAAGCTCAAGAACCTCAATTCTATGTCAGAATCTAACTCACGTGAACTGTGAAGTATTTACGCCAAGTTATATTTCCCTTTTCCTGCAAAAGTAAACACAACTGTTATCCCCAAGACCTGTGTCTGTGGTCATTCTCGTGGACGCGGCGTAGGGATGGATAGCAGCAAACGGAAACCCCCCCATTACAAGGGCTTTTATATTAATGTTGTTGCTGTGGCTCTGCAGTGTTAGTTGCTGTTGTTGTGTGTATCACGTGATGTGGTTGACCACTGCTTTAGCCTTTAAAAAATCCAGTGGCACACGACCTGATGTTGCTGATAGAGTTCATACTCTGTTTGATCACAGATCTATGGATGCTGTGTGCAGTCTCTTTTGAAGCCTTTTGGAAGCTGTCTTTTCCCTGGAATTCAACATCGTATATGGGGTTACGATGTTCAGGCCTGGACCCCAGGGTGGAGGTAAGAGGGTGTTAGCCTAGAGCTAGTCAGAAGCAGGGAAATGGTGGTGGCCTAGACATCTTCACCTTTAGAGGTCTCAGCTAGGGACCCCATTCTAATGGTCAGACTAGTACCCCTATTACCTTTGCTCATCACTGCCATCATGCTACCTTACCCCCTCATCTGTTATAACCACACTGTGACATTACCAACGACTCGCCATTCTTCTGAAACCCGTATGGCTTCATCACAAGTTTTCGCATACCTGATGCAGGCCTTCTCTGATTAGGTTTCTGATTGGCGTACTGAGGTGGTGCAGCAGCTACAACAAATTGTAGGGTTTCTGGCCCCGCTTCACGCCCAGGTTCAGCCGGAACCCAATATCTCCCTCCCAGACAGATTTTCTGGAGGGACAGAGAAATTTATAGTGTTCAGAGAAGCCTGTAAATTATATTTAAGGCTCCGACCTCATTCTCCCTTCTTAAGGGGGATCTCCAGGCCTGGGCCTTGTCTATTCTGACCGATTCTCCATCTTTGCGGTCAGTGGACAAGGTTTTTGTGAACCTGGCCCTGGTGTATGGTGACCCTGATGACATCTCCTTGGCTGAGTATAAACTTTGTAAGCTCAGGCAGTGACCATGGCGGGCTGAGGAGCATTGCTCAGAGTTCCGAAGATGGGCCACTGACACAGTGAAATGACCCTGCTCTTAGAAGTCATTTCTGTCTGTGTTTGTCAACTATGCTTCAGGACTTCATGGCTCAATATGCTGCTCCGGAGTCATTGGAGGCTACAATGTCTCTAGCCATTAGGCTGGAGAGGCACCTCACCTACACCACGTTCGCCCACTGTGGTCTCCCCTGTTGACCGGGTTCCACAGGTAATGTTTGATGAACCTATGCAGTTGGCAGGAGGGACCACTAGTACTAGGTCGCCTGCGGTTCATCGTGACAGGGGGGGTGTTATTATTGCAGTCATTCGGTCCATTATATTAAGGTCTGTCCACTCCGCTCCAATTTGACTATTCAGCCTCATAAGCCAAGAGGAGGGAAATGACCAGGGGCTGCATGTTTCCACCAATTCCATGTCTCAGGCCACTATTTCAGCTAAAATAGTGATTGGTGGAAAGACTGTGACTATTACTGTCCTTGTGAATAGTGGAGCAGGAGTCAATTTGGTGGATTTTACTTATATGGTGGAGTCAATTGAATAGGTCATCAATATCAGTCCGACACCTGGTAACCCTACCAATCAGCTGTTATTAGCTCTGGTGGCAGCCGCATGTAAACAGTGTAGGGAGTTGGAACAACACTTCTCTGCACACCGTGCAGTGGCCATTCGTGTGATCTGCAGCTCATCCTCTATTGAAGTAAAAATTGAGCATCATTATCTGAGAACTCCCACTAAAAAGTGTACGGACCTATTCATAGGATAGGGAACAACTTCCTGATTACCGAGGGTCTGACGTTTGGAATCCCTAGGGATCCAGAGAACGAGGCTCTGCAGAATTAGTTGGTGAATTAGTTTGATTACAGTTTTATAGATTGTGGAAATGTAAAAAATGCAGGGTAATTGTGTGGTCCAGGTGATGCAGCATCCTAACAAAAAGGCAGGGAAACAAGTCTAAGGTTGGGCAAATGGTTCCCTCCTGTGAGCCTTTGATTTGTTTAGGCGACTTGTGATGTCAGCAGTCTTGAATCAGTCCGCTATGTGAACACCGGCCATGAAGCTGCCACCTTGTGGAAGCCTGTGATAGATGCTGATGATAACCCGTGAACTGATATTCAGTAGTCCGCTACACAGCTCTTATAATGATCCTATATTCGTGCCCAAAGCACATGGCAGGCATTAAAAAAAATAGGAAGCAGATTTTAAAACAGAATATAGGGAAGAATAAAATATATTTAATACATTTCTCTTTTTAGACTTTCTTTTTGGTAGCAAACAGTGTAGTCCGTGGAGATATAGTTACATTGGTGAAAAACCCCCAAAAATATCTGAACCCATTATGACTCGAGTCACTGGGATCAGGACACATATCAAAACAGATTAATCAAAGCTGCTAAGAAATGAAGCCAAAACACTTGTGAAAACAGAGCGGTATTCATCTAATCGTCCCTGATGGATGACAGAGAACATATTACCCCTCATCTTCCAAACTGTCACTATGTTAGATTAATCCACCATATAACCATAAAATTCCCACTGGCAGAAAACTTTACATCATCCTAATTAAATGCTGCTATTTTTAATATAACAAAACTGCATATATTAATTTTCTTAAGTAACAAGATCTCCAAAAATACCCCAGGGAAGTCTCGTCCGATTACTAATTGCTATAGGGTACCTTTACATACAGAGATAAATTGCTTGCAACTCACTGGTTGCAGTGAAATCATGGACACAATGTACCATTTTGTTGCCATGTACAAATGGAATAATGTGTCCATGATTTCACTGCAACCAGTGAGTTGCAAGCAATATATGTCTGTGTGTAAAGGTACCCATAATGCCTTTACATTTTGCTCACTACAATAAAACTAACTTGCACTTTGTTTTGAAGGGAATGAAATTACTTTTGTAATTTAAAATCCCTGACTATTATACCAAAGCATCAAAGAAGACGGCAGTGACATTCATTTACCCAAGATAAAAATGAAGTGAAATTTTTAGATCATTAACACTTCTGTTTGGTGCTGGTTAGGTTAGTGTGGAGTAATATACTGTACATTAAAGGGATCCTGTCACCCCCAAAACACCTCCAAAGCTCTTAAAAGCTGTCCCTATTAACACTTTCCCTACACTCCTTTTTGCTCCTAAATGCACCTAATCAAAGTGAAGAAAAACGTTTTATAAGTACCTCATTATTGATGCTAATGAGTGACTATGCTATTCATAGTCACTCATCCAGGCAGCCCCTCTTCATGATATCACGCCTATTCAGGCGTGATCTTCCTAATAGATTCAAAATCGCGCCTCTCTGCGCGCCTCCCCACTCTCCCATTACGCACGGGCTTCAGTGGGGGCATTATGACGCGATTCGCGTCATTTCCTGGCGCCGGGTGACGTAGTACACCCGCGCCGCTCGCTTTGAGCTTCAAGTGCCTCACTGCGCATGCGTGCGGGAGCCGGAACAGAGCGGGCGGCGATCCGGAGACACAGGCACAGAAGAGGATTCCATTCCTCATAACAACAGTACGGCGGTCCCATTACAAACCCCTAACTTAGGGGTTTGTAATGGGACCGCCGTACTGTTGTTATGAGGAATGGAATCCTCTTCTGTGCCTGTGTCTCCGGATCGCCGGCCGCTCTGTTCCGGCTCCCGCACGCATGCGCAGTGCGCTCCCGCACGCATGCGCAGTGAGGCACTTGAAGCTCAAAGCGAGCGGCGCGGGTGTACTACGTCACCCGGCGCTAGGAAATGACGCGAATCGCGTCATAATGCCCCCACTGAAGCCCGTGCGTAATGGGAGAGTGGGGAGGCGCGCAGAGAGGCGCGATTTTGAATCTATTAGGAAGATCACGCCTGAATAGGCGTGATATCATGAAGAGGGGCTGCCTGGATGAGTGACTATGAATAGCATAGTCACTCATTAGCATCAATAATGAGGTACTTATAAAACGTTTTTCTTCACTTTGATTAGGTGCATTTAGGAGCAAAAAGGAGTGTAGGGAAAGTGTTAATATGCTCTAGGGACAGCTTTTAAGAGCTTAGGAGGTGTTTTGGGGGTGACAGGATCCCTTTAAAGCACACTAGCAGTTTTTGTTTTTTGTTTCAGCGTTAGAGTGGAGCTTTAAATCTAAGTCCCCTGCCCCTGGTATCATACTTACCCTCAGGCATTTTCAATGTCGCTCCATTCCTGCAGCACCATTTTGTGACTATAACTTTGGACTAACCAGAAGTCAGAAGTTACGCCACCAGCGCTCAAAACAAGTCTATGAAAGCCAGATTGAAGCCAGAATGAGGCTTTCACAGAGTTATAATGATTTATCACCTTTGGCATGCTCCACGAAACACTTATCATCGGAGCGAGACCAAAGCTGCAGTGATCAAAGATGAGGTGCTGGAGGGTGAGTATAAAGGCCCCGTTACACAGTACGAGATCGTGAACGATATCACTGAAACATCACGGGTTTGGAGTCGTTGAAACAACATCGTTAGGACGTTGTTGCGTGTAACACCGAGATACGACAACAATAAATCGTTGGATCGTTGATCACAGATTTGTGAGCATGTTCTCAAATCATTCAGCCAACCTGCTGCATCGTTATGTGTGACACATCAATAATGATGTTGTTAACGACTTTACCTATTCACAGCAGTGAGCAAACATCATTCACTGGGTTGTGCGAACAATACCTGCTCGCTACATCATTGGTGCATCATCCACGATATCTACACGTGTGACAGCTCACCAACGATGTCAAAAAGATGTCCTAATGACCGCGTGCCCATGAGATCGCTGCCGACATTGTTACAACATTGCAGCGTGCAACAGTACCTTTAGACAGAGGTCAATGTACTTAGGTTGAAATCACCTCTCCAGTGGTACAATAAAAATAAAAAATAAAAAACCCTCTGAGTGGTGCTTTAATAAAAGCACATTTTATTTATGCTAACATTTTTACAGTGAGTTGCAGAATTTGTTTTTAAACTTCTAAGTTTCACTACTGGGATAGTAGAAAAAGCTCCAGAAAGAACTAGGAGCTGGATATCTTTGGGCAAGGTTCACACATTAGTACAAATTGTAATGTATGGAATACTGGCGGCTCTTCAGACCCAAACTCAGCCATTTATGAGGCTACTGACGTTGGTTCAACAAACCCATGGCCAGTCCATAGATTGCGGTCTGTACTCGGACCATGATGTGTGAAGCTTGCCTTACATGGTGGAAGTCCTTGGCAATGACTACTTCTGATTTTGCCCTGCCTCAGCTCACCTTTACTTCTCCCTTTGAATTACCGTATATACTCGTGTATAAGCCGACCCGTGTATAAGCCGACCCCCCTACTTTTGCCCCCAAAACCTGGGAAAATCTATTGACTCGTGTATAAGCCGAGGGTGGACCCCAGCACAGGTATACATCCCCCAGCAGTGTGGTATACAGCAGCCTCCCCAGTGGTATATACAGGCCCCAGCAGTGTTACAGCAGCAGCCCCAGTGGTATATACAGCAGCAGCCCCAGTGGTAGTATACAGCAGCCCCAGAGGTATATACAGCAGCCCCAGTGGTAGTATACAGCAGCAGCCCCAGTGGTAGTATACACGCAGCCCCAGTAGTATATACAGCCCCAGTGGTAGTATACACGCAGCCCCAGTAGTATATACAGCCCCAGTGGTATATACAGCCCCAGTGGTAATATACACGCAGCCCCAGAGGTATATACAGCAGCCCCAGAGGTATATACAGCCCCAGTGGTAGTATACACGCAGCCCCAGTGGTATATACAGCCCCAGTGGTATATACAGCCCCAGTGGTATATACAGCCCCAGTGGTAATATACACGCAGCCCCAGAGGTATATACAGCAGCCCCAGAGGTATATACAGCCCCAGTGGTAGTATACAGCAGCCCCAGTGGTATATACAGCCCCAGTGGTAGTATACACGCAGCCCCAGTAGTATATACATCCCCAGTGGTATATACAGCCCCAGTGGTAGTATACAGCAGCCCCAGTGGTAGTATACATACAGCCCCAGTAGTATATACAGCCCCAGTAGTATATACAGCCCCAGTGGTAGTATACACGCAGCCCCAGTGGTATATACAGCCCCAGTGGTATATACAGCCCCAGTGGTATATACAGCCCCAGTGGTAATATACACGCAGCCCCAGAGGTATATACAGCAGCCCCAGAGGTATATACAGCCCCAGTGGTAGTATACAGCAGCCCCAGTGGTATATACAGCCCCAGTGGTAGTATACACGCAGCCCCAGTAGTATATACAGCCCCAGTGGTATATACAGCCCCAGTGGTAGTATACAGCAGCCCCAGTGGTATATTCAGCCCCAGTGGTAGTATACAGCATCCCCAGTGGTATATACAGCCCCAGTGGTAGTATACAGCAGCCCCAGTGGTAGTATACATACAGCCCCAGTAGTATATACAGCCCCAGTAGTATATACAGCCCCAGTGGTAGTATCCAGCAGCCCCAGTAGTATATACAGCCCCAGTGGTAGTATACATACAGCCCCAGTAGTATATACAGCCCCAGTAGTATATACAGCCCCAGTGGTATATACAGCCCCAGTGGTAGTATACAGGGCCCCAGCAGGGCCCCCCTCATAGTTTGGCGCCCCCACCTCACTTGCTGGCCCCCCCCGCATGCAGCACTGCGCATATACATTACCTGTCTAGCAGCTGTCACCCTCCGGTGGCGGATCGCGGCTCCGGGCTCCATCTTCCTCTCTGTCTTCCTGCTTGTCACGTGACCGGCCGGCGTCGCGATGACGTCATCGCGATGAGCCCGGCGGCCACAAAGCAGGAAGACAGAGAGGAAGATGGAGCCCGGAGCCCAGGAGCCGCGATCCGCCACCGGAGGGTGACAGCTGCTAGACAGGTAATGTATATGCGCAGCGCTGCATGCGGGGGGGGCCAGCAAGTGAGGTGGGGGCGCCAAACTTTGAGGGGGACCGTATTGACTCGCGTATAAGCCGAGGGGGGGACTTTTCAGCCCAATTTTTGGGCTGAAAAACTCGGCTTAGGGTGCTTTCACATAACGATTTTCGCATTTCCGATGCTGTCCGAAAAAAATCGGACAGCATCGGACCGATTTTCGGACCCCATGTATCCCTATGGGGATCGGACCTAATCGGATGTGCACTAAATGCCATCCGATTTGGTCCGATCCGATTCTGTCCGATTTTATTATCGGTGCTAAAATCGGAGCCTGCTCCGATTTTAGCACCGAAAATAAAGTCTGACAGATTCGGATCGGACCAAATCGGATGGCATTTAGTGCACATCCGATTAGGTCCGATCCCTATAACATGGGGCCCTATGGAGAAGGGTCCGAGGAAACATCTATGTCTCCTCGGACCCCGTTTTACTGTACTGAGCATGCTCAGTACAGTAAAACTGCTCCTAACTAGGAGCACAAGTGTTAAAAAAAAAAAATAAAGGTTATTCTCACCTCCCCCCGAGCCCCCGCCGTCTTCCGCCATCTTCCTCTAGGTTCCCGGTGGCTCTCGCAGGCTGCCGGTGTCAGCAGAGGTGTACCTCTGCTGTTCAGGACCTGCGGTGATGTCACAGTCATGTGACCGCGGGTTCACCATGGTGAACCCGCGGTCACGTGACTGTGACATCATCGCAGGTCCTGTGTACAGCAGAGGTACACCTCTGCTGACACCGGCAGCCTGCGAGAGCCACCGGGAACCTAGAGGAAGATGGCGGAAGACGGCGGGGGCTCGGGGAGAGGTGAGAATAAACTTTTTTTTTTTTTTTTCTTTTTTTGCAGCCCGGCGCCGATTTTATGCCGGAATCGGGTGCCTATTTGCCACCCGATTCCAGGCATCAGAAGGGAGCCGATGCTGTCCGATTTAAGCTTAAGTTCTGGCATTCAATCTCCAGCAAACTATTCCCCTCTAACACATTAGGCCCTCTAACGCCACTCCTTTCTACTCTGTCATTCTGACCAGAAGTCTTTCCTTGATCTGAAGACAGCAGAGAATACTCGTTTGGGACGAATCATTAGAAATACTTTGCAATTTGTGAAGCTTAGGTTTGAATATATTAAACTTTAGTCTTTCCTGTCCTTGCCAATCTTGGGGCGGCTTGACCCATGAGACACCGACCCCTTTTGAGGGACTGTTATTACTAAAATCTCCCCCAAAGCACGCAAGAGATGAGAAATGAGGCTGTCAATTAGCTTGGGAGGAGGACTTGAGAGAAGAGATTTCTACCAACGAATGGAAGAGCTTTCTTCTTACTCTAACTTGCTTCTACCTGTGCAATATAGGAATAAAATGTAGTATTGCCCCTCGAAGCTACATGCCATTTTCCAGTCATAGTCAGAGATCTGTTGCCCTGTGGGTTATGCTTCACATAAGATGGGGGTGTGATGGGATCAAGGCATTCTGGAGTAGGGTGTTCACAAACTACAGCTTAAAATTTTTTGTAGAAGTAAAGAGACGGCACTCACGAGGACATCTTCAAACGTGCATCAGATTTTATTCCATTAGCTGGAATAGGAGGTTACAAGGGGTGCAGGGAGGGAGGAGGTGCAGGGTGGACTACAGCTTAATCACAGGCAATATTGTGAGCAGCCCTCAAATTGCTCTCCTCTCGATCTTACCTCACTCAGTACAGTTTTTAAAAAAGGACATCCTGCCTTCTTGCTGATCCCCAGATACTGGAAATCAGTGCATGCTCCATCTATTTTGGAATGATACACCAAAATGTTGGGCAACTGTAGAATGTTGGAGCTCTCCACAGCATGCTCTGGCTTCTTGGTTAGGTTTGGTAGGGCGTGGAGTGAACTGATTCTTTTCCATGACTTCCCAAACTTCCATCAACTGTTCTTTTAATCCAAGACCTTGGAGGGGCATTCCTGGGTTGGGTTTCTAGGGATGTTGAGAAGCGGTTTTGCCATCCTCTCCCCCCTCCAAAATTCCCTCCCCCTTTTTTTCTCTTCTCTCCCTCTCTTCCCTTCTTTTTTCCCCTTTCCTCCAACATTAACATCCCCTCTCTTCCTTAGCACTTACTTTCCTTTCCCTCTTTTATTTTTCCTTCATTTTTCGTTTTCCCCGTTTCTCTTCCTATTTAATCTTGGGCACTCAGCGCCCGCCTGAGAGAATTAGGATCTATCAACAATTTGCTTTAAATGATTTAATGTAATGGAGCTCTTCCTGGGCTCCTTTTTGCTATAATGTTCACAATTAAAATTGAAGTTTTCAGACCTGCATTCCATGTATGTGAAGATATACTTATTGTCATGACTGTTTGTCCTATGTTTTTATTAAAGTAATAAACACATATGTGTAAAAAAACAAAATGGTATCGGTGTCATCCATGTATGGTCCGTGGCTCCGTTATTGGCATCCGTGTGTCTTTAGGGTACGGTCTATTTTTACCAGTGTGACGGTATTTCACAAATGGATAAACAAAATTCCAAACCTTCTTGTATCCTTTGCAATGTGAAATAAGGACAATACCCCAATGACATCCATGTTCTGTATATGTTTTTCACAAAACCATAGACTTGTATGTCCCTTTTCATCTGCGATACCAGAAAAAAACAGACAGGTCTCTGTTTTGCAGACACACAGCCCATGACAAAAAAAAAAATCATGTGAATAGCACCATAGATTATAATATCTATGTATTACATACATGAAAAAACAAAGAGATACAACATCTACGTGCCACATGGTCGACTGAATGAGGCTTTACAGTGTATGTCCCATTGAGAAGTTATAGTGCAAACGCAGAGCTAGATCAGATATTAGTGGTGGATGAAGCCTATAATTTCCTTTTTTCTAATGAAGTACCGTACATAGTTATTTCTTGTAATAACAAACAGGCAGTGGTAGATTTACCGTATTGTTCAGAAGCAGGCATAATGGATGTATCTGAATTTAATGAAAACCCTGCTGTCTAAAACATTGCCTTTGGGATTTTTTTTTAGAAGCAAATGTTTACTTAAAGAGCTCTATGCCATGCTGGCAGAAAATCAAACTGGCATAGAGCCTAAATCATTAAATACTTGAATGTTGTCGAAATAGTAGTAAAAGAGTGGCAGGTGCTAACTTTACACATAGAATAAGGCTGCCCCTAGATTTTCAACCATGGATGTTGAAGCAGTGTATCACATGGATTCAAAAGCCACATTGCATCCAAAAAGTCAAAATGCAAAACTTGGTAATTTGGAATAAAACCCTGTATGGTTCTTTGAAAGCCTAAGATTGGCAATATTAATTATATAGCCTATTGTAAGCCAACATTGTTTACTTGCAGCAATTCCATGATTGTTCTGTGATACTTGCTGGGTTTCTAAGATACAGCTAGCAGTTCCAAAAATCCTGCTAATGTAACACAGTGAGCTGATCACCCACAAATCCCCCCAAAAATAACCCGCAGTACAACCCCCACAATACCCTAAAAAGGGGCAGCACACTGGCAGATAACCGAAGCAAGCAATACTGGCAACACTGGCTTCCTGATAATTGATCAAATAACAAACAGGTTTAAGGCTGGTTTCACACTACCATTCTGTGGGAACCAGGGGTAAAACCTTCATCCCCCCGGATTCCCCCGCAATTGACAAACTGGATGCACATGCACCGATATTGTCATTGATCCGTCTCATGGATCAGTGATAATACCGATGTGGACGCAGTCAGTTGGATTCGGTTGATCATTTCAAACTTAGTTTTGGGTATCGCAGACAAAAAACCTGGATGCCGCCAGATCTGTGTTCAATAGAGCCTCATTCATGGGCGTTTCCAGCGAGGGGCAGGGGGTAAGCTGCCCCCCCCCAGAAGCAGGGGTGCGCCTATCATGGAGGGCACTCACTGGCAGCGCAGGCTCCCCACAAATGCCGCTTCTGCTGCTGAGTGTTAATCTGGCCTCAGTGTCTGCCATCTGCTCTGCACATTAGCATGGGGGGACTGGTGTGATGACATCATCACTGAGCGCCCTGTTGTGCAGAGTTCTGCAGTGCGACACTCATGTGGCACCCCTGCAGTCTGGTCACCACAAGGGGTTCTGCACCCACTCCACGGGTGTGGTATTCCTGTTCTCAGGGAAATGAGATGGTAAGTACAGACACTTAACAAAACACCCAACACACCCGGTCCCAGGGATAGTGGGAGGACCCGATTGAGGGAGGGCTCAGTCAGGGAATGGAGGGAAGGAAGGTGGAGGGTGGGAAGTTAGGAAGAGAAGTCAGTTAGAGTGCATCAGAGAAGGAGCATGGAGGATCCAGAGGACTTGAGCAATGAGGAGCTCGACAACAGACTGCAAGTGAGACAGAGGGAGCCTTAGGGGCACGGGTAGAGAGCGATCCACCCGTGCGCCCGAATCTGAGTTGAACAGAATTGCTGGTTGGGAACCAGGGGACCGGCTCTGAAGGTGGCGAAGAGATTCTACGCTCCATCCACAGAACTGGAGGCCACTAGATCTAGAGGAGCTGTGACCTACACATCCGCTGAGAAGTTAGCCATGTTAGGATCAGGGGACTTGATACCAGTTGCCCGACAGGAACTGTGGCTGCTGGATTGGGGATATGTGTGCGGAGGTGCGTGCAGTAGAGAGGCAGACAGTCAGCGCTGAGGAAAGCAACTCATGAGAGAAAGGAACATAAAAAGGTGTCTTAGACAAGCTACCCTAGTTCGTTGGGGACTATCTGGACTGTGACTTGGCAAGGAACAGTACCTGGCGGCAGTGCTAAGGTGAAAGCTAAGTAAACCGAGTATAGAACTCAAGAACTGTGTGTGAGACTGTTTATTTCCCGCTGGCAGAGCAGTAGACTGATAAGACGCGCAGGCCACAGGAGACCTGCCTGTGAGTTGCTCCAAGCCCCTTTCCAGCCAGAACAGCCCTGTTTGCCTTCCATCATCGAACACTAGTGGCGTCACGACAACCATCCCTAAAACCTTATTCCCAGAAGTTTTAAGTTGATACCCAGGATCATGGAGCCAGGTCTCGACCCCTGTGACTCCCCGGAAGTATCAAAGCCCAGTTCCGAGTACCCCACGGTCCTGGGGGCGTATCAATTTCCTGGCATCATGAACAGGATTTTGTGCCCGATGTCAACGGGTACTGTGTACCATAGACTTTATTGCACTCTGTAAAGGAGACTTTGAAAATGGCGATCATGGAGTATTGACGCCATGTGCTGGCCCGGGGGCGTTCCCTGTCACCCTGTCATGGAATGGGCCCGCACAAGGCGCGAAAGAGCAAGCCCGTACCAAGTGCCAGAAGAAAGCCAAGGGGGCCTGCTTGGGGCGATGCTGACTCCACCGATTGAAGGGAGTGGCGACCGGAAGGGAGATGTCAGAAAGAGAGAAGGGAACATGGAGGATGAAGGAAGCACCATGGCGTCCAGCAGTCGAGAGAGTCCAGCAGGCGAGAATGCAGGAGAAGGCATCCCCGGTGATAAAGAGGGGAGCGCAGGCCTGCTGCCGGAGGACCCAGAGTTTTGGGGAGCCATGTTTAGGGACCTCAACCTACAACTCCATCAGGCCCAAGTAAGGACTCTCCGAATATGGAAGAAGATGCTGATGAAAAAGATGGCCCGAGGGTCGATGACGCCAACCACCTTAGTACCAACAGAGGAGGCATCCGAGGCCACGCTGCCAGCTGAAGGTGAAACCTCTGCCCTGGTAGTAGGAGAGACCCTGCATGAAAGTGAACTTGTCCTGCAGGCCCTGTACCAGAAGTCCGGACAGAGAAAAAGCAGGAGCAGAGCAGTGATGGGGAGGAAGTCAATCCAGTAGTCCAGCCGAAGGTAGAGACTGAACCCCCGATGAAACCCAAAATCACCGAGACTAAGTGGGTCCACTGGATGCGACGGCAAGAGGAGTTAGCAGAACTCCAAGTTGCAGCTCAGAGGAGACAGAGGCTCACGTGGGAAGTGCAGCTGAGACCCTCGCTAAAGTTGACTATTGGCACCAAAGGCAAGTGGCAGAGAAACAGGAGCGCCGACAACGCCAAGCCAAGTGGCGGGCACAGGAGGCGGCCAACCTCAAAGACAAAGAACAAGTCTGTAAATCACCAGTGGCCTACCCAACTGAATGGCGATAAGGAGTAGTGGTAAACTTCCATCTGCAAAAAGGGTGGGGATTCGTCAAGGAACCTGACTTGGAAGAAGAGGTATTTATCAGCTGGCGAGACGTTGAATCCTACTAGCCCAAAGGACATCCTGGTAGAGATTTGAACCTGGGAGATGAGATGGGATACTCCCGGCATAGGGGACACCGTGGATGGTATGCCCTTCGGGTACACAAAGTGTCACCTCCCAAAATAGTACCAGAACTGCAGTAAAGCTTTAAGCAGAGTTAACAATGTAAATAGTTATGTAGCATACCTGGTGTAAAAGTTGAGTTACCGGTAAAGTGTGTATTTTATTGATAATGTGACTACTTAGGTGCCAGTAATTAACCGCCAAAGTGAAAAAGGACAATTATGGATGGTTTGATTGTTGCACTTCTGCTTTTCAGCCCAGGATAAGGTGCCTTACTCAATTTACCAGGTAAAGAGACTCAATGGACAACATGAAACCTGGAACTGTGAAGCATTTGCACTTCTCTTTTTATTTTTCTATCTATACTATTTTTATTTAACCGTGAATATGTTTTTATGTAATGTTTAAAGGGAACCTGTAACCTGGATCTAAGCCCCTACACTATCACTACCTGTCCTTGCACCTTGCTAGCTGCTCCCTATCTATCCCTCTCTGAGCTAAATCCGCCCTATAAAACAGCAGAAAAATAACTTATAACTTACAGAAGTCCCTGAGGCTGGGGACTAAAAAGGCGGGCCCAGGCTCCATTCTGCCCCTCCTCGATGCAGCAGCACACGCCCAGCTGGGCGGAATTATTCTTTCTTCATCGCCACCTCCTCCATTTGGAATCTCCCACCCGCTTTACACTGTAAGGTAGCGGTTAGGATCAGCATGACAGAAGGCAGTGACTCAGGTATTTACTCACACAGCACACAGTTTAATGGCACCGTTCAGGTATTCAGAGACCTCCAGGTTCCGGGGCGCAGCCGAGTACAACCTCATACAATCCGAACAGCTGATATAGAAGCTCTACCTTCCCCGGTTAGGCTGTGTTAGGTCAGCACACAACCTTTCTCTCCTCACCGTCTGCTCATTAACCTCATGAACGTCCACTCTGAGAGAGCTCACAGGCTGTGTTAAATCTTCACACAGCTCTCTACACAGCAGCTCCTGCTGCTGTCCTGACACACTACACCCCTCTCCACAGCTCAGGGCAGCTCATATTATCTCCTATTCACCCGCACACCTGGGCGTCAGTGCTTTCAATCAGCACTCAGCTCCAGCAGCAGCTAACCCTGTGTGTGCTGCTACCAAGCAGAAGATACAATCTCCCATATGCTGTGTCCCGGTCAGGGGACACATCGAGGTCGCATCACCACAACACGATAGGTGTAAAGCAGGCGGGAGATTCCAAATGGAGGAGGCGCCGATGAAGAAAGAATAATGCCGCCCAGTGGGGCGTGTGCTGCTGCATCGAGGAGGGGCAGAATGGAGCCTGGGGCCGCCTTTTCAGTCCCCGTCCTCAGGGACTTCTGTAAGTTATAAGTTATTTTTATGCTGTTTTATAGGGCGGATTTAGCTCAGAGAGGGATAGATAGGGAGCAGCTAGGAAGGTGCAGGGACAGGTAGTGATAGTGTAGGGGCTTAGATCCAGGTGACAGGTTCCCTTTAAGCAAAGAACCTCCCATTCGGGAAGAAGCACTCTTGTCAAGTTTTATTGTTATTGTGCATGCATGCTATAAAAATGTGAGTTCCATGTGGAAAACATCTCTTTAACCCGATTGGTCACATGAGGACGTGCTAATCTTTGCCAAGGGGGAATGTGACACCCTTGCGGTCTGGTCGCCATAAGGAATACTGCACCCACTCCACGGGTTTGGTATTCCTGTTCTCAGGGAAACGGGATGGTAAGTCCAGACACCTAACAAAACACCCAACACACCCGGTCCCAGGACGGTGGGCAGACCCCATAGAGGGAGGGCTCAGCAAGGGGACGGACAGAAGAAAGGTGGAGGGTGGGAAGTTAGGAAGAATAGTCAGAGTACATCAGAGAAGGGGGAAGGATATGGAGGAGTTGAGCAGTGATGAGCTCATTCTGGGTCCCGGAACAACAGACTGCAAGTGAGACAGAAGGAGCCTTAGGGGCACGGCAGAGAGCGATCCACCCGTGTGCCCGAATCTGAGTTGAACAGAATTGCTGGTTGGGAACCAGGGGACCGGCTCTGAAGGTGGCTAGGAGATTCTACGCTCCATCCACGGAACTGGAGGCCACTAGATCTAGAGGAGCTGTGGTCGACACCCAACACATCCTCTGAGAAGGTAGCCGTATTAGGGCCAGGGGACTTGGTACTGGTTTCCCCACAGGACCCGTGGCTGCTGGATTGGGGTTCTGTGTGCGGAGGTGCATACAGGAAAGAGGTGGACAGTCAGCGCTGAGGAAACCAACCTGTGAGAGAAAGGAACATAAAAAGGTGTCTTAGACAAGCTACCCTGGTTCCCAAGAGACTTGGCAAGAAACAGTACCTGGCGGCAGTGCTAAAGTGAAAGCTAAGTAAACCAGGTATAGAACTCCAGAACTGTGTGTGAGACTGTTTATTTCTCACCTGCAGAGCAATAGACTGATAAGACAAGCAGGTTACAGGAGACCTGCCTGTAAGTTGCTCCAAGCCCCTTTCCAGCCAGAACAGCCCTGCTTGCCTTCCATCACCGAACACTACTCCGGTTGCCCTGGGGTACGGCTCCACCCGTGGGGAGTGAAACCACCAAAGCTGCAATCCTCAGAGATCCCGCACAGCAGCGTCAGCCCCAATCACCGAACACCATGGGTGGCTCAACGACAACCATCCTTAAATCCCTAATGTATATGAGATTTGGAGCCCTATGAGGGGCTGTATATGATATGGAAGCCCTATGGGGGCCTGTATATGATATGGGAGCCCTATGGCGGGCTGTATGAGATGGGAGCCTTATGGGTGGCTGTATATGATATGGGAGCCCCATGGGGGGCTGTATATGATATGGGACTCCCATCTCATATAAAGTCCCCGATGGGGCTCCCATATCACATACAGCCCCCCATAGGGCTCCCATCATGGTGGGAGCCTTATGGGTGGGCTGTATATGATATGAGAGCCCTATGGGGGGCTGTATATGAGACAGGAGCCCTATAGGTGGGCTGTAAATGATATGGGAGCCCTATGTGGTTTGTTTGTGGGGGGGGTTCGCCGTTTTGAAGTTCCCTCAGGCAGCAGAGTGGCTAGGTTCACCCCTGCGCTTAATACTTACCTAGCCAAGCTCCCTCGGTGACCGCCGGCTGTGTCTTCTGATCCCCCGCCAGGCTGCAGCGAGTGTGGGCTCTAGGACGTCACCTGGTCACATGGTGCTGTTTAAGGTCTTGCGCCAGGTCCTACGGTGCTGGGATGAGGAGCGATCACTGTGGGAACCCAGCGAGGCGAGTAAAAAGCGCATAAAGAAAGTCATTGCTTTGCTGGGATGCGTTACGGAGCTTCACTGCATTTACGCAGCGCTAAATAGTGCTGTGTAAATGCAGAAATATTATTATTAATTTATATAGCACCATTAATTCCATGGTGCTGTACAAATTTATAGATATAGATTACAGTAAACAAATTAACAATGACAGACTGGTACATAGGGGAGAGGACCCTGACCTTGCGGGCTTACATTCTACGGGATATTGGGGAGGAGATAGTAAGTCAGGGGAGCAGCAGCTCCGGTGGTGGTGAGGCAGCAACTCGGTCATTGCAGGCTGTAAGCTTTCCTGAAGAGATGGGTTTTCAGGTTTGAAGGATCCAAGCGTGGTGGATAATTGGACATGTTGGGGCATAGAATTCCAGAAGATGGGGAATATTCGGGAGAAATCTTGGAGGTGTTTGTGTGAGGAACGCATAAGTGTGGAGGAGAGGACTTGGTCTTGAGAGGATCGAAAATTACGTGAGGGAAGATAGTGAGAGATTAGTTCAAAGACATAGGGAGGAGACAGGTTATGGTTGGCTTTGTAGGTTAGTGTTAGTATCTTGAACTGGATTCATTGGGGAATTAGGAGCCAGTGAAGAGATTTACAGAGAAGAGAAACAGGGGAGTAGCAAGGAGAGAAGTGGATTACTCGGGCAGCAGAGCTGAGGACAGACTGGAGAGGTGCAAGAGTGTTAGCAGGGAGGCCACAGAGGAGGAGGTTGCAGTAGTCGAGGCGGGAGATGATGAGGGCATGTACAAGAATTTTAGTAGATTGAGGGCTGAGGAAAGTACGGAGTGTGGAAATATTCTTGAGCTGGAAGCAACAGGAGGTGGTAAGAGTTTGGATGCATGTTTTGAAGGACAGGGCAAAGTCGAGAGCTACTCCGAGGCACCGAATTTAAGGGGTGGGAGAGAGCATGATGCTATTTACCATAATAGATATATCAGGTGGTGAAGATGACAGATGGCATGGAGGAAAAATGATGAGTTCCATTTTGTCTACGTTGAGTTTTAGGAAGCGAGAGGAGAAGAAGGAGGATATGGCTGACAGACACTCCAGGATTCTGGCCAGCAGAGAATTGACATCTGGGCCAGAGAGGTAGATCTCTATAAAATGAGAATGCGCATAGGGTCTTATCCTCAATAGGAATCAAATCCCATACAGTATGAAAACTGCTCACCTGATTTAGTTGTGAAGCCCACAACTAGCTTGATCGCTCAAACACAGCAGCCGCAGCCGGGACCACACTTCCACAGACGTGGGGGTGAAACTCTATCAGGGACCAAATGTCTTTCGGTCCGCGCCGCTGCTCCAATGAGTATCAAAAAACACTGGAGTGCTTTGAAACAAGATATCTTCAGTTTTATTTTCCAACGCGTTTCGGAGCTAACACCCAGCTCCTTCCTCAGGGAATGACCCTGAGGAAGGAGCTGGGTGTTAGCTCCGAAACGCGTTGGAAAATAAAACTGAAGATATCTTGTTTCAAAGCACTCCAGTGTTTTTTGATACTCATTGGAGCAGCGGCGCGGACCGAAAGACATTTGGTCCCTGATAGAGAGAGGTAGATCTGAGTGTCGTCAGCATACAGGTGGTACTGGAAGCCATGAGTTGCCCTAGGCCAAGAGAATAGATGGCAGACAAGTAGGGGCCCCAGCACAGAGCCTTGTGGGACTCCAACAGAGAGAGGGTGGGTTGAAGAGGTAGTTTGGGAGTGGGAAACGCTAAATGTGCGGTTGGAAAGGTATGAGACAATCCAGGATAGGGCAAGGTCTTTGATGCTAAGTGAAAAAATAATCTGTAGTAAGAGAGAGTGGTCCACTGTGTCAAAGGCAGAGGACAGGTCTAAAAGGAGGAGGAATGAGAATTGTCTGTTAGCTTTGGCTGTGAGGAAGTCGTTAGTAATTTTGGTTAGGGCAGATTCGGTGGAGTGGTGGGGTCGGAAGCCGGATTGTAGGTTGTCAAGGAGACAGTTAGATGAGAGGTGGGAGTTAAGCTGAGCTTGGACATGTTGTTCAAGGAGTTTGGAAGCAAACAGGAGCAGTGATATGGGGCGGTAGCTCATCATAGCAGTCAGGCCAAGGTTTGGCTTTTTGAGGATGGGCGTAATGGTGGCATGTTTGAAAGCCGAGGGGAAGGTACCAGAAGATAGCGATAGATTGGAGAGGTTGGGTTAGGGCTGGGATGAGCGTATTAGTGAGGTTGTGGAGGAGGTGGGAAGGGATGGGGTCAAGTGCACAGGTGGTGAGGTGTGATTTGGATAGGAGACGAGTAAGCTCTCCTTCAGTGATGTTGGAGAGGGAGGTTATGAGGGAAGGGCAGAGTTCTGGTATATGGAGTGGTTGTGGAATAAAGATTTGCCTTGTTTGGTCGATCTTATTTTTAAAGTATGTGGCAAAGTCCTCAGCAGAGATGAGGGAGGTCGGAGAGGGCAGCGGTAGGCAGAGGCGATAGTTAAAAGTGCTGAACAGTTTGGGATTGTAGGATAAGGAATATACAAAGTTTGTGAAGTAGGTATGTTTAGCAGTGGTGAGGGCTGATTTGAAGGTGATGTAGCTTGTTTGAAAGAAGTGAAGTCGTCTGGCAGATATTTTCTTCCAAGGCCACTCCGCAGCCCTGAACACATGTCAAAGTTTTTTGGTGAGATTGTTGTGCCAGGATTGCCCAATGATTCGTCGCACCTTGCGATGAACGAGAGGGGTGACTAAATCTATGGTTGATGTGAGGGTGGCGTTATAGAAAGCAGCAGCACTGTCCATATCGTGGAGTGAAGATATGGATGACAGATGTAGAATAGAGTCTGAGAGTCGGTGAATGTCTAAATGTGCAAGGTTTCTGTGAGGATGTGCTAGTGGTTGGACATTGGGGGCTGGTGAGGAGGACAAGGAGGTGTGTAGATGGTGGTCAGATAAGGGAAAGAAGGAGGTTGCGAGATTAGATAGGGAACAGAGGCGGGTGAAAATGAGGTCTAGTTTATGTCTGTGTGGGTGGCTGTAGAAGACCACCGAGTTAGTCCAAAAGATGAGGAAAGTGAAAGGAGTTTGGATGCTGCTGGCTGGCGGGTGTCAGTAGCAATATTACAGTCACCCATGATGGTGGGAATGTCAGCAGAGAGAAAGTCAAGAAGCCAGGTGGAGAATTGGTCAATATAGGTAGTGGCAGAGCCTGGAGTTCGATATATGACGGCCATTTGAAAATTGAAGGGGAAGTAGATACGGACGGAGTAAACTTAGAAAGAAGGGTGGATAAAGGAGGGTGGGGGTTGAGGAGCAGCTTGCAGAGAGGAGGAAGTCCACTCCTCCGCCATGTCTGTTGCCAGGACGAGGAGTGTGGGTAAAGTGAAGGCCACCATAGCTCAGTGCAGCAGGGGAGGCAGTGTCAGAGTCCATCAGCCAAGTCTCAGTGAGGCCCAAGAAGGAAAGGTTCCAGGAGGTAAAAAGGTAATGGATCATGTGGAGCTTGTTGCAAATGGAGCTGGCATTCCAAAGTGCTCCAGAGAGAGGAAGCAGGGGGGTGGTGGTCAGGGGCACAGGTTTTACGTGTGAGGGATTGCGGTAGTTTATCTTGTGAGTAGTTTATCATGTGAACACACCTGTTTCTTTGAAACAACTAATCGTTCAAATTTATTCCAGTTATAGTTTATTAGTTTACCTTTTTATTTACATTTAGAAGACACCGATGCTGCCTAAATGGATATAAGAAACTGGTTACAAAAAGATAAGTTAATTTCTGTTGAAAATTAAATTGAGATGAAGCAACCCAGCCTAGAGACATTTAACCATAAACCCCATGTTTTCCAATAGGGCTATAATATAAACATACAGTGGCCAACTTGACTTAATTTTAAACTAAAATCGTACCCATCATAAAATAACGCAACATCTCAAACTTTTAAGGTTTTGAGTTAAGGGCTAGAAGACGTATATTTTATCTGTACACTAATCCCTCAATATTCGCGAGGGTTATGTTCCAGGAAAACCTCACAAATGTCGAATTCATGAATGCTGAGTCTATCTTTCTTTGTAAATAGGGGGGTTAAGTTCCATGGTAGTTGATAAAAGTGTAAATCCACTGTCCGCTCAATTTTTTTTAGTATGTATGAAAAAAAAATCATATACAAACTACTATGTTAATTTCCATGATTTTCAGACAAAAAACCTCTAAAGTGGAAAAATTATCAAGATGACAGTATGGAAGTGGAAGCACTGATGGTGATGAAGATGGAACTAAACTGACCAAACCATTGGATTCGGACTCTATTATTGAACAAGGGTCTAAAAAAAACTTCACCTGTACACGTAACTGGGACTGAGACCTCTAAAACAATTGAAGAATACGATGGATGGCTACCATGAAAATGACATTGGTTGTTATGTTGGTCACGCCGTTAAGTAGGAATTGCTTACAAATCCCTGGGTTCAACCATCAAATTACGATTTTGGTTCTGATGCCAGCCATTTGAAAAGAAAATTTAACCGCTGCTGGTTAGATCAATATACTCAAGTTGTTTGAAAGGTGCTTTTGCACTGTGTTAGGTTTCCTCCTGGTATTGGTACAGTTAAAGGAGTTTTGGGGTCATTCATGATAAAGCCACACATGAAGTTTAAAGATATACATGAAGATTGTAGAAAGCACGTCGGCAGTCACTATCACAAAACTTCAACAGCTGCTGCAAAAGCTTTCCTTGAAAATGTTCCAGTTGACATCCAGTTGCATAGTGGTCACCTGAAGATGATTGAAAAAAGCAAACAAATATTGTCATCAATTATTTACTTGCATTATATTTTGTAGTACTCATGATTTGCTGCTTAGAGGAAAGGAAGGAGATGAAGGGGTTTTCTTTGACCTTTTAAATTTGAGAATTCACTGTGGTCATGAGAAGCTAGAGTCATTTAAGGTACCATTAAACGCTTCAATGTTGAAACGATACCACTAACGATCTCATGGGTGCGCAGTCGTTAGGACATTGTTTTTACATCATTGGTGAGCTGTCACACGCCTAGATTTCATGGACGACGCACCAACGATGCATCGAACAGGTATCGTTTGCACAACCCACCGAATGATACTTATTCACTGATTTGAATGGGCGAAGTCGTGAATGACATCGTTATCGGGGTGTTACACAGAACGATGCAGCAGGTTGGCTGATCTAGGATCGTCTGATTTGAGAACATGTTAAAAAATCTGTGATCAATGATCCAACAATTTATCGTAGTCATATCGCGGTTTTACATGCTACGACGTCTTAACAATGTCGTTTCAACGACTCCAAACCCGTGACGTTTGAGCGATATCGTATCATGTAACAGGGCCTTTAGAGAGATGTCGAAACAATGAGACTACACTTCACCAAAAATTCAAAATGATATTTCAGGATTATGTAGTGAAGTTGTCAAAGAAATAATTATCAAAGATTGTAAACAAGCAAGAGCTTACGCTGTAATGTCTGATGAAACAGCAGATATTGCTGGAAAAGAACAGCTTTCTATCAGATTGCGGTTTTATGATGATAAAAGTCAGAGAAAAAATCAGAGAGGAATTTGTAGGCTATGTTGAGCTGAAATCTCAAGATGCCCCTACAATCATTAGCACAATTGAGTTTTTTCAGAATCTTTCAGCAGAGAACTGTAGTGGATTCAGATTTGACAGTTGTTCTACAATGGCTGGAAAAGAAGATGGTGTGCATGCCATTCTGAAGAAAAAGTACAGTAAATCTGTATTTTTCCACTGATCAAGCTACAAACGAAATCTTGTGGTCAATGATGCTAGCAAATGACCAGAAATAAACGCAATTGCAATGGTTAAGGATACAATGTCCTTATTTCGTGATTCGCCAGCCTGCAGGAATTTGGTTCCCAAACTATCAAAACTCTGTGAGACCAGATAGTCTGAGAAATACAAGAGCATAAGAACATTTTGAGAAAGCTTTTATGAACTCATCAATGCACTAGAACATCTCTTGGTCGAAGGAAACTATGCTACAAGAAAATCTGCCTATCAATTGCACTGTGCAGTTAGTAAACCAATTTTCATCGTAGGTTTAGTTATGATTGCAAAATATTCTGCGATTTTGGAGCCGTTGTGAATGTTCTACAAGGTAAAAATATGGATCTGATTATGGTGAGGAAACATATTGCCGAAATCCTTGATGTCATCAAGAAGGATCGACAATAAATTGAGCAGGTTTCTGATGAATTACTGAAAAAAATCACACAATATCTCAGAGAAAGTTGGGGCTGAGTTATCAGTACCCTGAATCGCTCAAAAGCAAACATACAGAAGTAATCCACCATCTGAGACTGCGATTGAATACTGGAGACGGTCGTTGATCATCCGTTATCTTGACTCCCTAACTTTATCTTTGAATGTTAGATTCTTACACGAAAATACATCTGCTTTTGCCTTATCCTATCTTCATCCTTCATACATGCTAAAAATTGCTTCAAAAGATTTGGAAAAAATGCAAAGTCTTTCATGGAGTTTTATGGGTTGGGTGATATCACTACAGAATTAGATTTGTGGTGTAATCTGTGGAAAAATAAGGATTTAGCAGGTGACGAATTAAAGGACATTGAAGTGGCTGCACTTTTGGAGGAGGCCAATATTTTTTTCCCTGCAACAAGACACACACTCTTCATTTTAAGTGTTTTTCGGTCCACCACGGCTACTGTTGAACAATCTTTCAGTACCTTTCGAAGAGTAAAGACCTGGCTCAGAAGTACAATGGGAGAGGACACACTGACTGGGTTATGTTTGATTAGTGTCCATCGGAAATTCTTCAAGGAAAATTGGGACTGGACTGAAACGAAAAAGTTTTGAACAAGTTTTCTTCAAACCCAATAAATATCATATTAGTATAAGATATGTACCGTATATACTCGTGTATAAGCCAACCCGTGTATAAGCCGACCCCCCTACTTTTGCCCCCAAAAACTGGGAAAACTTATTGACTCGCGTATAAGCCGAGGGTGGACTCCAGCACAGGTATACAACCCCCAGCAGTGAGGTATACAGCAGCCTCCCCAGTGGTAGTATACAGCAGCAGCCCCAGTGGTAGTATACAGCAGCCCCAGAGGTATATACAGCCCCAGAGGTATATGCAGCCCCAGAGGTATATGCAGCCCCATATGCAGCCCCAGAGGTATATGCAGCCCCATATGCAGCCCCAGAGGTATATGCAGCCCCATATGCAGCCCCAGAGGTATATGCAGCCCCATATGCAGCCCCAGAGGTATATGCAGCCCCATATGCAGCCCCAGAGGTATATGCAGCCCCATATGTAGCCCCATATGTATATGCAGCCCCATATGTATATGCAGCCCCATATGCAGCCCCAGGGGTATATGCAGCCCCAGAGGTATATGCAGCCCCAGAGGTATATGCAGCCCCAGAGGTATATACAGCAGCCCTAGTGGTGTATACAGCAGCCCCAGTGGTAGTATACAGCAGCCCTTAGGTAGTATACAGCAGCCCCAGTGCTGTATACAGCAGCAGCCCCAGGGCTGTATACAGCAGAAGCCCCAGGGCTGTATACAGCAGAAGCCCCAGGGCTGTATACAGCAGAAGCCCCAGGGCTGTATACAGACGCAGCCCCAGGGCTGTATACAGCCGCAGCCCCGGAGGTATGCAGGCCCCGCCCATCAAGCTCCAGGGCCCCCCCCTTGAGGTCTGAAAAATAAAAAAGAATCAATACTTCACCTGTCCGACGCCTTCTGCCGCTGTGCGATCCCCAGTTCCAAGTGAGATCTCTTCTGACAGGACCTGTGGTGATGTCAGAGGGGCGTTCCCGGGCACTCGCGGTCATGTGATACATATCACATGACCGCGAACAGCCAATCAGCGCTGGGAACGCCCCGGGAACGCCCCCCCTCTGACGTCACCACAGGTCTTCTCAGTACACCTCTCACTGAATGAAGCCCGGGATCGCGTGTCGGCAGCTGCGGACGGCGCGACAGGAGACTGGCAAGTATGATATTCCTTTACAGGACGCCGCTCAAGGGGGGGTCCCTGGAGCTTGATGGGGGGGGCCTGTATACCTCCGGGGCTGCGGCTGTATATATACATATACTCGCGTATAAGCCGAGGGGGGACTTTTCAGCCCAAATTTTGGGCTGAAAAAGTCGGCTTATACGCGAGTATATACGGTAACTAGAATAAAACATTTTTTTGTAAGCAAATAATTGTAATTAATAAAGCCCTGCTATAATTACATATAATTTTAAAATGTTTGTTTCATACACCTTTTCTGTTCTAAAATTTTACAACCTGAATGACCATGGCTTGCCTTGCCCTAGTTGGGTTATTCCATGTCAAGTGAACCAATGATTTTTACCTGTATATTTTTAATTCTTCTGAGATTTTGTTATTTGATAACAGCATGTCAGACAATGCAAAATGTGAAGAGAAAAAAAATCTAACTTTTTTTTTATATTTTTAACCCCTTCAGGACCCAGCCTATTTTGACCCTAAAGACCTTGGCATTTGTGTCAGTTCTGACCAGTGTCTCTTTATGAGGTAAAAACTCTGGAACACTTCAACAGATCGTAGCGATTCTAGATTGTTTTTTCATGACATATTGGGCTTCATGTTAGTATTAAATTTAGGTCGATAATTTTTGCGTTTATTTGTGAAAAAAATCAAAAATTTAGCAAAAATTTTGAAAATTTTGCAATTTTCAAATTTTTAATTTTTATTCTGCTAAACCAGAGAGTTAAGTGGCGCAAAATAGTTAACAAATAACATTTACCACATGTCTACTTTACATCAGCACAATTTTGGAAAAAACATTTTTTTTTGGTAGGAAGTTATAAGGGTTCAAAGTTCATCAGCAATTTCTAATTTTTCCAGCAAAATTTACAAAACCATTTTTTTTAGTGACTGCATCACATCTGAAGTCTCTTTGAGGGGTGTACATGACAGAAAACACCCAAAAGTGATACCATTCCAAAAACTGCACCCTCAAGCTACTCAAAACTACATTCAAGATTATTAACCCTTCAGGTGCTTCACAGGAACTAAAGCAACGTGGAAGGAATATATGGACATATTAATTTTTCTAGCAAAAATGTTCTTTTAGCCTCAATTCTTTCATTTTCACATGGGCAACAGGATAAAATAGATCCTGAAATTTGTTGGGCAATTTCTCCTGAGTACACCGATACCTCATATGTTGTCATAAAACACTGTTTAAGCGCACGGCAGGGCTTAGAAGTAAAGGAGCACAATTTGACTTTTGGAGCTAATTTTCCATTCAATAAGTGAAATGGCGCTCCTTCATTTCTGAGCCCTGCCGTGTGCCCAAACAGTGGTTTATGACCACATATGAGGTATCGGTGTACGGCGGCCGTCACACGCTACAATATCGTGAGCGATATTGTTAGCGATCACGTGCACGCGCGATCGCTAACGATATCGATCACATCGCTGGTGAGCTGTCACACAGACAGACTCACCAGCGATGTGGAGCAGCGAGATCGCTGGTAACTATGGTACACATAGGGTTACTAAGCGCCGCGCGGCGCTTAGTAACCCGACGTTTACCATAGATACCATCTCCCAGCATAGGCTCTGCCGCTGGGAGATCGTTCATCGTGGTGTCACACACCACGATGAAGCAGATTGTTCAAGCGTTTATCGCTTGATATGAGCTCAGGCTCTCATATCTGCGATGTCACGATCAAGCGAAATTACATTGTAAAATCGCTTGATTACACGCAGCGATGCACAAACGATATCGCTTAAGCGATCAAAAAGCAGATCACTTAAACGATATCGTTAGCAATATTGAACCGTGTGACAGCCGCCTACTCAGGAGAAGTTGCCCAACTAATTTTGAGATGCATTTTATCCTGTTACCCATGTGAAAATGAAAAAATTTAGGTTAAAAAATTTTATTTTTTTTAAAACAAAAAGTACTTTTTCATTTTTACGGATTAATTTGTGAAGCACCTGGGGGTTCAAAATGCTCTCCACCCATCTAGATAAGTTCCCTCGGGTGTCTAGTTTCCAAAATGGGGGTCACTTCTGGGTGAGCCCCCAATGTTTAGGCACATAGGGACTCTCCAAACGCGACATGGTGTCCGCTAACAATTTGAATGGAAAATCAGCTTAAATTGTTAGCGGACACCATGTCGCGTTTGGGGAGCCCCTGTGCGCCTATACATTGGACCTCCCCCACAAGTTACCCCATTTGGAAACTAGACCCCCCAAGGAACTTATCTAGATGCATAGGGGGCACTTTGAACCCCCAGGTGCTTCACAAATTAATCCGTAAAAATGAAAAGAAAATGTTTGTGGAATAAAAAAAAAAAAAAAAAGTACTTTTTCATTTTTACTGATCAATTTGTGAAGCACCTGGGGGTTCAAAGTGCTCACTATGCATCTAGATAAGTTCCTTAGTGGGTCTAGTTTCCAAAATGGGTCAATTGCTCTCCATACACAACATGGTTTCCGCTAACAACTGGAGTTAATTTTCCATTGAAATTGTTAGCGGACACCATGTCGCGTATGGAAAACCTGTGTTCCACCAGCACAAGGGTAACTGGAAGAGTTGGGGTACAGCACCAGAAAATGGCACCTCTAATGAATGCGTTATTTTCTGGAGTGACTGTGGGTTGCAATTTGCAGTGTGGGGGGCCCACAACATTTGGGTCTCTCCATCCACTCTGAGGATTCCAGCCCCCCAGCTGCCAAGTTGTACCTGGTGGCTACTGAAAATACCTCAAAGGTTTGTTGTTGTTTTTTATTTCTAGAAAAAACAAATGACATGGGGCTCCACGATATTTACGGTCCAGCCAGGTACAACTTGGCAGCTACAGACTGCCGCAACCCCCAGCTGCCTCGTTGTACCTGGCTGGCAACCAAAATTACAGCAAAGTCCTTTTTTTTTTTTTTTTTAAATTTCTAGAACTAATTCTAGAAGAAAAAAAAATGACGTGGGGCTCCACCATATTTTTGGCCCAGCCAGGTACAACTTGGCAGCTGGGGGCTGCAATCCTCAGTATGGAGAGGCCCAAGCGTTCTGGGCCCCCCATGCTGCAAATTGCAGCCCGCAGCCACCCCAGAAAATGGCGCATTCATTGAAGTGCCATTTTCTGGTGCTGTACCTGAGCTCTTCCAGGTGCCGGTGGCAAACTGGGTAATACAGGGTTTAATGCCAGCAGTTTTTTATTGGCAGCTGGCACTACGCCCAAGATTCATAATGTCGGGCCAATGTTAGACTCGGCCACTAGGAATCTCTAGTCAAAAAAAATACACCACACAGAGAAAAATCTTTTCATTTGAAGGAGAAAAAAAAAAAAAAAAAAAAAAAAAAAAACACAATCAAAATTTGGACTCCATCTTTATTATAAAGATCCAACGTAGTCCACAACGGAGTTCCCACGACGCTCGATCACCTCTGCTCCATCCAGAGATTGCAGCACCTCTGAGTGTCCTCTTCCTAAAGTCTCTGGGGTCAGAGTTATGGTGCACTGTATGGCAATGATCTGTCATACAGTGCACCATGACTATGATCCCAGAGACTACAACAAGAGGACACTTGATCCCTTGTTGCACCCATCCATCCACGCATGCACCATCCATCCATGCACACATCCACATACACACATCTATCCATGCATACATCCATCCATGCACACACACATCCATCCATGCACCCCACCCATACTTACCTCACTCACAATCCACCAGCGAGGAGGAGAAGCCCACACCAGAGCAGAGGAGGCTGACTGGTGGGTGTAGCCCGCCGGGAGAGGTGGGGGGGACAGGACACAGGGCTAGACAGGGAGCCTGGAGATGGGGGGCGGAGATGAGCAGCACGGGAGGGGACTGATGAGGTTGACCGGCGGGTGCACCGGAGGGTGCAGCCCGCCGGCAGATAGATAATAATAGGAGGGGGGGGGGCGGATGGGGGGACCACTGATGAGCCCTGGAGCGGGAGGGGGCTGAGGAGGGGGGGGGCACCCGCCCCTCCAGATCTGATTGGAGAGCTCCAATGAGATCTGGAGGGGTTACTCACTCTGATTGGCAGTTGAAAGTGAAACGGCCAATCAGAGCTATTTTAGCCATTGGGGTGGGGGGGGTTTGGCTAAGCCATTCCCCCTGGGCTAAAGTTAAGGTCCTTGCGATCCTGCAGCTCCGGTGACTTGCCACTGAGGCGGTCACCGGAGCTGCAGGACCGCAAACAAGCCATGACATTATAGAGACGTCATGGGTCGGGAAGTCACCGACTTCCATGACGTCTCTATAGTGTCATAGGTCAGGAAGGGGTTAATTGGTTTTCAAAGTTTGGAAAAATTGTGTATTTCGGTGTTGCCTGCCTTTACATTTCTCCTCATAACTCAGGCTAGAAATAAGATAGAAAAACAAAATTAACATCATTCCACTCAGAACTGTGCAGGCTTTCACCAGATGTATCACAAGAGTATCTTTGTTAATATTTTACCGATGCGAATGCAAAATTTTAAAACGCATTTTCAAAAAAAACGTATACCGTATATACTGTAGTATAAGCCGAGTTTTTTCAGCACAAAAATTGCTGAAAAGTGCCCGCCTCGGCTTATACTCGAGTCACAGTGATGGCTCTGTGGGGGGGCGGTGATGAGGAGCTGGAGGAGGCAGGGGAGGCTGCAATAGGAGCGGGCGGTCACGTGCCCTCGCTCATTAGTGCAATGCAATATGCACTGCATCCCCCTGTCCATCAGCGGCAGCGGTGCATATTACATTGCACTATGTCAGCACCCCCCCCAGTAGTATACAGGCCCCCCCTTGCTGCCACATACCTATAAAATAATAGCTCATCCATACTTATCCCCCTCGCTCTGTCACTGCGCGTCCTCCGGTCTTCTTCCTGCTTGTACCTGGCATCATGTGACCGGCGCAGAAGCAATGACGTCATCGCTGCTGCGCCCGCCGGGTACAAGCAGGAAGAAGGTGGTGACGAGGTGAGGCAGCTTGCAGTATATTTTTTGCAAAAAACGTACAGACCAATAGCCCTGTTTTTGATACTTTTTTTGATAGCACCTCTGATGAAGGGGGAGAATTGTATACCAGTGATGGAGGTCCTATATACCAGTGATGGGGGGGGATTATATACCAGTAATTGGGGGCCAATTATGAGGAGAGGGGCTGTATACCATGATGAGAGTCTGCTTCATTTCCCCCCCTAGGCTTACACTCGAGTCAATAAGTTTCCCTACTTTTGGAGGGTAAAATTAGGGGCCTCGGCTTATACTCAGGTCAGCTTATACTAGAGTATATACGGTAATTTAAAAATTTAAAAAAATGCACATGTGCCTGCTATGCTCTTAGCCACATCTGTACCAAAATTTAAAGTTGGGATAGCAATGGGATCATATTTTAAAATATTTAACTATTATAGCGTCAATGGGACATTCCATATCAGGTGATCTAAATATGAATATTTTTTTACCTGTCGTCTTTAGATTTTTTTTCTATATGAAGTACAACTTTAATTACAAACTAAAAGTTTTGAATGTTTTTCTTTAAAAATATGTAAAAAATTAACTGATAAAGTTTTGAAAAAGCGTGACTTTTGGCCTGATATGGCTTTACATTTTTTTTTATCATATCTCAGGCTAGAATTAAGATAACGAGGTGTGAGATGCATCATGTTTCTCAGAACGGTACGGGCTTTCATTTCATATGTCACAAGACTATGTTTCTTAATATTTTGTTAATAATCTGCATATTCATAAAGGGCTCATCAACACAATGGGCTGGTCGGACAAGACAATAGGAATCTATAGAATCGTTACTAGTGCTCCACAGCATTTGTGCTTAAAAGTAAAGTATACATTAACAAAATATAAGAAAATTAAAATATTAAGTAACATAATCTTGTGACACATCCAATGAAAGCCTGTACTGTTCTGAGAAAAATTATGCCTCTCCAACCTCATTATCTTAATTATCTTCGTACAAGAAAGTGATTTATTCAAATCCTCTATTGTTAAATCAGGATTTATAAAATCCTCTGTGTTGGAAGTTACAGGTTCTTCAGAGTGTTGTGCCTGCAGAGGATTTTTCTCTTTTGCAAGTTGCTTTCTACAACTGTCACAAATGTTCATGCTTCATTGAATGATGGATTTATATTAAAAATCCAATCTTGGATCGGCCTAAGATTTTTTTTCTAGTTGTGTATCCAGTTTTTTAAAAGGATTGCAACAGTATATATATTAGAATGCTGTTCCTTCAGAAGCAGCAGTCACTGCTCTGTGAGAAAAATACAGTTAATATTAAGTAAGGAAGATGGGTAATAAAAATAAAGATTTACAGTACACTGGAGATATAACTGTCTTACTATAAAGTGAGTATTAGTGCTAGAGCACACACAACCTTTTTTCTGCGGATAAACGCTGCGGTTTTGGCAGGTTTTTTCTACTGAGTTCTCACTATATATCTGCATTAGTTTTTTTAATCCCTAGTGAAAACGATGGTAGATTTTTTTTTTTATATAGTGATAAATGCTGCGTTTATTATTGCATCATTTAAAAAGTAGCGCAAGCAGTGATTTACTCACTCAGAGTTTAAAAAAACACTGCATGTGTTTAACCCTGCTATTTCTAGCCCGAGATATGATAAAAAATGTAAAGCCATAGCAGGCCAAAATTTGCAGTTTTTTTAAATTTTTAAATTCTGTAAAAAGTTAACTGATGAAGAAAAAAAATTCAAAAAACCTTTAATTTGTAATTACCGTATATACTCGTGTATAAGCCGACCCGTGTATAAGCCGACCCCCTACTTTTGCCCCAAAAATCTGGAAAAACCTATTGACTCGTGTATAAGCTGAGGGTGGACCCCAGCACAGGTATACAGCCCCCAGCAGTGTGGTATACAGGCCTCCCCAGTGGTAGTATACAGCAGCCCCAGTGGTAGTATACAGCAGCCCCAGTGGTAGTATACAGCAGCCCCAGTGGTAGTATACAGCAGCCCCAGTGGTAGTATATAGCAGCCCCAGTGGTAGTATACAGCAGCCCCCAGGGGGTCCCCAGCAGCCCCCATATGCTGGCACTCACCCCCCCTTGCAAGGGCCCCCCCCGCTTCTCTTACCATCCCAGTCTTCTGATCAGCGCTGCTCCTCGGCGCTCCATCCTCGCGGCTCCCGTCCTGCTACATCCGGGATCCCCGGCCGTCGCGCGATGACGTCATATGCCTGCGACGGCCGGAGATCCTGGATGTAGCAGGACGGACGGACGGACGGACGGAGCAGCGAGGAGCACCGAGGAGCGGCGCTGATCATAAGTCCGGAATGGTAATATAACCATCGGGGGGGGGCCCTTACAAGGGGGGGCGAGTGCCAGCATTTGGGGGCTATATGCACTGCTTCCCCCTGCCGCTGATTGACAGGGGGAAGCAGTGCATATTTAATGAGCGGCCCCACGTGACGGGGCCGCTCATACAGCAGCCTCCCCCCGCCTCCTCCAGCCTCCACAGCCCCGGGACACAGCCCCCACCTTATATACCGTATATGACCCGTGTATAAGCCGAGGGGGAGACTTTTCAGCCCAAATTTTGGGCTGAAAAACTCGGCTTATACACGAGTATATACGGTAACTAAAATTGTACTTCATATAGAAAACAAATTTAAAAAAATCTAAAACACGTCAGGTAAAAAAAAGTATTCATATTTAGATCACCTGATATGGAATGACCCATTGACGCTATAATAGTTAAATATTTTAAAATATGAATCCAACGCAATACCAACTTGAATTTTGGTACAGATGTGGCTAAGAGCATAATAGACATGTGCATTTTATGGAATTTTTAAATTATACGTTATTTTTGGAAATGCGTTTTAAAATTTTGCGTTTGCGATCACATGGATTAAATATTAACAAAGATAGTCTTGTGACAATACTGGTGAAAGCCTGGACAGTTCTGAGTAGAATGGTGTTTATTTTGTTTCTCTATGTTATTTCTAGCCCGAGATAGGATAGAAAATGTAAAGACATACCAGGCCAAAATTCGCGCTTTTTTAAAAATTTACAAATAAAAAGTTTTTAATTTTTTTTTTCAACAGTTTAGTTAATTACAAATCTTTAAAAAATTAAAGTTGTAATTTATATAGAAAAAAAATCTGAAGACGTCAGGAAAAAAAAAAAAAATTCGTACATGGATCTCTTGATATGGAATGACCCAGTTTTGATCCTGGGTACACTCATGGCTTTATTGTAACACGCACTGTAACATGCATTAACTCGGATCTGGGTGTTCATGGTTTTGTCACAGAGACCAAACTTGTGCCAAAGTGAGTTTTTGTAAAAATGTGGACACCAGGATCAGGAGAAAACCTTAGAGAACTGGATTCACCTGCAAGTTACTTAAAGTCAATGGGGCCAAAATGGGGCCAGTTTCAGATGGATTCACACGGATACTGAAAAACAGTAGTGCGAAACCAGCCTAATTACTTGTTGATCATACAAAATGCTCATTTGTTGGATGCATTGGCTTTTAAGATGCTTTAAAAAATAAAAATAAATAAAAATAACTGTCCACAGCAGCACATTACCTTCTTGGTGCATCTTTTAGATTTTTTTTATTTTTTGTGTCATTTTTTTCCTCTATTGGACATTAAAAATTGCAGAAAAATAAAATAAGAATAACTTTTCAGAAATACTTTCCAAAATAATGCACAGTTCCTATTCCTTTTATTTGTCATTGGTGAGCTCACATAAATAAATTGATGCAGCAAGTCATCTATGGTTATGCTATGCTTTAACAGTGCAAATAAATACATTCTTTGGGTCACACGTTCATAAACTGTAGCTTAAAACATAACATTTTCTGAGTAGCAAAATATAATATACAAGTATAGGCTTTTTTGTTTTTTTAACAACAGATCCAAAATATTTTATTTTTTAGTACTAAATGTTATCTAGAACCAAATCATAACCTAATAGTAAAACTCACATGTAGAAAAACATATCCTCTCTCATCTAAGAAAAAAAAATATGGCCAATAATTCATGGCAAGTGATTAACACTTGACATAACAGCAGTGAGTCCTCATATTAAAGCTCTTGACAAGAGCGCTTCCTAGAGCTGGAGTGGTGGATGGAGCCTCTGTGAGCTCTGCTTCGATTGCTTTTTCATCATCGCTTTCCAGAGGGATTGACTCGTCTACTTGTAGTTAGCGGAACCAGATTGCCATTCGTGCGGTTTGTGTTGTTACTGGATGATCCATTAACTACAATATAAAGTCTATTTTGTTTTCTAGTTTTCCTAGGCGCAGCAGGATGTCATCTAACAGAACCGCAATCGTCCTCTTCAGATCAGCTGTAGGCAAAGAAAACAAAAAAAAAAAAAAAAAAGTTAAAACAACAGGGATACACAAGTACCATTCCCTATGTAGAAGGAAATTGTAAGGTTATCTCTACTAAGTTTCCTTAAGGCTGGAGTCACACTGGCCGAGAGACATCTGAGATATTCAAGTAAGTCTTGCATGCTTCACCTGCCATGGTCACCAGCTCTGCAGAGAGGAGCATTCAGCTGCATGTAATTTCTATGGAGCTGTAAACTCCTGTCTAGAGAACCAGCAGTCGTGCAAGGTGAGGTATGCTCTTATCTCACATGTCTTTGGGCCAGCATCAGCACCCGGGCAAGTTCCGAGGCCCTGGACAGATGAGGGGGCCCATTCGCCTGCGGTGAGCAGAAGTACAGAGGGGGACCTGCTCAGAGAGCTGCATTGTCTCCTGCTCTGCACTGATCTATGTGATCGGTACACAGCAGGAAAGAAAGCTTAACCGAATCTACTGGAGCCGTGCAGCTGAAGGACCATCTAGTCATGTGCCCGATCACATGACTGGAAGGTGCCTGAGTTCTACATTCGAAGGTCCTGCAGCTACTCAATTGTTGCAGCTTCTGTGGCTCCTCATCTGCTGTGTAGGAACTGCAAGATGTAGTAATGTATAGTGTGTGTTGTGTGTGTAATAAATATGTCTGCTGCAGGGGTGTGTGTGTGTGTAGTTGTAATAAATGTGCAATGTGCACCTGTTGCAGGGTTGTGCGCGTCCATATGTGCATCTAAAAGGGCTGTATGTTACTAATAGGCTGTGCAGGGGGGTTATGTATAAAGGATGAGGGCGCAGGCTGGACCCTGATGTGAAGGATGAGGGGGCAGGCTGGAGAGATATGCTGACTCAAACTGTTGGAGGGGGTAGGTCACAAGAATTGGCACATAAGGGGTTGAATTACACAAATCCCCTTTTGTTATATGGTATTGTAGAATTTACAATAGATATCACTCATGTAACTTAAGAAGTGAAATCTTTGGCATTGTACTATATCTATATCTTTATGCTGTGTCAGTGCGTCAGGAATTGTGGTAATGTGTTAAAGAGGCCCACAGACTCTTACCCAGGGCCCATGAAAACCTGGAGCCGGCCCTGTTCTCGCCCAGTGTGACTACGACCCCAGAAGAATGTACTGGTAACATGTTTAAAGGGAACCCGACAGGTGATTTATGCTAGAAGAACCACAGACATCATGAATCAGACACTACCTGACATATTGCAGCCATGTACATTTTTACTAAAGCCCTACAGCATTTCAGAGAAAATACACTTTGAACAACTGGCTGAACAATGCATCTAGGATGGATGTCTATAGTCAGACGGCCCCTGGCGGCTTCTTCTCCCGCACAGGTCTCTCCTTATACATAAAAGAAAAAAAAGGTTTGGTACCGTGTTAGGCTACCTTCACATTTGCATTCCCCTCCGCAGCGTTCTGCGGAGGGGATCCACAATGTGATCGCAGCACCACATCTTTATAATGGGAGCGCACGGTGCTACGTATGACCGTGCGCACCCATTCACTGCCATATGTGATCTGTGCGCAGGTGGATGCCTGCGCTCACATCACCCAGTCTCATCCGCACCAGAAATGCAACATGTCGCGTTCGTGGTGCGGACGAGATTGATCACGCACAGATCACATATGGCAGTGAATGGGTGCGCACGGTCATACGCAGATAGGGGCTTGCGGTGCGGTGGTCACATTGCGGATCCCCTCCGCAGAACACTGCGGAGGGGAACGCAAATATGAAGGCCTTAGCCAGTTGAAAAAAAGATTGATAGCTTTCAGTAAGAGAAACAAAATAATCTTGTAGTTGTGACAACTTAACCCTTTTATCACCTGGCGATTTTTTTATTTTTTTCCTCCTCTTCTTCCAAGAGCTATAACTTTAATTTTCAGTCAATAGTCACATATTGGGGCTTGATTTTGTGGGACAAGTTGTGCTTTTGAATTACATCAGTCATTTTACTATATAATGTACTGGAAAACAGGAAATAAATTCAAGTGCGGTGAAAATTGCAAAAAAGTGCAATTTCATGATTGTTTTTCTTATTCATCATGTTCAATATATGGTCAAAGTTATGTGTCGCTATGATCCACCCGCACCTGTTAGCTGCAAGTGTCAGGCTGGTCAGATCAGCAGACATGTGCGGGGAATGATGTGAGCGCGCATCAAAGGGAGGAGAGCTAAGGCATATAGGTACATCCTAAGTCATGAAGGGGTTAATGACTGACAAAAATAAATGCTGTTATAAAGCAAGCTTTCGAGGCCGCTTACGTCTCTTCATCAGGCATGGATATATGTGTTTGTTAAAATATTTTGTCATACCATGCCTGATGAAGAAACGTACCAGTCTTGAAGGCTTGCTTTGTAACAGCACTTATTATATTTTTTGTTAGCCATTAAAAGGTAAAGATTATTATTTTGTTTCTCCCACTGATAGCAATAATATATTTTATACAGTGATACCTCGGTTTTCATCGACTTCAGTTTTGGTCTTCTATTTTTTCAATAAAATAAGTGTCTCAGTTTTCGTCGATGCCTCGGTTTTCGTCGTTTTTTGCCGCTACTTCGCCGCTAACTTTGCAAAAAAAATGCAATTCCCCTTCCAAAAAAATGAAATGTGCACCCCTCTCCCCCCTCCTTGGCATCTTCCGTACACAAAGAAGAAAAAAAAAAAAAAAAAAAGTTTTATGAAAATTAAATATCGTATTAAATGTTTTTTTCTTTAAATTAGTGTTTCATATTCATTTTACAGTCATTCCTGAGTGATTCTAGTATTGACCGCTACTGCCTTGGTACTTATTGATAGATTACGGACAGATTATTAACGAAAACTGAGGTATCACTATAATTATATATATTACACACACATATATATACATATACATACATACATACATACATACATACATATATATATATATATACATATATATATATACATATATATATATATATATACATACATACATACACACATACACACCAGTATATGAGACACAGGCTGGAAGAAGCGGCACAGATCCTGCTCCAGACTAGTCATCAGGTATGCACTCCATCTGTAGCAGGGGTGCAGTGTGAAATATTTTGATAGTTATCCATCTCACAGTTATCTTGTATCCTGTTGCTCAGAAATTAGTATTCTATTCACATGCAAATTACACACAATTCCCCCCACTAATCTCTTGGAGACCTGGCACCAATATTACTGGAACGGGAAGCAAGTATCTTATTTTTACTTTGCTAGGGCCGTTTAAAAAAACTAAAATAATATGTTAGAAGAAGTTGCTTATGCAGTGGACAACCTCTTATTAGAATTACAGCTACTTTATAACTATGGCTTCGACTATTCAAAACCTATAGAAAAGCTAAAGGTGCTCGTGCACGAAGCTGTTGGCCAAATGACAGGAAGAAGAGGCTGAAGAGCAGCAAGTGCTGGTATATAGGCCACCGTCCATGGAGCACAGAGTGATGAGCAGCTATCTGTCACATCTGAATGGGGAATATCCAATATGGCCAGGGCCACACTTGCTCTGGCATTCCGTCCAGGGGGGAAATCCATCAACCAGATAGATTCTGGCAGCATTAACGCAGTGTTACCGTAATGTAATGCTGCCTTAACTCTGCCAAGAGAATTCCATGGGTGGCGGACCCCCGAGTGCAGGCAGACGCCGGCATGTAAGTGCCGGAGTTTTTAGGATGGAGCCCTGCAGGATGGAGCCGGCAGGAAGGGGGGGGGAATCAGGATGGAGTCGGCGGGAGGGATCAGGATGGATGCGGGGCGGGGCAGGATGGCGGCAGAGCAGAGGGGCAGGATGGCGGCAGAGCAGAGGGGCAGGATGGTGGCAGAGCAGAGGGGCAGGATGGTGGCAGGGGGGGCAGGATGGTGGCAGGGGAAGCAGGATGGAGGCTCTCTTCCTGCCCCCCTCCGCTGCTCCTGCCGCTCCCCACAGCCTCTCCTCCCTCCCTCCCTCTGCTCCTCCACGGTGATAAAAAAAAACAAAAAAAAAAAAACAAACACACCTCAGTGAGGATACTTACCCTCCGCTGGCTCACTCCACCCCCGTCTTGTAAGCTCCCAGGTCAGGACCTATCGTTGCCTGGGAAACCGATCAGCTGAAGAGCGGGGAGTGCTGTGGGCAGACGAGCCGCTGCGGCCGTGTATCCCGGCCGGGCTGCAACTAGGCGTGAGATTCGAACTTTGAATTCTCGCGCCTATCTGCATAGTCTACGCTCATTGGCTCATGAGCGGTCTGTGTCTGGCACGCAATTTCGGCAACAGACGTAAAAAATCCTTAGACAATTATATAGTAGATGTGCTTTTCACAAACACAAATGGAAAAATGTACATGGAACTTTTCTTTTTGTTTGCAAACTGAGAAAAACGAACGTTACACTGAAGATCAGGATGGATACAAGGACCAAAAATGGCTGAAAACCTGGATCCAGCACACTGATGAAGATTTTATTTCTGCCATTAGAGAAAAACAATTAATGTACAAAGGAGGCCTTATTATAAGTGCCATCAGCGGTCTGCCAACATACGGTATCTACTGGTGTCTTTAATGAACTTGGAATTGAATTACATAGACCTGTAATAGCAGAACATGGCTAATAAATAATATATTGGGGTGAGCTTGTGTCTGTGTAATGGAGAAAAGAATCATCACATATTAATCCTGACTAATGAGTTAACCAGTTTATCATTACAGAGAGCCACATTCCAAGTTAATAGGTGATGTTCAGCCATGTAAAGAGGGTGGGGAAGGGGACAACTTAACAGGATTGGTAGAAAGTATCTGATCAGTGTGTTTACAACCACTTAGGACCCCCACTGGTTGGGAGAACAGGGTACTTTTATCCCCATAATAGTGGAGTAGCAGTACCTATGCCCGACCACAGCTATAATGCTCTGTGGGATTCAAAAAAATGACAAAAAAATCTGAGACTAAATGGAGCAGAGGGTGATCATGTGCTCTGCTGCTTCACTTTAATGGGGTAAAAGGTTCTTGGATCCTACGATTGGTGAAAATCACAGTTGTCAGATCTCACCAATAAAGTTATCCTATGGATAAGTGTTAAAGGGGTTGTCCACTACTTTTAAACACTTTCTCATTTCCCAGGTTTGTCCCCATAGTTTTCTTGTACAAGCATTGCGGGTACAACTTTACTTTCATGGTCTGTTTTAGGCTTATAGTATGGTGAAGAATTAGATAGGATGTGAAACTCTGAGTAATGACGGCTTCACACCACAGTTTTGGCCTATCAGGTTCTGTTTTGGAAGCACCAGACAGAACCTGACAGCCCCGGATCGAACAGAACCGGAGGGGGTCCTGTTTTCTGCAGGAATCGGCAGATCGCAGGAGCTGTCCCCGATGAAGTTTCAAAATCACGGCAGCTAGCCGCGGTCCTGAAATGTCAGCTGGGAGCTCTCCAGGTGCTGAAGCTTCGCACACCCGGCGCCGAGCCTCAGCACCCGGACCGATTTTATGTCGGATCCAGTGCCATAGACTCCCCATGTTATGGGGCACGCCGGATCCGTGAGGTTCCGATTTGTGCAGATTTTTGCCCTGGACAGAAAATAGCACCAAGCTGCAGTTTTGTGCCCAGGACAAAAATCCAAAAATTCTACTGGATCCTCCTGGACAGATGGAAACCGGATGGCAAATAGCTGCCATCAAGCCTCATAAGAATACTATGTGGCCGAAATCAGATCTGGGGCTGTCTGGTTCCCACCGGACAGCCCGGGATTATGAAAACTGTGGTGTGAAGCCGCCCTAAGAAATGTTTGGCTGTGATTCCTGATGCAAAGTTTGTGCAGGGAGTAGATTCACGTAACTGACAAAAATTGGATAACCTTGTGCTATTTAGTTGATGGAACTTTTCTGTTCTGCTAGATGTTCATCTAAAATACACCACCATGGAGTTAGTTTTCCTTATTATTACAAGGAAAACAAATTAATTCCAGGATATGATAAAAGGTTACGGTTACATTAAAACTAGCTGCTGAAATAATGGAATATACACAATTTCCAGTTTTATGGATTATTCAGGAGGGGAAGGGGGGGGAAGGGGTATAGATTGCTGTATAGATTTCTGTTTAATAAGTTTTCTCAATCTTTTGTATCTAAGCCAGTCAATAAAGAAAGGTTCTAAACCTTTACCACTTGCCAAATCTGTTTGCGTGTAGGGGATAAAGCACTTGTACATTCAGAGACTGAAGACCGGGCTTAGGCTACCTTCACATTACGATTTTTAGGGAGCCGATGCTGTCCGATATAAATCGGACAGCATCGGCTCCCTTCTGATGCCTGGAATCGGGTGCCAAATAGGCACCCGATTCCGGCATAAAATCGTTCCCTGCGGGGTGAAGAAAAGAAAAAAAAAAAAAGTTATTCTCACCTCTCCACGAGCCCCCGCCGTCTTCCGCCATCTTCTTGGAGGCTCCCGGTGGCTCTCGCAGGCTGCCGGTGTCAGCAGAGGGCTTCCTCTGCCTTATAGGACCTGCGGTGATGTCACAGTCACGTGACCGCGGGTTCACCATGGTAACCCGCGGTCACATGACTGTGACGTCACCGCAGGTCCTATAAGGCAGAGGAAGCCCTCTGCTGACACCGGCAGCCTGCGAGAGCCACCGGGAGCCTCCAAGAAGATGGCGGAAGACGGCGGGGGCTCGTGGAGAGGTGAGAATAACTTTTTTTTTAACACTTGTGCTCCTAGTTAGGAGCAGTTTTACTGTACTGAGCATGCTCAGTACAGTAAAACGGGGTCCGAGGAGACATCAGATGTTTCCTCGGACCCTTCTCCATAGGGCCCCATGTTATAGGGATCGGACCTAATCGGATGTGCACTAAATGCCATCCGATTTGGTCCGATCCGATTCTGTCAGATTTTATTTTCGGTGCAAAAATCGGAGCAAGCTCCGATTTTTGCACCGATGATAAAATCGGACAGAATCAGATCGGACCAAATCGGATGGCATTTAGTGCACATCCGATTCAGTCCGATGCCCATAGGGCTGCATGGGGGCCAAATTCGGATCCGATGCTGTCCGATTTTGATCGGACAGCATCGGAAATCCGAAAATCGTAATGTGAAAGCAGCCTTAGACACTGAGGTGCCACGATGTGTGTGAATTGTAATAGAAACTTAATTCCAGCTCACCCAGTTGCTCTATGCTCATCCACCTGGGGCTCAGACACTGACCTCACCCTGGCCTCACATTAAGGATATTAGTAAAAAAAAAAAAAATAATAATTGGAGTCCGGATTGGATTTTCCTTTTCTTTATATTTTTCAAATAAAAATATAGTGCAAACGGAAGAAAAATTTACATGGTCGAAATGACCCAGTCGACGTGTTTCGACTGCCCTAAGCAGTCTTACTGATGAACTGTGTGAACTGTGCCAAAGCAGCTCTGAGCTCCTAAATCTATCTGTCCCCTGACCCGATATCTCAGAGCGCTTGTAAAGTCTCTGAAGACCTGCTCACTACGGGTGCACTAGGGCTCGCCCAGGAGTTTGATCCAAGTGCCATTATCAGATTCTCTCACATAAGAGAATATACAACAATGTGACCCCTGCTTTAATGTTCAAGCCAGGCTTCAGTACAATTTACTTAATTGAGCACCGAATACACTTGCCTGCTGTGAGGCACTTGGCTTCCTGTAGTTAGATCTGTCTAACCGCACTGCTTTACATTTACTGTATTCCTATGCAGGTGACATAGCCAAGAGAAGCTAGCGCACTTCTGCAAACACCTGGTTATTGCGATTAAGAAGGAACTCCTAAAAACCACAGACATTTGTTTCACAGTCATATAAACCTTTACAGCTGCAATAAAATAGTATAAACACAAAAGGATAAGGACGTCTCGGTTTACATCTCGTTTTGTACTCTCCTGGCATCCACCTATCTGCAGATTCTCCTGCTTCTATCGTATGCCAAGAGTGGATTTTTGGCATACGCTGGGCCAGTTTTACATTAGCAGACACTCCTCTCCCCTCTATGTAGAAAAGAGCAGTCTTACACTTTCCTATACAGATGGGCACAGTAAAATATACAAATAGCATTATATTGTTATTATTTTTTTACAATTGGGAAGCATTGGCTATTGTATTTTCCAGTATGCCTCTACAATGGCATACATGCAGAACAACCCCCAATGTACAACCCCGGCATAACCAAGAACATGACTGCCGGTCAGTGTAAGGCTATATTCACATACACGTGTTTAACAGTGTATGAGCCTAACATGCACTGCAGACAGAGGTCATTCATCTTTCTTGCTGATGGCTTCCATCCTCCCATCTCTGCACTTTTCTCACTTTTCCCTCAGGTCTCATGCAGTCTTCTCTTCTGGCAGACAATATGTCGTACTTATCCTCTATATAGAGAGAAGTTTTAATCTGGAGAACACTAGCACTTTCTGGCAGTCCAAAACCCTGAAATGTTGGGCAAGACAATCCAGCACCCCTCCCACCTGCTTTGACTTTCATCCTTCTATTATGGCCAGCTGGAGAGGAGTATGAACATTCAGTTTCATTCAGAAAACTTGGCGGATTTTCATCTGTTTTTTTTTTTTTTTTTCAACTTTCATTTTTATTCATTTTTCTTAACAATGGAAATATAACACATAACATGGCAATGCAGTCAAATGTACAAAGTGCACCTCTTATTACCAAGAACTATTAATGTCAGCTTGCGTCCTCTTTTTATTACAGCTGTAGTGAATCCACAGAGAGGTCCCACATCTGCCACGTTCGGATAAATTTGTCCATTGAATTATGGAGTGTGGCAGTCAGGTGTTCCATCAATCGAATATCTTTTATTCGTGCATACCAATCAGATAATGAGGGTGGAGCCCTCTTCTTCCAGTGGAGAGATATCATGCATTTCGCCGCCGTAAAGAGATGTAGCAGAAGTTTACTCTCAGATTTAGTCAAACCTGGGGGAAAAAGATTTAGTAGACAAACAGTCGGGTCCAAAGGCAGGCGATGGTCTAGAACCCGGGACACTACCGTTACAACTGATCTCCAAAAGTCACAAATCAATGGCAGGACCAGAAAATATGATATAAAGATGCTTTTTTGTGAGCACATCTCCAGCAGTTATCAGGTATGGTTGGGTTAAACCTATGGAGGAGTTCGGGCGTATAATACCATGTCATCAGTATTTTCATCTGGTTCTCCTTGTACAATGTGTTAATTGACGTCCTAAACGTTCTATCCCATATGACCTTCCACATCTGGCCAGAGATCTCTCGCCCCAACCAAGCCTCCCATCTTGTCATATAAGCATGTTTTATAGGACCCCAATTACCTCGGGAGTTCAAAATAGAGTATATATTAGATATAAGGCCCCTTGTAGAAGCTCCCTGAGAGCAAAGATTTTCAAATTGAGTTGGACCTGAGTGTTTATTGGATCCCATGGCTGACATGTAGTAATGTAGTATTTGCCCATATGAGTAACACAGACTGTCTGGTAACTTATATAGTGAGCGCAGTTCGGTGAATGGTCTTGGCTTGCGTGTAAGCGGATTTATTATGTCACGAAAACAAAAAAGGCCTACCCCAGCCCATTTATGCATTGTGGTTAAATCCATAGCCTCCGACAGTTGCGCGTTATATAGGAAAGGTGTCAGGAGAGATGTGTGTGCTGCCAGCTGAAATTTGATTCTGCATCTATTCCATATGTCTCTGGTAAAAGCCATTGGGCCCAGCAACATTCTAGAGGAGATCTCTGAAGGTTTGCCCCATATCAACGAGGCAGGGTGGTGAGGGGCCAGCCACAACTGCTCCACCTCTGCCCATCTAGTGCATGCTGGCAATGTCGACCAGTGGGACAAATGGCGCAAATGCGTTGCATAGTAATATAGCTTAATATCCGGGCAAGCAACACCTCCCTCCTGTTTTGACGCGTAGAGGACTGAATCTGGTATACGGTGTCTACCCGAGTGCCATATGAACTTCATTAGTAATGACTGGATTCGTTTTAGCGTTACGACGGGTACTCTGACTGATATTGTTTCAAATAAATATAAAAAGCGGGGGAGAATGGACATTTTAATAGCCGCAATCCTACCCAGAAGCGATAACTTAAGGGCTGACCATCTTGTAAGTTGGGATTCTACTGGTTTTTTTTACGTCCGTGTGTGATCTGTTTTCGTACATCTACATTATGAATTGTACATGGTCAAACAGATTCCTAAGTTAATTGACATCCATCAAAATCGAATACCACACAGATGTTTTGTATGGGATCCAATTTTTTTTTTTTTACTGCACCCATAGATTTCATGGGCAAATCTCATCTGAGAATAGAATCATGCACGCTGCACTTTTCTACCTCACGGACAGTTGCACCAAGCGAAAAATTGTTCATCTGAACAGCCCTCTTAATATGGGTCATTGTGCTATCCAGTAATATATTGGACAACACACATCCTATTTATACGCTCATCTGCATGAGACTTATAACATGGCAGTGGAAGATGCTGTGGGTTATGGATCAGCTGAGGGCACATGAAAGGGCGGCTGGTGACAAATTAAAGAGAACTTAATTAGCATATTAAACAGACAAGTGTAATGCCATAAAAAAAAGGCACAATGCACTCAGACTAGGATCGGCATCTGCATTCTTCACACCCGGGCAAGTGCTGGGGCCCTGGACAAGTGAGAGGGCCCATTCACTGTCTGTGAGCGGAAGCAAAGAAGAGAGCACTTTCACAGATGGTTGGCCTCTCTCCTGCTCTGCTCCGATTTATGTGATTAGTACAAAGCAGAAGAGGAAGCTTACGAGAGCTACCCGGAGGCTACACAAGTCGTACACATGAAGTGTGTGTGTGTGTAAATGTGTCTGTTGCAGAGCTGTGTGTATGTAGTGTTCATGTAGCAGAGCTGTGTGTGTGCATGCTCATGCATCAGAGCTATATGTCTATATGTGCAAGTAGTGTGCATGCAACAGAGCTGTGTATGTCTATATGTTCATGTAACAGAGGTGTATGTCTACATGTGCATGTATGTGTATGGGCATATAGCAGCGTTGTGTGTCCAATATATAATTTGCAGAAAAACACAAAACAGTAGATGTATTCTACTATAGTACATTAAATTAGCGCTAATTACACCTCCCTGTTACACAGCCAAGGAAGCTTTAATCAACAGGAAGAATATTTTCCTATTGTCTGCTGTGTAAACCTGAGGTGCCGACGTACGGCAGCAGCGGGGTGGGGGCGAAGTATTTAAAGGGCCCACTTAGACTTTTACCCGGGACCCACAAAAACCTGGAGCTGGCCCTGACTCAGACCAATGTTATTCAATAAGGTAGTGTACATCTTCTGATTTTTCACCTGGCCTCAGAAATTAAAAAAATACAGCATGCTGCATATGGTTGCGTAAAGCAACTAAAACTCCCCAATGCAAGTAAATCGGTTAGATAGATGCCTTCAGAGTTTTACGGTACACCAACATTCTGTAGCATTAAACACTATAAATGGTCCTGTAAATTATTGTGGAATAATAGCTTCAGTGAATAAAAACTCATTGCGTACGGATGCTGGGTGACAAAATAATATCACACTCGCATGAAATACACAATAACATAGGCATAACACTCGGCCAACTCCTATGGCTGAGAACGGGGCTGATTTTTTCCCTATACCAGTGTAAGTAAATCGTAAAATTGCGCTCTCTCGTAAATGATAATGCTAAGAATCCTACAGATCTCGGCAATCAGTTAGAGAATGAATGGAGCGGTACTGTGATTGCTCGACCACCACTGCAATCAGCCATAAAACAGACATGCTCAATGCTGGTGATCGGTAAGTGCCTACGAAATTGAACCAACCCCAATATAATAATCACCTGCTGTCCTGTGGACAACACTTAAGTTATACAAGCAGTTATGCACTAAGTTTTATGTAAAACTCAGAATTTTAAACTAGTGACACATAAAGTAAGACTCCCCCCCCCCCCCCCCCCCAATGAGGACTTTAAGGCTACATTCACACATAGCACTTCTTTTGCATGGGCGCTTTTTGAAGCGTTTTGCACCCACGCAAAAAAAAGCCCCATAAGAAAACGCGGTGCATTTACACACCATGTTTTTTTACGGGGCTACTTCTCCAGTGATGTCATAGTGGGGAGGAAGAATCCTGGTTCCTCCTCCCCTGTGTGACATGTCTGGCAACCCCCACTTGATTTCGCAGTGTATTAATACAAAACTGCAAAATCTAAAGAAAAGAAATCCAAATGTATTAAGAATGATAAAGAATGAATACTTCTCCTTTGCTGTGTGTTCGGGGAGCAGGGAGCAGCCGCAGGTATCGACCTGCCAAGATCGCTGATTGGCTGCTTGCGGTCATGTGATATGTAAGTTATAGCACGTCACATATCACATGACCACGAGCGGCCAATCAGCGATCACAGGCCCTGGAAAGTCGATACCTGGCGGACGATCTCTCGGCTCCCGAACACCGGCGGAGAGGTAAGTATTCAATCTTTATTATTTTTTACACATTTGGCTCAGTTTAATTTGGGTTTCGCAGTGTATATTAATAAACTACAAAACCCAAATGGGCTGGCACAGATGTCACACAGGGGAGGAGGAACACCGAATTCTTCCTCCCCTCTGTGACATCAGTGCCGGCATATTCCCACTGGAATTGCGCATGCGTAATTCCAGCGGGAATAATGGGCTCCTATGGGAGAAAGCGCGGGTGCAGGTGCGTAAAGAATTCACATGGTCAATCTTTTTTACGTCCGTGCTTTCTCCCATAAAAGTGCTGCGTATATTTACGCACTGTCTGCGCGGCAAAGTGAATTTCACATTCTCTTTGCTGGCAGACGCATACGCACATTGCGCATTTTTTAAAAGCTTGTGCAAAAAAGCGCTATGTGTGAACATAGCCTAAGTCCTCTTTATTTTCACATAATTCTGAAGAAGTGAAGTAAAACAAATTCTTCCTCATACCTTCAAGACAAAAATGCACTAAAAATATCTATAAAAATGAATTGGTAAGCTTTTCTACAGAGAGCTAAAATAAACTGCTTAGGGCAGTATATTCAGAAAATGCTGCTCCCCCACCGCTTATACACAGATGCCTCATAAACCTGGAAAATACATGTTCACAATAATTCACTTAAAGGAAGACTGTAGGCTAAACTGATAAACTGTGTACAGTCGGCTTCACACGTCCATGAAACACGAGCAGTGCTTGGTTCACAATCCAGGCCTGAACGCCTGGTCAGATATTGCGATTACTCCATGGTCTGTGGCTATGTGCACAACTCCTATGAAGTGCCAGGCATTTCCATGGTTCAGGTAAACCCTGTGTGGTCTGATCGTGCAGTAACTAGTTAGGCTATTCCAATTTCTGCCCCAACCTACGGCGAGGTAGAGGTGGCAAATTGACGTGAACATAAAATTTCAGTAAAAAAGTACATAAAGTGTAGTAACCGTAGACCGAGCTTACCACCCATGCAGTCTCTGCCATCGAGTGTAAATGCTCTGAAAATCAAACCTGGTGTTACATACAGATTTTACAGTGGATTTGTCGTAGATTTCACCCTATACATTGCTGAGGGTGAAATCTGCAATGGAAACATTGATATACAATCAATTTCAGAATCTACACTATAGGTCAGTTAATAAAATGGAAAAGTTTTGTACCATGTAGATGTGATATTGAAGATCAGCATCAAATCTGCACATTTGCATTCACCAAAGTCTGAACTTGAACACAGTAAAAAAAGATTTTCCTCCCACTGTGAATACTATTGCTTGTTGCTTTTAATGGGAGCCATCACAAGAACAGAATCCTTTGAAAGAAGAGCAATCGGTGCTCAGTCTACTGTGGAGCTTCCCAGGAGTTCTCAATTCTGCCTGCCCAAGAAGGCTTAGTGACAGGCCGTGTGCTGTCAGCATGCAAGCGCTCCCCAGCCAATCTATTGTTCTGCATGTAGCCATCTGTCCCAAATCCCCCATACACCATCTTCTGAGGGCTCATGTTCTCGCTCTGAGAGCTGCTGACAGACAACTCCGGCGGTGGCTTATCTCTCGGACAGCACGTGTATAAGGAGTCCAAAATCCAACCCCATCTCACCAGCCGTCATCTGTAAAGGAAAGTCAGAAGTCTCCCCACACAGATGATGTCAACCGAAATGGTTATCAGCAGGTTTGGCTGATGTTAGTGTAACGTATAAGACTGCCTTCAGATTTGCAGATGCCTCCGCAGCATTTTGCGGAGGCATCTGCAAGCATCTGCATGCAGACGGCAGCCCCTATCTTTATAATGGAGCGCACGGTGTCTGCAGATGCTTGCAGACCGCCATGCGCTCCCATTGCCCGCCATGAGTGATCTGTGCGCAGGCGGATGCCTGCGCACAAATCACACACTCTCGCCCGCACCAGGGACGCAACATGTCGCATCCCTGGTGCAGACGAGACTGTGTGATTTGTGCGCAGGCGTTCGCCTGCGCACAGATCACTCATGGCGGGCAATGGGAGCGCATGGCGGTCTGCAAGCATCTGCAGACACCGTGCGCTCCATTATAAAGATAGGGGCTGCCGTCTGCATGCAGATGCTTGCAGATGCCTCCGCAAAACGCTGCGGAGGCATCTGCAAATCTGAAGGCAGCCTAAGGCCATGTGCACACATTAAGTATTTGGCAAGTTTTTTACCTCAGTATTTGTAGCCCAAACCAGGAGTGGGTGATAAACACAGAAGTAGTGACGTGTTTCTATTATAATTTTCCTCTGATTGTTCCTCTCCTGTGTTTTGGCCACAAATTCTGAGTTAAAAACTCACCAAATACTCAATGTGTGCACATGGCCTAAAGAGGTCTTGATCCGGTCACATCCTATCTAAGCCTTGGAGATTTATATGGTGAAATTATTTCCCGTTTATACCTCCTACATACATCACTTTACAGTCATATAGCAGTAGATACTGACAGAGTCTAGGCACACAGCTACACACATGTGCTCAGCGGGGTCATCTGAAACGTTTCTGCCTAATGTAAGTACTGAACACAGTGTCGTTCTACTTGCAGAGGATTTTAGCAGTTTTGTGCATATCTTCCTATGAGGGTGCCCTATCCACCTGAGGAAGACGGCTGTAGACTGTCGAAACATGTTGTGGTGTATAGACATCTTAATAAAGGTTTGGATGCTTTAATATAAGATTAGTAATCCTCTCCTTAGCGCTCCATTAGACTGCCTTTTTATTTTGTTTATATTCGTGCTATCCCTTTTGGGAGGCTGGCAGGAGCTGCTGTGGGAAGGAAGATTAAGTTTTAACCCCAGAGCTATTCACCGGAGCGAAAGGACCTGTGTGTTGCTGGGCGACTGGGACCATTTACAGGGGACCTGCGGTGACGTTTTTCCGGGTCCTGGATCACATGGGGTCAACTTGCTGAAAAGGATCGCTGGGCGACTGTGCTTGGCGGGATCCGGAGGTCTAAAGCCCTGAGTGTTAACTGGTGTTGTGCGGAGGCGCACAACACAGTAAGGCGAGTGATACTGCTACCCACTACAAACCAGTTTAGTGTCTCAGGTGCTTCTCATTTGCGCCCCTCTGTTTTTGTTTCTCACACTGGTGCATGGCATCCAATGAGAGAGCTAATGACACACGGCTCAAACACTGCTGTGAGCGAGTGTCATTCTACTATGCTCCAATTCGCTCACATGCGGAGCAGATGGACTGATTCATTTCTCCATCTCCTATATTGTCTGTCTGCATATATCGGACTGCAGTCTGATGTCATCCGAGTGCAGACCAATGTTTCACTCACACCCATAAACTTGTATGGGTGCAACTGAGCATAGATACGCTGTCACTCGCAGCAACCTGGGATTTTTTGCTCATGCCGAATTAGCACGTGGAAAAAAAAAATTAAAAAACAACAACACTGATCACCACTGCCCCGTAGTACAACATTGGGCTGAGTGCTATCTGATAAAACAGATCGCATAAGCAGTGTTATACGCTGACTATACGCCAGTATGGGAGCACCCTGAACATTTATTTGTGCAGCCAGCGATATCAGCAAGCTGAAGTTTTAGAAGTCAAGATGGCGCCTAGTGCTGAGGTTATACTGCAGGACACAGTGATTACTTTATGGATCCTGTTTAGGTACGAAGGAAAATATTTAAAAACAAGACCACATGCAATCATTTAATATACTTTCACGTAGAAGATTTTCTGTAGACCATCATGCTTAGTCTCTCTGCTTTACAAAAAAAAAAAAAATATGCAGGAGGGAGTGTCGAGAAGAGAATAAGGGCAAAGTGTGTGTATTTGGGATGAGTGCCAACTACAGAGCCAAACAAGCATTTGTGATTAAATCAGAGGCAGTTCTGTACTTTCACTACATGACTTCACTTAAAGGAGTTGACCAATACCAGACTGCCCTTAAGTTTTTCTTAAATGCCCCACATAAGAAAAAATAAAAAATAAATAAACGTTACATAATCCAGGACCAGCACCCGTCTGCAAGGTCAGCGTCGGGATTCCTGGTTATGTGACAGTGTTATATCACGGGAGTGATGCAGCTAAATCCGCGGCTGCTGACCAGCTACAGCCTTCACCATTCCGGATCACAGTGCACGTCTGCTCTTTCAGAGTACCTGCATCTGATCAGCTGAACGGCACATCCATTGGCCAATTTGAGGCCTAAATATTAAAAAAAAATGAATTTAAAATTGAAGTTTGTGGGCTAAGGGAATAGCTATTCTCCTCGTGGAGATTATTTTTGCACGCTAGCAGTGATGAGATTTATAACCCACAATGCTTCTCTGGGAAAAATGCAAATTGTCCCTTCAGGGAGGAAGTAGACAAACTCTAGTGCCACCTATTGAAAGTAGCAATCCCAAAAGTCAAATTTGCTATTCCCTAAGGGTACCTTTACACGCCGCAACCGCGGCAAGGAATCTGACCGGCGATATGTCGCCCCGGCACCATTGCTGTCAAATTGCCTCACAGTTGCAGCATTTAATTGGGGAATTTGGCGGCGATAAAAAAGTTGTCGCCTGGTTCTGATTTCACAGCACTGCTCTAAAATCAGAGGCAATCATGAAGGAGACATTTTCGGCTTTTGGCGTGTGGACAGGCGATAGTGATGAAATCTGCATCGCCTATTGAATTCCCGGAGGCGTGCCACAGCTTGCTGGAGTCTGCGCCCTGTCAGCGATGATTGGTGGCGACTACTGTGTTTCCATTGGCTGTCACTTGACACCACGCCATATTTGAACAGCTGTCCATTCACAAGCACACAATGGCAATGGCGTCATGTATTAGCCAGCCTTGCAGCGCAGGCTGCCCAATCATAACGCTATTGCGTTATCTAATCAGTGTATTTGGGGCACAGTGTAGACCAGTCTGCCACGCCTATGTTCTCGCGGCGCTGAACAGGTACACCCACATTCCTTTGGGGATTGCGGCGTGTGAAGCGGCGAGGGAACTCCACCGGATTGGTTCCGCTGTGGGGGTAGGCGGTTTCCGGGCGACACTTTGCCTTAGGTTGAGGGCGCAATTGCGGCGTGTAAAAGCGCCATCAGTGATCTGAGGCGACCATGAAAAACGTGCACGTTATATTGCCTCCTATCGCCACCAAAGTTGTGGCGTGTAAAGGTACCCTTAAACCTAGCCATGGCCCCTCATACAGCCAGGTCAAATCCCATACTTTGTACTGATGAGGGGCAATCACCCTGAAATGCAGCATCTGAAGGTTGGGTTTCTAATTTGGCATAATTCCTACGTCATATTGGAAGGCTTGTTAAAGAGTCAAATTTGACTTTTAGGATTGCTACTTTCAATAGGAGGGACTAGAGTTTGTCTACTTCCTACCTGAAGAAACAATTTGCAAAATTGAATTTTGAAATTTATACTCAATGATTGCTGATATTTCAGACCAAGACTAGTTATGGGAAGTTTTACCAATGCGAGGGACCTTGCACATCAGCGTTTTTGCTGATTTGCGGCAGATCTGGCAGCTTTGCCGCATCTGCCACGTAACAGCCAACTTGCGGCAAGCCCCATTCATTCTCTATGGGACTTGCAGTCAGGTGTGGCAAGTGCGGTTTTACCAGATCCGGCAAATACGGCGAAGGAAAAAGACGCTGCAACAGTTTATTTGCACAGCCACAAGTGCTGGACACGCTTGCCGTATGTCCCATAGAGAATGAATGGCACAGCACAAAAACACAGCAGATGTGGCAAAGCTGCCAGATCTGCCGCGAATCAGCAAACACACTGAAGTGAAAAGTCCCTTAAAGATCGCTTATTTGATGCACATCTTACCATATCCTGCCATAGAGTCTCCGCTCCCTCCATTTACGATGTCTTTATTTTCTTCGGCCAAGGCTTTCACGTATCTTCTGCTGAGGTCTAAGATCTGTTCTCGGAGCTCAGAGCTGCTCTGATGTCTGGGATACTGAATGGTGTATCGTAGCAACATGAGACCCCATATGAATCCAAAGGCAAGTAGTAAAATGCTCAGTTTCTGGGATACCGACTTTCTGGAGAATGTTAAATACATGTTATTTCCCCCGCAGCTCAGCTTCCACCGGAAATTTACTTCTTCTCAAAGTGTCACACAAAGAATAAAACTGGAGTGAAGACAGGCACTTAAACATTTCATTGTAATAAAGTCCTCTTCTGCAAAAATTGCATCTGAAAAAGAACAAAAAAGGAACATAAGTGTTTTCTGAAAATAAGTGTTCATGGAATCAAAGCCGAGAATAAACCAGTTAATAACTCCTTGTATGATCATAGGCAAAACATCTTTACTCCAGACCTGGTGGATAAGCCCTTGTCATATGTACAGTCTTGGGTACATATCATGGATCTCAGCACTGCTCAATAACTAGTTCTATTCATTGCGCCACTGTTAGATGTGTTCACTCTGGCAAGAGAAAATGCACCATGGGAAGCATTATTTCTCCCGTCAAAAAGAAGGACCTGATTGCAAGTCAAAGTTTCATTGGGAGCTATTGGTTGAGTAAGTCAGTGAAAAAAACTAAAAAAAAAATATAAAAGAAAACAAAATATACATACACAGATTAACCTCAACATGCTAACTGGACCAGACACTCTTATGAATGGGGGGCACCTGACAGATAGGCAGTTGAAGTTTAAAGTACTCTATAGTTTAATAATCAGATCAGGAGAATCATTGAAGAATCTAGCAACGTATAAAAGTTATCCATTTCTGATCAGAAGACTCCTAATCATAGGGCATCAATATATAAATCATGAACAATCCCGTGTAAACCATGTTTTTGCGGTGACTCTGGTCGTAGAGTCTTGTTTTCTTTTGCAGCACAAACATTACATTAAAAGGAGTCTGTCACCCACAAAATTCAATTTGAACTAATCATATAGGGGCCAAGTGAGTTCAGCCAACATTCCTCTTCCCTGTGTTATGTGCCCCCTCGGCTCTGGCAGCGTCACTGTCTGCACACACAAGGCCAAGTTTTCAGTTCAGGCAGAACTCACCTCTGAAAAGCAAATACTGTCTGCAAATTGGTCAGCGAGGAATGAGGGTCAAAACGATGCACTGAATGTTTGGTCACAACTAAAGCCACCCCTCTCCCAACACATCGGGCCATCATCAGCCGAACCACCAATATTGATGCAGTCGTGAGGTCTGGACAAATTCAATTTTTGAGGAAAAAGTATCCGACATGTCAGATTGATCCTTTTATTCTCTAGAGATAAGTCCCGTCAGCTGCATGGCAGAGTGGTGTGTGATGGCTGCTGGCCAAACAGTCTGATCTATCACTGGGCTGACAGTTATCGAACGTTTATAGAGGCCTAAGGCTATATTCACACAGCACGTTTTTCTGCAGCTTTGGTGCGTTTTTACCTAGGTTTTATGCAAACCTAAACCTGTGTTTTGCATTCTCAGCAAAACCTGTGTGATTCAGGAAAAGTCGTGCACACACATCGGTTTCATTTTCTATCGGAAATTGAAACCTGCATGGTTTTTGAAGGTGTAAGCATGTCATGTCTTTGCTGCGTTTTGGCCTGGGGTTTGTAATTTCACAGCTTGGAAAAAAACAAAACAAAAAAAAACAAAAAAAAAACACTTTTTTATTGTAAACCATAACTAGAAAAACGCAGTTAAAATGCAGCAAAACCTTACACAAAAATGCAGGAATCCATATACACAGAATCTTTTTTACAAACCTCTCAGCTCAGTTTTTGCTGTGGTTTTGTTACAGAAAAACCGCATTGTGCGAGCATAACCTTAGGGTGCATAGAGAACCCTCACATTTAAGGCTCAGACATTCGATTCCTGCAAATGAGTGCCATCTGTGGTTTTCATGGATATTAGGCTAAGTGCCCAATGTGCATATTTGTTTTGCCTGCTTGTTTCCAGCCTCAAAAACGCAGCGGTTTAAAAAAAAAAAAAGCATGCATGCTTTTTTGCTATGTGCACACTGTGCTTTTCTGTTGCGTTTTTACAAGAGCTGCGTTTTCTGGCCCATTAGATTGGCGGCAACTGGAAACTGCAGTCCCAAAAAAAAAAAAAAAAAAAAAAAGCACAAGACAATTGACAAGGACTGCATGTGTTTTTGGCACCACTGAAAAGCGCCCATAGTGTGCACAGATTTTGAAAATCACTGACTTTCATTACAAGAATGTGTGTGATGCGTTTTAAGTACAGAATGCTCAGCACAAAAACACAGCAGAAAAGTACAGTGTGCACAGCCTTACTCGTATCTGTGATAGTCTGTAGGGCCATTCACATGTCCATTATGTGTCACGATCTGGAGACGTCTTATTTTGCATCACAAATCGGCAATGCAAGTCTATGGGTCTGTGGTAAAACCGGACCACACTCAGATGACATCTAAGGATACGGGCACACAGGACGTTTTTGCTGCGATCAAAAGTAGAATGGAGTTTCTTTTTTTTTGTTCCTTCACATACAGGAAAAACTGATAACACTCGGACCAAACCCTGATCACTGTTCAAAGAGGGGAGGAGGGGTGGGAAACGATCAGTTTTTCTTGCACATGGAGAAATTAAATGTCTGAATGAGCCACTATAATGAAAAAGATGTTTTTCTAATCAAAGAAGAAGTCAGAGAAAACTACACTAAACTGGCATTAATTTTTAAGACCCTCATTTACCTATTAGTTTAAAGAGGACTTGTCACCCCCCTGCTGCACGGCAATCTAAATGCAGCACTGAATGCAAACAAATGCAAATGCACTAAAGGCCGGAGACACACTTTGCAAGATCCTTACATGAGTCATCCAGAACGGGAGAGTGTCAGCTGCTTGTGTTTCTATGGAGCTGACACCCTCCTGTTTAGACAGGCGGCAGCTGGCCCGGGTGAGTCATGCGAGTCTCATGGGAGTATCTCGTATGCATCACTCATAGTGTGTGTCTGCCCAAATTTGAAGTGTGGATTGTGGCCTTTTTCCAAGATGCAGTATGTTGTTGGAATGCCAATTTGTCCCATAGCTTTGTCTATAGCATTTCAATAAGCCCAGGGGAAAAAAAAAAAAAAAAAAAAAAAAAAAAAAAAAAAAAAGCACAAATATAATGACACCCCCAAATATATAAAAAAATTAAAAAGTCTGGAGGAACCCCAATTCTTATGTCTGATCATAAACCCTCAGCACAATGCGGGTCAGTGTAGGGCACACTCAACTGAAAATGGACACTTTTTTATACTTTCTATGAACAGAATTAAAGAGGAATCTTGGTAAAACCTTTTCCATTATTTCGCCCACTGTTGTGCCCCCACAATCGGTTTCATTTATCCAAACAGCTGGATTTGTGCTGAAAGCAGCAGAGCTTGTTTAATGATTTAAGTGCTGAACGGGCTACAATAATCTCTGCAGTAAGACTTTGATTCCTTTTCACTCATTTCTTTTATCTGCCTCCAAGTCATTTGTCCTTATATACCGTACTTGTGCTTTGTACTAAAAGGCAGCAGTTACCTGCTGAGAACGGACTTCCATTATATGGCAGCTGTGGGAAGAAGCCAACTAAATGTAATGTTCTAAACGGAATATTGGGAAACGTTCCTCTATAGAGAGAAGGGTTTAACAATATGGAAGACTAAGGCCATGTGCCGATGCTTTTGCTGCACATTTTTGTAAAAACATTTATACACTATGAGACTGTCAAAAACGCGCCCAAAATGGATCAAAAGTATGGCTTTGATGTGTTTTATTCTGCAAAACGGATGCAGGATTTTCTGCCCCAAATACTGACCACATATACAGTGTGGTCTCATAGCCAAGGCTGTGTGCCAACGCTGCGTTTGTGTGTCACAAATCTACATGCCTATCCTTCCCCCAGCAAAGTCTATGAGAAAGGGTTGTACCCACGATGCTCATTTTTTCCTTACAATTTCGGTGCAGATTGTGGTCAAGACAAACAAATGAGCATGTTGATTGTTTGCTCAGTTTTCTAACCCTCCTAGCCATTGACTATAGTAGAAAAACACATGACCACAATGTGCACCAAGAACGTTGCACAAAAGCATGCGTTTTGTGGTGCGGTTTCCGGACACAGGGTACAATTTTGCAGAAGAAATTTTCTGCATCAAAAAAGCAGCATCAGCACATAGCCTAAGCGTGGCTTCACACCACGGTGTTACAGGTTCTGTCTGATGCTTTGCATGAAGCACCGGACAGAACCTGACAGCCCCAGATAGAACAGAACCGGAGGGCAAATATCCCCTCTGGTCCTGTTGTCTGCTGGAATCGGCAAATCACAGGGTTCAGGAGCTGTCCCTGCTGAAATCTCAGGATCGCGGCTTGCGGGAACTAGCCGCAGTCCTGAAATCTCAGCAGGGGATAGCTTCAGCACCCGCCGTCCGGGAACCTGACAGACTGCCGGGTCCGGCACAATCCGGCACCCCGTAGACTCCCATGTTAGGGGGCACCGGATCACGCTGGATCCGGGAGAATCCGACAGGATCCGGTTTGGTTACATTTTTTGCCTCAGACACAAAAATGATGCAAGCTCAGTTTTTGTGTCCGGAGCAAAAAACAAATACAGTCTGATGCTGTTGGACAGGGACAAAACCAGATGGCAAATAGCTGCCATCCTGCCCAGTCCGGCACCATAAGCATGCATTAGTGCAAAATTGGGTCCGGGGCTGTCTGGTTCACACCGGACAGCCCTGGACCTGATCAAACCGTGGTGTGAAACCGGACTAAGGCAACATTATCGGAGGTAACTTATACCACTTTTTTAACCATATTCTCTGACTGATATTCCCAATAAACAGAGCCAGTTATCACATTTACCTACAAATAAGCAAAGTAATTTAACAAATCTACAGCATGTACAACCATTTTTTTTAAAGGAGTTTTTGGAGCGGGAACTTTTCAACTCTCCTATCGAAACTGGTGGTTTTTGGAACGTTTCTGTTTTTGTTTTAAAAAAACAAGCAAAAAAAAACCAAAAAAAAAAAACCACACCTTAGTATTACAACACCCTTACGATTGAGATTGTCTAATGTGTCCCACAGAGGAGTAAACAGATCAGCTCATGGTGGGTAAGTTTCTCCTTGAAGAGTGTGCCAAGCTGCCAGATAGATTTATAGGCTGGGCTATAACAATTCCTGGGAAAAAGCCCTGCAGATAGCCTTATCAATGAGGCAGAGAACAGGGTGTCTATTCATGACTGTGGAGATTATATAAAATAAACAGACTTATCAAATATATAATAGATTGGGTCCAGTAGGTCAATGCAAAATGTGCTGAATATTATAATAATGATTAAAGCCCGACTTCACCATTGTACTATAATAAATTTATCATGTAAACAGGGAAATTGAGGAGTCGAAGGTTTGGCTTACCGACTCCACAGCCCCATCTTTAGTGCCCCCTACATGTCAATATTGACCTTTTACCATATAATTAACTGAAAAATGGGGTGGGGGGGCAATGTAAGGAGAAGTAGTGCAAAAAAAAAAAAAAAAAAAATGCAATTATGCCACATTTGGAGCGTTCGTGCTCAAACAATAACCGTGTAATAAAGTGGAGTCCTGGTCCCTACCTTACCTTTATTCAGATCTGCTCTTCGGGCTACTCACAATAGTCACCATCAGGAGACCTGCTTTTCAAAGCTGTTTCCTAGACCTGGTGTCTATTCACCAAGCTGGAAGACAGTTGCAAGCCACATATCACAGATTGCGGAGCCCTGCTATTGAGCATGCCAATTCAGCAGGAGAATGCTGGATGCTGTGACTGCCAGTATATCTTGGACGGTGTGCACCCATTTACGTCTATGAGTGCGAGTAAAACATTGGACTGCACTGGGATATCATCCGAGTTCAGTCCATCATATGACAAGACAGGCAATGCAGAAGATGCAAAAATTAAGCTCTCCATCTTTTCCGCACCGGTGATCTGATTCTCGCATGCGAGTGTATCAGGTCATAGTATAATGACACTAGGTCACGCCCGCAGCAGAGTTTGAGCCGAGTGCATTTAGCATATCACATCCAATTCTCTGGCATGAGAGACTCATCAGCTGCTATAGTACCATTCAAAAGTTTGAGGTCACCCAGAAAATTGTGTTTTCCATGAAAACTCACACTTTTATTTATCAAAATGAGTTGCAAGACATAGTCCACACATTGACAAGGATGTTCTTCTGTGTGATCCAAACACCCTAAACTTTGATTCTTCTGTCCATAAAACTTTTTTCCAATCTTCCTCTGTCCAATGTCTGTGTTCTTTTGCCCATATTAATCTTTTCCTTTTATTAGCCAGTCTCAGATATGGCTTTTTCTGTGCCACTCCGCCCTGAAGGCCAGCATCCTGAAGTCGCCTCTTTACTGTAGACGTTGACACTGGCGATTTGCGGGTACTATTTATTGAAGCTGCCAGTTGAGGAGCTAAAAGGCATCAATTTCTCAAACTAGAGACTCTATTGTACTTGTCTTGTTGCTGTTGTGCAGCGGGGCCTCCTACTTCTCTTTCTACTCTGGTTAGAGCCTGTTTGGGCTCTCCTCTGAAGGGAGTAGTACACACCGTTGTAGGAAATCTTCAGTCTCTTGGTAATTTCTCACATGGAATAGCTTTCATTTCTAAGAACAAGAATACGGTAGATTGTCAAGTTTCACATGAAAATTCTCTTTTTCTGGCCATTTTGAGAGTTTCATAGAACAAACAAACGTAATGCTCCAGATTCTCAACTAGCTCAAAAGGAAGGTCAGTTTTATAGCTTCTCTAATCATCCAAACCAATTTCAGCTGTGCTAACATACAGTACTTGTGCAAGGGTTTTCTATGGTTTTGTAAACATCCATTAGCCTTCTTACACAGTTAGCAAACACAATGTACCATTAAAACACTGGAGTGGTGGTTGTTGGAAATGGGCCACTATATACCTATGTAGATATTGCATTTAAAAAAAAAAAATCAGACATTGGCAGCTAGAATAGTCATTTACCACATTAACAATATATAGTGTATTTCTGATTGATTTAATGCTAGCTTCATTGAAAATAAAAATAAATAAATAAATGTGCTTTTCTTTCAAAAATAAGGAAATTCCTAAATGACCCCAAACTTTTGAACGGTAGTGTATATGCCAGTGTCAGTAGATGAAGTCATGGGCAGGAGTGATCACCTCTCACCTGCAGGGCTGTGGAGTCGGAGTCGCTGCCCATTTTGTTGGAGTCGGAATTGGTAGAAAATGTTCCGACTCCGACTCCTAAAATATATAATAAATTGGGTCCAGTAGTTCAATGCAGAATATGCTGAATATTATTATTATGAATTATTATGTTCTATCTAAATATCTTTATTATTATGTCATTATAATGATTAAAAGCCAAATGTTACCATTGACCTACAATAATTTTATCACTTAAAAACGAGCCATGAATGAAGGAGTCGGAGTTGGAGTTGGAGCCTGTGGTTTGATTTATCGACTCCACAGCCCTGCTCACCTGAGCTAAAGAAGACAGCGACAGCCAGAAGTTAGTAAATGTAATGGTGGGTTTACACACACCAATTTATCTGTTCAATATCTGAACCAATCTCTGGTTGCATTGAAATCATGGATATATTGCTCCATGTTGTACACAGCCACAAAATGGAGCAATGTATCCATGATTTCACTGCAACCAGAGATTGGTTCAGATATTGAACAGATAAATTGGTGTGTGTAAACCCACCATAAGGCTACCTTCACATTTGTGGACCCTGCGTGTCATGCGCAGCACTGTGCGCTCCCATTATAAACATAGGAGCTTGGGGTGAAGGTAGCCTAAGGTGACCCCTCTGTGATTTATGGTAGTTTTTTATTTTTCAACCAAAGACGATAATAAAGGAAAGGATGTATAAATAAAAACATACATCTCCTTTCCTGTATTTAGCCCATGTTTTATTTAAACTATACTGCACTCTGTGAAAAGATCCAAGTGATTCAGCTAGAAAGGAAATGCAAGGTTTTCTAGTCAATCAATGCTAACAATACACTGCACCGAAGCAGAATCACTTCTCTTCTCCTTCATTAAACTTTAACAGGCGAGCACGTTACTGCACAGTCCAAGAAAACAAATAGGAATATATCAATTTTAAATGGATTACGGTATATCCGGAGTTTTTTGCTATTTAATTTGAAGGCACTACGATTTGAGCACGGAGACCCCGATTCCAGCAATATGTCATTTACTAGACTATGTTTTGCTTTCTCAATACAGTATTTTATCAGCAGAAGATTATCACTACATGACACTATCTTGTGACTGTCAGCTTGTTCTGTGTAACCCTGCCCCTATCACAGACTATCAGATATCTGTTAATATACAGGGTACACAGAAAGTTGCCAATCAGTGGTGGCGGCAGGGTTAGGCCTGCTTCACACTGTGGTGTGATCCGATCCGGGGGCTGTCAGGGATGAACCTGACAGCCCCAGACCGGATCTGGACACAGCCACAGGTGTGCAGCCGGATGCCTCAATTGCAGCCGTAGCTGCTGATAATTCAAGATCGCGGCTAGCAGGGAGCTCCCTGCTAGCCGCGGTCCTGAAATTACAGCAACGTGCAGCTGCTGGTGTCCGGTTGCCGGATCGGGGCAATCCGGCCCCATAATACTCCCATGTTAGGGAGCGCCGGATTGCCCCAGATCCAGGAGAATCCGATTTGGGGAGATTTTTCTCCCTGGACACAAAATTACTGCATGCTCCGATTTTGTGTCCGGGAGAAAAATCTGATTCCTCCCAGACATATGGAAACCAGATGGCAGAGAGCTGCCACCAGGCTCCATCCGACCCCTTAGGACACTATAGGGCCAGAATCCGGTCCGGGCTGTCCGGTTTACACCGGACAGCCCTGGATCGGATTGTGCCGCGGTGTCAAGCCAGCCTTACACAGCTCAGCGTTAGATCCACAGCAGAGAAAACTGTGGTTGTATCACAATTGCGGCACCCAGTAAACTAAGCAATACATAGCCAGAATCAAGATCTCTGCCCTTACAATATGCTTATTTCAGATTACAAAGCAAAATAGGTTGACATTCACTTTATCATCGACAGGTAAGGTACCTTTACACGTCACAACATTGCATGCAATTTCACTTGCCACTAACTGGTTGCAGTGAAATCATGGACACATTGTTCTATTTTGTTGTTACATTTGTACACGGCAACAAAATAGAACAATGTGTCCATGATTTCACTGCAACCAGTAAGTTGCAAGTGAAATTGCATGCAATGTTGCGACGTGTAAAAGGTACCCGTAGACTGACCACACAATAGATCCCATAAACAAAAGACAAACCCTCCAACCATCTAATGTGAAGAGAGGCATCAGCAGCCAATTCCTCCTGGTCATGTCTGAACACACATGAACGCTCGGCTATGGAGTGTGAGAGGCATCAAGTAAATAATCATAGAAATATTGCGCCACATTATCTGAGAAAATATGATGGAAATGACTGGTATAAGGAGCCAGTACTACTAGCCCTCTGCTATCCTTGTGATGACATGTGAGGCTATCAATCATCTCTGTGCTACTAGTATGGCGTCTCTACAACTATCCATTTACATAAGTCATTAATAATTAGGGAAGTCACTGTGGCTCCCAGGACCTACAGATTCCCTCACCGCATATATACACCATCATATAGATAGCAGATGAGATAACTAATGTGCCTGATCAATGCACAATCAATACATGGCTCTGACAAGTACCATATATAACTATAATGGAGTACTGCATGTCATTTACATTATATTATAGGACTGGGTTACTATATGTCATCTATAAGGGTGCCTTCACATTAGCATTCCCCTCCGCAGCGTTCTGCGGAGGGGATCCGCAATGTGAACGCAGCACTGCAAGCCCCTATCTTTAGAATGGGAGCGCACGGTGCTGCGCTTGACAGCGCATGACCTTGCGCACCCATGCACTCCCACATGTGATCTGTGCGCAGGCGGACGCCTGCGCATAAATCACACACTCCCGCCCGCACCAGGACGCAACATGTTGCATCCTGGTGCGGGCGGGAGTGTGTGATTTGTGCGCAGGCGTCCGCCTGCGCACAGATCACATGTGGGAGTGAATGGGTGCGCACGGTCATGCGCTGTCAAGCGCAGCACCGTGCGCTCCCATTCTAAACATAGGAGCTGGCGGCCGCTGCGCACACATGGCGATTCCCCTCCGCAGAGCGCTGCGGAGGGGGAACGCCAGTGTGAAGGCACCATAAGACTGAAATACTACCTTATTCATTCCATAGTGTTCATCATGGGGAATACCACAGTAATAAATATTATATACATGCACAGTACTGTATTACATATTACATAGCTGCAAAAATAAAACCACTGCAAAGAATACTTTAAGGCTACATTCACAGGCTACATTTTTGTGCGCGCTTTACAAAAAAAAAAAAAAAAGTGCACCTGTGTCTGCTGGCAAAGTGAATGGACTTTCATTTTTGCCATGCATATAATGTATAAATATACACTGCGCTTGTATGGGAGAAAGTGCGCTTGTAGAAAGAATCAACATGTCAGTTCTTTACACAAGTACGCTAGCACTTTCTCCCATAGGAGCCCATTATTCCTGCTGGAATTACATATCGCCATTCGGACAATGCGCAATTCCAGCACGTATAATGTCGGCGCTGCAGGATGTGATGTCACACAGGGGAGGGAGAATCCGGAGTACCTCTCCTCTGTGACATGTGTGGCAACCATTTTTAGCTTTGCAGTGTATTAATATACACTGCGAAACCTAAATAAAAGTCATCCAGATGTATGAAAAATAATAGAAATTGAATACTTACCCTCCACCGGGTGTTTGGGGAGCTGAGACACCCACGTCTGATCTCCTTCCAGGGCCTGTGATCTGTGATTGGCCGCTCGCGATCATGCGATATGTAAGTCACATATTACATGATCGCACAGTAGATGTGGGTGTCTCGGCTCCCCGAACACCGGGCTGAGGGTAAGTATTCAATTCTTATTATTACATGCATTGTCTATGGGGCTCGCGGCAGATGCATAAAGTGCAGCACTCCAATTGTTTAGGTTTTTTCACGGCCGCAACCGCTGCAAGTGCCAACTCATGGCAATACCGCACCTGCTGCAAGCCCCATAGACAATGCATGGGGCCTGCCGCAAGTGCGGCCTTTGGGCAGCAGATGCTGTAAATCAGCCAGATCTGCGGCATTTTGAAAAAAAAAAGCTGATGTGAAAGGGGCCTTAGTATTGCACAGGTTATAACTGAGTCACCTGCACAGATGATGACTCCAACCCCGTGCAATGCTAATGGCCACTTTACACACACAACTTACCTGTCCAACTTCTGAACAACTTACTGGTTGCAGTGAAATCATGGACACATTGTTCCATTTGTACACAGCCACAAAATGGAGCAATGTGTCCATGATTTCACTGCAACCAGTAAGTTGGTCAGAAGTTGGACAGATAAGTTGGTGTGTGTAAAGTGGCCTAAGGAAATCCTGCAGTGTTGGTGGCTCTTGAGGCCTGGAGTTCCCCACCCCTGGTTTACAAAATAGATATATGTCAATACATTAATTTTATCAATTAACAAAATGAAATGAGCAAAAGAGAAAATGAATAGTTGGTGTGCCTGCTGTGTGGTGTGTGCTTAGTACAGAACCAAGTGTTCTAGATACTCTTCACAGGCTACATTCACACTGTGCGTTTTGATCAGGTTTTTTTTGCAGTGCACAAAACACATCACAAATGACATCCCAGCAAAGTCTATGGGTTTTCCATATTTACATCTTCCTGGTGGGTGCAGAGGGGCAATCCTCCATTTTCATGTGCAAATTAAGTTTTTTATTAACTTGTTCTATTTTGTTATAGCTAAGAACAGTTAGTTACCATCAGCTAGCATATATATGATATACATACACACATATTATATACTCAATACACAGATATTAGCCACACGTTATATATACACAATATACAGATATTATCTACATGTTATACATACAATACACACATACATATATTATCCACACATTATATACAATACACAGATACACATTATCCACACACATTACACAGATACACATTATACACACACACACTATATACAATACACAGATACACATTATATATACACAATACACAGATACATATATTATCCACACACATTATATATACACACAATACACAGATACACATATTATACACACACTATATACAATACACAGATATATATATTATCCACACACATTATATATACACACAATACACAGATACACATATTATCCACACACATTATATATACACACAATACACAGATACACATATTATCCACCCACATTATATATACACACAATACACAGATACACATTATCCACACACATATATACACAATACACAGATACACATATTATCCACACATTATATACAATACACAGATACACATATTATCCACACATTATATACAATACACAGATACACATATTATCCACACATTATATACAATACACAGATACACATATTATCCACACATTATATACACAATACACAGATACACATTATCCACACACATATATACACAATACACAGATACACATATTATCCACACACATTATATATACACACAATACACAGATACATATATTATACACACACACTATATACAATACACAGATACACAATACACAGATACACATATTATATACAATACACATATTATCCACACATATTCCCATTGCTCTGGTGTATAGCGGTGATGAGAATCTCATTATGATGCGAGCAGCTGTGCCCGTCACTGCCCCTTACCCGGGTGACTGAGGCAGCAGCTCCCGCCGTTCGTCCGGTATCCCCGCCGTTACTCCGGCTGCCCGGGCTGGGACATGGCTCCGCTATTCACTCCACAATGACAAGTGCACATCCAGGAGCGGAGACTCTTCCTGGCTGGATATGACAGTCGGGCTGCTATTGGCTGCTGTGCGCGGCCGGTTATGTTCGGCAGCCTGTGATTGGTCGTGCTCTGAGCCCCCTCCCGGAGCCCCCGCTCTTCCTGTCAGTGAGTGTTTACACTGGGCGGTATGGCGGCGGCGGCGGCGGCGGGCAGCTGTCGTGTGATTGCTGCTCTGGAGGAACAGTTCTGGAGCCTGGCTTTGTAATGAGTAATGCACAGCAGTCAATAGCTCTTCTCTGTCATTTATTATTTACTTGATGGTTTGGATGATTTCCTGCTCTGTCCAGTGGAGAATTGATAATATGATGCCTAGTGCATTACAGTTAATTGACCCATACAAGAGGGTCCAGCTGAGATACAGCCTGTACTGTCCGCCATGTTGGCAGCTTTCCCGGAGTGCTTCCATAAAGCTTCCTGCATGGCTGTAGGTTTCTGCGATCTTGTACAGTTGGCAATTTTTTTTTCCCACTGGGATACTGCCGTGTTCATCAGGACAATCCTTGTCCAAAAGTATGATCCTATCACCAGGACGACCCGTGTCCATGAGGACGACCCTTGTCCAAAAGTATGATCCTTGTCACCAGGACGACCCTTGTCCATGAGGACGACCCGTGTCCACCAGGACAATCCTTGTCCAAAAGTATGATCCTATCACCAGGACGACCCGTGTCCATGAGGACGACCCGTGTCCATCAGGACAATCCTTGTCCAAAAGTATGATCCTATCACCAGGACGACCCGTGTCCATGAGGACGACCCGTGTCCACCAGGACAACCCTTGTCCAAAAGTATGATCCTATCACCAGGACGATCCTTGTCCATGAGGACGACCCGTGTCCATCAAGACAATCCTTGTCCAAAAGTATGATCCTATCACCAGGACGACCCTTGTCCATGAGGACGACCCGTGTCCATGAGGACGACCCAAGTCCAAAAGTATGATCCTTGTCACCAGGACGACCCTTGTCCATGAGGACGACCCGTGTTCATCAGGACAATCCTTGTCCAAAAGTATGATCCTATCACCAGGACGACCCTTGTCCATGAGGACGACCCGTGTCCATCAGGACAATCCTTGTCCAAAAGTATGATCCTTGTCACCAGGACGACCCTTGTCCATGAGGACGACCTGTGTCCATCAGGACAATCCTTGTCCAAAAGTATGATCCTATCACCAGGACGACCCTTGTCCATGAGGACGACCCGTGTCCATCAGGACAATCCTTGTCCAAAAGTATGATCCTTGTCACCAGGACGACCCTTGTCCATGAGGACGACCTGTGTCCATCAGGACAATCCTTGTCCAAAAGTATGATCCTATCACCAGGACGACCCTTGTCCATGAGGACGACCCGTGTCCATCAGGACAATCCTTGTCCAAAAGTATGATCCTTGTCACCAGGACGACCCTTGTCCATGAGGACGACCCATGTCCATCAGGACAACCCTTGTCCATCAGGGTTACCTGTATCCATTGGGGCCGCATGAGACATCGGGGTACTGACGTCCCAGTGGACATCCACCAAAGTACAAACTGACTCCTTCATCTAGCTGCAGGAGCGGAACCATCCAAGCTGCCGGTCACCATCCCCAGAGGTTCTGAAGCAGCGGCGACCAGCCTGGCCACATACTGCAGGTGGCGTCACGAATAGCCTATTCCCCTCAGACTTTCCCTGTCATCTTTCCCCCATTTATTAAATTGGCACCACCAGGGTTATGGGACCGGGTCTCGGCCCCCATCTGTCCCTGTGAAGAGAACAACGAGTAACCGCCCAGATCCCGAGTCTTTCCCGGCCCTGGGCGTGCCACTAACTGAATGCAACACTGAATGCATCGTGTCTGCTGCATTCAGAGAAGGCGTCCCCCATGTTTCTTCCCCTCTGTAAGCTGTTAAAAAGACTTTATAAATTGTACAGATAAAGAGTCCGGAGGGACTTACTTAGTAATGTGTCCTCCCCACCTCCAGCCCTCTCTGTGCCACCTCCAGCCCTCAGCAATGACACATACAGGAGGCTGAACAAGAGAGGGCTGGAGGCAGGGAGGACACCATACAACAGCGATGACTCATTACTGAGTAACCTCCAGTCTCCTTATCTGTACACTTTATAACAGCTTATGGGGCGCCCCACTGGGTAGGCCGCCACCAGAGGTACTGCATGTTTGCGATTAGGGAGCATTGTGCATCTGCTTTCCAGGTGCTGGGATGGTGCATTTGAGCCCAAAGAACACGCATAGCACACAAACCTTTAGGCACCTGGGACGGTGGGTGGACCCAAAGGGAGGACGCATGTTCATATAGGGGGACAGGGGAGTGTCAGTGAGTAGTAGTCAGGAGGAACAGCAACAGACGAGGAGGAGTGCAGAAGTCGGGAGTGTGGAGGTGGTATGGTGTCCACTCCCATGGGCTGGAGCACGATCACGCTCGCCCATGGGAGGGAGAGACCGACAGGCGAAGGAAGAAGAGAGTCCTTGGGGTGCGGTAGAGACATCACTCCCCATACGCCCGTATCTGGCGAGACAAAGGGGCTGGTGGACGACACAGGGACCCGGCCCTGAACACTGCACAGATGCTTCATGCACGAATCATTGAACTGGAGGCCTCAGGCTTCTAACGGGAGCTGTGGCCAAACACCCGACACAACTTAGGGAAGGCGGCCGAACTAGAGAGCAGTGTCCCAGGAGGGGGTACAAATAAGCACTCATGGCTGTCGGTAGTTGAGCTTTGTGCTGCGATGAACCTGGGGGGCCAAGCGGTGTCATGCTGGCCCCAGAAGAGAACTGCCCCTTATAGCACTGGGAAGAGAACGAGAGACCACCAAAGACTGAGACACGTAGAGAGAAGGAAAGGGCAACAACCATGGCTCGACTGTATTGTCTCATTTCTGGAAACAACGCTGAACCGGAGGTTGGCACCAGCGGCCATGCTGAAAGAACTGAGTAAAAGTAACAGAACTCCAGCTGTGGTGTGTGAGACTGTTATTAGCAGCGCATGAGACATCGGGGTACTGACGACCCAGTGAACATCTGCCAATGTATGAAACTGATTCCTCCATCCCGCTGCCCTGGGGACTGCACTCCACCTGCGGGGAGCAGAACCAACCAAGCTGCCGGTCATTGTCCCCAGAGGTTCTGAAGGAGTGGCGGCCGCCCTGGCCGCATATTGCAGGAGACGTCACAAATACCCCTAATCCCCTCAAACTTTCCCCGTCATCTTCCCCCATTGATTAAAATGACACCGCCAGAATCACGGGACCAGGTCTCGGCCCCAGCCTGCCACCATGATAAGAACCGAGAAGGTGAGGAGAACAACAAGTAACTGCCCGGTTCCCGAGTCTTCCCCGGCCCTGGAGTGGGTGTGTCACTTACAGGGGGGCTAGAGACATGGGGGATCCCTTCCCTGAATGCAGCAGACATGCTGCATTCAGTGCTGCATTCAGTTAGCATAGCACCAGGGGGGTGACAGGTCCTCTTTAATGGCTGGAGGGGGCTAAAAAATGCAGGCAAATATTCATCAGGAATTAAAATAGATTTTTTTCTGCACCCAAATCTGTGAGGAAAAAAATAAGCAACGTGTGCGTAACATTTCAGAATTCTCATTTGCTGGCATGAGGATAGGCATGAAGATTTGTGACAAATCTGCACCAAAAAACGTATTGTGTGCACATGGCCTTAATGTCAGCCACTGCAGTCTGCCAGCATGTAGAAGATTCCCTTCTTCTGCACATAATAAAGTGGAATGAAGAATACAGTATGAGTTTGAAGATCACTGTGCTGCTGCAGGAGATGAGAGGGTTCTATACTCCAAGGTTGATGCAAGTGATTTTACTCAGTCATGGTCAGTAGACGCAGCGTCTTGCCGCTGCGTCAAAAATGCTGCGTAGTACATTATCAGCATAGTGGATGGGATTTGTAGAAATACCATGTCCATTATGCTTAACCCAAGTACAGTGATCTGATAGCTGCGGTGCGGATTGCCACCATTCCGCTCCTCTGCAGCATGTTCATTTCTTGCTGCAGAGTCACAAGCAGCACCCTGCAGGGAGAAGCTGCCCCGCACCCGGCGCACATGATGAGTACAGGGCGGCCACCAGCGGCTTCACTCAGGTCCGGAGGAGCTGCATCCAACACGCATCTCCTCCGGACCATGAGAACACAGCTTTACATGTTTCTGACTCAAACCAAGCCTTTATTCAAATACAAACTACATTTAATTTTACTTGCTATTTGAAAAAGAAGGCTCAGTTTGAGCCAGAAAAATGAATTGTAGTAGTGTGGAACCTCTTATCTGCAGCAGCACGGTGATCTTCAAACCCCTATACTCAATTTTATTATCCATCTGCTTTAACAGTAATATGTCAGAGATCATACGCTAAATACGAGTAAGTTCGGTCATCTGTCTGTACAAAGTATAAGTGCACAAATGGCACCTAGCAAGTGTGTAGAGCAGATGAGTACATGAGACTCTGATGTGGATGAAAATCGGCCAAGACAAACAGCAGCACTGAGTAACTGCGGTCGTTTAACTGCTCCTTTAATTATGTAGGGAAACCACTTTCTCCCACAAAACCACGTGGTCATTACACAGCACTAAAGACACTGATCAAAAGTAGTGCATGTGTGTAGATGAAGTCAGACCTTGTTTTTGCAGAATGAATTGTGGAAAAAAAAAAGATTATATGGATTAAAATCATATTAAAATGTTTGGGGATAAAGACAGTTCTGTATGGGGCCATGTTTCCACAAGCAGCATGCTGCATTTTTTGCCCACAAAATTTGTTGTGTTATAGAGAACCTGTCAGCAGATTAAAAGCACCACCTTCAGCAGCACCTATGCTGCATTTTAAGTAGGTGGCTTTTATGCCCTGACTCCCCCTGTACACCTAATAAATAAGTTTTAAAAACTTCCTCCCCTGTATGTGTAGCGCCCAGGCTTTGGAGTACTCGGATGTCAGGCGGCAAGGTTTAACTCTCCTGTTGTCAAAAGAGACGGCGGCCGCTCCTGACTCCGTGTCCTGGGGTATCTTTTGAAAAAGGGGGTTTTATATACAAGGGATTATTTACAGTTTGTTGTCGTGACGCCACCTGTAGTTTCTGGTGAGTAGCACCAGCCTCGCCACAGTCCGCGTGAGGTCGATGGTATTGCGGCTGAGATGGTGTAGTCCTCCGCAGGCAGGACTGGAACCTCCGGGACAGCAATTCCTGTGAAAGAATAAGTTCATGCAAAGGAAGATGCAGCAGAGTCGAGTTCACTTCACTCCGGGTACTTTACTGGAAACTTTAGCACCATTACTTACAGTTCTCAGTGCAGTAAGATGTTAGAATGACAAGTAGCTAACGGGTGGCTGCAAGCGGATCCCAGGTGGTAGGATGGAACCCTTGGTGTGTGCCTTCTATCCCGTCTACTCCTCTCCTGCTTCCCAGTGGTGGTGAAATCTGGTCCCATAAAGCGAACCTGATCTCCTGCTGTCTCTCTCTCTTCTCGCTCCTGTCGGGTTACCTTCTGCTGGCTGGCCCCCAAACCATCAAGCGGTGCCTGTGTAAGAGAGTAAACTAATAAGCTACTAAAACCAAGCAGACTGCCATTTTGTAGTGGCCCAGGAAAGTGAAAAGCACAGTCTCTGGTTGCCATGGTGACTGCTCTGTGTCTAGGAAAGTGAAAGCACGGTCTCTGGTTGCCTTGGTGACGGCTCTGTCAGTTGCTCCTGTTGTTGTTGATCTCTCTCTGCGGTGGCCATTACTAGTGTAAGGATTACAGCAGAGCCAGTGCAAGCTATATGGGCCTTTAAAGTTGTTTGCAAGCCCTGTTGTGTGGACTAAAGGCTTTATCTTGAACTGAGCAAGTGTCCAGCATCCGAGGAGAGGCTGAGGAGATGTTCCCCTGATGGAGTGAGTGATTGGCGTCCAGGAAGGCCGTGAGTGACTGCGAAAGGAGAGCTGGCGTCCGGTGCCATCCACATTGGGAGGATCCTGACAAGGAGGCTGAGGAGATGTTCCCCCTGATGGAGTGAGTGATTGGCGTCCAGGAAGGCCGTGAGTGACTGCGATAGGAGAGCCGGCGTCCGGTGCCATCCACATTGGGAGGATCCTGACAAGGAGGCTGAGGAGATGTTCCCCTGATGGAGAGAGTGATTGGCGTCCAGGAAGGCCGTGAGTGACTGCGAAAGGAGAGCCGGCGTCCGGTGCCATCCACATTGGGAGGATCCTGACAAGGTCCTGACAAGCCCTGGAAAAGAGTGCTCCACAGATTGCACCCCAAGCTTACAGAACTAAAGTACTGGACATGTGAATCTGGCATTGGCTGGTAAGCTGACAAATTTTGCTGTTTTTTTTACAATACGTTTTTTTTGGCACCAAAGGTTTTTCTTTATCTTTTTCTGGACTTGCTGCAGCCCACGTGGAATATACACCGGTGTAAAGCTACATTTGAGGTTGATGGTACCATAGTTTTGAGATACCCGGGTATCCCTGTGCTAAGTGTATAGCCAGCATTGATATAGTGTATTGTATTGTTATTAGCTGTGATAAGTTATACTCAGTGTGCCACCTCAGAGGTCCCATCAGACCGCCCACAGTTGATGTACATAGCCTTTAGTTAAGTTAAATCCTTGATAAGTCTAACGTGTAGGTAAATTTGCTCCTGGTTCTGAGTGTGATATACATACCCTGGGAACTCTGAGATCGGTGCATTGATGTCGGCTAACGCTGAGGGTGTGAAACTGTTATTGGTAATATTTTAAGGGGATTTTGAGATTTTTACATTCCATACTGAACCATACTTTGATCTCCATATCAGTATAAATACTGTTGTTTATTTCTGCCTCTGTCTCAGTCTGTGACTCACTGGATCTTAATAGGACCTCTGGTCATTACACCTGGCACCCTCTTTTGGTCGCTTAAGAGCCTGGGAGTAATATATACTCCCCAGGTCTTCGGATTTTCTGTGGTCCTTGGAGGATCCCACAGGTGCGGGCTCCGGTGCCTGGTGAGCTGTCTGGGCTGAACCCCCTCGAGTTCCTCTTCCCTTCAAGCTGTCTGCGCCTGGGATCTTTCTCCTGGTCCCTCACTCTATCTTCATCCTTCTCCGACTGTTCCAGACCCTCTCGCCCAAAAAGACGGAGACTATTCTTGCTCCTAGTTTGCCATTCTGCTGAAAGACTTCCTTTCTCCCCTTGGAAGTGATTTTGTTCCCTCCCGGGTACCTCCCACTATGTGATCTAGTGTGGGATGCTGGTCTATGGGTCCCATCCACCATCCTAGAATCTGCTTGCAGCTGGAGCATCCGCACCGCTTTTATGGGTGCAGTACCCCTCTGTGACACCTGCATAGCGGGGCACCACATATGAATGACATAGGACATCATCCACACAATTCACAAGTCTTGCGCCTCTGCAGCTGACCCCAGGGCCGTGGGGTACTCGGTAACCGGGCTGGTCGGTTCAGTGAGAGGTCACGGTGGCGATGACCCGGCTCCGTGGCCCTGGGCATGCAGTAAAAGAGGGTTATTTACAGCGCTTCTGAGGCGGTGGGACTTTGCGCTGCCATCTCTGGTGCCTCTATCCACGAGCTGTTTTTCTGTGCTTTTTCCTCGACCTCCGTCGGTCGATCTCGGGTGTCCTTCTGCCTCGTGTAGTGCTTCCCAACTCCGCCCTCCACCTCCATCCGGTTGTCTCTCTATCTTTACGCACATCCGGAGGAGGTGACTCAGAGCTGACTGGCAGGCCCCCACGGCTCACAGTCAGTACAGGGGGTGAGCCATATTTTTCACACTGCTGGCCAGCTCATCCCACCATGGGCTGTTGGGACCCTCCCATTGACCAGCACATGACATCATGGCATGGCAGTCGCCATTGCTCAGGTTTATAAAGCACAGTCTTTTAACACACAGTTCTGTAGGCGCACGGTATCTGGTGTTAAATGGAGGGGTCCGAATCCTATTCATGACGCCAAAATGCAGCAGACCCCAGGGCCGTGGGGCACTCGGTAACCCGGCCAGTCGGTTCGGTGGGAGGTCAAGGTGGTGATGACCCGGCTCTGTGGCCCTGGGCGTGCAGTAAAAGGGGGTTATTTACAGGGGATAGTTCGTGACACCTCCTGTGGTATTTGGCCAGGGATGGCCGGTGCTCCCCACAGTTGGAGCTGGGACCCAGGGTTGGTGTGAGCAGTCTATTAGGGTGCTGATGGGGAAGAAGGCCGCAGGGTGAGGAAAAAGGAGGCAAACACATTTCGTGCAGTTCGTTACCTTTACTCGATGATCAGTCAAGTTCACCCAGCTGGGTACTGTGCTCCTCCAAAGTGCAGATTAGTTCCCAGATGATTAGGGTCACTGCCAAGACACCATGCATTGCCTTTCCTGGTTGCTCTTCCCTACGCTGGCTACTCTCCCTCCTTCCCAACGCCTTAATGGACAGGGTCCCAGGCTGATGGCTGCGGGCCTTGTCGGGCGACTGCATCAGCACATCAGGCGACTGCATCACCACAGTTGGTAGCCACCGCTCTTGCAGAAACGATGGCCTCCGGTTTTCTGGGTTGAGGCGTGCAGCACTCTTGCAAGATCGGGGCTGGTCCCCTCAGGCAACCTGTCCCTCTGCCCAACTCGGGTCGGGCCAGATTTGAGGCACATGGGTGGAACCCCCTCTCCCATGTCACCTAGGACGCTCTCAGTCCTGTGTTCGCTCCGGCCGCCTTCCTCGATATTCTCCTTCTCTTCACTACTCTCTCTAATTGATAACCCCTCCTCCTGACCAGAAGATGGGGCCCTCCTTCTCTTTAGGGTCTGCCCGAATACCATTGCCCTGATTTGGGATGATGTGTGCAATTTTGTGTCTTGGGTTTGTGACCCCTTGTCACCTGGGAACAGTGACACCACACCTGTGGACTAGGTGCAACTAGTCCGCAGGAGTGCCACACCTGTGCAGTGGCGCCTCACAGTGCCCTATTGAAGAGTCAGTGATTCTAAAGTGCAGGCGTGAGACTTCAGGCACTGCGCGGTTGATGCGAGACCGAAGTTTCATGCCTGCACAGTGAAATCAGTGACTCTTTAGTTAGGCACCGTGAGGTGCACCACTGCGCAGGTGCGAGATTTGTGAATTGTGTGCATGACGTCGCTGTCATTCATTCGAATACATGCAGGAGGGGCGGGTTTACATGGAGCAGCGTGGTGTTGACCACAGTGTGCAGACCCCCATATGACCCATAAAGAAATTAGCATACAGCATCGGACAGATTCAAAGTAATTTTATGAGTTGCTCTGAGTTGTGGGTTGATATTTAGGCTGGGTTTTTTTTCATGCTTTTTTGGAGACCTGTGTTTTTAAAAGAGCATGTAAAAACGCACCCATAGGCCCCCATGCAGGGGCGGGCTGGGCCAGGTGGCAGGGAGGCATTTGCCCCCCGGGCCGGTAACAGTTCAGGGCCGCCGGGTGCGTTGTCAACAACAATGCAAAAGTAAATCACTGGCGGCCGCGGCTATTCTTAGTGCGGGATGCGGCCATCGGTGATTTATCATACAAACAATAGTGCACCCAGCGGCTGGCACAGGCTGGCTGCAGCAAAGTCCTAAGGAGTGCTTACATTGCACTCACCCTCAAGACCGGAGCACTTGACAGGCGCCACTCTGGGGCAGCAGGCTGGGCCGGTCTCTGCGAATGTTGGCTGAGGCTCCCAGCTTTTCATGCCTGCTGCAGGACCCTCCGCTTGTTCTTTGGACGGCCGGCACCTTCTGTTTGTGAGCAGGGCCGGCTGCGTCACTGCTGACAGACAGGGCTCTGAGCAGTGGCCATGTCTGCAAGCTGTGACATCATGCAGCGCGCCCTGCTCCATTAGATTCCCGCCATGGAGGAGCTGAATGGGACACCATCAAGGGGGAGGTGAGCAAACGCCGATGTGTTCATTCTTTATCTAAAACTAATGTGTGTGCATACATGCCTGGCTGCATCTGTGTGTGTGTGTGTATACATGACTGGCTGCATCTGTGTGTGTGTGTGTGTATACATTTCTGGCTGCATCTGTGTGTGTGTACATGCCTGGCTGCATCTGTGTGTGTGTACATGCCTGGCTGCATCTGTGTGTGTGTATACATGCCTGGCTGCATCTGTGTGTGTGTGTGTGTGTGTGTGTGTATACATGACTGGCTGCATCTGTGTGTGTGTGTGTATACATGACTGGCTGCATCTGTGTGTGTGTGTGTGTGTGTATACATGACTGGCTGCATCTGTGTGTGTGTGTGTGTGTACATGTCTGGCTGCATCTGTGTTTGTGTGTGTGTGTATACCGGTACATGTCTGGCTGCATCTGTGTGTGTGTACATGCCTGGCTGCATCTGTGTGTGTGTACATGCCTGGCTGCATCTGTGTGTGTGTGTGTGTGTGTGTGTATACATGACTGGCTGCATCTGTGTGTGTGTACATGTCTGGCTGCATCTGTGTTTGTGTGTGTGTGTATACCGGTACATGTCTGGCTGCATCTGTGTGTGTGTGTGTGTACATGCCTGGCTGCATCTGTGTGTGTGTACATGCCTGGCTGCATCTGTGTGTGTGTGTGTGCGTCTTTCTGTCTATGTGTCTGTTTGTGGCTGGGGCTTTGTGGCTGGTTGTGTGTGGCTGGGGCTTTGTGGCTGGTTGTGTGTGGCTGGGGCTTTGTGGCTGGCTGTGTGTGGCTGGGGCTTTGTGGCTGGTTGTGTGTGGCTGGGGCTTTGTGGCTGGTTGTGTGTGGCTAGGGCTGCGTGGCTGTGGCTGACTATGTGTCTATGTTGCTAGGGCTGTCTGTGGCTGACTGTGTCTGTGTGGCTGAGGCTGCGTGGCTGGCTGTGTGTGGCAAAATGTGTCTGTGTGGCTAGGGCTGCGTGGCTGCATGTGGCTGTCTGTGTGTCTGACTGTCTTTCTGTGGCTGGGGCTATGTGGCTGTGGCTGGCTGTGTGTGCCTAACTATGTCTTTGTGTGGCTGGGGCTGCATGGTTGTGGCTGGCTGGGGTTGGCTGTGGCTGCATGGCTGTGGCTGAGGCTGCGTGGCTGGCTGTGTGTGGCTGGGGCTGTTTGGCTGTGTGTGGCTGACTGTGTGTGTGTGGCCGGGGCTGCTTGGCTGTGTGTGGCTGACTGTGTGTGTGGCTGGCTGTGTGGTTGGCTGTATGTCTGTGTGTGGCTGGCTATGGCTGTCTATATTGCTCGCTGTGTGTGTGTGTGTGTGTGTATACATGCCTGGCTGCATCTGTGTGTGTGTACATGCCTGGCTGCATCTGTGTGTGTGTACATGCCTGGCTGCATCTGTGTGTGTGTACATGCCTGGCTGCATCTGTGTGTGTGTATACATGCCTGGCTGCATCTGTGTGTGTGTGTATACATGAATGGCTGCATCTGTGTGTTTGTGTGTGTGTATACATGACTGGCTGCATCTGTGTGTGTGTGTGTATACATGACTGGCTGCATCTGTGTGTGTGTGTGTACATGTCTGGCTGCATCTGTGTTTGTGTGTGTGTGTGTATACCGGTACATGTCTGGCTGCATCTGTGTGTGTGTGTGTGTACATGTCTGGCTGCATCTGTGTGTGTGTACATGCCTGGCTGCATCTGTGTGTGTGTACAAGCCTGGCTGCATCTGTGTGTGTGTGTGTGTATACATGCCTGGCTGCATCTGTGTGTGTATACATGCCTGGCTGCATCTGTGTGTGTGTCTATGTGTCTGTTTGTGGCTGGGGCTTTGTGGCTGGTTGTGTGTGGCTGGGGCTTTGTGGCTGGTTGTGTGCGGCTGGGGCTTTGTGGCTGGTTGTGTGTGGCTGGGGCTTTGTGGCTGGCTGTGTGTGGCTGGGGCTTTGTGGCTGGCTGTGTGTGGCTGGGGCTTTGTGGCTGGTTGTGTGTGGCTGGGGCTTTGTGGCTGGTTGTGTGTGGCTAGGGCTGCGTGGCTGTGGCTGACTATGTGTCTAAGTTGCTAGGGCTGTCTGTGGCTGACTGTGTCTATGTGTAGCTAGGGCTGCGTGGCTGCATGTGGCTGTCTGTGTGTCTGACTGTCTTTATGTGGCTGGGGCTATGTGGCTGTGGTTGGCTGTGTGTGCCTAACTATGTCTTTGTGTGGCTGGGGCTGCATGGTTGTGGCTGGCTGGGGTTGGCTGTGGCTGCATGGCTGTGGCTGAGGCTGCGTGGCTGGCTGTGTGTGGCTGGGGCTGTTTGGCTGTGTGTGGCTGACTGTGTGTGTGGCTGGGGCTGTTTGGCTGTGTGTGGCTGACTGTGTGTGTGTGTGGCTGGCTGTGTGGTTGGCTGTATGTCTGTGTGTGGCTGTCTATGGCTGTCTATATTGCTCGCTGTGTGTGTGGCTGGCTGTGTCTGTGTGTGTGGGTAGCTGCGCCTGTGTGTGGCTGGCTTTGGCTGTGTGTGTGGCTGTCTATGTGGCTGGCTGGCTTTTGGTTGTGTGTGGCTGGCTGTGTTTGTGTGGCTAGCTATGTGTGTGGCTG